>CM060903.1:781431937-782681937 GCA_030737815.1 Allium fistulosum
CTCTTGCTACCCTCTGTCGTAACACCCTCCTTGGTCTGAGCAGCCGCCCTCTCCTCCGCCGTTTCCCTCAACTTAACTACAGACTGCTGCGGAAGGATTAGGTTATATTCCAGAAGAATCGCATTTCTAATCAAGAAGGCAGATGATCTATATTTCCCAAGAATGGCTTCTATCTCAGCCGCCGTCTGAACCAGGCGGTCAGTCTCCACAACCGGAAAGCCACCTGTCGCTAGCAAAAATGAGAAAGTATGAGAAGAAGCATCGCAATCGGAATAGAAATTATAAGTAAAAGCATCAACTTACATCCAGAGGTAAAGCGCCGGATTGAAACGGATTCGTCCCTAACAAAGAACCACTCTTTCTTGAACATGCTGAATTTAGAGTACAGATCCAAGACCGGTTTGAAGGTCACGGCTGACTCCAAGCTAATGTACGGGGATCCTTTCTTGTAGCCTCTCAAATTATATAAGTACCGGATCTCCCGGTTTGAAGGAGGGCGCCCGTACTTCCTCTGAAAGATAACGAAGAGGCTCGCCAGTATGGCATAGGAGTTGGGCTGAAGCTGGAATGGGGCCACCTTCAGATACGTGAGGAAGCTGACTACCCAAGCATTGAGAGGCGGGATAGCACCACACATACAATGGTACCTACTATAAGCAAAGTACCCTTCGGGAGGATTGTATGGCATGACTCCTGGGCCCGGCAACAGCATGAGGGCTCTATCGATCCCAAAGGAACGAGATATAACATCTAGCTGCTCCTCTTTGAGAGAGCTAAGAAAGCAGTCAGGCGGGGAATCCAGCAGCTCCTGGGGACCATGTCCATCCACTAATGACCTTGGGGCGGGCCCATGACGCTCCGATCCTGATTGAGCTGGGGGCACGGCCGAGGACTCTCCTTCGCCATGGGACTTCTTCTTATCCGAACGAGTTTCCACTTTGCGAGACATTTATCTGCAAACACGGGAAAGTATATCGTTAGAATATACGAACAATGTAATTTGGAATTTCACTTAAAAGTCTGAAGTATGAAACACATGTTCACTCAGTACAACAATTCATTCGGCAAACAGATGCAGCACTTCAACAATCTCATTCGGTATTAAACGTTCATGTGTCATTCGGTATCAGAGGATTAAGTTCATTCGGCATGCAAACGTACAAACGCAAGTTCATTCGGCAAAAAGGATTAGACTTGGTCCGGCTAAAGATCTCACCTGATTCGGTTAAGGGTTTGGTTCGGCTAACGCTGACTGATTTGGTTATGGGTTTGGTTCGGCTAACGCTGAGGTTCGTGGGAATGGTTCGGCAGGTGGGAAGATAGAAGCCCTTGTCCCCTATTTTATAGGCGAAGGCAGTGTACCGGACCACTTGGATCGGCAACATGAAACACACGCAGACGTCAAGAATGGATGGACAAAAAACAAAGCACGATATATGGTAAACATATACCCTACTTTGGGGGGCAAATGTTGGCCAAGTTTTCAAACACTTAATCAACCCACTCCCTGTCTACCACCGGACCAGATCCACCGAGTCTCACCACCGAATGAAGCTCAACCGGACCAAATCCTCTCCACCGATCCAAGCCACCACCGATCCAAACTACCACCGAACCAAATACAACCGGACCAAATCCCCTCCACCTATCACCGAACCATCTCATGACCGAACCAAGAGGATGCCGAACCAGACTGCCAGGCCAGATCACTTCAGCCCAGGCCCACCAGCAGTTGTATATATCCAAGACCCCTGCCCCCAACCTCACTCTATAAATAGAGAGGCAGGGGTACAACAATGGGGGACAAGTTTTGAGAGCTCAAGCACGGAAGGAACTCTTCAAACAACTTTCTTTTACTCGTATCAAAGCTTTGTACTTGTAATCAAAACTAGAGAAGTGAAATAACATATAAAGTGGACGTAGGCACATTCTGGCTGAACCACTATAAACTTGCGTGTATTTTTACAGTTTAGTCCCTGCTTTTCATATATTTGCATAAACCTCCAAAATCGCTAAGAACAACATAAGCTCTACTAAATCATACGACTTTGAGGTGTTTGTCCATTTTTTGTGCAAACAACCATCTATATACGAAAATATAATAGTGCAAATGTCGTTCTCATATTTATAATGAATACATTTATCACTCTCATTAACTTTAAAACAATATGAAATAATCAAGTTGACAAATTTTTCATACTACTGTTTATTGCTTGTTTTAGACCATATAAAGATTTATCTAACTTGCAAACCTTATGTTCTTGTCCGTATATTACAAAACCTTCAGATTAGTCCATTTAAATTTCCTTTTATAATTCACCATTTAAAAATGCAGTTTTAACATCCGTTTGATGTATTATCAAACTATAAATAGAAACAAGTGAGATTAATACTCGAACAGATGTAATTCTAGTTACAGATGAAAAGGTTTCAAAAAAGTTTACATTTTCTCTATACTTAAAACCCTTGGCTACTAAACAGGCTTTATATTTATCAACTATTCCATCAAAATTTAATTTTTTTTAAGTACTAATTTATAGCCTATGGTCTTACAACCAGATTGTAAATCAACTAAATGCCAAATCATATAGAATTCAAGAGAATCCATATCATCATTTATAATCTCTTGCCAAAAATCGACATCTAATGAAGATATGCTTCTTGGAGGTATAAATGGTCCTCCTCTAAAGTGTAAGCACAAAAATCTGAACCATAAGCTTTTCCAATTCTAGCTCTTTTACTTCTCCTAGGTTCATTTCCAAAAGAGTTATTTTATTCATTTCTTAAGGGAATAATGTTACTAGATGTGCCCCCACTATTCCTTAATTTAAAAGGAAATTTTAGTTCATGAAAATCAACGTCCAGATTCTATCATAGTATGTGCATTCAGATCATAAAATCTATATGCTTTGTCGTTCATAGCATAGCCAATAAATACATATTCGTATGCTCTACTTACTAATTTAATTCTTTTAGAGTCAGGTATACGAACATATACTAAACAACCTCAAGTTCTAAAATATGACACATTTGGTTTATGATTTTCTAAAACCTCATAGAGAGAAACTTTGCTCCTAGATTTAGAAAATATGTTCAACACATAACATACAATTAACAAGATTTTCCTCCACCAATGTGATGCCGTACCTGAATTGAGTGAAATAGCTGCAACTAATTCAGTTAAAACCCTATTTTTCCTTTTCGTTTTTCCATTCATTTCAGATGAGTAAGGTGTAGTTCGTTCATATATTATACCATATGAATTATAAAATTCAATAAACATGTTGGATTTATATTCAGTGGCTCTATCACTACCTAATCTTTTAACTTTCTTACTAAACTGATTTTCAATTTCAATTATAAAAGATTTAAATATTTCAAATGCATCACTTTATTTTTCATTAGGAATACATAAGTAAAATTAGAGCAGTCATCATTAAATGAGATAAAAAAGCGATGTCCATTTCTAGTCAAAGTTCCATCTAGTTCACATATATTACAATGAATCAACTCTAAAGTTTCATATTCTCTAATTACATACTTATGTGGAGTTTTTATAAGTGAATATTAGGCTCAGGTCCCTAATAAGTTTCAAAATACACAAAAACCCCAATAAAAAAAAGTATGTAAACTAGGTCCCTAGAATTAAGTTACTAAATAATTGCATATAGTGATAACTATTCACTGAATAATTGCAGACATTTATGCAATTATATCCAAAAGTTGCATAAATTTATGCAATTTTTTCGGTGAATAATTGCGGAAATTTACGCAATTTTTTGGTGAATAATTGTGGAATTTTCCGTAAATTTTTGAAAAAATTGCGGAAATTTCCGCAATTTTCAGTGAATAATTGTGGAAATGTCTGCAATTTTTTGATATATTTACATAAATGTCTACAATTATTCACTGAATAATTGCATAAGTGTATGCCATTATTCAGTAACTTAATTCTAGGGACATAATTTACAAACTTTTTTTTACTGGGGTTTTTTGTATTTTAAAACTTATTAGGGACCTGTGCCAAACTGTCCCTTTTTATAATTTTGGTTTGACTACAAAAATCACATTTTTCAAAATCTTTAAAAGACATATTAGGAATTAATTCTAAGCTACAAATATTCTTTATTATATGTTTGTTAACGTGACAGAGTCTACCATGCCATATATTAAATGAACACAACATATAAACTGAAGGAGATACTTATTGCTTTCAACATTCAACTTATACATGCTCTCGCTAGCGTAACCCCTACCATAAAGATATCATTCATAGTAATGATGTACAAATTTGCCCATATAGTTTGAGTAAAGCTTATTAAGAAGATAACCTGAAACTAAGTTCTTTCTCAACTCTGGAGTGTGCATTACGTTCTTTAGTATGATAGTTTTTCCAAAGGTAAACTTTAGCTTAATACTTCCAAACCCAGCAACAGTGGTGGTGTGAAAGACTCCTGGCAGTACTTTCTCATATATGTTTTGAACATAGCACGGTTACAGCAAAAATGGCATGTAGCGCCAGTATCTACCCAAAATCCTTCTGATCCCCTTATAAGGTTGATCTCTTGAATCATAGCAATTAGCAGTTGCTCTTCAGTCGGGTTCACCTAAGGAGCAGGATGAGGCCTGTTCCGACACTTTCTTGTCATATGACTTGGTTTGTTACAATTATAACAAATTAACCAATAAGAATCATTCTTTAAGGGTGGTTGTTGCTGTAGTGTAGTATGGTTCCTTTGAAGGTTCACATTCTTGTTGTGGTTTTGATTAGGTTTATGATTTGATTCTTAAAGCTTTTGAGATTCAGTTTCAGAACCGCGACCTTTTTAGTATTGCTGAAAACAACAAGTATTGCAACTTTCAAGTGAAAATTCTTTAGTTTTATGTCTAAGCTTATTTTTGTACTCCTTTCAACTAGAGGGCAATTTATCAATAAGTATTGCAACTTGAAACTATTCGTCAATAGTCATGCCTTCGAAGACGATCTCATGAGCTATTTTATGAAGCTCATGAGACTGCGCCTCTACTAATCGGACATTTGATATTTGAGGTAGCGGTTGACTACGTATTTATTTGCTCCAGCTTTCTCCATGTCATAATTTTCTGCAGAGCCTCCCAGATCTCCTTAGTCGATTTGTCTTTTGCGTTGTAATAGTCATGTAGGTCATCGCAGATGCCATTTAGAATGAAGTTTTTGCTAGATAGAATTGTTGAATTTTGAGAGATCACTGATTGAATGAAGAAAGAATGCAAATTTCTTTTTATTGATAGTAACTGAAATGATATAGAGTAAAACAGATACATTCGGTTGCCTTTGTTTTGGTATTTAAATACAATTGTATTGTAAAAAACAAGCCATGGGCCATGAACCCATATCAGCCCAATATACCATATGCGGAGATAAAATCAGAGTTGCAGCAGACATATATTTCATTCTTTTACTCCCTCCCTCAACCGAATGCTAGGGTTAGGGTTTCCATTTCCTTGAGCGATTTTGAGCTTCGGCTGTGACCTTTCCAAAAATTAAGTTCTTTTCTTCTTCGATCTTTTACTTTAAACATCTGCTTGCATGAAACCAAAGACTAATTTGTATTGTTTTGTAGATCTGAGATAGGATGATGAAGTAATTGAAATATGTATGCGATCTATCCTTTGCTGTCACTTCGATTCATCTTCTGAAATGAATCTGGAGTAAAATACAATTATAGATCTGAGAAAGGAGGGACCTTTAGCTCTGTCCTTCATCAATTGCTTCGACTTTCAGATCCTTTCTGAATCGATGGAAGCTTTTTGCTGATAGTGCCTTTGTAAGTATATCTGCGCATTGGTAAGATGATGGTAAGTTATTCACTTGGAGTTTTCCTTTTTGTATCAGTTCAGGAACAAAATATAGGTCAATCTCTATGTGTTTAGTCCTTGAATGCAATACTGGATTAGATGCCATGTAGACTGTACTTTGATTGTCGCACCACAATGTTGGTTTCATCTTTGTTTTGACTTTCATTTCTGAAAGTAAAGATTGTATCCAAGAAATTTCTACTGCGGCACTGGCAATACTCCTGTATTCAGCCTCTGTGCTGGATCTGGAGATGGTTATCTGCTTCTTTGAGCACCATGAAATTGGACTATTGCCTAAGTATATATAGTAGTCTGTCGCTGATTTTCTGTCATCAATATTTGTTGCCCAATCTGCATCTGCATATGCTGTGATGTTTAATTTTTTGCATTTTTTCAGTGCGAGACCATAATTTGTTGTGCCATTGAGATATCTGAGAATCCTTTTGACTGCTTTCCAGTGTTCTTCATGCGGTTCCTGCATAAATTGTGAGACTTTGTTAACACTGAATGATATATCTGCCCTTGTTATAGTGGAGTATTGTAGGGCTCCTATAATACATCTATACTGTTTAATGTTTAATATTGGTTCTCCCCTGTATTTAGTGATTTGTTGATGACTAATCATTAGTGTTGGCTGAGGTTTAGCAGCATCCATTTTTGATTTGATCAGAAGCTCCTTGATGTATTTCTTTTGACTTAAAAAGATTTCTGAGTCTGATTTTCTCTTTACTTCTATTCCCAGGAAGTAATTTAGTTTACCCAGATCCTTGATTGAAAATTGCTTGTCAAGATACTGTATGATGTTGTTGATTTCATTTTCATCATTGCCTGCTATAATTAGGTCATCAACGTATATCAGTATGTAAATAATAAGACTACTATTAACTTTGATGAATAAAGAGTTGTCTGATTTGGTAGATTGATAGCCCAAGTTGACTAATGTAGCTTTCAATCTATCAAACCATACTCTAGGAGCTTGCTTTAATCCATATATAGCTTTGTTTAACTTGCACACAAGATTAGTATCTTGCTTGTATCCTTGTGGCTGCTCCATATAGATTTCTTCCTGCAAAATACCATTCAGAAAAGCATTATTTACATCTAACCGTCTTAAGCTCCAGCCATTATTTAGAGCAATTGTAAGAACTATTCTGATGGTTGTTGGTTTCACCACTGGTGAAAAGGTCTCACTAAAATCAAACCCATACTGTTGTGTGTACCCTTTGGCAACAAGTCTTGTTTTATGCCTAGATACAGTTCCATCTGGATTCCTTTTCAATTTGTATGTCCACTTGCATCCTATGATATTTTTGTTGCTTGGTGGATGAACTAAACTCCATGTATTATTTTTCATCAGTGCCTCATACTCTTCATCCATAGCTGTTTTCCAGTTTTCATCTTTGAATGCTTGCTCAAATGTTTCAGGCTCTGTGGTACATACAGTTGCAGCATAAACCTTTGGTTTATAAATCCCACTTTTTGATCTGGTTATTATATGATGACCTCTTTTGGTCTGTAATTCAGTGTCAGATGACTCTGAATTGCTGCCCTGATCAGTGTTGTCAGCAGTTTGACCTTCATGATTACTTTGATCTTGATTACTTGATTCTGCAGGTGACTGAGGATGTGAAGCAGGTTTCCCTTCTGAATCCTGACCTGGTCTAGATGACATGGTGTGTTGTGGTCCAGAGGTTCCTGTTCTTTTCTCAGTTTCAGCAGCATTCCATATATGGGACTGCAAAGGTATACTGGGTATGGAAGTTTTTGGATTATATACTTTATGTGTAGTTTTAATATTTGCATTGGCAAATGGAAATATTCTCTCATTGAAAACAACATGTCTACTTATAAATATTCTCCCTGTTTCATCTAAACACTTTTATCCTTTCTGTTTAATTGGATAACCTATAAAGGTACATGGTTGAGACCTAAAATTTAACTTATGATTGTTATATGGTCTCAATTAGAGGAAACACAAGCACCTAAAAGTCCTTAAATTTTGATAATCTGGTTTAACCCCTAATAGCTTTTCTAAAGGGCTTATTACATTTAGTACTTTGGTTGGGAGTCTATTGATTAAATAAACACCAGTACTGAAGGAATCTGGCTAAAAATTTAAAGGTAGTGATGCTTGTGCTAGTAAAGTTAGACCAGTTTCAACAATGTGCCTATGTTTTCTTTCAACTAAACCATTTTACTCAGATGTGTAAGGGCATGTAGTTCTATGAACTATACCACTATCTAAGAAATATTTGTTAAGGGACTTGTATTCAGCACCCCCATCATCTGAATAACCTTAACTTTATGATTGGCCTGCTTTTCAACTTGAGTGATAAAATATATGTCTGCATTGTAAGTTTCAGTCTTTGATTTTAAGAAATATATCCAAGTATACCTAGTGCAAGCATCAACAAAAGATATGTAATACTTATACCCAAAATCTGAACAGATAGGAGCTGGACCCCAAAGATCTGTTGAAATCAATTCAAGGGGTACTTTGTATTCTATAATAGAATCTGCAAAGGCTAATTTATGGCTTTTTCCCATTTGACAGTAAGAACATACATAAGGCATAATTATATCATCAAAAGAAATCTTATTTTCTTCAAGAACCTGTTTTACAATACTTGTACAGGGATGACCTAACTTGCAGTGCCAAAGATCAAAACTACTTTTATTATTTTCACTTGATTGCAGTTCATTGTTATTACAACTTATCATTCTTTGATTTGAACCATTGCTCTTAGTCAAAGTGAACTTGTAAAGGCCATTTACTGCATTATCCTGCAAAAGTATTTCCTTAGTTAGTATATCTTTAACTAAGCAATATTTTGGGTAAAATTCAAAATAGACATTATTATCATGGGAAAATTGAGAAACACTCATAAGGTTTTTCTTTATACTGGGTACTCTTAACAAGTTATTGAGCTATAATTGTCTTTCACCTTTGATGTAGGCATTACCAGTGTGAGTAATCTCAATTGCCTTACCATTTCCCATGACAATAGACTGTTTACCTCTGTACTCTCTGCTGTCCATATTTAAATTCTCTAAATTGCTTGTTAAATGATTTGTAGCTCCTGAATCTGGATACCATGACTCATCTTGAATGTGATATGTTTTTGCTATTTCATCCAGGTTCTGACTTTTGTTCCCACCGAGTTGTTTACTTGAATCTTGTTGCACTTGTGCCATGTTTGCACTATAATTGCCATTTTTCTGATTGCTTGATCCCTGGTCTGGTACATAATTTGCATTGAATATGAAGTAGCACTTTACAGTAGTATGCCCTACTTTTTCACATATCTGACATTTTGGTTTGTTATTGTCATTCCATCTTCCTCTACCTCTTCCCCTGACAGACTGACCTCCCCTCTGAAATTATTGATCTGTTCTTCCATAATTCTGGTTTCTGTTTTTGTTATTTGAAGCATAGTTAGTAGACATATCTGTATCTAAGGGTTTCTTGTAGTCTAGTCTTCCTTCATGGGCCAAGAGTATAGAGTGAACATATTCAAGTGATGGTAGGGTTTCTTGGGATGCTATAACTGCCACCACTGCCTCATATTCATCACTTAACCCACTCAAGATTGTTAAAACATGCTCTGTATTAGACATTTTATGTCCTGCTGCCTCAAGTAGATCACATGTATTCTTGATCTTGGAGAGATATTCCCTCATGGGTTGACTGTCTTTCCTTATATTGTGTAACTGCTTTTTGTAATGCATTATTTTGGCTGCTGATTGTATATTGAAAATCCTTTCTACAGTAGTCCAGATATCATTTGCAGTTTTACACCCTATACCTTGTGGTAGTAACTTCACACTTATTGAAGAAAGCAACCAAGAACTTATTAAACTATCTTGCCTTTGAAATTTGACATATTCTTCATTACTTACAGTTTTGTTTTCTTGATTAGTGACAAATTTGGGTGGAGTGACAATTGTGCCAAGGATGTATCCATCGAGACCATATCCTCCAGCAGTAGTTTCAACTTGTATTTTCCAAAGAAGATAGTTGTCCTTTTCAAGTTGTGCAGTGATGAGATTAGAATGTGGACTGATTATGGTCTTGATCAGACTATCAGTAATGGTCATAGATTGCTGTGAAGAATTTGCATCATCACCTGATGTTGCATTGCTGCCTTCCGCCATGGAGAAACTTCTTTAATACAGAAAAGATGACTGGTAAAATCAGAAAGAAATTGTGGAAAAATCAAGAAATTGTTCCTTGAACAAGTATGATGCAACCGAGCAAAATGGTGAGACTTCTCTGATTGCTCCTGGTATGACACTTACTCCTTTTTCTGAATTGATGAGTTTCTGATCTTTTCCCTGATTGGTTTTCTGATTTTCCTTGATTCTTGAATTTGTTTGCAAATAATATTGCAGCCAGTTACAAAATCTTGGCAAGGCAGCGATTTTATTGAACAAACTCTTTACCCAAATGATGATAAAGATTCTGATGGGTAAAACTGATCCAAATGATGAGATTTCTCTAATGGATCAGTCTTTTTCTTTCAGAAGATGCAACCTAGTATGAAAGCTGTTAAGCTATAGAGGATTTGCTCTAATACCAAGATAGAATTGTTGAATTTTGAGAGATCACTGATTGAATGAAGAAAGAATGCAGATTTCTTTTTATTAATAGTGACTGAAATAATACAGAGTAAAACAGATACATTCGGTTTCCTTTGTTTCGGTATTTAAATACAATTGTATTGTAAAAAACAAGCTATGGGCCATGAACCCGTATCAGTCCAATATACCATATGCAGAGATAAAATCAGAGTTGCAGCCAACATATATTTCATTCTTTTCCTTTGCTAGTCCTGCTCGATCCAGGATTGCTGCTTCTTGCTCTCTGCTTCGGCGGGTGGTTTAGACTATGGTGGTTTGTCAGTGGTAAGAAGATGACCACATTTTTCATTGTCATGAAAAATTGCATCTTATGCCTGCATCTTTTGAATTGTAGCCCCTCGAATCTGAAGGGTCTGTTTGTGTTTGGCAGTACTGTTTTAGTAAAATCATCGATCACGGTCATTTGCACCAGATGGAATCATTTTAAATTGTTGGATCTGACTACTGGAAATGGCTGAGTCGTGTACTTCGTCGCTTTATTTAAATGATTCACGGCTTATCCCCAAGGCGCAAGGCTAGCTATCAACCGTTCCGTCCCCATGATAAAACAGCCTCTAAATTTTGATAGATTTTCTGTTTGCACAACAATAAATCGTTTTGAATTTAGCACTTTCTAATTTAATCGTTTGAAAGAATTCTATGAAGATAGAAATGGCAGAGGAAGAAGAAGAAAAAATAAAATTGTCTGTTGTCTTTTTTTTAATTAATTCACTTAATATTCCAATATGAAGTAGGCTATTGGGGCATAAAATTTGAATTATGAGACCTGAATAATTGTTGTTGGAGTTGCTCTTAGGGCATCTTCAATAGCTTTAGTCTTGAATATTGAATGTTGAGGACTAAAGGGAAAAAAAACCCAACAGTCAGGCACTCATGTAATGAGCATCTGGTGCTAGGTGTTTAGCATTGGACGCCCACCAAATGAGCGTCTAAGTCTTAGAAAATTATTTAATTATCTCAACTTATTTCGTATTGAATTATTTTAATAAATTTGATCACACATTAAATGACGTCTAGTGTTAGATGGCCATTAACACCGAGTGCCCATTAAATGGGCGCTCAGTTACAATTCAATTTCTTGAACGAAAACTGAATATTACCTTTTAATATTCAGGCTGAATTGTTTTGTTGGAAATTGAACACTGAATAATTCAGCCGAATTCCTGCTTGTTGGAGGTGTTCTTAGTGTTATGTGCTCAGAGCATACTTTTTAAGTTATGAAGATAAAATTTACATGGTAATGATAAGATTTGAAGTACTGTTTGATTGATTGATTTATTATTATCAAATAAAGTGTTAGCTTAAAAAAAACGTGAGCATATACTGTCTTAATTAGAAATGTGAAGATTGAGTTGGATTAGGGACACCACTAGAAAAAATAACAACATAGTGTGATAAAAAAGACATTGATGAATATTGAGTGAAAGTAGTTAGGAAAACGAAGGTATGGAGGTAGAAATGTCAAGAAAAGGACATTGATGAAAAAATATATTAATAGTGTGATTAAAAAAATTGACAATGTTATATATATGAGCTGTTTGGATCACCATGTGAACTGTTTAAATATCTAGCTAACATAATTGCTCATCTATGTTTAGGTATTTTACTTGAAATTACTGAAATTATGGTTGAGATTTGGATTTGGATTCATATGTTTAGTTTTGTCCGTTGTTTTCACAGTTAGATAATGCTTTGTTACTGAATGGGAAGCTTATAAGTATGAGAGAGAGTGAATTATAAATATTTGTATTGCTATTTTTCCTCTTTCAGGTTGACAAAATGGACACTTGTAAATATAAGTACCACTTAAGGTGTAGACAACATGGAGCCATGTTTGATTTGTATTGTTATGAAACAAGGAGGGACATTGTGATAGGAACAACACAAGGACATGTCCGACATATTGCATCTTCGCTTGGAAAAAATCATTTACATACGTGTGTGTGCTGAATGTTGCGTCCTGTTTACTGATTATTGGATGAAGAAAACGATAGTTGTTTTGAGAATTCAGTGTCTTCGGTACTGTAGAAAATGTATGGAATAGAGGTACGGTAACAATGCTATTATTTTGAGTTTAATTCGGCCAAAACTGACGCAGCGGCGGAATACAAAAATTGATGATACGATGAACGTAGCAATCGGTGGATTGATGAATACTGAAATGCTCAAATTCGTTGATCCGAAGATGCCGAATTTTAGCTATCTACGTCACGTTGATCGATCACGATACCGTGAAAGTAGATCTTCAATTCTTCGAGCGTTGATTAAGCGCACTTGATACCGCGAATTGACTTCACGATCGTTGAATCGAGCGCACTCGATTGACCGAAGGTGGAGATAGGAGATCACACTCGACTACCAATTGGATGAAAGCACAAAGCTAACAAAACGAAATTTTATTCAAAATCAACAACCTTTTACAACAGACATAACTCGCCTATTTATAGGCATACAACACAACACTTACAACACAACTCATAGGTCGTGAACGACCTAACATTTTCGACTTAAAAAAAAAAAACATTACAACACCTTAACGACATACGAGCTAACATCCTACGACCTAAAAATTGGCAGCGACCTATCTTCTTTCACGACTTAAGGAAGCACAGCCTTGGTAATCTGGAGCTCGCGACCTAACTGTTCATGACATAAAGATTCGCGACTGGAATTAGGTCGTAGCTTCGGGATTTTGTTTGCGACCTATCATTAGGTCGGAGGGCTACTGTACTTTGTTGCGACCTATCATTAACGACCTAACTTCCACGACCTAAAGGAGAAAACACATCAGCGACCTAGTGATCTTCTCGCGACCTAAAGCTGGATGTAGTTCGCGACCTAGTGTGTTTCTTCGCAATTTAAGGAGGAGCTGGAATAGGTCGTTGCGACCTAAGGAGAGGGAAGACTCGCGACGTAAGGTTTCCTTCGTGATTCAGAGAAATGATTTTAGCTCGCGCTGTCGTTCGCGACATAGGGAGGAAGGCGAGTCGCGACTTTGGGAATCGGTGAACTGCTTCGTCTCCGCGATCTAGAAGCTCGCCTTCGCCGCGACTTACGGGCGATGAGGTATGCGCTGCATCATCCTCCCCTGGTTTAAGAAAATTCGTCCTCGAATTTAAAAGTTCTTCCCCATTGGGTTGTTCATCTCCATAATAAGGTATAAGATGTTTAACATTAAACACGTCAGATGTACACACATCCTCCGGCAGCTTCAAGCTATAAGCATTTTCATTGATCCGTCTCACAATCTTTACAGGACCAATCTTTCGTGCTTTCAACTTGTTATAAGCACCCACTGGAAAACGATCCTTCGTTAACACAGCATACACCCAATCACCCTCGTTGAACTCCACACTTCTTCTATTTTTATTTGCAGCTCGTTTATACTTCTCATTCGTCTTCTCCAAACGTTTCTGAACGATTCTATGACAATCTTTCAACTCATCAACGAAATCTGACGCCCGTTTAATCACTCCTTTCGGTTGTGGTACTACCGTCAAATCCAATGGCCCCTTCGGCAAGCTTGAATATACAACTTGAAACGGACTGTAACCAGTGCTTCGATTAACAGCATGATTATGAGCAAACTCCGCCTGACACAACTTTAAGTCCCAACTCTTCAGATTATCCTGAACTAGACACCGCAATAAATTTCCCAGGGATCTGTTCACAACTTCAGTTTGTCCATCTGTCTGTGGATGATAAGCACTACTGAATTTCAATTTCGTTCCCACCATCTTCCACAAACTTAGCCAGAAATGACTTAGAAATCTAGTATCCCTGTCTGAAACAATCGATTCAGGTAGCCCATGCAATCGATACACCTCCTTAAAGAATAACTGAGCGACTCGGACGACATCTGCTGTCTTCTTACATGCGATGAAATGTGCCATTTTAGAAAACCTGTCCACTACAACGTATATTGAATCATTTCCCCGTTGAGTTCTAGGCAATCCCAAAACAAAATCCATGCTCACATCCTCCCACGGTTTAGTAGGCACAGGTAACGGCATATATAATCCTGCGTTTGTAGCGGTTCCCTTCGACACTTGACAGATATGACATCGTTCCACAAACCTCTCAACCTCTTTTCTCATCGATGACCAAAAGTAAGATTGAGAAATCAGCTGTAGTGTACGGTCTCTACCCACGTGTCCTTCCTCATGCAGCTCCTTCACTACCTTCATTCGCAAGCTACAATCTGGTATGCACAATTGATTTCCCTTGAACAAGAATCCATCTACCATCACAAACTCGTCAGTACTCCCGTCTTTGACTTTCTCAACAAGCTTTGCAAAATAAGGATCTTCTTCAAACAATTCTGGCAATAGTTCAAATCCTGTCACTTCAACCTTCATCGTTGTCAACAAATGATTCCTCCTACTCAAAGCATCAGCCACACGATTCGTCACTCCTTACTTGTGTTTGACAACAAAAGTAAACTATTGCAAATAGGCGACCCATGATGCATGTCTTGCTGAAATCTTTTCTTGCCCTTGTAAATGCTTCAACGCCTCATGATCAGTGTAAAGAACAAACTCCTTGTGAAATAAGTAATGTCTCCAATGTTTAATCGCTTGTACAACAGCATAAAATTCCACATCATACGTACTATATCTCATCTTCGCTCCTGATAACTTCTCACTGAAATATGCAATCGGACGTCCCCTCTGACTCAACACTCCTCCAATTCCAACCTTTGACGCATCAGTGTGTAGCTCAAACAACAACTGAAAATCTGGTAATACTAGAATTGGTGCAGACGTCAGCAACTCCTTGATCTTCCCAAAAGCATCTCCTGCTTCCTCTGACCATGAAAACTGTTTACCCTTCATACAATCTGTAACAGGCGCCATCACACTACTAAAGTGTGGAATAAATCTTCTATAAAATGAAGCCAACCCATGAAAACTCCGAACCTCTGTTATCGTCTTGGGCTGTGGCCAATCTCTAATCGCCTCTACTTTACTCCGATCCACCTGTATCCCTTCCTCTGATACAACATACCCCAGAAATAAAACACTATGCGTCATGAACACGCATTTCTTCGTTGCAGCATAAAATTGTTCTTGTCACAGTACCATCAGCACTTCTCTCAGATGATTCAAATGTTCCTCTGGACTTCCACTATATATCAGAATATCATCGAAATACACCACCACAAATTTCCCAATAAAAGGTCTAAAAATCTAATTCATCACCCTCATGAACGTACTTGGCGCATTTGAAAGTCCAAATGGCATTACCAACCATTCATACAGACCCTCCCTGGTTTTAAAAGCAGTCTTCCACTCATCACCTGGCCTGATACGAATTTGATGATATCCGCTCTTCAAATCAATCTTCGAAAAGATAGTAGCTCCGCTCAATTGATCTAGCAAGTCATCCAACCTCGACATTGGAAATCTATATCTCACAGTAATTTTATTCAATGCTCGACTGTCAGTGCACATTCTCCACGTCCCGGCCTTCTTCGGTACTAACAAAGCTGGCACAGCACACGGACTCAAGCTTTCCTGCACACGCCCCTGTTCAAGCAATTCGTCCACTTACCTCCTCAATTCTTCATGTTCCTTCGGACTCATTCGATAATGTGGTCTATGTGGCAACATTGCTCCCGGAACAAGATCAATTTGATGTTGAATGTCTCTCAATGGCGGTAACTCCTTTGGTAACTCCTCTGGAAATACATCCTCAAATTCTTTCAATACTGGCTTCGCTTCTTCTGGAATTTCAACCTCTTCACTGCTCTCTCTCCCAATCAACAAAAACACCTCAGGTTCCTCTTCAACTTCTTTAACAAACTCCTTTAAGGATAATAAAGTTTTCAGCTCTTCAATCTCCTCCAGTTTGTTTTCTTCTTGTTGTCGCTTCTTGGGAACTAACATGATCTTTGTGCCTTCAAACATAAAGCTATACCTGTTGGTACGCCCGTCATGTTGCACCGCCCTATCATACTGCCACGGTCTCCCTAGCAACAAATGACATACGTCCATGTCTACCACATCGCACCAGATTTCGTCTTTATATTTCTTCCCAATTGAAAAATTCACACAAGCCCTTCGTCCAACCTTCACCTCCCCGCCTTTTCTCAACCAAGCCAACTTGTACGGTTTCAAATGTTTCGCAGTCTTCAATGCCAATTTCCTCACCGCTTCTGAAGAAATTATATTATCACACCTTCCAGCATCAATAACAAATTTGCAAACTTTCCCCAGAATAGTACATGTCGACTGAAAAATATTTCTCCTCAACCAACTACAATCCTCCTCTAGCTTTGGTGTTAAACAGGACCTCCTCATCATTAGATTATAACCTTCGTCTCCCGTCACTTCTTCTTCCTCCTCATCAAGTGGTGAATTGGAACATTCAGCTTCTTCATCCTCATCCTCAACCTCCGCTATCATAGCTCTCTTCTTCGGCTTTGGACATTCATTACTCTTGTGGCCCATTTCTTGGCAATTATAACACTTGAAACCATTATTGACCTTCGTCTTCCCAACCTCATTCACAACTGGTTTTGCAACAACTTTTGAAACATTAGAACTTCCACTAACACCCTTCACTGGATTGTTGGAACTTGTAAACACACCACCTCCTCGTCTTCCCTGTTTCTCCCAAGCCAACGCTTTCTAGTGTGCTTCCGCTACAGATCTGGGATCAAACATGTTAACCATATCTTGAATCTGCATTCGCAACCCTCCAACAAATCTAGCTGTTAATTGTTCCTCTGTCTCCATAATATCGTTCCTTGCAATCAGTTGATAAAATTCGTCAGCATAGTCATTCACAGATTTCGTCCCCTGTCTCAAGTTTTGCAGCCTCTGATACATAAGCGATTGATAATTATAAGGTAAGAATGTGGCTTTCATCATTTTCCTCATCTTTTCCCATGATTCAACCTTTGACTTCCCCATCCGTTCACGCGTAAGTTTGGTTTGCTGCCACCATGCCAAAGCTCTACCCCTCAACCTTGTAGCAACCAACTTCACTCTACGATGTTCTGGAACTTCCTTGAAGTCAAAAATCTCCTCCACATTAGACAACCAATACAAAAACTCCTCATCTTGCATACCACCTTTGAATTCTGGAATTTCAGTCTTCATCCCAGATTCCCACTTGTGATCGTACTCCAACTGATTTCTTCCTTGTCCACGTCCTCGTCCATGAACACTACCACCATCATACTCTTCTTCACAATCCGATGTATATCGATGTCGATCCTGACCACCAACATCTCTACCACCACCATTTCTTCCACCAACATTCCTACGATCTACATTTCTCCGATCTCGATCAGTCACATTTCTATCACGACTTCGATCATCAACATTTCTATCACAATCTCGATCCACGCTTCTATGATCACTATCAACACTTCTCTCTCGATTTGAATGTGGTGAAACTCTACTTCTCCCATGGCTCGATTCAGGTGATACCCTTCTCTGATTTTGACTCATCTCCAACATCATTCTCTCTAATCGACCAATCCCTTCATTAATCTTCTCATTAAAGTTTTCGTTAATTCTTTGCTCCATCTCATCGGCTTCTTCTCTCCCATATAAAGCATCAATGTTGCGATAACGGTTAGCTCTTCTCGGAGGCATGATCACTCTTCGACAAATTCCAACAAAAACTTCACTTCGATCTAAAAATCTTCAAATCAAAACTACCCACTTGTTGAAATCTTCAAAAATCTCCAAACGAACAAATTTCTTCAAAATCTCGATAACCCACTTCTCCAAATGATGTAAATCTCGCACAACTCCAAAAATCTACGCAAACTACTTGCGTTCTAGCTCTGATACCAAACTGACGCAGCGGCAAAATACAAAAATTGATGATACGATGAACGTAGCAATCGGTGGATTGATGAATACTGAAATGTCCAAATTTGTTGATCCGAAGATGCCGAATTTTAGCTATCTACGTCACGTTGATCGATCACGATACCGTGAAAGTAGATCTTCAATTCTTCGAGCGTTGATCAAGCGCACTTGATACCGCGAATTGGCTTCATGATCGTTAAATCGAGCGCATTCGATTGACCGAAGGTGGAGATAGGAGATCACACTCGACTACCAATTGGATGAAAGCACAAAGCTAACAAAACGAAATTTTATTCAAAATCAACAACCTTTTACAACTGACATAACTCGCCTATTTATAGGCATACAACACAACACTTACAACACAACTCATAGGTCGTGAACGACCTAACATTTGCGACTTAAAAAAAAACATTACAACACCTTAACGACATACGAGCTAACATCCTACGACCTAAAAACTGGCAGCGACCTATCTTCTTTCACGACTTAAGGAAGCACGGTCTTGGTAATCTGGAGCTCGCGACCTAACTGTTCATGACATAAAGATTCACGACTGGAATTAGGTCGTAGCTTCGGGATTTTGTTTGCGACCTATCATTAGGTCGGAGGGCTACTGTACTTTGTTGCGACCTATCATTAATGACCTAACTTCCATGACCTAAAGGAGAAAACACATCAGCGACCTAGTGATCTTCTCGCGACCTAAAGCTGGATGTAGTTCGCGACCTAGTGTGTTTCTTCGCAATTTAAGGAGGAGCTGGAATAGGTCGTTTGCGACCTAAGGAGAGGGAAGACTCGCGACGTAGGGTTTCCTTCGTGATTCAGAGAAATGATTTTAGCCCGCGCTGTCGTTCGCGACATAGGGAGGAAGGCGAGTCGCGACTTAGGGAATCGGTGAACTGCTTCGTCTCCGCGATCTAGAAGCTCGCCTTCGCCGCGACTTACTGGCGATGAGGTATGCGCTGCATCAAAAACCCACAAGGTAATATTCATTAACAGCCAATGTGTATATATGTATGTATGTGTGTGTCTATATATATGTCTGCAACAACTATCACGTACAATTGCAGCTGCTTATTTGCTAACTATAGCCTTTTGCCTTTATCGCAATTTTGTTTTATTTTACAGGAAATTATTGCCAAGAACAAAATTTCTCAGCATTTTAGCCTCAAGGACAGACCTTCAGTATTTTAGCCCGAAGGACAACTTTCTTTAGGTATCAGTTTTTACAGTTTTTAGGTATCAGTTTGTAATTATCGATAGCAGTTTTTAGGTATAAATTTTTTAGTTCGGTAGCAGTTTTGGAAGAATGTTTGTCCTTATGAATAATTTTTATGAGAATGTTTGTCCTTGTGGTTAAAATATTGAGGTCGTGTCCTTGAGGCTAAAAATATATAAATTTTTGTCCTTTAAATTAATTTCCCCTTTACTTTACTTGTTATCGGTTGTAGTTGGTAAATGATTTTGTTTTTGTTTTCTGCGTTTACTTACAAATGGTTTTTATGTTGTTTTGTTATATGTGCAAACGAGGAATACAGAGTTTTGTGCAACTCATACAAGCTAAGGTAAGGTTCGCAACCAAAAGTTGATCGATAAAATTCCATTCTTTGTAACCACTCCATTTCATTTCACCAAATCTCACTTCCTCCCACCTCAAATTCGAAAATTCTACTCATTTTAGCGGCTTCCGGTTCATTTATTTATAGTAATGTTTGTATCAAAAATGGGCACAACACTCTTCGGAAGTTTTTGAAGAGATAAAATGAAGAAATTAAATGGAAAACGAGGATTATCTAACAAAAACTCCAAAAAATAGATAGGAAAATAATAAAAAATGCACAGAAACACAAGAATTTAGAGTGGTTCGGCGTGTTGCCTACGTCCACTATGAAGTTGATTGCTTTATTGATGTTTCTTTGATGATTACAATTGATTTCAGTGGATTACAGCAGATGGTAATGATTGACAGCAGTGAAATTCGTTAGTGGCAGCAGCAATGGAGTTTAGAACTGGATCCGACAGAGTCTGGGCGTTGGAGAATTCAAAGAAAAAGAAGATCCATTTTCTGTTGGCTCTGGGGGTCTATTTATAGGTGTAGGAGGCGGATATTTTGCTCAGATCTCGGGAGACTTCTTCTGGCACGTGAGTAGGCCCGCGCGACCAAGCCCGCGAAGTTTCGACCCGATCCATGATCGATACGAATGAATTTCGTATCGATCAAGATTGCGTACAATGGAGTCGAAATTTGGTGTGGACATTCTCTAGTATGTGCGTAAGCTCCTGTGAAAATTTCATAGCATTTGGACTTGTAAATTAGCGGATATGATTGATACAAAATGGTGATATTCGGTAGGATGTTTCATTCGTATCGATCATTTCGACTCGATGATTTCGAATCGATGGCGGCATGCGCTAGCAGGTTGACGTGGCGCGCGTCCTTCGCATCGATCTGTAGCATACCCAGTTTGAATCGATGAAGACAGTCTAGTTCGAATCGATGGATGTTGGCTTGTTCGCATCAATGAAGGTTGCATAGTTCGTATCGATGAAAGCTCCTTGGTTCGTTTCGACTGTTGTGCTTTGCTTCGCATCGATGGGAGGCGTGCATTTCGTATCGATTGGTGATCGATCGATACGAAGAGAGCTTTTAAGATTGAGCGTTGCGAAACAAATGAAAGTGTTTGTTGCCGATGGATACGAAGTAGGAGTTTTCGGATGGATACGAAGTGGACATTGGATGATCGAGTCGAACTGTGGCTTGTCGATGGATGCGAAGTCGATCGAGTCGAACTGTTGCTTCCTGATGGATGCGAAGTCGATCGATACGAAGTGGACATTGACTGATCGAGTCGAACAGAGCTTTCCCTGATGGATTCGAACTCGATCGATTCGAACAGCGGCCACCTGATGGATTCGAACCCGAGACTGCTCGTCCAATCTTGCATCGATCATAACTTGAGCATACCAACTCGGATCGACTTGAAATTTGGAGTGCTGACTTCCATGGCTTTGCTCGTCGTGTCTTGTCGATCGTGGCTTGATCCGGACTCAAAAAAAATTCGTCAATATCCATAGTGAGCCTGCGTATAACCGGTCTCTGAGACGAACCATCATTGGTTTCTAGTCAATTTCTTGGTGTCACGGCCTTGCCAAAAGGCGGTATAACATTTACCCCCCAAAGTATGTCTTGTGGAAATATGATGTGCTTTGAAATGCTGCATTTTTTATTCTGGACAGTTATCGTCTTTTCGCTGAAAGTTGTAATCTTTGACTGACTTCCTTGGTAATCTGAGCTGTTAACTGTTAACTGTTGTACCCTGTATTGTTGCAACTGATTGCTGTATGCTGGTGATTAGCTGTTTGTTGTTGTAATCGTTATCAGATAAGTATCCAGTTCCTGTGGATATTGAAAATTGAATATTAGTCCGACATATATGCGTATACGTTAATTTGACTTTCGTTAACGTTTGCACGTTCAAGAGTCGTTGTCAGTTTATCTCATTTCGAATTCCGTATCGATCCTCTCCTGAACCGATGTGTAATCCGAATTGTAACAACGTTCGACGGTTGTTTTTGAATGTTCCTTCGAATCGATCCTCTCCTGAATCGATGTAAAAGGTTGGAACATTATCTTTGTATCGATATGCATCGCATAGATGGATGCGAGATGAGCATTTCGAATCGATGGATGTGAGGTTCGATGGATACGAAGCGGTCGTTCCTATCGATGGAGTTCAATGCCTTCAGAACAGCCTTTGTTGTATATTTCGAATCGATGGACCTGGTGTCATTGGATACGAACAGACAATTCGTATCGATGGGTACTGGCCTCTGAGAGCTATGATTCGATGGATTCGAACTGCACAGTTCATAGTGTTGCACCGGGGATGGAGTCGAAAGTGATCGATACGAATAAGGGCTTCACATCAATGGATTTGGTGACGACTTCTTATCGATACGGACTCGAGTTCATGGATTCGAACAGTTGTTTCGAACCGATATAGAGATGACATATTGCAACCGGTCGAGTTTACTGGAATGCGTATCGTTTTTTACCTTTGCACTCGAGTCCATATAAATACTATGGACTTAGCCGTTTTTCACTTTTTACTTGCTCGTTTCTTCTGCCTTGCCTTCGTATCGCTCCAAAGCCTCGGAAAAGAAAAGCTCTTGCCTTCGAATCGATTCAGAAAACTTTAACCCCTTTAACCAGTTATCAAAATCAGGTAATTAATTGAACAAAGTCACTCCTAAAATGATGAGATTCAAATTCTCATGCCATTCCACTCGAATTCATGTCCGGACGTGGTTTGGGGATGTAGATATTGCACGAGGTCGAGGAAGGAGAAGATGGAGTTCGAATCGATCTGGGGAAGAATGAGTGTGGAGGAAGATGGCTTGGTCCTCGTTTTCGTGTCGATCTGGAGTTAGGGCTTCGAGATGATGAGATGGAGGCCTTCGTATCGATCGATGGCTAAGCTTTTGCATCGAGTCAGGATGATGGATGCGAGTGTCTCGAGCATGTTGATCGATACGAAGGGGTTGCGTATGATGGATTGGAAACCCATATTTTTTCGATCGATTCGAATTATGCACCAGGGATCGATACGACGACGACCCAATTGATGGATGCGAAATGATCACCCTGGATCGATTCGAAGTCTTCAGCTTTTGACCGAGTCGAACTCGCACGCAGATGAACATGAATTATCGATGCGAACAAGGCTCTTATGATCAATACGAATTGAACGTTAACGAACTTGTAATTCCCTGTACACTTGAAAAACTGACTCCGACGAGCTTCAAACTTGCATAATTGGACTTGACCTTAGAATGGCACATCTGACTGTCTTGCGAAGCTCGTCGAAGGAACTATAATTTAACAAAACAATAACAAACTTTAACGACCTTAGAATGGAACATCTGACTGTCTTGCGAAGCTCGTCGATGGAACTATAATTTAACAAAACGATAACAAACTTTAACTTGGATCGATTGCTAATATCTGGATGGCATGGTTGTGACGGTCAGCGATGACGGTCATTCCGACTGAATTTCGAAGTCTCATCGTTTACATGCTTTCTCCAATTCTATAGAACTTCTCAAGTGATATACAGTACTGCACTGCACAGCACACTCACACACTTTACACTGGGGGATGCACGAGCGTTATTGTCTGTTTAACAATGATTTTTCATAAGCTAGTTAGTCATGGAACCTTCAAGTTCACAGCAGCAGGAACTCCCGAGTTCAATTCCTTCAACCATCGAGATACCGGTCATCGAAGCCGAAGTTATAGATCCAGCTCCGGACGAGTTTCCAAATGCCCAATTCATTATGAATCCACAAGATTTTGTGCCGTTTGGCATTTCTGAAGATATGCTGGGACGGATATGCTTAAGACACGGCTTGTCGCTTGACGACGTATTATTGCCAGGGCCGAATGATAGGCCACACGCTCCCCCGGAGGGGTTTACTGCTTTCAACCGTCACGCTTGCACAACAGGGACACTTCCTCCTTTCAATCAATATATAAGGGAGATGTTATCCTTCCTCGAAATCGCTCCATCCCAGCTACACCCTAACGGATACGCCTTTGTTGAATAACACTTTCATCCTGTTTATGGAAATTCTCTTTCGACCACCAAAGCCAATCGAGATTAGATATCTCTTCAACATCAAGAGCCATGGAGATAGCCCTTCTTTCACATTCTTGGAGGCGGTCAGGAACTGCCAAATTGTAACGGGATCCTAGGAAAGGCTGAGTTACTTTAAGATGGAATGGTTCTACGTTCGATGCCCCCCTGGATTCGCTAGGCGGTGGTTGGATAGACGTAAGTGTTGCAGTCCTTCTCATGAATTATCGGGATAACACTAATCGTTTTTCAAAACTGACATACTTCTCTACTTTTATAGCTGCAATCTCACGACCTGATGGTGGGTATTTCAGAGAGTTAGTTCGGATCCTCCAAGTAGTTCCAGGTGAAGAGAGGAACATTGACTTGGTTCTAACCGACAGAAACTTAAGGACTGTTGGGCTGATTGAACGGAGGCAAAGCATAAGGCTGGAAGGGACACTTAGAGCGGTCTCGAAGAAACGGGTGAAGCGAAAAGCGCCCAACATCGTGATAACCGAAGAGGTTGATCCGGAGAGAACACCCACCGATAACGAACTCCAAGCCGGGCCTTCTTCCGGTGTTCAAGATTCGGGAGGAAGAAGAAAAGGCAAGGCAGTTGCTCATAAGCGTTCTAAATCTGTGAGATTAAAATCCGTGGTTATGTCCTTGCCCGTCTTGGGGATTAGAATTTCGAAGGCTCCTCCCCTACAAGTAGAGAATCCTTTTGAAGGGTTTGCTGATATTCCGATTTCGGATTATGTGTCATTTCAACACGACACCGGGACGGAGGAGCTTGACAATGCTCTTGAGCTGAGCGGGTCGCTTGTTATGAGTGCGACTGACATTTCCGGTTGGTCAGGGGGTTGCACATGCATACACTTCACTGCACTACATGATTCATAACTGTAAATCGTCCAACCCAAGAGATCACTAACTTTTCCTTCGTTTCTCATTTTCAGGTACGATGTCCGGAAGAGGATCAATGCTAGGGAATCTTCGCTCGGCTCGAAAATCTTCTACCTATTATGATTCCCGCGGGAGAGACTCGGATAGAGATCGCGATCGCGGGTACTCTAATCAAGAGAGGTACGAGCGGGACAGGGACAGAGAATACAGACACCGATCTAGATCTCGCTCTCCTCCTCTTAGACTTTGGTCTCCACCTCCTGTTCATGTTCCACACCCGCCAGAGCCTCCACAACACAGGCCGTCTTCTCAAACTTCGAGGTCCGAAACTCAACACCAGCTAGTTGAACCCGTGCCCCTCATAATTGCAGAGCAAGCCATTACTTAGCCTACGGGGGAAGGGGCTATTAAAATTGCTCAGCTGATAAAGGAGTTTCCGAACATATGCTTCGACGGCTATGTCTTTCCACCTCACTTAAAGAGAATCCCATCTGGCATGGAAAACACGATGCATGACTACATTCATGACGTCAACACCCAGTATAGAGAGTGGGTAAAGGCTGTATAGAAAGCTTCCAAGTTGGCCTTCGAGCGAGCCAAAGCTATTGAGAAGATGGAGTCCGAACTCGCCAAAAAGGACCGAATCATCCAGGTGCTCAACACCGAGGCCGAGTCTTCTTGGATATCTGAAATTGAGGTCACCAAAAAAGCCGATGAAGCGACTGTGGCGATGGAGAGGTTGAGGCAGACACACGTTGCCTTGGTGGAGGAGATGGGCCATCAAAACACCACAGTCACCGCAGAACGGGATGCGGCGGTTAAGGAACTCAACGAGCTTAAGGCCAAATTCGCTGACATGGCTAAGGAAAAGGATGATGCGAACAACGCGGCCCAGGAGGCGTGTGTGTAGGCTGTTCTGCTCCGAGGTGAACGGGATGCGGCTGTGGCTAAAGTCCGCAAGGTAGAGGCTGAGGTCGAGGAGAAAGTGAAATCGGCCGAGTCCAGGCTAGAGGCTGATATTAAAGACCTTCTCGTTGTTTACAATGCTAACGTGCTGAGGCATAGGGGTCTAGCCTGGCTCGATGATTATCCGGCGCATCTATACAACGCCTAGGGCCGACTAGTTGAAGAGGCGAAGGAGACGCATCTAGGTGAGTCTGTAGATGAATTTGAACTCGAGAATCGCATTCTGAATGAGGATGAAAGGAAGATTCTTCATGAGTTAATGATTCTACATGAAAAGGAAAAGCTCGGTGCCCAGCATTTCGAAGTAGGAGAGGGTTCAGGGGTTGGCCATCGTGAGGCGAGTCTTGAAGTTCCAGTGTCAACCCAGCCTGAGTCCTTGCCTGCGGTCGATCCTCAAGCTGTTCCTGCCTATAATCCGGATTAGCCGCAGATGTCTCCGGCTACAGAGCAAGTTACTGAAGCCGTCCAGCCGCTTACAAGTCAAACTGAGGAAGGTATTCTGAACATTCCACATATCTGTCTTAAGTCGAAATCTTCACTCGAGTTAAGTTCTAACAGTTCTCTTATTTTTTGTCCAGTGATTGACGCTGCACCGGTCGTGCCTCCTGCTACTCAAGAATTATATCAGACGCAGGAGGTTATCATTTCTGAAGCGACCGCCGTGACTACAGCTGCGCCTCTCGACGATAAGCAGGGAAGCTCACTTGTTTTTGATGAGCAGTTGATGGAGGAACTCTTTCGCCGTCATGGCGATCCTTTAGCTGACTTGCCATTTGTCATGGGCGGAGGCGCTCCTGCTACAAGTTCCTCAATGCCAACTACTGATGCCCCCAGCGAGGCTCGAGCGGTTACTGAAGAGGATATGTTCGCACAGATCGACGCTGAAATGGAAGCAGTGGCTCATGGTGGCAGTTTTGGAGGTGGGATGGCGGCGCCCGGTCTAGCTCTGCTCAGAATGATATCTCCTGGTGGTACAGTTTTCAACACCAGTGTGCCCATTCCACCTTCTGCACCTGATCCTGTTCCTCCGACTCCGCCCGCAGGAAGCATTCTTAATCATACGAGCTCGGAGAAGGATGTTGAGATCATGCCCCCGCCTGGAGACCGACCACCGAAAAGCAAAGGCTCAAAGAGGAAGGGTAGTGGCGGCTACAGCGGGTCTACACCGAAAAGGAAGCCGAGGAAGAAGAAAGATTAGACACGCTTCTATGGTTTATTTTTATTTTCATTTTGCTGGCCGTGTATAGATGCGGGTTCGACCCCTGCTAGTAGGAATTTTTTGGGAACAAACTTGTACATGAATTTCTTTCATAAATAATAGAAATGAAACTTTTTCTTTTTTAGCTTCTTGTGTATTTGCTTAAGTGTTTCAATGTTTGAAATGCACTTGTAAAGTTCCAGCTTCCGAGTCAAGTTTGTCTTTTTTGCGCCAGGTCTGGAAACTATGGACATGGTTCGTGACCGGGAAGCGAGTTGAATCTTGACGTTGTGCCGCTTCAGTCAATAGTCGATGCTTAAGTCCTGCCCCCCAGTTTTGGGGATGAGTTGTAGAACATCATTCAGCGATTGCTTCTCACTTATAACATGTTGAGTCTAGTGCCACTGAATGGATGTCTAAGACAAACAAAGATTGAGCGGTTTATTCATGCTTGTTTGATTGTCGACGATCATATCCGCACTCTGGGGATTCTCATTTGTTTATTAGCGGTTGGTCACGCCGGCTTAAGTTTAAATCATACGTCCGCACTCTGGGACTCGGAATCGACATTTATACTCCGACTCGCACTCGGGGAGTTCGGAGTTGATATTTACACTTTAATTCATGCTCTGGGAATTTGAAGTTGATGTTTATACTCCTTTTCACACTCTGGGAATCTGGAGTTGATGTTTATACTGCGACTCGCGCTCTGGGAGTTTGGAGTTGTTGTTTATACTCCGTTTCGCACTCTGGGAACCCGGAGTTGATGTCTATACTCTGAATCGCACTCAGGGAGTTTAGAGTTGTTGTTTATACTCTGTTTCGCACTCTGGGAATCCGGAGTTAATGTTTATACTCTGACTCACACTCTGAGAGTTCGGAGTTGGTAAGCAGACGGTCAGTCACATCTGCTGTATGTTTTTGGACTTCGCTCGCACTTATGGAACGAAAGGTGTATCAGGATCGTGGATGGTCGGATCACATCCACCCTGAGTCAACAAGCAAGGTCGTTGGATGGACGGGTCCACCCTCCTCAAACTTGGTTCAGATACGGACGAAGTCGTTAGGTGGATGGATCCACCCTCTTCGTAGACGTATTTTATACTCCAGTTCGCACTCTGGGAATCTGGAGTTAAGTAAAGGATTGTCGTGTATCAATCCTTTTTGGCTTTGGTGTGATGGCTTGTCCCCGAGCTTGGGTTTCACTTAGTGAGTGACCGGTTGCATCACAGTCACTCCCTATTTGAATAAATCCCACCGTATGGTGAAACTTAGCTCTTCGTGCATGGTGATGTTCATATGAAGTATTTCAAGTAAATCATAGCTCTGGCTCGAAGAGATTGCATTTTATTACTAAAATAAGAAAATATGGCAAAGTCAGCTGCCTTATTACAAACTCTAATTTCGAAATGCAGAAACAAATTGCAAAACGGAAAATAAACTAAATGAAATAACATAGCCTGTTATGTGTAGTAGTGAAGAAGACTCTCGCTATTCCAGGCTCTTGGCAAAGTAAGACCATCAACGGTGGATAATTTGAATGTGCCATCTCCAAGCCTTCGTTCAATGACATACGGTCCTTCCCATGTCGGCTTCATATGCGAAGGAACCGGATAGATTCTTTTTAGGATGAGATCGCCTAGTTCAAAGGTTCGCAGGCGGACCTTGACGTTGTACAATCGGGCGACTCGACTTCGATGTGCGGCTGCCCTCAAATCAGCCTCTTCACGCTTCTCATCTTGTAAATCGAGAGATTCAGCAAGTAATATAGCATTAGTCTTCGGATCATAGTACGTCACACGATGAGAAGGTATTTCTAGCTCGACTGGAATAACAGCTTCTGACCATAAGAGAGAGAGAATGGAGTGTGACCGGTCGCGGATTTGTGGGTTGTTCGGTAAGCCCATAAAGCCATAGGAAGTTCATCGACCCACTTACCCTTGACCTTTTCCAGTCGTTTTTTCAGAATGGACTTTATAACTTTATTGACAGCTTCGACCTGTCCGTTCGCTTGAGGGTGTGCAACTGCAGAGAATTTCTTTTGAATGTGAAATCGTTTGCAAAAATCTTTAAATTCAGCACTGTCGAATTGGGTTCCGTTGTCAGTAATAATGGTGTGCGGGAGACCGAATTGACAGACAATGTTGCGGACTACAAAGTTGATTACTTTTTTCGTCGTTATGGTCGCAAGAGGCTCAGCTTCAGCCCATTTTGTAAAGTAATCAACTGCGACGATGGCGTATTTCGCACCACCATTTGCTAGAGGTAAAGTACCAATGATGTCGATGCCCCACATTGCAAACGGCCATGGGCTGACCATTTGTGTTATCTTGGTAGGTGGGGCTCTAGGAATTCGAGCATGCTTCTGATATCTATCACATTTCTTTTCATAATCCGACGCATCGCGATTCACCGTCGGCCAGTAATATCCGTATCGAAGTATTTTCTTGGCAAGTGCTTGCCCCCCGGTGTGATCGCCACATTCTCCCTCATGCACATCGTGTAATACTCGTTTAATTTCATCATGAGCGATACACCGGAGTAAAGGAACAGAGTACCCTCTTCTGTACATGATTCCATTCTGGATGGTAAATCGTGAGGCCTTCCGAAGGACATGTCTTTTTTCACTCCTGCGTTCTGGCAGGATTCCATGCTTAAGGTAATTTTTGAATGGAGTCATCCATGACTCCTTGTCGGGAACGGTTTCACATACCCAATCTATTTATGCCCGGTCAATGCTTGGGGAAGTTAACGTCTCTACGGGAATGAGTCCCATTTGCTGAGATTCGCCTGTGCTGGCTAACTTCGCCAATGAATCGGCTTTTTGATTGCGTTCTCGAGGTATACAATAAATGGCATAATAATCAAACTGATTCAGTATTTCCTGAACTCGAGCTAAGTAGGCAGCCAGCCTTCGATCTCTCGCCTGATATTCTCCCCGAACTTGACATACAACTAATTGCGAATCATAATAAATTTCCACAGCGATAATTCTCAAATCTCCGGCAAGCCTTAATCCGGCTAAGAGGGCTTCATATTCAGCTTCATTATTGGTTGCATGAAAATCAAACTTCAAAGCATAGCATATAGATCGGCCCTCGGGGGTTTCGAGTACAACTCCAACGCCCGAACATCGGTCGTTTGATGCACCATCGGTATATAGCTTCCAGACGTATTCGGGAGATTCACTGGTTTCGGGCAAGTCCTCTAGAATGGTAAATTCAGCTATGAAATCGGCTAAGACTTATCCTTGAATGGCTCTCCTTGGAGTATAAGTAATATCAAACTGACTCAGTTCGATGTTCCACTTGAGTAACCTACCAGACGTTTCAGGCCGCGTAAGGACCTGTCGTAACGGCTGGTCGGTGTACACAATAATAGGATGTGCCTGGAAATATGGTCGGAGCTTCCTTGATGCAATAACAAGGCAATAAGCCAACTTCTCTAGTTTCAGATAATTCCTTTCAGCTCCAGTCAATCGTTTGCTAACATAGTATACTGGCTTCTGTATCTTGTCTTCTTCTCGAATTAAGGCAGCGCTGATAGCGTTTTCTGATATCGCCAAGTATACGTACAATTTCTCATGATCAATAGGCTTTGACAGGATAGGTGGTGTGGATAGATGCTAAATTAGTGCTTGGAATGCGCCTTCACACTCTATGGCCCATTCAAAGTTTCGTTTTCCTTTTCGGATCAGATCGAAGAAGGGAATGCATTTGTCAGTGGACTTTGAAATGAACCTGCTCAATGCTGCTACTTTCCCATTGAGACTCTGGACTTGCTTTATAGTTTTTTGGGTTTCAAGATTTCTGATTGCCCAGATCTTTTCAGGATTAGCTTCGATCCCTCTAGCATTGACGATAAACCCAACGAATTTTCCGGATGCAACTCCAAAATGACATTTCAGTGGGTTGAGTTTCATTCTGTATTCTCGAAGTATGTTGAACATAGTTTCCAGGTCTTTAATATGGTCGGTGGAAAATCGTGACTTCACAAGCATGTCGTCTACATATACTTCCATAGTTTTCTCGATTTGATTGGCAAACATCCGATTGACCAATTGTTGATAAGTAGCCCCGGCATTCTTGAGTCCGAATGGCATAACTTTGTAGCAATAAAGCCCCAGATTGGTTACGAAGCTGGTATGTTCTTGATCAGGTAAATGCATCGGTATCTGATTGTAGCCAGAATACGCATCCATGAAGGATAAGAGTTCATGTCCAGTTGTTGAGTCTACGAGCTGATCAATTCTGGGAAGCGGGAAACTGTCTTTGGGACAAGCATTATTCAGATCGGAGTAATCGACACATGTTCTCCATTTTCCGTTCGACTTTCGGACGAGCACGGGATTTGACACCCATTCGGGGTATAGCGCATCTCGAATGAACCCGTTCGCTTTAAGCTTTTCTACCTCTTCTTTAAGGGCGGCAGATCTCTCTGGATCCATACCACACCTTTTCTGTTTGACCGGGACATGCCGCGGGTTAATATTCAGAGTGTGGCTCGCGATGTCCGGCGAGATCCCACACATATCAGAATGCGTCCAGGCGAATACATCAAGATTCCCCCGCAGAAATTCAAACAATTCCTCTTGAGTTTGTTGGCTTAACTGAGACCCAATCTTTATCATTTTTGAATCATCATCATTGTCAATTGGGACATCGATCGTCGGTTCGGCCGGCGATGCTTGACTTTCTTTAGATTCTCCTTCGTCTTCAGTTTCTCTTGGGTCAAGATCCCTTTGGAATTGGCTGGGGTGCCCGGGCCTAGGCCCAGGCGTTAATTGTCAATTATCAGCAAAGCGGACGCAGAGAGATTCCTCTATGCCCTTTCCTTTCTCCTTTCGCTACGCCTCCCGCAGCTCGGCAACATAACTGGCTCTCCCAGCAGCCTGATCTCCCTGAATGATGCCCACTCCACGATCAGTGGGAAACTTTAAAGTCAAACACCATAGGGAAATTGCTGCCCTGAATTCAGCGAGGGCCGGTCGGCCTAAGAAAGCATTGTAAGGGAAGTCTATGTCCAAAACAACGAACTGTAACATCCGTACTCTCCGGCGTTCTCCAACTCCCAACTCCACTGACAGTTCCACCACTCCAGTGGGTATAGTAGCACTTCCGTTGAAACTATGGATTCGGGATTGACAGGGTTTCAAGTCCTTGGCTTCCATTCTCATTTGATCGTAAGCTCGCTTAAACAAAATATTCACAGAGCTTCCACTGTCAACTAAGATCCTCTTCGTCCAAGCAGGACCTACTTGAGCTGAGATGACCAGTGGATCGATAGTAGGGGCTTTGACTTTATCAGCATCTCTGTTTCTGAACACGATGTCATCCGTCATCATCTTCTGTTGTTTGGCCGGAATCCCTTCATCAAAACTACTATAATACTCGAAGTCTGCATGCCTGATAGAGCTGGCATACGACTCCATTTCCTTCCAGCTTCGGTTTGCTGGATGGGGACCACCACTTATCGTATTAATAACCAACCTCCTGCCAGTACGAGCGGGTTCCTCCTGCCTTTCCTGATTTGGCGCACGATTCTGATTTGATGGGCCCATACCTCCTAACTGCGGCGCCCGCACATACTGATCCAACTTTCGTTCACGTATCAGTTTCTCAATGAGATCTTGTAAATGACGACACTCGTTTGTATTATGGCCATAGCTTTCGTGGAATCTGCAAAACTTTCCTATTTGGACTTGTCTTTCCGTTGATGGTTTCGGGGCAGGCTTCTTGTATTGCATGGTGTTACAAGTCTGCAAATACACATTTTCCAACGACGTGTTCAATGGAGTATAATTATCGTACATGGGAGCTCTACGTCGTGGGCCACGACTCTGATCTCGTCTTTTTCCTTGATTTCCACTATCCCTCTGCTGATTCTGTTTATTTTGTATGTTCAACTGAACTTTTCCAAAACTCTCTCTGGATTGTTTAACGGCGATGTTACTCTGAATTCCTTCGATGTTGGGCCATGCATCATCCTGCTTCCTAGACTGTTTCGTATCCTCCCTTCTCAAGAATTGGGTTGCCTTGGAATAGAAACCGTCCAATGACGCAGGTGGCTTCCCAGCTAACCAATTTCCAAATTTGGAATCAGGATCAATCCCCTTAGTCAATGCCATCAGGATAGAGTTGTCATTGGGATTGCTTATTTCTGCACACGTAGCATGGAATCGCTCCAAGTAACGTCTAAGTGTTTCTCCGGGAGCTTGTGTAACACTAGACAGAGTGTTAACGTCTTTAGGCCTTGCCACGTGCATACGGAATTTTTCAACAAACTTGGTGGCCATCTGGTCAAAATTGGAGATGGATCGTGGTGGCAAACGAGTAAACCACATGGTAGCAATGCCCTCTAGGGAAATAGGGAAACTACGTCATTTTACTGCATCATTAGCTCTCGTAGCATTCATTAGCCATTCATACTTCAGGATGTGTTGATTGGGATCAGAACTTCCTTCATAGACCGGCAAGGTTGGCATCCTGAAGCGCCGAGGTGGTTCAGCATATAGTATGTCATTGGTGAAAGGGGTATGACTTCGAGAGATTCCCCAGTCGTCGTTAGTGAGACCCTGACTTTCACGGATCATCTGACGAATCATCGTCGGTATATCCGGCATCCGGATACTTGGAGCATGTTGTGCCAAGGTGTGGTCGGGTTCCATAGCGCGAGTCTGGACCGAACGCGGTCGACGGTCCGTGCCTCGCCTCCTTGGTTCAACATTTTCTGGGACATAAGGCTCCGGAGTGTGCTCTCGTTGGCTACGATGAGGATCAGTTTGATTTCTAGCATCAACTCCTTGTTCGGTAGTGGTGGTGGTAGCGAGGTTGCCTGTGACGTAGTAAGGAGCAACACCTCCTCGGGATGAAGGTCCTGTATGATGACCAGCGGATGGTCCAGTTCTGGGTTGTCTAAGATTCGAAGCAGGTTGGTGTCCTGTGGCCTGGGTGTAGCTTACATCCAGCCGTGGGCGTGTGGATCGGTGATGACCATCAGATGAGGCTGAACTCTTTGTGGAAAAATAAGAACCTTGGTCTCTTCTGGATCTTCTATGCCTTTGGCGATTCAGCTGGTTGGTCAACACTGTGTTGGCGCGCAGTTGTTCGGTTAGTTGTTGCCGACTCTGGGTCAACTCTTGAAGCAGCATCTGGAACTCTTGTCTGGTAATCAGACCTGATGGACCTAAAGGTCCGGCGACACCTTGGTGGGATGGAGGCAATTGCACGGGATTCTGTCGGTCCCGTCCTTCTTGATCAGCAGTTGTAAAGGTAGTTCGTGCACTTACCATGGTGAATTAATGAAAGTCTTCCTAGATCTGATGCAAATCTGAATAGAATGGAAGGGCTTCAAGGTCTGAGATCTGGATCTTCTTCTTGGATTTATGCAATCCGGTATCGATAGGAGATCCAAGGAGCAGGAGAAAAATTGGGTTTGTTCTCAGTGAAAGCACCAAAGTGTTTGTACCAAAAATGGGCACAACACTCTTTGAAAGTTTTTGAAGAGACAAAATGAAGAAATTAAATGGAAAAAGAGGATTATCTAACAAAAACTCCAAAAAACAGATAGGAAAATAATAAAAAATGCATAGAAACACAAGAATTTAGAGTGGTTCGGCGTGTTGCCTACGTCCACTATGAAGTTGATTGCTTTATTGATGTTTCTTTGATGATTACAATTGATTTCAGCGGGTTACAGTAGATAGTAATGATTTACAGCAGTGAAATTCGTTAGTGGCAGCAACAATGGAGTTTAGAACTGGATCCGGTAGAGTCTGGGCGTTGGAGAATTCAAAGAAGAAGAAGATCCCTTTTCTGTTGGCTCTGGGGGTCTATTTATAGGTGTAGGAGGCGGATATTTCGCTCAGATCTCGGGAGACTTCTTCTGGCACGTGAGTAGGCCCGCGCGACCAAGCCCGCGAAGTTTTGACCCGATCCGTGATCTCGAACGAATTTCATATCGATCAAGATTGCGTCCAATGGAGTCGAAATTTGGTGTGGACATTCTCTAGTATGTGCGTAAGCTCCTGTGAAAATTTCATAGCATTTGGACTTGTAGAACAGCAGATATGATCGATACGAAATGGGGATATTCGGCAGGCTGTTTCGTTCATATCGATCATTTCGACTCGATGATTTCGAATCGATGGCGGCATGCGCTAGCAGGTTGACGTGGCGCGCGTCCTTCGAATCGATCTGTAGCATACCCAGTTTGAATCGATGAAGACAGTCTAGTTCGAATCGATGGACGTTGGCTTGTTCGCATCAATGAAGGTTGCATAGTTTGTATCGATGAAAGCTCCTTGGTTCGTATCGACTGTTGTGCTTTGCTTCGCATCGATGGGAGGCGTGCATTTCGTATCGATTGGTGATCGATCGATACGAAGAGAGCTTTTAAGATTGAGCAATGTGAAACAAATGAAAGTGTTTGTTGCCGATGGATACGAAGTAGGAGTTTTCGGATGGATACGAAGTGGACATTGGATGATCGAGTCGAACTGTGGCTTGTCGATGGATGCGAAGTCGATCGAGTCGAACTGTTGCTTCCTGATGGATGCAGAGTCAATCGAGTCAAACTGTTGCTTCCTGATGGATGCATAGTCGATCGATACGAAGTGGACATTGACCGATCGAGTCGAACAGAGCTTTCCTTGATGGATTCGAACTCGATCGATTCGAACAGCGGCCACCCGATGGATTCGAACCCGAGACTGTTTCTCGTCCAATCTTGCATCGATCATAACTTGAGCATACGAACACAGATTGGCTTGAAATTTAGAGTGCTGACTTCCATGGCTTTGCTCGTCGTGTCTTGTCGATCGTGGCTTGATCCAGACTCAGACAAAATTCATCGATATCCATAGTGAGCCTGCGTATAACCGATCTCTAAGACGAACCGTCATTGGTTTCTAGTCAATTTCTTGGTGTCACGGCCTTGCCAAAAGGCGGGATAATAGGTAAATATCGTCGAACTTGTGTTTTACATATTAATATCTACCTTTTATATTTTCTCGTATTTTTCAGATTATTTTTTTCCAAAATGTTGATCCACGAATTTTTTGATTCGCCTACCCACTGCATTGTAAACTGAAATGAGAAACGAACGTTGATCTTTATCAACATCTGCATTGTCAAAATCAGACCTCACAAAGGTCGGATCGACTATTGGTGCGGCGAAATCACCAAAGCCTTCAACACACAGATAAGTGTCGATTATATTCTCAGATAAAAAATAAGTTCGACAAGCTAAAGCATGACTAGAACTCCTGAAACAAATTGATGCAGCCTGAAGGCGATTTCTGGAATGTGAAAATGGACACCGTCGAAGGACACGATGAGTGGTGGGACACTGCTAAAAAGTACGGAAAATTCAAAGTTAGATCGCCTCAGAAATTTAAGAAGTTGAGTGTGTTATTTTGAGGCTGCATTGGAACCCCCTCTTACAAGTTAATAGTTCCGAAGGTTTCATCAGTCGATGTCTAGTTCGACAATTAGATGTATTCCGACTTTCTCAAAGACGATGCTGCCAAGAACAACATTCGCAGTCCTCGAGCTTATTCACATCTGCATTGCTTTGCTGATATACTTCTGCTTCTCATGCATGTCACCCACATGGAACTTTTTCGCATGACGTGGAGATGACATAGATCATTGATAAAGTATGGTTGTATGGCGGGGGGATGACACATTTTTTGAATGGAAATCCACGTACATTCAAAATTCTAGGGAAGCAGACTACAGATCGGTCTGATGTTCGATGGGCAAGACCGATGAGCTTAGGTAGCTTATGATACATATAATAGGAAAATTTAGGAGAGAAATGTAGTATTGTATTCATATTTCAAACTGCTAGTAAAAATAAAATTTTCTCTCTTGAATCAGACATTCAAGACCTCTTTCTCCATTAATCTCGATGCTCCTTCACCACTTAACCCTTTCACTTCCACTAACCCGAAGAAGAAGCCACCAGAAATCGACAGTGAGAGGTTCCAAACTGTAAGAAACCACCGTAACCGGGTAAAGATCCACCATCAATCAAATCATGCCCAAGGTTTCTCCATGAATCGAACTCAATAAGAAACCAATGGCATAAGGGATTTAAGAAATGCAAGATGAAAGTGTACGTGCAGTACTAAGGATCGTGTAATATGATATATAAATGCGGAAACTGATAATAGCAGTAAAATAAAAATTAAAGTAAGCACACCAGGAATTTTTATACTGGTTCGAACTTCCCGTTCTATGTCCAGTCCCAGAATACCCTCTGGATTTAAACTAAACCCCTCACTTAACCCGGAGGAATAGGTATACGACACCTGAGCAGCCGAATAGGAATTTTTCCGCCTCAACAGCCGAAGAGGACTTCAACTTAATACAAATAGTTTGTTGACGAATGTGTTCTGAATAACACTGATTGTCTTTTGATAGTACAACTTCCCTATAATCAAATCCTCAAGAGTATATATGTGTGTGAAGATTTAGAAGGAAGATAATCACGTAGAATCGAAGTATATGAATTAATTCAAGGATTCTAGTGATATTGAATAAGAATGAATGCTTTTATTTGCAGAAACAAATAAAGAATAGATTTCAGAATTATAAACAAGAATCGGTGATTGTAGAAGTGAATTGAACATGTTTATATAGTTGTAGAATAGTTACAATCTTTCATGAAGAGTTTCAATCAAGAGTTATGTCCATATCTGTTGGATTAAAGGACATTCCTCTTCATGAACAATTGCACCTCTTCAGAAAACTAGCCGTTATGTTCTGGTCGGTTGACCGAGAAACCTGGGCCGGTCAGCTGAGTTTATAGACGTGAATAAAATGGTGCATATCTGTGTACTGGATACAGAGTCGGTCGGCCGAAGTTTCTGGTCGGTCGGCCGACCTGCTGTTATTTGCACAGTGCACACTTATTTTTGTATAAGTCAATTTGTGTGTATGTGTGACTACTTGAGGAATGATTTTAACAATATTCTAAGACTCAATAAAATAAAATATTCATACTAATATCTGGATTGTAGTCTTGTCTCCTTTGTAGTGTGCAATATATGGTTATTCTCCTTTTTGTCGCTTTCGTATAGTATTCTCGTCGTATGATCTCTGAAGCTTGTGTCATAAATCAAAACTCATGAATCAACATTCTCCCCCTTTTTGATTGATGACAATACTTATGTGACAAAGTAGTATTTATCTATATTATAATTCTTCCCCTGAATATATGGCGACTTTTCTGCAAAATATTTGTTAGCTTTCATATATTTCTCCCCCTTTGTCATCGACAAAAAGGAATACTTATTAGATGTAGTATAAAAAATATGGAACATGTAAAAGAACTAAGAAAACATCAAGTTTTAAATATTACATAGTTAAACAGGATAGGAATATTTTCATAGTTACACAATATTTAACAATAGACATATTGTTCATAAATAATACTTGAAATGAAATTAAAAAAATATGATTACTCTTCATCATCATCGGAACCCAAAATTCTGGACGAATATTTTCATCCAGAGGAGCCGGTTCCTTACCGCGTCTTTGAGTGTGAGGTACGTGAGTTGCCGATGTGCTGGAACTTGTGTTATCTGAAGTAGACCAAGAAAAATTTGGCGCTGGACTTTTTCCGGGAGCAACAAAAGAGGCACCGGCTTCGGAAGTACATGATAAGGCATCCCATAAATTCACAAAGAAGCCCTTGATTTTCTTGAAACGACCATCAATCTTTCGTAGTCGGGCATCCAAGGCTAGTTGATTTTGAGCCAAAATATCAATGGCCGCTTCCGTACTAATTCCGGGAGTTGGTCTTTGAATAGAATGTTGGCGAGTTAGACGTTTCGTAGCATGAGTTGATGGTTGCACTGTGGAGAAGCTACGGCGTAGTTGTTCTCGAGGAGTAGTACGCCATTGGTTAAATGTTATAAGTCTAGGAGGTGCATCGGGCAACTTTATTAGTTTTATTGTTCTTGAATCAAAAGAACGAACTTTGGATGTTTCGGACTCCGGAGCATGAGTGACGAAGCTATTGATCAACCTCATTATATATTCTCCATAATAAATATGGAGCATCTTTCCTTGGTTGAAAGAGAGAAATTCATCCATAAGAAGTTGTGCCCAATTTACTCGTATAGTCCCGCAAATAGCATACAGTGCTTTGAAGTTTTCGGGATATACTAAGTGATATGAACCGCCTCTAGGAACTATAGATTTCATCATAAATCGATGAAAAAGACGGGCTTTAGGTCTAAGCGATGATGTTTGTCTAAAATCTGTAGCATCATCTTCGAAAAATAAATGACTTATCCGGTTACGACTTGATATATTACAATCTACATCGTGTAATGAGATTCCACCCGGTCTAGCATCTAAAATATGGTTAATTCGATCAATGGAAAGGAAAATTGAAGTGCCACAAACCAATGTCCAAACACAATTGTCAGTGTTTCTCGGCGGATTGACAAGGTTGAGGTTTGCTAGAAATAACTTGACCATAATGTGATTGATTTTCAAGTTATTTTTTCTATGGTCAAGGAATGTATCAAGACCACTCTCAATAGCGGCATTTTCAATATCGTAGGAAGTAAAATCAGGATAAGTTACAAATGATTCTTCAAAGATTTTTGCATCTTGAAGTTGTATCCATCTTTGAAGAGCTATATCATTGACTAGCCATGAAGCAATTTGAGTATCCACTGGAGTAGATGAAGATGAGCCACCGGTAGTCTTTGATTTCTTCTTGGGAGCCATTTGTTTTTGGAAGGAAAGATAAAAATTTGAGAAGTTTTAATGGGGGCTAGGTTAAAAAAAAACTGTAATTGGGAAAGTAAGAGTGAAGAGGTAGGTTAAAAAGATGAATGGATGGGTTTAAAAAGGAATATAAACAGCAGATTTATACGTTCGGTCGACCGGTAGTCTGGGTCGGCTGACCGAACTGGTAATATGAAAGTTGCTGAAACTCTCGGGAAGGGTTCGGCTGACCGACTCAGGGCCTTCGGTCGATCGAACCTGTTGAAAATGTGTTTTTGAAATTCTCGGGAAGGGTTCGGTTGACCAATTCAGGGTCTTCGGTCGATCAACCCTATTAGAAATGCACTTTTTGCAGTTTTATAAAGAAATATATTTTATTATCAATGCACTATATTTATACATTTTATTAAAAACAACAACATATATATATATATATATATATATATATATATATATATATGAATGGGGCATTTCACTAGAAGGACAAACTTTGCAGTCCAATTAGTTTCTAGGACACACATCCACAGAAATTAATTTCAAGACCAAAGTCAGCAGAATAATTACTTTTAAGGACAAATTCAGCAGTCCAATTACTTTCAAGGACATAATTTCATAGGTTTTTATGCCTTAGAAACTAATTATTTTGCATTTTGTCCTTAAAAGTAATTATTTCAGTTGTGTGTCCTAGAAACTAATTGCACTTGCTAAAGAGGCCCTTGTGGCTAATTTCCACTATATGAATATATAAAAAATCTAGCCACCGTTCGTTAAAATCTACGTTCCCATGAGTTTGGGGACGGAACATCTTCTATAGGTGACCATCTTGGAGTTATTGGAGTTTGAACAGGATTTGAAGAGGATGAGGGTCTATAAGAAGGTTCATCAACATCATCCTTCTTTGATGAACAAATTTTCATGGCAATCTTTTCTAGAAAACTTAAACATCTTGCCATGACTTTTTGTTCATAGTAGAGTTCCCGTTGCATATCTATTTGTTGTCGTTGGTAGTGATGTATTTCATCAATTTTTTGTTTGGTGGTTGGAGATATTACCATTGTATTCTTCCCTTTTTTTCTTTTCAGGTGTATAGTCTGTATGGGAGTCTTCCCATGGTTTCCACCCATGTTGGGTGTCTTTATCCAGAGAAGAGAATTCAAGGACACGTTTAGGCATGGGAAAGGTAGGATATGGACCATTTTCAGGGATGCAGTCGGAACCATCATCGTCCGGAGACGTGTATGATAGATGGGAGTTTTCAGAATTATAGTAGTCATTGTTTGAAGACATTTTTCAAGTTTTGTTTTTAAAATTTTCTTAGTATATGTTTTGAAAGAAGAGCATAGTATATATAAACAGCTGTTTGCTCAAAAATTAGTGGATAGAAACTAATTTTAATTATAATCACAGAAGTTTTAACAATAAAACAGTTTGTAAATGTATGATTTATAAGTTTAGAACTAAAAATAGTTTTTTTTGAAGACAAAACAGATAAAACAAACTTTAAAGAAAACTGAGACAAGAAACACCCATAGCTCAAGTAGCTATAACACAACATCTAACAGGCAAGTCAGAGGTCATGAGTTCGAGTTCCGCTTTGGTCAGAAATAAAACAATTTTTGTTTTTTAATATTTTTGCATATTTTTATTTATAAATCTTTTAAAGACATTATTCCTAAATCACGTCTAAGTTTTATAAAAATATTTTCATTTAGCGGTTTAGTAAAAATGTCAGCAATTTGATTTTCAGTATTAATAAATTCTAAATTTATTAATCCTTTTTCCAAACAATCACGAAGAAAGTGATGACGAATATCAATGTGTTTTGTTCGTGAGTGATTGACCGGATTTTTAGAAAGATTTATTGCACTAGTATTATCACAATAAATTATAGATTTTTCAAGATGACAATTAAAATCTTGTAGTGTTTGTTGCATGTATACGACTTGTGCACATGCCAAAGCAGCAGATATATATTCTGCTTCACACGTCGATAAAGAAACACAGTTTTGTTTCTTACTAAACCAAGAGACTAAAGAAAGTCCAATGAAATGACACGTTCCGCTCGTACTTTTTCGATCCGTCCGACTTCCTCCAAAATCAGCATCGCTATAGGAGACTAATTCGAAAGGACATTCTTTCGGATAAAATAGTCTGAAATCTTTGGTTTTAGTTAGATAACGAATAATGCGTTTAACTGCTCTCAAATGTGACTCTTTGGGATTTGCTTGAAATCGAGCAATAAACAAACACTCATCATAATATCGGGTCGACTCGCTGTCAAATATAGTAAAGATCCAATCATACTACGATATAGTTTTTGATCAACACTTTTGCCATCCTCATCTCTATCAAGATGAATCGTTGTGCTCATAGGAGTTAGTTTGGCAGCAGTGTTTTCCAAACCGAATCGTTTAATTAAATTATAACAATATTTTTCTTGATTAATAGAAATTCCATTTTCAATTTGTTTAATTTGTAATCCAAGAAAATATGACAATTCTCCCATATGAGACATTTCAAATTCATTTGTCATTATAGTCGAAAATTCCTGACATAGTTTTTCGTTTGTCGAGCCAAAAATTATATCATCAACATATATTTGAATTATTAAAATATCTTTATTAGTTTTCTTAATAAAAAGAGTTTGATCTACTTTACCAATTTCAAAACCAGATTCTAGTAAATAGCTTTTAAGACGATCATACCAAGCACGTGGTGCTTGTTTTAAACCATATAACGCCTTTTTGAGTTTATAAACATGATCCGGAAATTTTTCATGATTAAAAAGAGGTGGTTGTTCAACAAAAACATTTTCTTTTATGTATCCATTTAAAAATGCACTTTTAACATCCATTTGATAAAGTTTAAAATTATGAAAACACGCGAAAGCCAATAAGATTCGTATTGCTTCAAGTCGGGCGACTGGAGCAAACGTTTCTTCGTAATCAATTCCCTCTTCTTGATTATATCCTTGTGCAACTAATCTAGCTTTATTCCTGGTTATATTTCCTAGTTCATCTGCTTTATTTTTGAAAACCCATTTAGTACCCGATGACTGATTGATCACTAGGTCTAGGAACGAGTTCCCAAACTTCGTTTCATTCGAATTGATTTAGTTCTTCTTGCATGGCAAGAATCCAGTAATCATCAGTTAAGGCTTCTTTTATATTCTTAGGTTCTATGTTAGAGAGAAAAGCTACATGACCAACTTGATTTAATTGATGTCTGGTTTTAACATTCGTATTAACTTCTCCAATTATATTTTGCACAGGATGATCTCGTAAAATTCTAGGTGGAGATTTTATTATATTAGGAGTAATATTCTCATTTTCAGTAATATCATGATCATTAACGAAATTTTCTTTAGTATTGCTATTTTCATTCTGAGTAGTTTCATCATCAGAATCAATAGTAAAATTTGGGTTTATATATTTAAAATTTTCGTCAAATGAAACATGTAAGCTTTCTTCAATAATTTAAGTTCGTTTATTATAAATTCGATAAGCCTTGCTTCGTTCCGAATATCCAACGCATATTCCTTCATCGGATTTTGGATCGAATTTGCCTAGCTGATCTTTAGTATTCAAAATAAAACATTTAGAACCAAAAACTTTAAGATATGAAATATTTGGTTTTCTTCCATTTAGAAGTTCATATGGAGTATTCTTAGTTAATGGCCGAATAGAAACACGATTCAATACATAACAAGCAGTAGCTACAGCTTCTGCCCAAAAGTGTTTCGATAAAGTGGTTCCATTTAATAAAGTTCTTGCACATTCTTGTAACGTTCTATTTTTCCTTTCTACAACTCCATTTTGTTATGGTGTTCTAGGAAACGAAAAATTATGGTTAATACCTTTCTTGTTACAAAATTGTTCAAAGCTTCATTTTCAAATTCTCCTCCATGATCACTTCTTATATTTTTAATTTTCAAACTTTTAACATTATGAATTCTTTTAACAAAAACTTTAAAATTATCAAAAGTATCACTTTTATTTTTCAAAAAGAAAATCCAAGTATATCTAGAAAAATCATCTACAATAACAAATACATATCTATTATGATTAATAGACTGCACTTGAGTTGGACCAAAAAGATCCATGTGTAAAAGTTCAAGTGGTTGTTCTGTAGATATTACTTTCTTTGATTTAAAAGAAGATTTGGTTAATTTTCCTAATTTACATGCATCACAAAATATATTAGTTTCGAATTTTATATTGGGTAAACCTTTAACTAATTTGTTTTTAGCTAGTTTGTTGATAGTATTAAAATTGATGTGACAAAATCTTTTGTGCCAAAGACAAGAATCGTTTTCTTTAGCTACTAAACATAAATTTTAATTATTATTAACATTCATATTTAAGATATAAATGTTTTTATCTCTTTTTCCTTCGAAAATAGTGTTATGATTTTTATCAAAAATATTACATTTATTTTCTGAAAAAGTTATATTAAAACATTTATCGCATAGCTGACTAATACTTAATAAATTGTGTTTTAAGTTTTTAACTAATAAAACATCAGTAATGAGAGGTAAACTAGAGGTACCGTTGCTGCTGACATTGCCTTAGCTGATGATATATCCTTTTGAGTTATCTCCAAAGGTGACTGCTCCTCCATTTGAGTATATAATGTTAGACAACATTTCTTTGTTTCCAGTCATGTGTTTTGAGCAACCACTATCTAAAATCCATTTTCCTCTCTTCTTATGTGGTACCTGCAAAAAGTTTATAAAAAGTTGGTACCCAATCTTTTTAGGGTCCTAAGAGTTAGATCTTAGGAAGCCAAACCCATACGGGTTCAGAATTCCCTTTATAAACATAATTCTTGTTATTATGAACAGTTTCCATAAACATTTTGATATGTTTCTTCCTTATCAAAATATTATTTGTTTTTGGAATCCATATCTTGATGGTTTTAGTGTATGGGTAAACTGTTTTCTTAATATCCTTCTTAATATTATTATTAATCCTACTTTTAGCAAAATTATTTTGTTTCTTAAATCCTAGTCCAGATTTATTGTTAGAGGATTGAGAATTTTCAAGTATTTTAGAAAGATTCTCTCTTCCTTTATTGAAATTAGATACATTTTTAGAAATATCATCAAATTTTTTTTTAAGACTAGATTTTTCTAACTCTAAATCCTTAATTTTAGAATTTAAACTATTATTTTCGAAAAGTAAAGCATCATTTTTCTTTTTCTGAATTTCTAATTCTTTAGATATTGATGAAATTTGAGAAGATAAGTTAGAATTTGATTGTTGAGAAATTTCAAGTTCTTCTTCTAATATTTTCTTCTCATCTTTCAGCATATCTACTTCTAAAACTGTCCTATCTAACTTTCTTTGCAACTCCTTATTTTTCTTTTTAAGTTGCTTTGCTAAATTTACTAATTCAGAATTAATTTCAATTAAATCTTCAAAAGTAAGATCACTTACATCGTCTGACGAAGCCATGAAGCACACATTTGCTTGTTCATTATCACTTTCACTCTCTGATGAGGATGATGAGTCAGTGTCGTCCCAAGTGACTGAAAAAGCTTTTCGTTTGGTTTTGTCCTTCTTGAAATTATTCTTTTTACGCTCTGGACAATTCTTCTTCATGTGTCCTTTCTTATGAGATTCATAACATTCCATTGCTGAAGATGATGGTTTGCTGCTATTGGAATTGTTGTTGGAATTATTTTTGTTTCCCTTGAATTTGTTTCTGTTGAATTTCAAAAACTTTTTGAAATTTTTAGCGATCATTGCCATATCTTCATTATCTGAGTCGGAATCATCTTTTTCTGCTTGGAATGCCACATTTTTCTTTTCTTGTGCTCCATTTCTTTTTGCCTGCAAATTTACTTCGTAGGACATTAAATTACCTATCAATTCTTCTGATTTTAATGTTGAAAAATCACTTGCTTCTTCAATGGCTAGGACTTTTCTTTCCCATTCGTCCGTTAAAGAATTTAAGATTTTTGTAACAACATCAAAATCAGTAAACTTTTGTTCTAGTGATAGTAAAGCATGATAAATATCTTAGAATCTAGAGTACATGTCATTTATAGATTCATTTGGCCTCATTTCGAAATTTTCAAATTGATTTTTCAACATAGAGATTTTGCTTAATTTAACTTTGTTCGTTCCTTCATGCGACACCTTAAGAGTTCTCCAAATTTAATAACCAGAAGTGCACATGCTAACTCTATTGAATTCATTTCTATCTAATGCACAAAATAAAATATTCATAGCCTTTGCATTTGAAGTAGCATCTAGTTTTTGTGTGTTACTCCAAGTTGAGTATTCTTCAGTAGGAGTTGTGTACTCTCTTTGTATAATATTCCAGATATCGAATCCACTAGATTGCATATAGATTCTCATTCTAGTTGACCAATAATTATAATTTATACCATTAAAAAGTGGAGGTCATGAAGTCGATTGACCTTCTGTGAAACTAGAATTAGTGTTAGTGCTAACATCGTTAGTTTGTGTGGTTGCCATATTACTTAGAAATAAATATCAAATAACTTTGTGACGGTTATAGGATTTCCTTGCTCTGATACCAAATGAAAGTGTACGTGCAGTACTAAGGATCGTGTAATATGATATATAAATGCGGAAACTGATAATAGCAGTAAAATAAAAATTAAATTAAGCACACCAAGAATTTTTATACTGGTTCGAACTTCCCATTCTACGTCCAGTCCCAGAATACCCTCTGGATTTAAACTAAACCCCTCTCTTAACCCGGAGGATTAGGTATACGACACCTGAGCAGCCGAACAGGAATTTTTCCGCCTCAACAGCCGAAGAGGACTTCAACTTAATACAAATAGTTTGTTGACGAATGTGTTCTGAATAACACTGATTGTCTTTTGATAGTACAACTTTCCTATAATCAAATCCTCAAGAGTATATATGTGTGTGAAGATTTAGAAGGAAGATAATCACGTAGAATCGAAGTATATGAATTAATTCAAGGATTCTAGTGATATTGAATAAGAATGAATGCTTTTATTTGCAGAAACAAATAAAGAATAGATTTCAGAATTATAAACAAGAATCGGTGATTGTAGAAGTGAATTGAACATGTTTATATAGTTGTAGAATAGTTACAATCTTTCATGAAGAGTTTCAATCAAGAGTTGTGTCCATATCTGTTGGATTAAAGGACATTCCTCTTCATGAACAATTGCACCTCTTCAGAAAACTAGCCGTTATGTTCTAGTCGCTTGACCGAGAAACCTGGGCCGGTCAGCTGAGTTTACATACGTGAATAAAATGGTGCATATCTGTGTACTGGACACAGAGTCGGTCGGCCGAAGTTTCTAGTCGGTCGGCCGACCTGCTGTTATTTGCACAGTGCACACTTATTTTTGTATAAGTCAATTTGTGTGTATGTGTGACTACTTGAGGAATGATTTTAACAATATTCTAAGACTCAATAAAATAAAATATTCATACTAATATCTGGATTGTAGTCTTGTCTCCTTTGTAGTGTGCAATATATGGTTATTCTCCTTTTTGTCGCTTTCGTATAGTATTCTCGTCGTATGATCTCTGAAGCTTGTGTCATGAATCAAAACTCATGAATCAACACAAGAAACAATCAATAAAATTACATCTTGAATCAGAATTCTTATAATACAACCAGAACTGCCTCATCAAATCAAAATGCACAAATTATACCTGGATCGGATTCAAATTAGGCCATTCAAAACCAAAACAGTAAAGGATCTTTCCACATAAGGCATCTTCTTGGGGCGATATGATGAAAAATGGAGGCTTCGGTCATAATTTTTCTTTGGAATATCTTGCACCTATTACCATAGGCAATAAGAAAAGAGTTGTAGTGAAGGAAGGTGTAAGTAGGAGGATAGATATCAAATGGAGTAGCTCAGTGATAGCTTATATATTTGGAAATAACTAGGCCTTATTATCATTATTTTAAAGCTTTTGTGCAAGAAACATGGAATCCTACCAATAGTTTTGAATTCTTTACTAGAAATAATGGTTTCTTTATAATTAGATTTGCAACTGCTAGTGATTGTGAAAGAACAGTCGATGTTAGGCCTTACATTATAAATAGAAAATCGATTATCTTGAAAAAATGGTCTAATAAAATAGCTTTTGAAAGAGATTTGTTAAATACCCTCCCTGTTTGGATTCGCTTCCCTGAATTAAGTTTAAAATTATGGGATAGGGAAGCTTTTAGTGCAATTGCAAGTGTAGTTGGAATTCCTTTAAAATTAGATGAACCGACAGCAAAAGAAACAAGATTAAGTTTTGCAAGAATCATTGTTGAAATAAAAGTAGATGTAGAACTTCCTGAAGTAGCCTACGTTATAATGTATGATGGAGAAATATTGTTCTAAAAATTGAGTATGAGTGGATACCACCAGGACGTATGCTCTGTGCATGTTTTGGGCATTCTACGGAAATTTGCTCAACAAAGAAAGTTTGGAAAGAAAAAGTTAATGAAAACTTGGTTGATAAAGAAAAGAATTCTGTCTCTGACCAGAATCATGAGCCAAATACAAATGATGAAAACAAATCAAATGAAAATTCTTGGCAAAACAAGGGAAAATTCAATGTTTCAGAAGATAATACATTATTAGGGAAAATACATTTCTTTGAAATATGAAAAATAAGGCAGTTTCTAAAAGTTTGAATCCAAGTTTGCAAAATCTTGAAGAAGTCGAGCAAATGGATTATACCCAAAATCAGGCATCATCAGAATGTAATGGTTAGGAGAAAGTAACTGGGAACATGCATCATGACCTGCATAACACTTTACAGAATTGTACCAAAGAAAAACAACAGAAGACTGAATCAATAATGAAGCATAAAAACACAGCAGTCCAAAGAGGTTCCTGGCACTCAGTTCACATAGCACTCACCATTTGTGGAAACTGCAAAAGCAAATGAAGGCATAAATATGGAAATAAGCATAAATTCAAGAAATACAAATGCTGAATTTTTTTACATACCGAAGACTCATCCTAATTTTTTTACCCTTGTCCCGTAGTCGATCTACAAACCCGGCACAAGTCCTATTTCTTGCCTCCACACGGGTCAAGGTAGACCCATACCAACCTAGACTCGGTTCCTGCTACATGGATTTGCTTTGTTTCAATTGCCGAGTAAAAACACAACATATAAAAATATACATCGGTGAAAATCCATACTATCAGCGCACTTAATAAATACATATTAAACACAAGAAATTCATACAGAACACAATTTAAATAATCTGCAATAACGACAAATAATAAAAATACACTACATATTGTCTTCATTTTACTAACAACATCAGTGCATCACTCATGACTCAAGTGGAAATATAGTACATTTAACTAACAAATCAAACAAAGATTCTTACATCAGTGGAAAATTAGTACAACAGCAACAAACTAGAAACTAGAAAACTAATGTAAACCATAGAAACATAAGTACATATATCATAGCCACACTGCAACGACAAAATCTTATCACAGCAACACTACAACAACAAAATCTTATCACAGCAAGAGCAACACAACAATTAGAAATCGTCAACTGCCAATAGCAGAAAGCACCAAAGCAAAACTCAAATACATGCAAACACACGAAGAGATTACAGGGAAATTTAGAACTACAAAATGGTTCAACCATTTCATTTTTCAACATAACTGCATTTTTTAACAGTCAGAGACATTACAATGCCTAGGGATAAACTCCAAAAATTAACTCCAAAATTACCAAAAATTAACTCTAACAACATCGTAATATAATAATATTCAACTCTAAAAACTTAGATTACATGATACTTTAACTATTGGAAAATTTAGAAAAAAATTTAGAGTGACAAAATGGATACTTGTAATCATAATATTGTCTAACATTAAGAGTGACAAAACAGATTATATCGATTACCATGTTCACTTTGCTGTTGTTATATGGTACTTTAATAATATATTTTATCTAAATTTTAGCGTTATACAAGTGTGCAATCCTAAAGGGATCAGAAAGTAAACCTCATATTTGCAATTAGATTATATGATAAAAAACATATAATCAGCCAAGCTAGTTATATGCAATATGAAACTCACAACAAATAGAGACAATCCAATTTTTCATCTCCCTGTTGTGTTTGCTTTAATGTTTGGTGATTACTATTAAGCATATAACTATGTTTTTTTAGACAAAATAGAAAACCTAAAGCTTGGCTTTATGTCAAACACAGGTCACACATAAGAAAAATATGTGTTATACCCGTAAATAGAATAAGTTGCTATATACATGATTTTTTTGGTAATAATTATACACCTGATTTTTAGACTTAGTTTGTGTTCTGCCATTTTATGACATATACATACAAGCATGCATGCATATATATGCATGCATGTCCATATACACACTAACGCAAAGCAAATAGAAAGTCGTAAGCAACAACATAATAATTATATTTCTAATTTTAAAGCTCACATGTTTAAAAAACATAATACATTATAACCATGTTAGTTTATATGAAACTGTTTTTTAGATTGGGTAAAAAACATACTACAGGAGAGAATAGATACAGTAAACCAATACATGGTTATAAACGAAGGGATGGCCTCACTTTTGGAGTTGTATCATTTTTCACTATTAATTAATTTTCATTTGCAATAACTATCCCTAGGCACTGTAATGTCTTATACTCTAAAAACTGCTACTCCTTCTGTTGTGCATAATCTCAAAAATTTTAAACTGCATTTATCTAAATGGAATTAGGAATACAGGATTATTTCTTTGGGACTGGAGGATTATTTCATATAACAAATGTAGATAAATTTTAGAAAGGATAAAATAAGTTAACATTATGAATCATTAGGACAAATTAATTAGAGGTACTTTTTATAACCATAAAATAGATCAAGGAAATGAAAACGTAATCAATATATAAAGCTAGAAATTAAATTACATAGCTTTTGAGAGCATGTACATAAGAATCAAACCAATACATCATATTGAACCAACTCCTTAACCATCCTGTAAGAAAAAAAACAAATCATACTTAAAATTTCTTTATTTATGTAAACTTAAGGAAAATGCATATACATACACTATCACTGTTTGAATCATTATCCATGTCACGGTCCGTTTTTCGGTGCCCTTTGAATCGACAATAAACCATATATGTCTTAACTCAAATTGAACGAAAAGATGGAACATGAAGGGTAATAAAGAAAAATAGACAAAATAGAATCTCACATGAATGGAATAATATATACTATTGAACAATATCCTTACAACGGAATACCTTTAAATTACATATATCAGAGTCTAACCTAAATTCAGCTTGGACAATTATAAACATCTGTCCTTACAATTGCTGACAACATCAAATTTCAAACAAACAGACAACAACGGATTATAGAATATGTCATACATAGATGAATATCTCCAGCTCTCCTCTGGAAACTTCAACCGTCTTCGACTAAACCTGAAACTACTCGGATCTGACCCGAGTGCAATACTCATGATATCACGAATCGTGCTCTAATATTTCTCAAATTTAGTAACCATATTGCTTTCCATTTCTCTAATAACTAAAATATCAAAAACTAACCATGTGTACAAAGCCAATCTAATTTCACATACCTGAGGGAAATAAAGGTCGGCGGTGGGATATTGAGTTCCCGAAAATAATTTGGTCACATTATAAAAAAAATCTTTAACCTATCAAATTTCTTTAGCCAAATCCAAATCTCTGTCAGTATGCAAACTTTTATAAAGTGTTTCACATTGTTGTAGATGTGGAAAAACAACTTTATAAGCTAAAGTAATAACAAGCGTTACATAAGTTGAGTTCCATTTAGTCTTACAATCAAGCATCAACTTTTTAGAGCAAGAAATTTCTAATTGTTTAGCGGCTATCTCAAATATTTCTAGCCTTTTAGTGTGGCAGTCTAAAACGACACGCTATCAATTTTTTTTATTTGCTCATTTATGACACTTAACCCGTCTTAAGTAATCAAATTCAAGATATGAGCACAACATCTCATATATATCATACCACCATTCAACATAAGAGAGCTTTTCCTAAGTCTATTCTTCAAAATATCCATTACTTTGTCAGTAGTTGAGCAATTATCAAGAGTGATGGTAGATGATTTTCTCTCAATGTTTCAGTCCTAGAAATAAGTAAGTAAACAATGTGCTAACACATCACTTGTATGAGAGCATGGTACATATGTGAACCTATGAATACAAGAAAACACTATAGCATATTTATGCAATATCTAATATAAAGTACATAGAAAATAAATATTAAGTGATAATGGAAAATTAATTTTCTTATATACCTCATGATTCGACTTTGTAAGGCCCATGAATCATCAATAAAATGAGCGATAACTACCATATAACCCTTCTTTTGATTGCTAGTTGTCCACATATCACTTGCGATAGCTATGCAACTTTTATTTTTATCCAATATTTTAATTGAAAAGCCTTCTCAACATCAAAATTTTCACAATATCACCTTTTATCGAGTTTCTTGATTCAAGTGTAAATGTAGACTGCAGACTTTGACAAAAGTCAATAAACCCAATATGATCAACAATCGAAAGTGGGTACTCATGCATTATAATCATCCGAGCAAGATCAGTTCTTGCTTTCTTTTGATCGAACACATAATTTGAAACATGTACCTTTCCATCAGAGCTTCTAGCATTCTTCTGTGCATATTGACACATATCTACTTGTGATTTTCCATGGCATTTGCTATTATGCTTCAAAAGGTGTGTTGTCCCATCATTAGCCCTAGCCACATAAACCTTTTTGCAATACTTGCACCTAGCTTTCTTTTCACCATTGATTGTTACACGGTCAAAATTTTTTCAAGCTTCAGATTCTTTCCTTCAAACTTTTTTATTTTCACCGCCATAAATGGATTCAATATCATTTTTTTCGTTTGTACCATCAGTAATGTTTTAGTTCACTGCGTTTGATTGAATGGAACTAGAACCACCGGCTGTAGAAATTTCCAAGTTAGGTGGAGTTGGACTTTCATTATTTTTTTCCATTTTCCTACAAACATGTAAAATAAATAGATTTCAAAATCTTGCATAACCAATTTTTTAATACACATACACGTATATGTATGTATTTATAATCAAATTAACAATGAACAATGAAAAGAATATATTAGAAGTTGAAAAATACGGGGATTCAATATCATTTTTAATACACATAGACGTAAATCGTTGGATTCAATATCATTTTTTTCGTTTCTAACAATGAACAATGAAAAAAATATATTAAAAGTAAGTAATATTCTTATGACTTCAAGACGTGCCACATGTGCAAAAGTTTCTTCATAATCAATTACTTCTTCTTGATTATATCCCTGTGCCACTAATCTTGCTTTATTACGTACAATATTTCCATTTTCGTCTGCTTTGTTTTTAAATACCCATTTTGTTCCTATTACTGATTGATCGTTTGGCCTTGGTACTAGTTCCCAAACATTGTTTCATTCAAATTGGTTAAGTTCTTCTTACATTGTTAAAATCCAGAAATCATCATTTGATACTTCTTTGTAATTTTTTGGTTCAAAATTAGATATAAATGCTACATTACTCATTTGATTTATTTGACTTCTAGTTGAAACTTTGTTATCTAAATTTCCAATTATGTTATCAATATGACGATCTTTTAAAATACGGGGTGGTGATTTAAAAACATTATTATTTTGATTATCATTATTATTTTCAACTATCATATCAATAGCGTTATTTTGATTAATTAGTGTCATAAATTTCTTCATCGCCTTTATTCAATAAATTTTTAAAGTCTTCATCAAACGAGACATGGTGACTTTCCTCTATAACATTTGTGCATTTGTTAAAAATTCTGTATGCTTTACTTCGATCAGAATAACCAACAAAAATTCCTTCATCGGCTTTTGGATCGAATTTACCAAGATTGTCTTTTTTATTTAAGATAAAACATTTTGATCCAAATATTCAAAAGTATGAAACTTTCAGTTTCTTTTTTAAAGCATTTCATAACATGTATTTTCAGTCATAGGTCTAAGAGTTACACGGTTTAATACAAAACATGTAGTAGCAACTACTTCGGCCTAAAAATTCTTTGGTAAGCCATTGCCATTTAGAAGTATTTGAGCACATTCTTACAAGGTGCGATTTTTTGTTTCAACTACTCCATTTTGTTGTGGTGTTCATGGAAATGAAAAATTAGGGCTAATTCCCTTTTTATTACAAAAATTTGTAAATAGTTCATTTTTAAATTCTCCACCATGATCACTTCGTGTACTTTTGAGTTTTAAATCCATTAGAGTCTTAATACGTTTAGCAAAAATTTTAAACATTTCGAATGTATCACTTTTATGTTTTAAATATCCAGGTATATCTTGAAAAATCGTTTACAATTACAAAAACATATTTATTATGATTTTTTGAACATACTTGAGTTGGACCAAATAAGTCCAAATGAAATAATTCAAGAGGTTGTTTAGTAGAGATTTCCTTTTTAGACTTAAACGAGCTTAATTTTCCAAGTTGACATGCATCGCATAGATTTTTAACTTTGAAATTTATTTTGGGTAATCCTCTTACTAAATTATTTTTAGCTAATTTGTTTATATATTTGAAATTTATGTGACAAAATCTTTTATGCCATATTCATGGATCATCATGATTTGCGGCTAAGCATAAATCATTATTATGATTAATATTCATATTTCGAATATAAATATCTCGATTTCTTATTCCTTCAAAAATTGAAAGTTTTATTTTGATCAAAGATATTGCATTTATCTTTTTCAAAATCGATTCTAAATCCCTTATCAAATAATTGACTTGTACTTAGTAAATTATTTTTTAAGTTTTTAACTAATAATACATTTGAATTAATAGGAGAAGTAGATATACCGACATTGATTACATTTCCAATCCTAATAACATATCCTTTGGAATTATCTCCAAAAGTCACCGTGCCACCATCAATGTAAGTAACATTTGATAGCATGTGTGCATTTCCCGTCATCTGTTTAGAGCATCCGCTGTCAAGTATCCATTTTTCCTTATTTTCAATTTTGTTTTTGGGTACCTACAAAATAACAAAAAGTCTTAATTGGTACCCACTTCCTCCATTATGGTCCTATGTATTAGTAGGAGAAGGTAGTCATCATACCTATGAGGGTTTGGGACCTTTAGAGATGTAATTTTTATTATGAACTATATCTTTTAAAGATACATCTATGTGTTTTTGTCTAATCAATTTGTTATTTGTTTTAGGAATCCATATTTTAATAATTTTTGATTCCTTATTTTCACATTTAGATTTTGGGGGTTTTAAAATTAGCATATAATGTACTAACTTCTTAGATCCTTGATTATTATTAAAAACCAAATTATTTCTTGATACTCTATGATTTTTTCTGTTATATCCTAATCCCTTCCTATTTTCTGATGGTTTTGAAATTTTTATCAAATTTTCCAGACTTTTATTTCCTTTATTAAATTTTGAAACATTGCTAGTCATTTTATCTAATTTATTTCTGAGATAGAAATTTCTATATTAGTTAATTCTAAATTTTGTTTCAATTCACACTTTTCTTTTATAGTTTATTATTCTCTATTCTGCTATTCTCTATATCATGTGTTAGAGTAGAATTTTGAGATGATAATTTTTTACATTCTTTCTGTGCTAATTCTAATTCTTCTTCTAAAATTGTTTTCTCATCTTTTACCAATCCAATTTCCAATTCAGCTCTATTTTATTTTCTTACAATTTCTTTATTATACTTTTTTTGATTCTCTATACTTGTCATCTAATTCTATACTAATTTCAAAATTTTCATCATATGTTAATTCAGGACGTACCTCATCTGTGTTGGCCAAGAAGCAAACATTTGCTTGTTCTGAATCACTTCGCTATCGGATGAAGAGATAGAGTTGGAGTCATCCCAAGTTACTTGAAATGCTCTTCTCTTTTTCTTGAAATTTTCGAACTTGTTTTTCTTTTTATCATTGTTGAGTAGTGGACAGTCCTTCTTCATATGGCCAAACTTATCATACCCGAAGCATTTCATTGATGTTTGATTTGCGGAATTTGTGTTGCTGTTGTTTTGAAATTTCGTCATCTTTTTGAACTTCTTGAACTTGTTGTAATTTTTTACAATGAAAACAGTCTCATCTTCTTCCAAGTTGGAGTTGTCATTATTTGCCTGAAATGCAATATTTTTCATTTCTTGATTTTGCGCTTTTCTTGCCTGTAAATTAGCTTCATACGACATCATATTTACTATTAACTCTTGGAGTTTGAGTTGGGAAAGATCGTTAGTTTCTTCGATGACTAACACTTTTCTTTCCCATTCGTTTGTCAAAGAGTTCAAAATTTGTATGAATAAATCAAAATCAGCGAATTTAACTCCTAGCGCCATAAGATCGTGTTGTATAGTTTGAAATCTAGCATACATGTCAATAATTGATTCATTTGTTATCATTTTAAAAGATAAAAATTGATTTTGTAAATAGAAATTTTTGTATGCTTAACTTTGTTTGTGCCTTCATGTGTAATTTGTAATGTACGCCATATATCATAAACAGTAGTACAAAGCATGACTCGTGAAAATTCATTTTTATCAAGTGAGCAAAATAGAACATTCGTAGCTTTTGCTTTATTGGTTGCTAAATTCTTTTGTGCGTCAGTCCAAGTATTTATATCAGCAGTGAGTTCTTCATATCTAGTTTGTGTAGTTTGCCAAATTTCTAGACCATTAGCTTCCATAAAAATTCTCATACGTGTTGACCAGTAAGCATAGTTTGATCCAGTGAATAATGGAGGATATGCAGTTGATTGTCCTTCTTGAAATGTACTTGCCATATTAACCAAAATTCAATTACTTGTTATGGAAAAAATGAAAAATTCTTACTCTGATACCAAATGAAAGTCTTGTGGATCGTATATTATCTAACTTGTGTATAATATGCAAGTGTATGAGCTAATGCTATAGTAGAAAATAAATAGTAAAGTATTAAAACGTGTAAACCAGAGTTTTTATACTGGTTCGGACCTTCCGTTCTACGTCAAGTCCCCAGACTTCCCTTCGGTGTTTACTAACCAAAAAACCTTCACTTCATCCGGAGAAACAGGCTTAATACGAAAGTATTTTGTTGACAATTATGTGTTCTGAATAGCATGGATATTGACTGTACAATACGATTCTTCCTATAATCTCCTTTGAGTGATATTGTTTATGTGCACTTTGACTTTTAGGAAGCAATATAACAAAATTATAAATTCTGGTTATTTGAATGATTGAGAAAATTGAATCAGTGAAAGCACAGAAGTAAGAATATATAAAAAGAGTATAGAAATCAAGGTAGTATTAGCCTTAATCATTTAGTGCTATTTATAAGATTCAAGAGTTGCTTCTCGAAGAGAAGCAACCATTGCCTTTCAAAGAGTTGCAATGTTTGAGTAAATTCAGTGTATTGAAAAATTCAGAAGGAAGCAACCTTTCATAAAAATAGTCGTTATGTTTCAGAAATAACGTCACGGACGTCTGTGGAAAATCACCGACGCCTGTCATTACAGGGAGTAATTTTCCCATGTAATGTCACAGACGTCTGTGGTTTTTCACAGATGTATGTAAATTCAGTTTTCTTAAAATAAGTTCTGTTTTTATTTGAAAATGTGAATTTGTGTTGTGTGAATCACTCAAGGAGATTTTACATGTTTTGTCTAAGAGTAAATACGACCTTACCAGTAATAGTCTCTCCTTGCTTGTCTTCTAGCCATGATCTTATTGCGTGTACCTGCATATTGATGATGTTTATATTGTATATGTGTGTTTGTATAGTTGTTGTCATCGAAACTAAGAATGGTGGTTTTAACAAGTTGCTTGGGACACAGTATGCCAAAAAAAGAGTGCAGGAGGCCTTGGTTTAAGAAATATTAAAGACTTAAATGAAGCTTGCAATCTCAAATTATATTGAAAATTTGTGGAAAGAGACTCTTTATGGTCAAAATAGATGAGAGATAAGTATGTTAAAAAAACTTTTGGACTGCCCATTAAAAATCACTACTTTCACTCATGGAAAAGCATTTCAAAGCATAGTAATTGGCACAAAACTATTAGAAAGGAAATTAAAAGATGGGCAATCTACCAGCCTTTGGTTTGATCTTTGAATCAAAGGAAATTCTTTGATAAATTTATTTGGCTGGTATAACTTATTGCAATTTAGGAGAACAAATTTAAAAGTAGAAAGCATCATTCAAAATCATAGGTGGAATACAAACTCACATCCAACAGCCTCTATTTTCAAAAATGCTATTGAAAGTATTGAAATTGATTCAAATATTTATAAAAACAGCTGGAGTTGGAAGTTATCCTCAAACGGAAAATCCCCCTTTAAAAACACACGGGAATTTATCAAAGGTGTAGAAGTTGAAAAGGACTGGTATAAAACAATTTGGAATAGAGCAAACTTCTCAAAAATAACATAGTATGCCTATTTTTCTTTGCTAAATAGATTGCCTTCGAGAGATAAATACAACAAATGGAGTAAAAATGGTGAAAAAATGTCTTATTTGCAAAACAGAAATAGCAGAGCATTTATTCTTTAATTGCATCTTCTCATGACATGTATGGTATATTGCAAAACATAAGCTCAATCTTAGTCAAAATGTCTTTATGCATAACATTAGAATAAGTATTCAATACATTCAACAAAGATTCAAAACCAAATCAAAAGACTTCAACAAAGCCAGCATTATGTTATCAGTAGCAATATATCACATCTTGAAGGAAAGAAATGCAAGATTGCACACTAAAAAGGAGACAAAAAGCATTAGCTAGGCATGGAAACTTATAGAAACAGATTTTCAAATTCTAAATCACAAAGCATAAAAGAAAAACTGAACATCCGGAACCTCAACTCGGACATTCAAAATCTGGATAATTACGAGGAAAGAGTCGAGACATACTTACAAAGCGGAAAAGTCAATTTAGACATTTCCCGTGGTAGGCCATTTCACCCCAGTGGCAATCACTGGTTGAAACAGCTAAAATGCCAATATGGAACCTACCTCGAGAGCGTATCAATTGGAGGCGACCGATTGCATACTCAAACCATGAGTGACTCCTGCAAGGGAAGTAAACATATATCAGTTAACTGCAATTTGAATAATAATTCATATTATAGTTGTGATTTACCTCTTTTCTTGCCTAATTTGAGTAGGAACTACCGCTCACTCAGCTCTTTGCCTGACGAGATCAGATTCCTACAGCAAGAAAGAATTTTACAACTAGACATTAACAATAAGAGAATAAATGATAGCCTTTACAGAAGCAAACTTAACAGCTGCAACTATCATTTATCTGTTTGGGATAAAGGAGAAAATAACAAGCCTTAAGTGAAGCCAGCTATGGAAGAACACGAGATGTCGAGCAACCCCAAAAGGAGCTTATCAGAGTCACTAATCATAGGAATAGAGCATAGCAAAGCCGAAGGCAGTAAGCTTTGAGAGCTAAAGAAACCATCTGCAAATAATAGTGATCTATTGAAATACCTAGAGCTATCACTGCAGATCTACAAATCGAGAGAAATAAACCTAGCAAGGTGTGGATTTGGAAGCCTCTATGAGCAAGACTTCAATCGAAGCGTAAAAATTGGTGCAAATCGCTCCCGAAAGAGAAGCTCTAATTCTTAGGGTTGGAGCATCATTTTGTTTTTGGAAGCAAAAAGAAAGTGTAATGAAACGGCTAGGTTTTACAAGTTATGTAATAAGAATCACATTGTTGCAATACGGCTGCAATATTTGCACCCAATTATTTTGGGCCTCGTGCCATTCTTTATCAACTTTCAAAAATAAAATATATATTTTGGCTAACAATCGATGGTGGTTTAAAGAAAAAGGCTAGTCATACCGATTATATTTCTTCCAACGTTGAAGTTGCGATGAAATAATATTCCTTTTGCAGTCATACTAAAAGCACATGTTTTTATTTTTTTATTTTTTTGAAAACCCAGAAGAACCCGGCATGCCGGTAAACTCCTAAGGAGAGTATAATAAAGCCGTCTGCTGATCAAAGCCTTAATACCCCCGGTTAAATTTATATAGGATAGGGAATGCATGGTAGGAATCGAACATGCGTCTTTTTATCAAAACTCATGCCTTCTTTTCACTGTGTCGCACCCGCGGACCTAAAAGCACATATGTATCATAATCAAGGAGACAGTGTGTAGAGTAATGGCATCCATTGATAATAATCTAGGGTGAATTCGGCAGTATATAGTCTAAAGTCTAAACTTCTGCAACTTTCCCATGTTGACTTATCATACCACACTCTTCTCTTGCACATTAATATATAATTATACGCAGACAACCATATCGTATCTGTTTTTTGTTTAATTTTATTTCCTTTCCAAGCCAAGACAATGGGATCCTTCCTACCCAATAATACGCCTAAGGTCCCTAGATTAGGGTACCTGTTGTCAAACCAATGATCTTTATCCACTGTTTACTGTAACTTATATAAATGATTGGTACTTGTTAAATATTAATGAATAATATTGTTTAATTAGATAAATGAGGAGTCAGTACGCTAGATCTAACATTATGAAAAACCGGTGTCCGAGCGTGCGGTATGTATAATACAAAAACTCAGAAATATACATGTTGTCATACATAATTTTGAATTTAGTTAGAAGCTTTTTGGAATTATGCCACATAGCACATTTAACTTCTTGTGTTATAAGTATGTGCTGATCACTTTTTTTATCATATAATAATTGTATTAAATAAACAACTAAGCTATGTTCATGAGCTTTATTGTGTGCTATTCTCCAGTCAAAGAACAGTACAGCCTAGCTAAAGCCTTATTAGCGACTATTCCTCACAAACATTGCGTCAACGAGGCCGCACTAAGAAACCCTATGAAGGCCACCTAGTGATAGCTTTGTTTAATATAAGATTTTGATGGTATACAGCAATTTATATTATGCTACATATTTAACTTAGATGGACAATGCATTAAGATACACGTGAAACTCTAAGATATGTACGGGTATAATTTTATTAAATTTAGAATGTGATGTCAACTCTACCTCATTTTGTTGTTGTTGTTGTTAGATAGGTGAAATCAAATGACACAGCCATATAATTTATTAAAATTCATTAATAAAATTGTAAACATGGGATGTTTGCTTGATGGTCTTATAATTAATTATGGTTGTATGAGTTCATTCCATAAGCAAGGACCATCAATTTCTGCAAATAGTTTTAGTCCTTTGTGAATTGAGCAGGAGATTATATTGTTACTTGGTTTATATTCCTTATCTGATTTTCTTTTACAATAATTGATGTTAAAACACTTCGCTTAAAATTGATGTACAATTCAGTGAAGTTCTATTTCTATAAGGTAGTATTTGTGCTGGATTGCATGCATAATTCAGGTTACTGGGTACATGCTAGACATATGCAGGAGAAAAAAATCAATACTAGTATGCGTGCAAGTTATTCATAAACACATATGTTATATGTCATATTAGATTTGTGTTGGGAGGATTAATCATATGCATGGCCACCATTTTTGTTTTCTTTTCGGTAATATAGCATACGCGTATGAATTTATAACCTGTTTGTCCATGAAGTAATATTATTTACCATCAAGGCATCAAGTTTTATTCATTGATTTACAGGTACATCCTTCAATTATCAAGTGTTTAATTCTTCGTACTGCATTGTGAATAGAACTGTCAATTAGATTGGAATGAAAACTTGAACCGAACCAAACTAGGAAGATTTTACTCTGATCCGAACTCAATGTATCTCAGATCAAACCCAACCCAACCAAATATGCGTACACACACGCGCGACCTTATTTGAATCAAATCTTTGGCTGGATATTAAATAAAGATTTTTGATTTACATGTAGATGTAGGTGCTTTGATCAGTTCCACTCAAGGATGCATATAAGTACATTATTGTACACATTTAAAATAGAGAGATGGTTGAGAATATACGCGGAATATGGCAGACAAGCAGTGAGAATTTCGGGGATCGACTACGTGACTTTAACTTTTTCAATGGTTGGCTATCAGTACTTCCTGAGTTCACAGTCAACGCGCACATTGTTCATTGTAATCCCGAACAAAACATTCACTGTTAAGTCAGATAAATCTTTACAAGCACTAAGCCAATAATTTCGTGCGTGAATACAGTGGAATGTTTGTAATATTTTACTGTATTAAGCAAGCAATCAGATAGGGTCTTAATTGTATTGTAACTTGCAAGTAAAGAAAATTACCTGATCTAAAAACAAAAGAAACTTTAAAATGTGGGTGATCAAGGAAGGGCTGACCTAGTTCTCATCTGCATGGGATTCAACTACACGCGTGCTTAGTTGAAGTATGGGCCTCAATAACAAAGTGGCAGTTGACACGTGGATGGCAGCAGAAAACAAGCGGCGGTGTATATGGACAACTGGGACCACGTGTCCATTTGGGATTGTTGGTTCTTATGTTCTTTCTTGTTTCCCAAGAAGTATCTACAGCTCTCTTTCGGTGGTTTGGATTGTTGTTTTCTGTTTACTTCTCCTGTGCGGACTTTTGATTTTCATCCTTATTCCTTTTGGAACTAATCTTTTCATTTCATGGACTAATAATTATACCCATATTACTATAGTAATTCTGAAAAAAAAAAAAGTATCATTCACCTGTACCTTTTTCGCCCAAGAGAAATGGTTAAAATTAAAATTTTATTATCCAACTTGCTATGTATACCACTAGAGTAGTTTTGAATACGAGCTGTGAGTGCTAAAATTAAGTCATTTCTTGTTTTCTGTTCCGGTTAATTATTTAAAATTCTTCAAACTAATTTACAATGGTGTACACATCGAAATATTTGTATAAGATATCCTTTTTTTAAAAGAAGTTATTAAAGGGACAACCATTTTGGTTAACTGGAGTTAAAGAAAAACTAAACATTCTTTGTCCTTTGCATCTTCAAAGCAAATTGATTGAAACTCTAATTATATGTAAATAAGAGTTTTGGATTTTGAGAAGATAGTGGAGAGAAGATGGTTAAGGGTAAATCGACCAATGGAGGGCAGAAGTGCGACAACATATTTTAAACTGTGAGAGGGCGTTGTTAGAACAAAGAGTGATAATATCATATTAAGAAATGGTCTCATCGATCCCCTTATAACATTTTGCCGTTCTAAAAGTTTCCCCTTATTTTTCTTCCTCCTTAGCCGAATTGGTTCCTCTTTAACAATTTCTCTTCTAAGAGGATTTATTCAAGAAGATAACCAATAGGGATATCATATGAGTAATAAATTTGAAATAATACCCAACATGGATAGCTTTGTAATACGATACCTCATAAAATTTCTAACGGGTTATAGTAGTCGACTACTTTGTAGTAGTGTAGTCAACCGCTTGATTGCGACAATGTTCTTAAGTTTAAGAAATCCAAATAATGTAACGAATGATAATTTTTACACTTCAAAAATTTAATATTTTATTTTGTTAACTAAATGAGGGGTAAAGTGGTTATTTTACAATGTAAATGTTTTTTGTACGTCCGAATTTGACCTGGGATTTGTCCCTTTGTTATCAAAATGTATTTTGGTACAAATTTCATATGCACGAGGAGCAAGGACAGTAAATTACAATGTTTTATAGTTCTTCGATCAGTTTATATTTCTGCTCAATCCAAAATTAATTAAAAAGCTAATCAATGCCACTAACAGTCGCCTCTCTCGTTTCATTTCCATGTTCTAAAATCACTTCTCTTACTCCATTGCTCAAACAACTTAGATCCATCAAGGAAATTGCTAAAGTTATATCACTTCAAAACAAAGAGAGAGAAACCATCCAATAACAACAAATCTCGATTTGGTGAAGATAGAATTTTGGTCGGGTATGGACAACGAGAGAAAAATGTTGATTTACATCAATTATTAAATCTAATAGCCAATCTAGTTAAATGTGATCAATACCTTATATTTTGCATGTGTATATGTTGTTAATTATATGTTTTTAACAAATAAATACGACCCATAAGATAAATCAGGGGTTATTTTGATTCGTTATGGTTATGGGATGATTTGATGGCCCTTGATTATTGATTTAGATGAGACTATATCAGCTAATGCTTAAAATTGATTTTTTGTTGAACTAGTAAAGAAATTGGGCTAGTACGCTATCATAGAATTGATTTTGTTGATTTGTATGTTTTATGTGTTTGATTTTCTTTGTATTAATGTATGTTAATTGATTGTGTTGAGTTTAGATGGTCGGATGATGTTTAGTGAAGTTGACAAAAAGGTGCTGGTCGAAATGCTTCATATAGAAATGAAGTTTTCGAACAATATATTCAAATCAAAGTTGCAAGTTGTAAAAGTAAAAAACTAATCAAACTTGAAGAGATTTAAGTCAAACCCAAACTGAACCAATTAACTGGTCTAGTCTGACACAAGTTGAGCAAACCAACTTTATGGTTCGTACTGACCCAAATCCAATAGAACCATCAAGTTGGTATGGGTCTAAGATGGAAAAACTACAAGACTCTAGGAATACCTCGAGTCAGAAAGGTGAGGATCCAGAGTTAATCGTGGGTGTTGTCGGAGTAAACTCAAGATCACTTAAAAGTAGGTGTTCAACTCGAATTACAACAGATTTTTCGATGAATGGCTCGAAATCAGCTTCGGGTCAAGTGGAAGATGGCCCTTGTCGGATCAAGGGTCATGTAGATCTTGCTTCAGCATCCAACATTATCTGAGGTTCGTGTAAGGTTGCTTTAACGCTATTTTAGGCATGTAACAAGGATGTTTTCGAATACCCTATCCTATGATCATATGATATGTACACTTCAATGTAGTCACCAAAAGCGATATGGGATGCATAAGAAGCAAAATACAAGAATGAAGAAGTTAGTGATAGAGTTAGGGGTACGTCCTAAGGAAATTCTGTAATTTATTGTAAATTAATTAACTCTATAATTAATTCTCATTCGTAATAAATGTGTTTTTCTATCTGTTATATATTCATTATAATGTGTTATAAATAATTAAATATTTAATTAAAATATAACAGAAAATCCATAACTAGTGTGTTTGTGATAGTAATTGCAAATAGTTGTAATCATGAGTATTGTATCACAATATAATAAGCACATCATTTTAAATATTCCTAGTCAAGATGCATCGAAACTGGATGTTGATGCATCCGTTGAGACTTGAGTATGTAACGCTCTTCAAAATTGAACACTGTATTACTCATGACTTTTGGAGGCACTAAGGGGTTATGTACTGATAGTTAGTGGATAACCATCGAATGACTCACTCGATAGTTTTCTGTTGATTAATATAACTAAGTTCAAATAGAAAATATCACTAATTTACACGGTTCTCTCGACTTGAGAATACCGTCTATCTTCAATATGAAAACTCTACTTTGATTAGAGTCTCATGGCACAACGTTCATCGATTGACTATTCTTGGATCGAGTTGAAGTATTGAAAGTGAAATAGTATTCAAGAGAGAATTTGTTTCCTCGGTTATATAAGGTAAGTATCACAGTCAACTCAAGTCAACTAAAAGTCAAAGTCTCTGATTAGAGTAGTTCGGTTAATAATAATTGTTATTATTGAACCAAGGACTTTGTGTTTGGACTATAAAGTTAAATATGGATAATATTGGAATTTTGACCATTACCAAATTCCATAAGTCCAAAGTGATATTGTTTTAACGAAGAGGACTGGTGTAAATAGTAGTCATAATTGGGTAATGCTTAACAAAATAAAATTATATTTTATCGAAACCAAGTAAGCAATAAATTTAACCAAAATGTCACACCACCTATTAAGTAACGTGTGAACGTTAATGTTCGAATAGTTTGATATTTACCGTTGATAAAATTTAAGAGTCACACAACCGAATTATTGAATACTTCTTGACCACATGAGTTAATTAGTTTATAATAGTTATAAATTAGTTAAATTAATATTTATTAAATATTGGCTATAAAATTTTATTTTGATTTGAGAATAAATATTAGTAAATATGTTAATATTTGTTATAAATATATTAATTGATATATGATATTAATACGTCTTTAGATTAAATTTGGGTTTTAATTGGGTTTGAAGCCCATATAAGGCCAGTGTATTTCGACCATGATAGGGTGCGGCTGTATGTTGACAAGATGGGTTTAGTTTTGATGGATAAGAGAAAGAGAATTGGTAAGAGAGAAAAGAGGATCAAGATTCTAATATATCTCTCCATTCTCTCCTCTATAAAAGCATCACAACCCACTCTCATTTCTCACGTTTTGAAGCCTCCATTCCCCTCACTTCCGACCAAAATAATCATTCCCTATTCTCTATTTTTCTAAGCTCAAATCAAATAAAATTAAACACTATTCGGTAGCAGATGGTCTGCAATTCGAAGATAGCACCTTCCGAATTGGAATTTGATTCAAGAGTTCATTTTAACACTTCAAGGTGCGAGTTTTTGGAATTAGTACAAGATAACGATATGATCTATAATTATATATTATATTTTGTTATATTAGTTATGTGATTGGTATACTATCACATTTAGAATATTTGAATGTTTATATGCTTATATATGCTTTTAATTTTTTTTATGACATGTGCCTTCCTATAATATGCATGGCACAAAATACAAAAACAATTTTTTTACTAATTAATTTAACACACATTATTTAATTATATACAAACTTTATAATTTAAATACTGTATCCTATTCTATACAAAATATGATTTTATAATTTTATATAAATAGTTTCAAACTTAAAATATTTGATTCAGAACTTATGGCCGATACCAAGGGGGATTTGAGGTGCTGCAAAAATCAGGTGTAGCCGATCCTTGTCCGTATTTGTAATATTTTGTATACATAAATTAAAGTATATAAGCATATATTTGGACGATATATCTATATACTAGACGAGCTAATATGTCTGTTGCAGTGTAAATCCCAGCACTTATAGAGCATGTTATACCTTACACGGATTACTATATGACACATGCACACACACACATATATATATATATATATATGATACACATGTATATATCTATAATATAATATTAATTACATAATATAAAACTATATTATACATTTAAATAAAATAAAGATTTTATTTAAAAGAAGTTTAGAAATGTTCTAAATAAATTTGACTTCGTAGACCCAATATAGATCCAATATGAAAAAATTGAAATTCACCCATATCTTCCACTACATGCTGGCCCAGTTCCAACAATGGTATTAGAGCTCAATAGCCTATACGGTCTAAATTAGTCATGTTAGAGTTAACTAGTTAAGTTCACAGCCCAGATAGTAAGGTGTCTAGAAAGGTAGCGTCGAAGGATTGAGTTTGGGTAATCAAGTACTCTGCCCTACCTGGCTACCAGCCTGGCCCAAACAGATATGTGAGCCTAAAGATTACCTCTAATTGGAAAGGCCCAATTTGAATTTGGGCATTAGGCTAATTTTCAAAATGGTTTGAATATTAAAATTATAAGATTTTAAATTTAATAGTTAAGTTTAAATAAAATATATAAATATTATAAATGTTATAATATAAAATAATTTTTAAAATGTTTGAAAATTAATTTCAAAATTTATAAAATTTAATAGTAAGGTTAATAAAATATATTAGTTAAATAAGTTGATTAATTAATAAATATATACATATGTTATATATTATGACATATAATATGTTGTTTTAAAATGTTAAAATAACATAGCATACATGCATATATATAATGAATGTCAAAATTAATATAATCTAATTAAAAGTTGTTTAACTAAGTTAATTAATTAAATAATATACAAATATATATATAATATACTGTTACACTATGATAATAAATATTATATATAAATGTTATATTAGAATAACATATAATTAATTAAAGAATTAATTAATTAAATAAGTTTTGATTAATATAAGATTGTGCATAAGATTATTATATAAGTAAATTAAAATATAAAAGTTATATAATAATAAACTTATATAATATGAATGTATAAATTAAAGGTGGAACATAAAGAAACCCTAACTAGACTTAAAGAATAAATAAATACATAATTGTACATATAGCATGATTTTCGATGTGTCATACTCTTGAATCACGATGATATTTCATAAGAAATATATTATTCCATAAGTCAATATTACTCAATAAAATATATCAAAGATTATGAATTTTCAATATAATTTTTGTCCTCTACCATATACACACACACATATACATACATACATTTATACATACATACATACATACATATATATATATACACATATACATATATATATATATATACATATACATATACATATATATATATAACTTGCACACTGCTTAGTTGTCGAGCAAACTCAAGTTAGGGATGTTATGTATAGTATCATTAATATATGGTAGGTATGATAATCATATGTATTTGTTGAGCAAACTCAAGGTACATATACTATACTTAGGTCATCACAATATAGTAGGTACGAGTGAATAATTTTGTTTCGATTTGTTGAGCAAACTCAAGGTCTAAGTGAAATTAGGATAACGTACCAAGGGTTAGGAGTTGTATATGATGCAATCGATAAGTAGTTATCCATTGTCAGTGGAGCTATGACTTGTTGAGCTAACTTAAGGTCAGAATTCGAAGACGGATGAGTCCTAACACCTACCAGTGAAGTCAAAAGACTTCTATATTTCGACTTATGGTTTGGCGAGATAAAAAAGACTAGTGGTAGCTTATTAGTAAAATGAAACATAAATTTTAACCTTACTAATATTATCAGAACATCTACTATGATATTTTCCTAATAATTTACTAATTAAAACTTGTAGATAATGTCAACTACAAAACTGTTTTCTGATAATGACAAGCTTACTAGACCGAACTATACCGATTAGATAAGAGCGATTAAGATAGCGTTGACTTACGAGCGTCTATAGTCGGCTATTCCATGCGAACCTAAAGGAAAACCCGCTGATGATGTGGACCTCGAACTAAGAATTGCTTATGAGAAGTAGGTTTAAGACCTAGAGATCACCTAAGTTTTCATGTTGTCTACATTACATAATCTTTTGTAGAGTCAACACGAAAACATGTCTGTCCATGAGATGTTTGATAGTCCCAAGGCCATATTTGGTGAATAATCACGTTCTACAAGGTACGTGCTTTGAAAAAGTTGTTCAATACCAAAATGACCAAAGGAAAGAAAGTGGACGATTACGCGTTGATGACGAAGGGCTATATTGATAGGCTTTTGCAATTGGACATACAGATAAATAATGAATTTCAAGTTGATTTAGTCCATGGTTCTCTTGCCCCTCAGTATGAATCGTTCATACTGAATTATAATACGAACCAATTAAATGTGAATCTTGTGGAGCTCATCAATATGTTGAGGTCGGTCGAGTCTTCATCTAAGGATCTAGAGGATGTACTTGCTGTTAAGGGTAGTGTACCATCTTCGAAAAGATCGAAGAAATGGGAAATAGAAGTTAATAAAAATAAGAAAAGTAAGAAGACCAATGATAAGGATGAGTGTCACTACTACCACAAGAAAGATTACTTGAAATGAAATTGTCACGATTGCATGAAGATTGTTAGAGAAAGAAAGCAGAATAGTTCTGCAGCTTCATCAGGTATATCTATGATTCAAAATTGTTTTGTAATCAGTAAAACGTCTTAGGTCTTAGATACTGTATCTGGAACTCATATGTATAATTTGTTACAAGGGCTAAGGAACTGGCATCATGTGGAAAAAGGAGAGATGAGGCTCCAAGTTACTGATGGATCAATCATAGATACTACGACGGTTGGAGATTACCATTTATTTTTTCCTAATGGAGTAGTTTTGATATTAAATAAGTGTTATTTTGTAAAAGACTTTATTTGTGGAATTATTACCGTTTCTATATTGTCTGAGACTAGATATATATTTCATTTTGCAAATAATGTTATGAACATTAGTTTGAATGGAAATAAAGTCTACGATGGTATTCTTGAAAATGGCATTTACGTGATCAATACTAATTATGTGTGTTTTTTGAATAATTATTCTAATAATATAAATGATAGTTATCTTTGGCATCGTAGGCCAGGTCATATTGGTGAGAAACAACCACATACTCTGAAAACCGAAGGATTTCTTGTGCCACTTGATTCTGAATCATTTGACACGTGTGAGTCGTGTCTCAGAGGTAAAATGACCAAGCACCCCTTCAGTGGGAGCAATGAAAGAGTTGATGAACTCTTAGGGTTAGTACATAGTTATGTATGTAGCCCGATGCTTATAATCACTAAAGATAATAGTTCTATTATCCGGCCTTTTGACCCGCTATATCCGGACTGACTTGACAAGTTAGACTCGATGATGAACAAGGAAAGCAGTCAAGAGTGGTGATCACAAAGTCCAGATATCAAACACAAGCAACAATATGAAGTAATAATCAACCAAAACTAAGGGATTGACTCTATGGAACATTCTAAGTATGGATTAGTGCTTCCCCTAGGCAGAGGATCGGATCGGATCACTATGGCTATGAACAGCTTGAATCAGAAATTCAACTCAACGGGAATCGATCGATATCTCTAAAAACATGAAAGAAACTATACAAACAACTTTGGAAACATGAAGCTAGCATGGACGAGGACACCACATTACCTATCGCAACGTGCCACATGGATGTCTTCACCGATCGGGGCCAATCGCTCCCTATTGGGAATTAGGCCTCGAAAATTTCTGGGTGACCTCGTCTACATCTGGAGATTCTACTGGTGAATTTTCAAGAAGATATTCGGTCATCTACCCCTATAAATACAGAGTTCATAGTTCATTTGAAGGATCTTTACGTTGTTGCTTTGCTTGTACTCTATTATATTTACGGATTCCGATCTGATCCCTCTTGCACTCAGAAAATCAAGTGAGTAATAAAGTTGTTTCATCAAAGTGGACGTAGGCATTCAACACCGAACCACTATAAATCTATTTGTCATTACTCTTTACTTGTTCTCTACTTATTTTCTCTGTTTTTAGTTTAGATTTCTTCATTTATTTCTCTACATATAATCAATTGGGTGTTTTTGCCAACTTTTAGTGCAAACATTTTGGTGCGTTCACTGAGAAATCAGTTCTCAGCTTGATTGGATCTCATTATCTACTTGTGGATTCCCGTATTCATGAGATAGATATAGATATTTGCCGAACAGTTTCCGTTTCTACTCGGATTTAAAGAAGATCTAAAAGGAAGCTATTAGCCATGGCGAGAGAAAAGTCTACTACTTCCCGTGCTGTTGAAGGCAATAATGATGCTATTGTTCAACAAGTTGATCAAAATGTACAACCGGTGGCGGCTGGTGCCCATAATCCAGCTGAATACATCACCAGAGCTAACTTTGAAGTCCTAATGAAGGAACTGATGCATAGCCATTAGCAGCTCAACCAGCAAATCTTGGCTAACATCGAACTGATGAACCAGTTGAAAGATCAGTTTGGAAAGACAAGGAGGGAGCCTACTCCATATTCGGAATCAAAAAACTCCCCTCATTTGATGACTATCACAGAAATAGACAAAGCAAAACGGATGCATATGCAGCTGGAACATCGGGACGGAACTCGATGATTTTCTACGGCCGATCGGCACCGATTGGTACCGAACCCCCCAGGGGGATTGACATTGAACCCTCGCATCATGGGGAAAGTTAGCATGTAGGTGGAGGAGTGTATTCTGGAGGTGCCGCGATCGATCAAGGTGCTGGAGCTTGGGCGAATGTGATTGAACCGCAGCTGAGAGATGATGATAGAACTACTACTCAAGAAATGGATCAAGAGAAAATAGAGCCAAGGCAATGTGGCACTGCCCAGAGGTGTAGATCGGGTCACTCACGTAAGGTGGAACACAACTATTGCCTGGCACCAACTCTCTAAACAACAAACTTAACAGCTATGGTGAGACAGCTAGTGAAAGAAAGTCAAGGCTTGACCAACGATTATTGGGAACCCTCCAAAATTCATATTCCATTCACTGACAACATTCTACATGCAGATTGTCTATGGAGGTTCCATATCCCTACGATGCCTGCCTACGTGGGAAAACTGACCCCATGCAACATCTCTTGAGTGCGAATGGCACATGGACTCTGCCCGAGCCACTGATGCAATCAAGTGCAGGTGTTTCCCCATTTTTGTAAAAGATGTTGCGACCATGTGGTTCACTAAGCTATCATCGCGGTCAATCTCTTCATTTGATGAGTTAGCAAAGAAGTTCCTGGAGTAGTACACGACTCGCCCCAAGTATGTAATTAACTCTCCAACTTGGTCCAGGCACTGGGGGAGTCACTGAAAGATTTTATGAAAAGGTTTAATACAGTTGTTATAGAAGTCAGCAATCCGAATGATGATGCAATACCCATGGCACTGACTAAGGGAGAAGACCCTGATTCCGAATTTAGCGATTGGTTAGCGGGAAAGCCTCCTTATATATTGGACCGTTTCTTTGCAAAGGCGGCTCAATTTTTGAGGAAAGAGGAGGCAAAGCGAATCATGAAGAGAGATGTTGCAGGCCCAAGCACCGAGTGAGTATAGAGTAATGTGGCAGTGAAGCAGTCCGGTGATAGTTCCGAGAAAGTCCAAATCAATGTTCAGATCAAACTGAATGAGCAAAAGAAAGGGCGGTGATAGAAATCACAACCGAAGATGGGATTCCGGGAGAGGGAAGCCGAGGGTCCCATCATTTGATACATATACACTATTGAATACATCGCTAGAGAATGTTTATCTATTGATTTGTTGCACTATGTAGTATAGGAAACCACCTCCAAAGGAATCGACAGAGAAGCAGATACAGTCCGGAAAGTACTGTAGATTTTATGAAAGTTATGGATATACCACAGATGAGTGTTGCCACCTCCATGATGTTATTGAGAAGTTAATTCAAGAAAGAAAGTTGCAGCATTTATTAAAGCTGCGTAGGATGGTGGGCATGGGACATCCAACCCCAATCGAGGACAGGTTCCGCCCAGTGCTGAGGAACCTTAGGGGACACCAGGGAGATTAGTTATTAATACCATTGTTGGAGGACCACATCCAGCCGACAAGAGCTGGAATGAAATGGAGCGTTACGTGAACGCTATCAGATATGTTGACATTGAATGTTGCTCGAACATGGGGGATGGTGCTCTAGCAAAGCAGCAACGAACTATGACAGATGATATCTTCTTTGGGAGTAGAGATGCGGACAAGGTGGAGGCCCCTACAATCGACATGATGGTAATCTTAGCCATGATCAACCCCGCTTTGGTGAGAAAGATGCTGATTGATTGTGGAAGTTCCATGAATATTATTTTCAAGAAGGCATACAACCAGTTGTTACTGAAAGCCAAACATCTGACACCATGTAAAGCCCATATTCATGGCTTTAATGCTATTGTAACTGAAGCGGTAGGGTATATCGAGCTACCGGTGGAGTTAGGAGACGACAGCCGAAGGAGAGTGCGGGTGCTACCGTTTGCTATGATGGATGCGAACTCTTCGTACAATGCTTTTTTGGACCGATCGACTCTTGCTAAATTCAGGGCACCTATCGCCCTTTGGTGCTTAATACTCAAATTCCCGATAGAGAATGGTGTGGGAATTATTCATGGAGATCCGGCGACCGGTCGTGCCTATTATGTAGCTGAGTTGAGAGACGCTTAACGAAAAGAAAAAAGGAAAGGATGTGGAGAAGCCTCTCTGCATCAAAACTAATAAATTTAGCAGTCAGTGTATGAGCCTTGGCTCAGGCACCATAATCAGTTCTATAAAGATGTAGATCCGAGAGATGAAGAAGAGGAGCCCAAAGAAACCAAGGCTGCACTCGCTGAGCTAATGATTGAAATCACGGCAAGCCAAGACGACCCATCATGGGTTCTGAAGATGAGATCACAGCTCAGTGCAATGATGATGAAGGAATTGACTGGTTTTCTCTAAGAAAATCTTGATGTGTTCGCTTGGACCCATTTTGACATGTGTGAGATCTCACCGACTATCGTGAGCCATCACTGAATGTCGATCCGAGGCATGTTTCTGTGAAACAAAAGCGATGCGGTATGGATCCGTAGAGATCTGCTGCACTTAAAGAGGACGTGGATAAACTCTAAAACAACGGGTTTATCCATGATGACCTCTACCCAAAATAGGTATCCAATCCAGTTCTTGTGAGAAAAGCAAATGGAAAGTGGCGAACGTGTGTCGACTACTCAGACCTGAACAAGACGTGCCCAAAAGACAACTTTCCACTTTCGAGGATCGACCAGCTAGTAGACTCGAACGTTGGACAAGAACTGCTTTTACTCATGGACACATACTCTGGATACAATCAGATCCTGATTCACATCCCATACAAGGAACACGCCAATTTCATTACCGACCCAGGATTATACTGCTACATTGTGATGCCTTTTGGAATAATGAAAGCTGGAGCTACTTACCAGAGACTGGTCAACCAGATGTTCAAAGATTAGATCGGGCGATCGATGAAAGTATATGTGGATGATATGCTCATGAAGTCACGGCGATTAAACGACCACATCAATGACTTGGTGGATATGTTTAGTGTGCTCCGAAAATATGGAATGAAACTCAATCCCTTGAAATGCTCTTTTGGAAATGCATCAGGTAAATACTTGGGTTTCATCGTTAACTCCCGTGGAATTGATGCCAATCCCGATAAGATTTAGGCAATAAGGGATATCCAAGTGCAAAAGACAATCAAGCAGGTGCAAAGTTTAAATGGGAAGGTCGCCGCACTAAACCAGTTCATGTCTAGAGCCATCGACAAGTGCATTCCTTTCTTCGACTTAATCAGGAGAGGGAAGAGAAACTATGAATGAACACATGATTGCATTGATGAGTTTCAAGCTCTAGTACATCACTTAGAGAGACCCCCATCTTGTCCAACCCACTAGATTATGAAGACTTGTATATTTACTTGGTAGTGTCGATAATGCCATAAGTGCTACACAGCTACAGGAAGAGGATCAGATCCAAAGGCCAGTATATTATATTAGCAAGTAATTGACATGTGCTGAAAGGAACTATCAGAAACTAGAGAAGCTCACGTACTGCATGTTGATTACGTTAAGAAAGCTCCGCCCTTATTTCTAGGCTCATCCCATCAATGTCTTTACTGACCAACAATTATGATAGGTCTTATAGTGACTTAAGACGTTTGGAAGGTTACTTAAATGAAACATCGAATTAAGCCAGTTCGATATCACTTATCTCCTTCGAAGGGCCATCCTGGGACAAGCACCGGCGGACTTTCATAGCTGAATTCACTGCACAAGACGACTCTCCGAAGAGCAGTGGAAAATTTACCATCTAATGGAAGATGTACACAGATGGAGCATCCAACGACCGGTGTTCTAGCGCCGGAGTCATACTAGAAACTTCTAAGTAACACTCGATCTGCTACACCCTGAAATTTGACTTCCCTGTAAAGAATAGCAAGGCTGAATATGAAGCCTTGATCACTGGGCTTAACCTAGCCATAGAGCTAAGAGTAAAAGCTTTGCAAATTTTCTATGATTCCTAGTTAGTATTATATCAAGTTAGGGGAGAATATCATGCCAAAGGAGTGAGACTTGCTCCTTACCACAACCGGGTCCAAGAGCTACTAACCAATTCTGAGCATTACACTATTACACACATCCCTAGAGTACAGAATGAGAAAGGTGACTCACTAGCCAAGCTGGCCAGTTCCGGGGATGCACAACAAATGGGCATGGTTCCAAATGAAATAGTTAACGCTCCGAGCATTGACTAGATGGAGATTGATTGGGTCTTAGAGATTGAGCCCGAGGAAGAGTCATAGATGACTTCGATTAAAGACTATTTGCAAAAGGGGATCCTTTCCGAACGGAGGAATGAAAAATGACAGATCCTTCGTAAAGCTTCACAATACATCCTTCAAGTAGGAGTCATGTAGGGGAAGTATTTCTCCATCCCCCGGCTTTGGTGTATCGCCAACGATGAAATCAAACAAATATTAAGAGAAGTCCATGAAGGAGAATGTGGCGATCACACCGGAGGGCAAACCATGGCAAAGAAGATACTTCGCTGTCGTTATTTCTGGCCAATTGTCAATCGAGACGTAGCCGATTATGCTAGGCGATGTGACAACTGCCAAATGTTTGTAAAGATTCCAAGAGCCCCACCGACGGAAATCACTCAGATGGTTAGTCCATGACCGTTTGTTACTTAGGGTATTGACATCATCGGCTCCTTGCCGATTTCCAAAGGTGGTGCATAGTACGTCATCGTGTGAGTTGATTGCTTCACTAAATAGGCTGAAGCCGAACATTTGGCAATGATCACTATGAAGAAAGTAATCAATTTTGTTGTTCGAAACATCATCTGTCGTTTTGGTCTCCCCTAAACAATCATAACCGACAACGGAACCCAATTCGATAGTGCTGAATTCAAAAACTTCTATCATCGACACCACATCGAGAAATGATTTGCAGCAGTTGCTCACCCTCAAGCTAATGGACAGGTCGAAGCTATCAACAAAATCATAAAGTCCATTCTAAAGAATAATTTGGAAAAGGCTAGAGGTAAGTGGGTAGATGAACTTCCGTCAGCATTATGGGCATACAGAATCACCCACAAGTCCGTAATTGGCCATACTCCATTCGCCCTTACGTATGGCTTTGAAGCCGTGATTCCTGTAGAACTTGAAGTCCGCTCTCATCGAGTGACTTATTATGACCCCAGAACATACAAAGATATCCTTTTAGAACCTCTAGATATGGTCGATGAGAAACGAAAAGAAGCCGATTTGAGGACATCTACACACCAACACCGAGTCGCCCGATACTATAATGCTAAAGTCTGAACCATGACCTTTGAAATTGGCGATCTTGTCCTGAAACGGATCTTTTCTAGCCTCGCAAATATGGGTCCAAGATGGGAAGGACCGTATGTCATCAATTAGAAGCTTGGGGATGGAACTTTCAAGCTAGCAACTATCGATGGCATCACACTCCCTAGAGCATGGAATAGTGAGCATTTACGATGCTATTTCACTTAGTTTTGTTTCATTACGTTGTATTTCATTTACAATTTGCTTTTGCATTTGGAATCAAAGCCATGTAATAAGACAGACTCCATTGCTTCTTTTTCAGTTTGCATCCATATATGTGAATTGTTTATGCATAATATAATAGTTGTGATATACGACCAACTTACATCCACATATGCCTAATATAAACTAAAAAGTACCCAAAGTTTGGTGCCAACCAAGTACTCGGGGTCCATAATCAAATTAAACAAAATGAACGTGATTCAACCGTTTATCCATTAACTCTTACTTGTAATCTTACAGGCTGAGTATAAAAGAGAGAATGGGTGACCCGACCATTTGTTAACTAATTCCGTTTCCCGATTCGATGGGAAGAATGTAAAGTAAAAGTGGTCGTGATACAACTGACCACTCTTCGACTTTTGCCCCAGACTTGTGGGCAAGATAATTAATCAAAGGAAATGTGATTCAACTGTTTCCCAGAACAATTTCAGTCCTCAGAGTATGGGCTAGATTATGAACATCAAACGGGTGAGATTGACCGCCCATCGACTAATTCTTATCCCCAGAGTGTGGATAAGAGTATAAACAAAACAAATGAGTGCGATTCGACCATTAATTCTCCAACTCTGGCCTAAACCCGATAGGAGGAGTATAAACTCATCATGGATGAGACCCGACCATCCACGAACTAACTCCGTCAACCCAAGATTGGGGGCAGGAATATAGTCACTTAACCGCTGAACACGACAGTGTAACATTGTGGCTCGTACGCAGTGTTTGATATGACTTAAGGCCATGACCAAAAGGAGGCCTTAAGATGGATTTTTTAGATCAATGACCGAAGCAACGAGCAATTGAAAGACATTACAACTTGAATGACGAGCGATGAATTACATGTACATTAAATGGAAAACGTAATAGCTCGAACACTTAAACAAGTTTAGTACAAATACTGAACAGAAAGGAAAGAATTTTTATTTACATACTGAAACTTGGAAACTAAATACAAATTTATTTCAGAAACTAAAAGCCAAAAGCGGGGGCCGTACCCGCATAATTGCGGCCAACAAAAAGAAACTAGCTACCTAGCTATGGACTACTTAAGCCGGTTCGACGGCTGTTTCTCATCTTTTTTTAGCTTCATGGGGTCTTTTTCGGGGTGGACCAGAGCTACCGCCTCATCCTCTCCTCTTCGACCCTCTTTTGCCCTTGCTACCCTTAGAAGAAATGCTTTCAAAGATAGAAGTATTCTCACTTTGTGATACAGAAGGATCGACCACCTCAGGAGTGACGCTGCCTAGCAGTATAACTTGGAGCAGAGTAATATCCACTTCAGCACTCTCCTTCTTTGCTTGCAAATCCAGCTCCTCCTTTTCAATGCACTCCTTCATGCTAAGTTTACTAATGTGTTCAGAGGCATGAGTCACTACAACATCCTCTGTATCATCGTGGCCTTGGTGGTCAGTAGTCTTTTCTTCATTCAGAGCTCCTATGAGTTCAACATCTGGGCCAGGAGTCTCAGCAGGTTGATCGATAGGAGCCACCCCTACAGTGACGGCCGCAATAGACCCAGTGGTCTGCGCCTGCTGTCCTAGGATAACATCATCATCGGGGGCATGGACAGATGCAGATGGACCTGCAATTTCATTGAGAATCAATGGGTATGCCTGTGACTATCGGGCACAAGATGTAAACCTTCTCGAATGTCGGAGAAGTAAGAAATATACCTTCACCAAATTGGCTTTTGGTCGTAGCTGGAGTGTCGCCTTCCAAAATCAGAGACAACCCAAAAGATTTGTGCATCCCTGGCTGAATGATTGTAGCCCGTATCCTTTTCCGGGGCATGAGAAATTGAGGCACCGGTTACTTGAGTAGTAGGAAGGACTTGGGAACCAGATTTGAGGATACACCGTCATCCTTTCCCATTTTCGGTGATCGTTGGATCACTGAATCAACTAAGTCGAGCAGCCCTGAGTTCATCGGGCTCTTCATCGTGCAAGATTTCACGCACGAGCTATTATTTATCCACTTCAGCATCACCGAAGTACTTCTTTTTCAAATCTACAGTATGGTCTCAGGCTTCGACAAGAGACTCGAGATACCCCTCTCCAAGGAAGTGGAGGTTGCGATTCATGAGGATGCATGCATTGTAATATAGTAGCAGCGGATCAAACTCGTCCTTTATCTCTGTCTGACCCGCCTCCCTGGCTTCTTCCTTAAGGGCCTCTATCTGTGCAAGTTGTCTGCCAGCCTCTATTTTAGCTTCGCGAGGCTTGACAATCTCCCCGCAGTATCATTGAGACTCTAACTGAGCCTCAAGTTTCTTTTTCTTTTCCTTCTCAAGCTCCTCCTCAAGCTATTTAATACGAAGGGCCAAAGTTTCATTTTCTTTTTTCAGCACATCCTTCTCCTTTTGTAAGACGTCGTTTTCAAGTGCTAAATTACCACTACGACGAACGACAATATCCAACTCAGCTTAGTGCACTTTTATTAAACGCTCGACTTTAGAAAACTCGCTAGCTTTTTCTCAGCATCGACTAGCTTTTTTCCTAACTGCTTGACCTTCTCGTCCAATTAATTAATGATGTCTTTGTCATGGATTGCCTTAAGAGTTAACCGATCAATTTCGTGCTTCCTTTCCATTGATACCTCAGAAATTCTCTCAGCTACATGAAGAGTTGTACTATGCTAGACATAGACATCATTAACGTAAGAGAGCACTATGTCCTTGGCCTGTGGAAAAATTAAATACAAAGCAGGAACAAATTTGAACTCGTCAAAGCACAACTTAGGAAATGTGGCCTTGAGCTTAGCCATCTTCTCAACAGTGGTATCAAGAGTAGTCGGGGCTGAGAGGGCCCATTTGTCGTGCTTACGGGATGAAGTATCAAGACCTTATGCGCCAGACTGGCGTTTTGAAGATCGACAGAGGCCGGAAGAACCAAAATGTTGCTTGGGTGCAGTAGCCAAAGTGGGAGCATGAGGCAGTGATTTGCTACTACTATATGTAGTGGGGTATTACCTAGCACCCTTGTGGTGAGAAGATTGAGATTTTTATTTATGCTTGGATGACGAGTCCTTGGATTGGTGGCTTCGGTCTCCGTCTTCTCTTCCTTCATGACCTTCTCTATCTCGACCAAGGTCTGGACATCAACTGAGCCCAAAATAAGACTGGGAGTATGCTGATCTCTTCAAGCGATCATAGTTGCAGGGGCATCCGATCGAGCCTACGAACAAAATGAAATTGTATAAGACTTACTAGAGTTAAAGGTGGATAAGTGTCATGCAGTGCAGTGTACATGATCGTGAGTGTCCTAGTGTCCCCTCAACGGACCAGGTACTGGAGCTTTGCTAGCTGGTGTAATCTCTCTCACGCTAGTTGGATGAACGTCAGTGCCAAATCGAATAGGAGATTTGGAGCCACCGAGATTTAAATTGGTGAAATCATAATTCCGAACATCATCTGGAATTGGGATGTCCGACAGACCCTCAAATAAATTTTCTGGAGCTAGAGAGCTAGATTGATATATAGCAGCAGATGTTGAATAAGCTTTCTTGGAGACCTGCCCTCTGCGAAGCTTATAAACAAACCTTCTTCTTCTCTTTTCTAAGGCGGGGAGCTGTGGGTCTTAAGAGGATCCAACCATAGGCTCATGACTTGAGCTCACATCATCATGATCGGGCTCATTTGCATCGCTCCTCACCTCGCCTTCCTCGGCGACATTTTGAGTCCCTTCGACTGAGGGCACGATACAATAAACTTTGTCACCTCCTCTTTCTACAACTTCCTCCTTGGTATTTCCTGACAGTCCCATGATGCGGCCTTCTTCTAGTTAGTAAAAGATAAAAAGGCGCTCATCCGTAAGAAGAGATCTAATGTCCCCATCCGCTACGGGAATATTTTTTAGCGTTGAAACCACCTCCGAGTATATATCGTCGGTGGGATGTGGATGGCTACCTACAATGTTCATCAAAAAACTGCTTAGTTCAGGATACGACTTGGATAAAAGCACTTAAAGTTAAGTTTGAAGCGACACTTACGTCCTTCCAGCTCCATTGTACAAAACCAGGTAGGCAGCGCATATAGAACCATTCATTCTTAAAAGTGCTTAGTTTGTTCCAAGTGCCAGTTATGACCTGGCAGTTAGTGATCGACTCGTGGAAAGTGTACGAGAGGCTTCCCTTTCGTCGCTTGAGATTGTAAATGAATCTGATGTCTTCTGGAGTCGACTCACGATATAAGAATTCGAGGAATATCATGTACGTGCAGTGTAGAAATGCGTAGCTATTCGAGGAATATATGTATTTTTTATGTTTTTATTTAAGTGTTAATATATATAATCAAATTATATATGTGTGTGTATATGTTTTTTAAATATCTACGTTTATAAAAAAATTTGCTCTCGTTTTTACAACAACAAAAAAATTAAATTTAATATAATTATAAATGTTTTAAAATATACTTATATAATTATATATATATATATATCCATACATATATATCCATATATATATACATTGTTAAAATAAAATGTAGTTTATATATATATAAATATATATATATTTGTGTTGTTTTGTATCTATAAGTTAAAGTATTTGAGCATACATTTGGATGATATATTTGTATACTAGATGAGCTACCGTGTCCATTATGGTGTAAATCCCAGCACTTGTACACGAGCATGATATACCTTGCACGAATTGCTATGTGATACATGCACTTATACATATATGTATATATGACACACATGTATATATATATAATATAATATTAATTACATAATATAAAAGTATATTATAAATTTAAATAAAATATTAGTTTTATTTAAATGATATTTAGAAATGCTCTAAATATATTATAGTTCATAGGCCCAACATAGATCCAATATGATTTTTTTTGAAATTCACCTATATCTTCTACTGCAGACTGACCCGGTTCTATCCATTGAAATGCTATAATATTTTGAATTTCAAATGAAAAATAGCTTCTCTGTCAAGGAGCAGATGCATGATTTGTAAGTTTTAGTAAGCAAACGTAGGGACTTGAAAGTGCAAATTCTAGAGTCGATTCAAGTAGCGGTTATCATTACAAAACTTCCACTAAGTTGGAGTAATTGTTGCAAAAGGCTTCTGCATATGACCGAGGAACTAACCTTAGGGAAGATGAGTATGCACACATGAATTAAAGAACAAAAGCAAACCATGATGGTGTTTTTCTAGCCACTAATCTATACTTTTAATAGATAAATTTCAATCTATTATTTTCCATCGTGTCCTTTTGAAATTCCCAAAATGCCCTCTACATTTTGATAGAGTTAAGGGTATGCCATAGGGACAATTTTGTAATTTATAATTAAATTATTAACTCTGTAATAAAATCTCATTCAAAATAAAAGGTGTTTTTCTTTCTATTATTATTCGTTATAACGTGTTATAATTAATTAATCATTTAATTTAAGTATATTTAACAGAAAACCCATAAATCATGTATTCTGTGACAGTAATTAAAAGGTGTTGTAATCATGAGCAATTTATCGCAATGTAATAAACACATCGCTTTAAATATTCCTAGTCAACATGTATCGAGACTAGATATCGATACATCGGTTGAAACTAGAGTACGCAATGCTCTATAAATATTGGGTAGTGTATTACTCATGGCTGTTGTGGGTAGCGAGGGGTTATGTACTGATATTTATTGGATAACCATGGAATGATTCACTTGATAGTTTTATGTTAGTTAATATAACCAAGGTCAAATTGAAAATATTGATGTGGCAATATTACAAAGTTCTCTCGGCTTGAGAATGCCGTCGAGCTTCAATGTGGAAACTTTGCTTTGATTATAGCTAAATCATGATACAACGTCCATTGAACGACTATAGTTGGGTTGGATGGAAGCGTTGGAAGTGAGACACTATTCAATAGAGAATTCATCTCCTTAATTATACGAGGTTAGTATTATAGTTAACAGAAGTCAACTCAAAGTCAAAGTCTTTCACTAGAGAAGGTTAGTATTATAGTCAACAGAACTCAACTCAAAGTCAAAGTCTTTGACCAGAGAAGTTTGGTTAATAATAGTTATTATTATTAAACCAGTGACTTTATGTTTGGAATATAAAGCTGAATATGGATGATAATAGAATATTGACTAAACCAAATTTCATAAATCCTAATGTGATATAGTTTTGACGAAGAGAATTGGTATAAATAATTGTCACCGACGGGTAACACTTAAAATAAGTAAAATTGGATTTTACTGAAGCTAAGTAAGCGATAAATTTGGTCATAATGTCACACCACTTGCTAAGGTGACATGTAAATGTTGATTTTCGAGTTGTTTGATTTTAATCGCTAACTGAATTTACACCTAAGAGTCACACAACCGAAACGTTGAATACTTCTACTACCACCTAATTTAATTAATTATAAATGTTATAAATTAAATAAATCAATTAATATTTATGAAATATTTATGTTAAAATTTTATTTAATTTGTGTTGACCAATGTTAAATAGTGCGTATATAGAAGATGTATACACACGTATCGATATACGATATCGATGTGCGTTAGAATTGGATTTAATTGCACATTTGTTTGATTAGGTTTGAAGCAGTTTCGAGGCCCAAACAAGGGTTAACTTGGCTAACTATGGAAGTGATCAAGTGGGATTGATAATGATTCTAAAAGTAGGAAATAGTAAGTGAAGAATGTGGGTATGGATCCTATTTTTTCTCCTTTGAATCACTACTATTTAAATACCTCAAAAATCCAAATTAGAGCTCTTGATTTTTGCCTCCTCCTACCTGAAATTAGGCGGGCCATACCCCTGCTCTCCTCTTTAATTTTTAAGCTTTTAAAACATAATTTAAATACTAATAGTAGATCGGTGGTTGTTGTTTTCAAACCGGTAGCTCTTTCTGGATTCTGTATACCGATTCTAGAAGCTATTCGATTCAACGTTTCAACGTATCACAACTAGGCATAAATCATGGTAAATATTTTTATTGACAACTTATATACATACATATATATATATATATATATTTTGCTCATTATGTCATGTATTTGAATTTAGTTATTATATGAATTATTACGAAGCCACATATCTCTATGCTGTCCACATTAGTTGAATATATATATATATATATATATATATATATATCTGTGTGTGTGTATTTGTATATGTAGCTCACGACTATAATATAAAAAAATCGTATTTAATAATATTTTAAAAAGAGTTTTAAATAAAAATTGATTTTAAAGTACAAACATAATTTTACAAAATATATGTTATACTTTGTTAATATATATATATATATATATACATATTATAGTTTTCAAAAATAATATATATAATTAAATTTGCATATAATATAAATTTATATATATAATTCCTTTTTAAATGTTATATCTAATTATATATAAAGTGTGTGTGTGTGTGTATATATAAGTATATCATAAAATATAAATGTAAATATTTAATAACATAATGTGTATGTATTAATTTTGTTTTTTTGAAAGAAATATATAATTCATTTTTTATGTATTAATTTTGTTTTCAAAAAAAGGTTAATGATTTTTACATTGAATCAATAATTAAAAAAAATCCGCAAGTTTTATAAAATATCTTATTAAGGTCTGAATATGTATATAAGTATTTATTTACATTAAAACATATTATATATATTATATATAGAATTTTTAAATATTAATATAATATGTATATATATAATTATATGTGTATATTTTTAATAATAAATAAAAATTTAATTTTGAAATATATTGCATAAATTGCCTATAGCTAAGATTAATGGGAGCATGCATGTGGTGCATGTTTTGCCTGGTCCTAAAGGTAATGCTCGGGTCTATGAAGTTGAAAATCTGGTCACTGGTAATGTCATTGTTCTTGTGGGTGATGATGCATTTGTTGGCAATAAGGCAGTGCATGATGTGTGAGTAATTATTGGAGAGAAGGTGGTGGACAATGCTAAGGAGAAGATTCTCTCTATTCCAGTCTAGGCTCATTTCACTCATATTCCATCTGTTCTACAGCTAATGACTGGGCTAAATTGGTTAGCTAGTGTTGTTGGCAAGCTCAAATGTTTGATATGAATGCTGTAGCTCGGAATAAGTTGGTGTATGCTAAGGCTCTTATTGAAATTACTCCCGACAAGCCTCTACCCTCCAAGATTCATATTTGCATTGCTGAGGGGCATGTTTATGTTGTTGACGTCCATTACAGTTGGAAGCCTGATATATGCACGTCTTGTCACTTCTTTGGTCACCTCATGGAAGCTTGTACTTTGCAGCCTGAGATTTTCCTATCTCGCTTTTTGATAGGATCCCACTTCCTCCTTCCCCGCCATGAAGTGGGTTCCAAAGCCTAGCCCTGTTACTGTTGTTTCTTCTTCTGAGATTCTGCCTTAGATCTCTGGTGATCCTTCTAATGTTATTATTGATGATACCTTGATTTTTCCTGCTGCGCTTCTTCCTTCCTCTAGCATTTCAAGTGATCCGACTGACCTAGCACGGCTTCATGAGACTTCTAAAACGCGGCTAGACCTGAAAGATGGTAGTTTCTATAAGTTTGTAGGTGGTCTTGAAGAGGATAGAACGCTTTTTTTATCATGTTGAAGGTGAGGGTCTTACCCTCAAGATGCTTGGTTAGTTTGGTGATTACAATCGTTCTCTTCTTGGGGATGACACTTGGGATCAGAAATTCATTTGTGGACCTGATTCTATCGATTTTGTTCCTTCCTTGGATTTTCTCACCTTCATGTTTTTGGGCTTGTCCCTTTGTGTGAGGGGAGTGACTCTATCTCTTCGAAGGAAAATTAGTTTTGTTGTTGTTTAGTAGTTTGGTATTATTGCCAAACTCATGCATTTCATTTCCTTAAGCTATTCTGGTGCATGTACCGAACACCTGTTTTCTCATTCATTTATACATTCGGAAAGGGCCTAGTCAACCCTCTTAGCTTTGCCTAAAAAAAAATCAATATATTGATTTGAATTTGAAATTACTATATATTTTAATATGCGGATCTAGATCTAAAACTTAAAATTTTGAATTCGAATTTTGAATTTAAAGTCAAATTTATTTATATTAATATTTACAATAATTCTATTTTATAATGTCAATATATATATATATATATATATTTGTTTGTTACAAATATTATTTTATATTGTTTAAAACTATATGCATACATACATATTAGATAGTACATATGTATTTGTAGGGGCTAAAATGTCCATTAGTTCCCATTACTTACACACGAGTGTGGTTAAACCATGTACATTGCATATGTTGCACGTGCACATACACACACATATGTATATGATACACATGTTATATTATATTATATAAATAGAATATTAAAGTAAAACGTTATTTACAAATAAAATAAAATATTTTATTTAAATTTAATTTAGATCGGATCTAAATAAATTTAGACTTCATAAGCTCAATAAGATCCACAATAGAATTAAAATTATGAAATTTACCCATTTAACCTACCGCATGTTATTCCAGTTCCAACAATGGTATAAGAGTCAGATAGCCTATGCATTCTAAATTAGCAGTACTAGGGCTAATTTCATAAAACCTACCTATATAGTAGGGTGTTTGGAAAAGTAGTTCTAAGGTTGGATTTAGGTAATCAAGGACTATGCCCTACCTGATTACTGACTAGGCCCGAAAGGATGGGGTAAGCCCGTAGGTTATCCCCAATATAAATGCCCAAATTGTTTTAGGCCTTGGGCTTATTTTCAAAATCTATTTTGAAATTAAAGTAAAATTTAAAATGTTAATTTTAAAATAAATAATAATAATATTTTAAATTTAAAAGGTTAAATTTAAAATAAGTAATAATTTTATAAGTGTTATAAACTAATTTTCAAAATTGTTTTGAAAATAAAATAATTATTTCAAAAATTATTAATGATTAATTAGATTAATTAAATGACTAATTAGCTATAAGCTAATACATCAAATTAACTAACATATATATTGATATTTGTGACATTATCTTAAGATGTTAAGGTTATATATATATATATATATATAATTTTCGAAATTAATTAAAATTATTTAAATTAAATATATTAATTAAAGGTTAATTAACAAATAATATAATACCTATATATACGATATATGTGTGAAGCTATAAATGTTATAATGCACATATTCAATTTAAAATGTTTAAAATGAATAAAATAAAATTAATTAAAATGTTAATTAATTAAATAAGATTTAATTAATAAAATTAATATAAGATTATACATAGATTATTATATAAGTTAATTAAGTTATAAAATGTTATACAAGAGTTAAACTTATATAACATAAATGTATAATAAAAAGTGGAACAGTAAGAAACCCAAAGTAGACTTAAGGAATAAATACATACATATATCGTGATTTCAAAAGTGTGCAACACTTGATTCATGAGGGTATTCATAAACATACATTATTCCATAAGTCGTTATATCACTCAATTAAATATAATCAAGATTATGATTCTTTAATATAAGAGTTGTCCTCTTCCATTTAAATATTAGTAGATTACTTGCATACTCCTTAGTTGTTGATATTCCTCCAGCTAAGGATGTTATGTGTAGTATTATTAATATATTTAATGGATGAGTTAAGATATATGTACGTATTTGTTGATATTCCTCAAGGTATGTACATTTAGGCCATCATGAAATGGTAGGTAAAATTGAATAATCTCTTACGATTTGTTGATATTCCTCAAGGTCGAAATGGGATTAGGATAAAGACCGTGGGTTAGGAGTTGTATATGACACAATCAACAAATTCATTAATTGCGGGTCTTTGACTTATTGATATTCCTCAACGTCGGACTCCAAAAGCAAGCGAGTCCTAACGTCCAATAGAGAAATCAAAAGATTTCCATGTTTTCTTTTAGGGTTTTCGAAAACATAAAAGTCTAGTGGGAACCTTATTAGAAAAGTGAAATGGTAACATTTAATCTTTCTAATATTGTATGTACATCTTCTATGTATAATTAAAATAATCTACATCAATAAATTTGTGCACTAAATATAACTGATAAAATGTTTATCAATTAAAAATATTCAGATGAATTAAATTAATATTGACAAATGGAAATATAAAATATACTTACCAATAAATTTTTGCATGTTGACCCATGCAAGAGCCCAACTTTACACTACTAAATACGTTCGTAACTCGATCACTTACGTGTTTACTTGCCCAAGATTGTGTATCGTCTTATATGAGTTATCGAACTCCAAAAGAAATACACCAATATGGATATTTGATCCAAATTCAATATATAAATGTTATATGGTGATCGGTCATTATTCATAATGTACGAAACCTCGATAAAATTAGTTAAGTCCAAATAAGAAAATAAACCATAGTGCAAGACCATGAGTTCAATATGACTAATTACAGTAAGGATCTTATAGTATTAGATGTAACACAAGACTAAGAGTATAAGATGGATCTAAGAATTCGATCAATAAAATTTCAGTTTGATCTGTTTATGTAAAGTGCAACTTATTTGATATCCTTAAATATTAAGGTTGATCGAATGCACTATTGTAAAGAGTTTATTACGATCTTGTAATATGGGTTTCTTGTTGAATGGTTCGACTATTTAGAAAGGAAAATGAAATTTTAGAGTGGATGTAACTTAAGGCACGGTTGAGATGAAGAGAGTGAACGGGCACTTCTGTATCCTAAAGAAACATCGAAAACAAGAATTGTAAAATAATAATATATACTTAAAATTAGAGTGAGAAATATGATTTCTATTCCAAAATGTATTTTCATATAGAAAATTGTTTTCTATGAGATTTATTTTTGAGTTTAAGATATTTGATCTAAAAACTCTCAATTGTAAACAGGTTACAGTAGATGGAACAAATTGCCTATATTAAGTGGTTGATTAGAGCTCCATATTTCGTATGCTATTATAGTAATGGTGGAAATAGTTAGAATATGCCATATATGTAATGACCTAGAATTTTTGGTCATTTGATTTTGGAATATTTAATTTTTTTAAGTATTAATATATTGGCTCAAAAAGTAAAATAACTTAAAATTTCAAATATAGGGATTAAATTAAAGTTACCATCCTGAATTCAAATAGAGTGATTAATTAAAATCTTTGAATTTGTGAATTTAACCTTGAATACAATAATTGAAATTATATGGAATATCTAATTTAATGGATTAAATAGCTTTATTCAACTCTTTTGGGATAAATCAACATTAACAGTGAATTCAATTATAAATTTATTTGTAGTGATAACAGTTCAAACAAATAATCAGAAAATTTATTTATATTTTTTACGACTTGATTTCTATTGACGTATTTTTAATTTAATTTATTTTATTTTTTCAAAAATTTTAATTTGGAAAATATTTAATTTGTTTTTTGACAATTTTTCGGCAAACGGTAGTATTTTTGTAATTTTACAGAACTTAATAACCAGTGTATATTATTATTGTTTTGGGGTCGCATCCCTATTCTGAGGACGATCATAATTTGTTTTGTCATTCGGAATTCATACGCGAATAAAAAACTGTGCAACGAGATGCCAGATAATGGTATACAAATATAAGTCAATGCCCAACCATTCGTACCTCAGCCACATTTTTGTCTCCGTTTCCTTTTCTTCTTCTCTGTGCATGCTCATCAGAAAAAAAAGAAAATAATTTACCCTCTTCATGTAAATCTCAAACTAAATATGCCTAACACTCAAAATATATTCCACTGCCAATTTAGTTTCACTTCTTTTCCATGTTCCCTAACTCCATCCTGTAAATCAGAGAATTTGGTTTGATGTTTTTCAAGTTTAAACTCCTCAATCTGACGGCACGTATCATCTTGGACCACTAGAGGCATCGTTGGTTGAAGAGTTCAACTAGGAAGCTATAGGCGATGTCGATATGAGCAACTTGGATGGTGGAGATTTGTTGGATCGAAGCTAGGCGGCCGCTAGGTGGCTCCGACGTTGGGGGCAGTTTTATGGGTTTTCGTTGGAGCGGAGGCATTTTGGAGGTTGGCGATGGTGGCGTAGGGAAGAGGGTGGTCTGGGCGATCGAAGGTTAGGTTGCGAGGTCTCTGGCCACATATGGCAGTCGGATTTGTGTGAAGCAACGATCGTCGTTTGGAGCTCGAATGGGGATGGGCGATGGCGATTTGAAAGTCGAGGCGAAGGCTGGAGCATAGGCAAGGTCGGGGCGAGGCGTAGTGGTCGTGCGGGGGTGGATTGAGGTAGGAGGTGGTGGAGCGGCGTGGTTGAAGTCTGGACTGGGTATCGAGATTTTGCGGTCATGTTTAACTAGGGGTTAATGAGGTTAATTATTATCTTATTGAATGTAATTAGTGATTAATATAATTATTTAATTTCAAATTCTTATAATTGCGATAACTTTTGCGTGTTAGGTCCAAATTGAATGCGAATTTTTGCATTAGGTTCGTAATTCATTTTGAAATTGGATTGGCTTAGGTTTGAGCTTTAGAATTTAACGCTGAAATCGAATGTTGTTTGATTTCAGTCGAAACCAGAACGCTTCGGCGATAACTGGTAATTTCAGTGAGTTAAACTCACCTTTTTTGGTTAACCACTAATATTATATAGTTGATGAAAAATTTGTTGATTGGGCATGTGAATGATTTACTATTATCAGTTGGTCTGGATTTATTCCCGCCCTAGGAGCGGATGACTTTTTATATATACCCACCGAGTAGCGGATAACCTATATTATATTATTATATATTGTTTGTGATGCAGGGGAACATGTTGGAATAATCCAACAAGATTCCTCACCACTATTGATTTATATAGATATGTGTTGATATATATATATATATGTTTTATGATGCAAGAGAACAGGTTGGAGGGACCCGACGGGATTCCTCTCCATTCTTAAAATGTTTTCAATAATATTCCTGGCATATTTTTTTTTAAAATCAAACTTGATTGTTGACACTATGGTTTATGGCATTGTTATATGCTCAAACTTAAACCCTGTAGTAATAGGAATTCAATATAAATATTGGTTAAGCGTTTGGTGGCTATTGGCCTCAAATTAGTATTTTGGAATACTATTAATTGCCATTTGGATGAGAGTTGGTTTTTGAAACGGAGAATGATTTAAAATATGAATTTGGGGTTGCCGAAAATACATTGTTTTAAAGATTATTTATTTATATTTAATGTATTTTTTAATATTATTTATTTATATTTAATATTTTTTAAGATTATTTATTTATATTAAATATTGTTTAAAGTTATTTATTTATACCTAATATTTTTTTAAAGTTATTTTACAATATTTTAATATTTTGAAAAGTTAAATAATTAATATAGCTTGAAATAAGGATTTATTTAAGAATGTTTTGGAAATTATTAATTATTAGTTTAAGATGTTTTGAAGTTAATAATTATTATTTACTTAATGTTTATTGTTAATTATTATTATTATTATTATTATTATTATTATTATTATATAATAGTGTTTTGAAGTAAGTGATTTTTATTTATTTATAAATGTTTTCGAGACCTATAAATAGGGTTTTATAAATGGACTTGGGTTTTATAAGAGAAGTTTTATAAAATGGTTTGAAGACCCAAAGGAAGATTATTTACAAGGTAAATGAGTTTTATAAATGATTAGATATTTATAAACGAATTTTAGGAATGCGTTTATAGAATTATAGGAAGAGTTTTATAATGAGTTTTATGGATTTATAATGAGTTTATAAAAGACTTGAGAAATAATTTATAAAGATTTATAAATAGTTTCAAAGATTTATAAATAGTTTATAAATGATTTTAAAGAATTATAACGGGTTTATAAATGAATTTTAGAAATGTATAAAAAGAGTTTATAAATGGTTTTAGATTTATGAATTAGTTTATAAATGGGTTTTAGAGATTTATAAAAGAATTTATAAACGGTTCTAGAATTGTATAAAAAAGGAATCTTCCTCCGTTCTGTGAATATACTTATGTAGTCAAGATAATTATATGGATATTTTTCCAAGTATTTAAAATATAGTAGTTTATTGGTATATCATTGTAAAGGTATTTACATAGAAGTAATTTACAAAGTGATTTTTTATTAATGAAAAGATTTATAAAAGGGGCTAGTGGTTACTTGTGTACTTAACCAAATGCTGGTTTTACCTATGTAATTTAATCCCTGATTTGGATGTGTGTTGTTGATAGGTAAATAACCAAGTATCAAATATGGACCGAAATGTAACTTTGGAAATATTTAGAAGAAACACGTGAGTTATATGGCACTGTCATCTCCGATGATGCTATATTGCACGTATAAATCTCGTTTCGTTCTCCTAGGACAACGATAAGGAAATCCGTCCACTAACGGTTAGGAGGTGATCTCCGCTCTTATCTTTGACTGTTTATTTTCTAAAGAACCGGGTTGAGTTTACCGAAAACTATCAAATGTTGTTTCGAAGAGACTGGGATAAGATATGCTATCCGAAAACCATAATGATCCAACTCAAGCGTTTCGAAGTGAAGACATCATAAAGATGATGAAATTGAAGATGGGGCTCTTTAAAGTGCAAGGGCTGCTTGCTGCTAATCCTGAAGGTGATTCTAAAATGGATGTAGTAGGAGTAGCGCCTTCGGTTTCGTTCAGTCCTAGAATGAACTTACATAGATGAATGCTGGCATTGCATTGTTGCTTGAAGGGCAGTGTTAGCATTCCAAGTGGGAAGTGCTATATAAAGGTAAAATGTAGCCTCTAGCCTCATCAACTGGGAAATGACAAAAATCAGGCATGCAACATGGCCAAGTGGGCCGCTCCCATCAGGGTATGGTCATTCCAAATCAAGATCAATTATTATCTACTCATGTATGCTTCGGGTGAGGTGATCATATTCGGTACTACTAGTCAAGTGGTAGGCCAGTCTTGTGTGGCAAGGGTACAAGATGTTCTTGTCAGACCCCATTGCATTTTACCTTGAGAGGTACCATCGAAAGGTAGTTCCTTACCTTATAGTATGGAATCCAATCTCCAGTACATGCCTTTGTGGTTTTGATTGTAGAACCTAATATGTTGGAATTTAATTAATGTAACAACTTCAGCTATGATTAATAAGTATTTGTACTCGAGACATTATTATAATATCACTGGATTTTCTATAGAAAATATTTTGGTTATCGTAAGGTAAAAACCCATCCATGTTTATGTGCGGTGTGGTCTTACGAGATATCTTTGAATTCAAAGGGTGTTTTATAACTTTAAAATCCAATCGGGTGTGTTTTCTCATGCTGGTTTTCCAGACTGACTCGGGTGATATTTTATTATAATGCTTGGGTCAAACCGAGCATATTACAGATTTAGTTTGGATGGTTTGGAGCTTCAGTAGACGAGTTGGAGGCCCAGAGACATATTCATGTATATGGTTATTTTTCCGCTGCATTCATTGTTGAATTTATCAACAATTGTGAGGATAGGTTGTTATAACCATCCCGGCTGAAATATGTTAGTATACTCTGATTGATGTCTGTAATATACATATATTACAGTCTGTTTCTGTGTAAAGATTTGTTGTGTATTATAGATTATTCGTTCCGCTGTGAGATTCTATGTTATTTAGTTTCTTCTTGTCCTCTTTCTTCTTTCTTTCCCCTAATTATTCATCTTTCCGTTCAATTTGAGTGGATCATGTGCGGTCGATTGTCCGCTTAAACTGTATGGAAAAGTGGGTCATTACACCCTAGAATGGAAAACCATGGCTTTGGTTGGGATTACTCAATAGAGATAGGGTCAGTAGAATCCTAGAATAAGTCTGAGTGTATTATATATATGAGCGCGTATTTGTTAGTGATATACGAATGTTTTATATTGTGTTGATTAATATGTCGAGTGGCTTATGGATTCTGGTCAATATGAGTAATTAACGTTACTGATAGGGGTCTCTAAACACTTAATTAGAGCAACTGGACATAGTATTATTTTAAAATTGGGTAAATAAAATAATTTTACCTTGATTATATTTTATATATAAAGGAATTATTTTTCAAAAATTATTGTATATATGGTGTGTTTGGTTGTTCGTGAATGATAAAATTTGATTATTGTCATTTGTTGTTTGTGTTTCAATAAAATTTGTTATTATTATAATGCAAACAAATATAAACAATTAAGGAATGGTTTTATATAACCAAAGTGAAATTATATATAAGGAAAATTTATAAATATGATTTGTAAATAAAAAGGATTTAAAAACTAAGAATTTGAGAATTTAGATCTCGGTGATTTTGAAAATTTGTTTTTCAAAGGTTTTGGAAAAACAATAATCGTATTATTTTTAAAATATTTTGATTAGAAATATTTTAAAAGAATTTAATAGAGATAGAAACCACTGAACTCGCTTCAGTCACTGGAAAATAATTCGATGATGGCTGCAACATCATCGACGTTCATTTTTGGTGTTTGCACAAAAAATGGACAAACACCTCAAAGTTGTATAATTTAGTAGATTTTATGTTGTTTTTAGTGATTTTGGAGATTTATGAAAATATATGAAAAGCAGGGGCTTAATTGTAAAAAGACACGCAGATTTATAGTGGTTCAGCCAGAATGTGCCTACGTCCACTTTATATGTTATTTCACTTCTCTAGTTTTGATTACAAGTACAAAGCTTTGATACGAGTAAAAGAAAGTTGTTTGAAGAGTTCCTTCCGTGCTTGAGCTCTCAAAACTTGTCCCCCATTGTTGTACCCCTGCCTCTCTATTTATAGAGTGAGGTTGGGGGCAGGGGTCTTGGATATATACAGCTGCTGGTGGGCCTGGGCTGAAGTGATCTGGCCTGGCAGTCTGGTTCGGCATCCTCTTGGTTTGGTCGTGAGGTGGTTTGGTGATAGGTGGATGGGATTTGGTCCGGTTGTATTGGTTCGGTGGTAGTTTGGATCGGTGGAGAGGAGTTGATTCGGTTGTATTTGGTTCGGCAGTCTCGAGTGGAGGTTTGGTTCGGCAGTCTCGAGTGGTGGTTTGGTTCGGCAGTCTCGAGTGGAGGTTTGGTTCGGCAGTCTCGAGTGGAGGTTGGTTCGGCAATCTGGAATAGGGTCGAAACGTACCCAACATTTGCCCCCCAAAGCGGGGCGTATGACGGCATACGTTGTGCTTTGTTTTGTCTCGAGTGACCGTATTCGGTACCTGAGTCGAACCGGCTGGTCCGGTCATTCATCCTTCCCTTATAAATAGGGGGCTTAGGCCATCGCTTTTCCTATCAAGTGATTTAGCCGGACCAAGTTATTAAGCATTCTAGCCGGACCAAGTGATTTAGCCGAACCAAGTTATTAAGCATTCTAGCCGGACCAAGTGATTTAGCCGAACCAGGTACTATTTTTTTTCTGCCGAGTGAACTGTTGATTTGAACGACCGAATGAAACATTGACTTGTGCCACCGAATGAAACTTTTGAGTGATACGACCGAATGGATTATTGAGTTATACGACCGAATGAAACTATTGAGTGATACGACCGAATGAAACTATTGAGTGATACGACCGAATGAAACTATTGAGTGATACGACCGAATGAAACTATTGAGTGATACGACCGAATGAACCATTGATTTGTACGACCGAATGAACTATTGACTTGTGCCACCGAATGAAACTTTTGAGTGATACGACCGAATGGACTATTGTACCGAGTGAACATGTGTTTCATACTTCGAATTTTTAAGCGAAATCCCAGATTACGCTGCTTGTATATTCTAACGATATACTTTTCCCACGTTTGCAGATAAAATGTCTCGAAAAGTTGAAACTCGATCAGATAAGAGGAGATCCGGGGGTGAAGGAGAGTCCTCGGCCGTGCCCCCAGTTCAATCAGGATCGGAGCGTCATGGGCCCGCCCCGAGGTCATTAGTGGATGGATATGGTCCCCAGGAGCTGCTGGATTCCCCGCCTGACTGCTTTCCTAGCTCTCTCAAAGAGGAGCAACTCGATGTTATATCTCGTTCCTTTGGGATCGATAGAGCCCTCATGCTGCTGCCGGGCCCAGGAGTCATGCCATACAGTCCTCCCGAAGGATACTTTGCTTATAGTAGGTACCATTGCATGTGTGGTGCTATCCCGCCTCTCAATGCTTGGGTAGTCAGCTTCCTCACGTATCTGAAGGTGGCCCCATTCCAGCTTCAGCCCAACTCTTATGCCATACTGGTGAGCCTTTTCGTTATTTTTCGGAGGAAGTATGGTCACGCTCCCTCCAACCGGGAGATCCGGTACTTGTATAATTTAAGGGGCTATAAGAAGGGGTCCCCATATATTAGCTTGGAGTCCGCTGTGACCTTCAAGCCGGTCCTGGACCTGTACTCTAAATTCAGCATGTTCAAGAAAGAGTGGTTCTTTGTTAGGGACGACTCCGTCTCCATCCGGCGCTTTACCTCTGGATGTAAGTTGATGCTTTTACTTATAACTTTTATTCCGATTGCGATGCTTCTTCTCATACTTTCTCATTTTTGCTAGCGACAGGTGGCTTTCCGGTTGTGGAGACTGACCGCCTGGTTCAGACGGCGGCTGAGATAAAAGCCATTCTTGGGAAATACAGATCATCTGCCTTCTTGATTAGAAATGCGATTCTTCTGGAATATAACTTGATCCTTCCGCAGCATTCTGTAGTTAAGCTGAGGGAAACGGCGGAAGAGAGGGCGGCTGCTCAGGCTAAGGGAGGCGTTGCGGCAGAGGGTGGAAAGAGAAAACCATTCACGAAACCTTCAGCCGTCGGAGGTAAGAGACTTAAGAGGTCGGACGGTCCTTCTCCCAGCAATTGTCCACTTACTCAGGGGGAGATAGATGCGGAGGAAGAAAGAGGTGAGGCTGAGGGCGGAAGTGACGTTGAGCGTCTTGGTGATGATGGTGGCGATGGACAGGGTGGTGATGGTTCCAGGGTTCTGTCTTCTGGGCAAGTAGGCGAAATGCAAGAGTGGACAGATGATGCTTTCCGCCAAGCTTTTGAGGGGTTGGATGATGATCCGGCTTTGGTAGAGAAGACCGGGAAGGCGGACAAAGCCGGGACTGGTGCAAGTGAGTCTTCTCCGACCATTCCGGCCAAGGTGGCTCTGACGACTCAAGGTGAACTCTTGACCCATGCATGCTTCACTAATGATAGGGACTTAGGAATATTTTATGACCCGCTCCCGTCCTGGAATGAAATCCAGGACTTATTGCAGTACCCCACTCCCCCCCAGGGTTTGTACAACCACAGCTGTGTTTCTTTTCCTTTTCTAACTTGTAATTTACCGCATTTCTTGAATCGTATAGTAATGTAAGATTGTGACACTTGTTCTTTATATCAGGAGCAGGCAAGACGCCCAAAGCTTCAGACCTTCGACACAGGCTCGAGCAATATAAACTTTCCAAAATTTCTGCTAAGCCGAAGCCCTCAACCCAACGCTCCGGGGATGTAGTCGGATACCGTCCACTTCTTGGGGTCATCGAAGAGGGTATTCAGCAGAGGAAGAGGAGTCATCCTTTATCCGAAACTTCGCTCGGTCCTCAGCCTCCGGCTCAGCCTATTCATGATATTACTGAGGAGGGTAGCGAGTTTGTACCTTCTCCGCACCCGTCCGGAAACCCTTCTGTTATTCATATCGACCGTCCCGACTTGGCCCGTAATCCATTTGCGGGTCATCCTGATCTGGATCCAAGTTCTCATGATATTACTTTTGACGAAGTCATTGGTGAACATCTTCTCCCCCGTAACCCCATGGTACGAGTACTTGACGAAGCCAAGGCCTTAGATCTCGATCTACTCACTACTCGTATAGTCACTATGGGAGACGAGGCCAAGGCTAATATTGATCGGGTGGCAGAGGAGACCAAGAAGCTGATGGGGCATCATGCTCGGCTGGTTAAGGCCGGAGAGGAGATTGGGAGCGCCAATATCCGACTTCGATTGGTGGTTTCGGACCAGGCAAACAGCTTGCGGATCAGGCTATCCAGATTTCTCAGCATGAGGCTGCTACTGGGCGACTAAGGAAAACCATGGAAGAGGCCAGTCGGGCTGAACTGCGGAAAATGGAAGCTGCTTGCAAAGAGCGGATTGACATGGCTATTGCCACGGTGGATGAGGTTCGGAGAGCGGATCTCGAGCAGGTGGAGGAATTGTCCGAGAAACTTGAGGCTGCAGAGCTTGCTCAAGCTAAGTTGAGGGAAGAGATAGAGGTGATGCGGAGGTCCCTTCAGGCTGATTGCTCGAGATACAGATTGGAGAGAGATGCTGCCGTCGAAAGGTTGTCGGCTTCCGATGCCCGGATGAGGGAGTTTGAGGAGAATGAGGGAATGATGGATGACATGCTCCAGGATATGTATTTCCGAACTTGGAAGCAGGGCAATCTCTCTTGGATGGATGATTATCCCAGGGTCATGGCCAAGATCTATCTTCGGGCTTTGGAGGAGGCTAAGGCTGATGCAGATAAAGAGGGTGGAACGGCCTTCAGTATGGATGTGGTCACTGCCCAGTTCACCAAGGAGGAGAAAGCGGCGGTAAAGGAGGGTATGCGACTGCTTGCTGCTGAAGAGGCAGGTGTGCAGGTAGAGGATGACGACCAGAACGGTCAAGAAGCAAGTGCTGGTAAGTCTTCCTTCCTAGTCTTTCCGTTAACTTGGTTACTTATCACTAATGAATCCTTTTTATGACCGGACAGGCGGGCAAAAGAGCAAGGACAAGACTCTGACGCAACCGGCTCCCTGATTAGACCTGGAAAATTCTTTTCGTAGGCTTGGCATTGTTGTATCTGTTAGTCTTAAGACAGTAGAGTAACTTTTAAGTTGTAATTCTTGCTACTTGTAATAATCAACATTATTCTTGACGTGTAATTTTTAACTTAAGCTGATTTCGTCGTTTCTTGAATATTTGTTGCTATTTTGGCATATCGTATGAGAAATATAGCTGTGTATATTCTCGTAATTAAATTGTGTTTGATGTCAGATTCTGGTTTTAAATCATAACCTCATGACTTGCAATGTTAGCGTGTGGTGTGAAAAAATTAAATTACAGTCATGCATCTGCACATAAAGGAAGGAAATACCGCCTTTCATGTTCTGTTTGTAAATGGCAGCTTCGAATATCTTGTATGACCAAGCATGGAAAGCGGTTGAATGCCCTGTCATCTGATTGTGAATCTCTTGCATCCATTGGCGGGTATCTCTTACCCTGCATCCTGTACTTTATGGTTTGTTATAGAGGATAGGCGGAAAGTTTTTTTTTTTTAAGTAAAATTGAAATATGTGAAATAGTAAAACTTCCAGTCACGGAAGGCCTTCGATGTGCTTAAGTTCGTGGCAAACGGGTTTTGTAGTCACTTTCCCTAGCTGTGGGTCTTGGAGACATTTGTCACCCATCTTACGCCTCCGCGGGGAGTTAATTCTTTTTTACCACAGCCGCACTTAAGACACACCGGAGCCGAGATCGCGCACAGTAACTACCCGGGCCATTATGGCCCGTACTCATGGGTATTATTCGACTTACTGTGGCCGGCTAGCGTGGGTGCCGATCGTCAACTGTGAACTGCCCCTGGCTGGCCACACCTTATGTTGGGGCTTATAATCGGTTCACAGTCGCCGGCGAGCCTAACGCCGTAATGAGCTGCCTCGGCTATAGTCGGCCTTCTCGGTGGCTTATAATCGGCTCATTACAGTTGGCTTTAAGGGCCGTCGCGAGCAATGAGTTAACCCGCAGCAGAGGGATGCTGGAGCAAAAGTGTCTCATTGGCGAGGGCATAGATTCGCATAGTACCTGTTGGGTCTTGTCCACGTGAAGTTGCATTGTGGAGTGCTTTGAATAGAAATGCTATATGCTCAGGATTTTGTTCAACAGAAAAGGATAAAGTTAACAAGCAGCCAAGATACAAAGGAACAAGTTAAAAAAGAGACAAGGCTTTTTTAAAGTGGTTCGGCACGAAAGAATGCCTACGTTCACTGATTCTCTTTGTTAATTCACTTCATATGGGCAATACAAGTTAAGAAAAGTATCGACGGAGGTGTTGGATGTTCCATGCCCTCTGGAACACCTCTCCGTCCACTGTTGACAAAATATAGGCTCCGTTGTGGAGATCTTTATGAATTACATATGGTCCATCCCAGATTGGGTCTAGTGCTCCGGGGCGAGGGAAGATTCGCTTGAGGACAAGATCCCCTTCTCGTAAGGTACGATGCTTGACTTTGGAGTTGTATTGTGCTGCCACCTTTTGCTTGTGGGCTGCTGTTTTTAGGACTGCATCATTCCTTCTCTCCTCGACTAGATCCAAAGACATGTTGAGGAGCTCTTCGTTCTCTTCTGGGTTATAGTGGATCCTACGGTGGGAAGGCACAATGGTTTCAACTGGGAGCATAGCCTCCGATCCGTATGCCAAAGAGAAAGGAGTGTGCCCTGTTGATGTTCTGAAAGATGTGCGGTAGGCCCATAGTGCCGTAGGGAGTTCATCCACCCAAGCGCCCTTTGACTTTTCGAGCTTCTTTTTGATCAGAGTTTTCAGAATTTTGTTGACTGCTTCGACTTGTCCGTTTGCTTGGGGATATGCTACGGATGAGAAGATTTTGTAAATTCCGTGTTCTTGGCACCAGTTGGCGAATTCCTCGCTGTCAAACTGAAGTCCATTGTCTGATATGATTTTTAGTGGGACTCCGTACCTGCACAGAACATTTTTGATTAAGAAGTTGATAACTTTCGCTGAAGATACTTTATTTAGAGGTTCTGCTTCCACCCATTTGGTGAAATAGTCGACTGCTACTATAGCATATTTGGCGCCGCCTCGACCCATTGGTAGTTCACCGATTAAGTCAATTCCCCATACTGCAAAGGGCCAAGGGCTGGTCATCTGAGTAATCTCGGTTGTTGGTAGCCGAGGGATCTTAGCAAATTTTTGGCATCTGTCACACTTCTTGACGAAATCTAAGGCGTCCTTGCTTAAGGTGGGCCAGAAATATCCGTATCGGAGTATCTTTTTTGCTAACGTTTGCCCTCCGGTGTGATCTCCGCAGCTTCCTTGATGAATGTTGGATAAGATTTCCTTGGCTTCCCTTCCGGCGACACACCTTAACAATGGGTTAGAGAAACCGCGCCGATAGAGGATGTCTCCTTGTATTGTGTAGCGGGACGCTTTCCTCAAGATTTTCTTGACTTCGTTACGCCCGTCGGGTAGTGTGCCATTTTGTAGGTAGTCTCGGATGGGAGTCATCCAAGTTGCTTCTTCGGTTGCAGCTATCAGATTCACTTGCTCAAAACTTGGGATCGTTTGCTTTGAGACAGTTACTGCCCCGAAGACGGCGACGCCTCTCATACTTGCTTGCTTTGCCAATTCGTCGGCCTCTTGGTTCTCTTCCCGAGGGATGTGTTTGACTAAGTAGTGGTCCAATCGGCTGAGAAGTAACTTTGTCTTCTTTAGATATGCTATGAGTCGTTCTTCTCGAGCTTGGAATTCCCCTAGTATTTGGTTAACAATAAGCTGAGAATCGCTGTGAAGACACAAAGAATTGGCTCCGATCTCGATAGCAATTTCTAATCCGGCTATTATTGCTTCATATTCTGCATCGTTGTTGGTGGCAGCGAACTCCAACCTTATAGCATAGTGCAGTTTGTTTCCCCTGGGAGTGATTATTACCACACCTGCCCCCGAGCCTTGTTCGTTAGATGCACCGTCCACAAAGAGATTCCACTTGATATCTTCTGTTATTTCCAGTTGCTCCTTATCCTCGTTGGTAGTGAATTCTGCAATGAAATCAGCCATGGCTTGTCCCTTGATGGCGGTGCGAGGGTGATAGGTGATATCATATTGACTCAGCTCAATACACCATTTAAGTAGTCGCCCGGAAGTGTCGGGACGATGGAGTACCTGCCTCAGTGGTTGATCGGTCAGAACTTTGATGGAATGGGATTGGAAGTAGTGACGTAGCTTTCGTGAAGTGATTAGTAAACAGTATGCTAACTTTTCAAGCTTAGGATATCTGACTTCTGCCCCAGTAAACCTTTTACTGACGAAGTAAACTGGTCGTTGCGTGCGGTTGTCTTCCCTTACCAAGGCAGCGCTTAGAGCGTGAGATGACACAGCAAGGTATAGGTATAATTCTTCGCCTTCGCTTGGGGTCGAGAGTACCGGTGGTCTCTGGAGGTGTTCGATTAGATTAAGGAAAGCGGTTAAGCATTCGTCCGTCCATTCGAACTTTCCTTTATCTTTCTTTAGAGCTTCGAAAAAGGGGACGCACTTGTCCGTTGCTTTGGAGATGAATCGGCTTAGGGCAGCCACTTTTCCATTTAGGCTTTGCATTTCCTTTCGGGTGGAAGGTATCTTGATGTCCCTTAATGCTCGGACTTGTTCAGGGTTTGCTTCTATCCCTCGGGCATGGACGATGAATCCTAAGAATTTTCCCGACGACACTCCGAAGGAGCACTTTAGTGGATTCAACTTCATTCCATACTGTCGAAGTACCTGGAACATTTCGCCTAGGTGGCTTACGTGATCTTTGGCTTTCCGTGATTTTACCAGCATGTCGTCTACATATACTTCCATTGTTCGTCATATTAGCCCTGCGAACATCTTGTTGACGAGGCGCTGGTAGGTGGCTCCTGCATTTTTAAGTCCGAAGGGCATCACTTTGTAGCAGTACAAACCCCGGTCGGTGATGAAACTAGTGTGGTCTTGGTCGGGAGCATGCATAGGAATTTGGTTATATCCTGAGTATGCATCCATAAAAGACAGGAGTTCGTGCCCGGCTGTGCTGTCTACAATTTGGTCGATTCTGGGAAGCGGGAAGCAATCCTTTGGGCAGGCGTCGTTTAGGTTGGAGAAGTCAATGCAGGTCCGCCACTTCCCATTAGCCTTCTTTACTAGTACCGGGTTGGCGATCCATTCTGGGTAAATAGCTTCTCGTATGAAGTCATTGGCGAGTAGATTCTTTACTTCTTCATCGAGGGCTGCTGATCGCTCTGCCCCCATACTTCTCTTTTTTTGTTTTACAGGCGCCTTGGTAGGATCAATTTTTAATACGTGGCACGCTATGTCGGGGGAGATTCCGGTCATGTCAGCGTGTGACCAAGCGAATACATCCAAGTTGTGGCGGAGAAAATCAATAAGTTGTTCCTTCAATTCAGCTTTCAGCTGGGACCCAATTTTAAGTAGCCTACTTGAGTCGTGCTTGTCTACAGATATAAACTCCATAGCCTCCGCAGGCTCGGCGGTGGCCTCCTCCTCTTTGTCCATAGGGTCTAATTCGTTGAAAGGGTCGCTGGTGTATCGAAGAGGAGGGGCTTTCTTTAGTTGCTATGCTTCAAGGCTTTTTGTGCAGAGGGCAATCTCTACACCTTTCCCTTTATCTCTCCTGTGGTTGTTGCGAAGTTCGGTTACATAGCAGTCTCGTGCAATATCCTGGTCTCCTTCCACTTCCCCTACCCCATTGTCTGTTGGAAATTTCATTTTCAGGCACCATGGGGCTAGGACAATCTGGAAGTCAGACAAGGCTGGTCTTCCTAAGAAGGCGTTGTAGGCCGAATGGTTCTCTACCAGCACAAACGTCTGTTTCCTTACCACGGAGCGGGGATGACTTCCAATCTCAACAAAGAGGTCCAGCTGCCCGAGGGGCATCTTCACATCTCCAGTGAAACCGTGTAGTGGTTTATCGCAGGGAGATACATCCTTTATTGATAGCTTCATTTTGTCGAATGCGTGTTTGAATAGGATATTTACAGAGCTTCCAGTGTCTACCAGGATTCGGTAAACTTCGGCGGGACCGAGTCGGGTAGAGATAACCATGGGATCCATGTGAGGGTACTGTCTTCCTTCTAGGTCGCGTTTACTGAATGTAATGTCATCACTTTCTTTCCGCTTTGGGTGGCGCTCTTCTATAACCGTATTGACATAGTCTCTATTGTCTCTAAGCGACTTCCCATATCTTTCCATCTCTCTCCAACTTCTGTCTGCGATGTGCGGACCTCCTGAGATGGTATGGACCACTATCTTCTCTTGACTAGAGCTGCTAGCGTTGCGGTCGCCTCTGCCGGTCCCTGGTGAGGGTAGCCTTGGGTTTTCATTGGCAGGAGCTGGAGTCCTATCTTGACTTTTTACATAGCGTTCCAGTTTCTTCCTTCTGATGTGTTCCTCAATCAGATCTCGGAGATGATGGCATTCGTTGGTATCATGTCCGTGAGATTCGTGGAAGCGGCAGAATTTTCCAGACTTCTGTGCGTTATCTGATTCCTTCTTGTATGGTGGGCGTTTGTATCTAACTTCGCCTTGGGTGGCAAGGAAGATATTTTCGACGGTCTCGTTCAAAGGGGTGTAAGAGTCGAATCTTGGTCCTGGCCGATATAGGCGTTTTTCTACTTTCTTGCCCCCAGCATTGTCTCTGGAATCATTTCTTCGAACATCCCTCGCCATAGCAGGGGCGTTGCCATGGGTCGTCTTACTTTGCTGTCCTGACTGCCCCTCAATGGCAGCATCCTCAAGCCTCATGTATTTCCCGGCTTCATGGAAGAAATCGGGTAAAGTAGCTGGTTTTTCTTTTGTCAATCTTCTAGCAAATTTAGTGTCCGGATGCACCCCACTGCAGAGGGCCATTAGGATAAGCTTCTCATCGGCATCTTGAACTGCCGCTGCTGCGGCGTTGAATCTGGTTAGGTATTGCTGCATCTTTTCTCCAGGTTTCTGTTTGACGCTGGATAAGGAATAAGCGTCCTTAGGTTGCTCCACATGAATGCGGAACTGACTGATGAATTTTTCTTTCAACATTTCCCATGAGCTGATGGATCCTTGGGGTAGATGACAGAACCAGGAGGTAGCAAGATCTGCTAAGAAGAGCGGGAAGCATTTGCACAGTACTCCCTCTGTTGCTCCACTCATGAGCATATGCTGCGTGTACCTCTGTAAGTGTACAACGGGATCGGAGGTTCCTTTGTAGGGTTCCATTGTTGGCATCTTCCATTCTCGGGGGGTGATAGCAATTTCGATATTGCGGGCGAAAGGGCTGGTTACCCTAGCGCCTATCCCTCGATCTCTTTGCTCCCGTTGGACACACTCTCTGAATAAGCGCGCCATCCTTTCATCAGAATTTGGAGCGGACAGAAATGAGTTTGGTTCTGCTCTGTGGGGTTGATTCCGTCCAGATAACCTGTAGGGATGGTATCGTCTATAATTCCTCATATTTTCCAGTGGCTGCCTTTGATCTTCTGGGAGCATGCTTGGGTCAGCTACAGTTGGCCCTTGCCTTGATCTCCCCCTGTTGGGTTCTGTTCTAAGCACTTCCTCGGGTCCAACTTCGGGCTGAACTCTAGCTCGGCCCCGTTCACTGGTGTTTCTGTGGTTAGGCAGCATGACAGGCTCAGCTACAGTTGACCTTCGTCCGGTACCTTCCCTGTTGGGTTCGGTACCAAACGTTTCCTCAGGCCTAACTTCGGGCAGTGCTCGGTCTCGGCTCCTACCACGGCTACTTCTGCCGTTAGCTCCTTCGAAGAAGGAAGATCTTTGCTGTCTCTGAGATCCTCCAGACTGGGACTCGCCCCATGATTCAGTGTTGCGGTTGGATTCTTCAGCGTCCCTCAAGCGTGACATGAGATGGTCCACCAAGGCCTCCTGCTGGGACGTGAAGCGGTTAGTTACTTCAACAACAACTCTGTCCAAATCTGCCCTAGTAATTGCTGCAGGCTGTTCTGTGGCAGGAGTGGTTGGGTTAGCCTGTCCTTCATTTGTTACCGTTGCTGGAGGAGGACGATTTACTTGATTCGCGGCAGCTGGATCAGGAAGACTGCTGGATGCGATGTTTTTTCCTTTGTTAACATCTCTTCTCTGTTTGGGAGGCATGTTTTCCAAGTGGCGAACGATGCTGTCAGGAAAACTTGTTAAGCGGATGAAGCTGAAGCTTCGAGCCTTTCTCTCAGTGAAAGCACCAAAAATGTTTGCACAAAAAATGGACAAACACCTCAAAGTTGTATAATTTAGTAGATTTTATGTTGTTTTTAGTGATTTTGGAGATTTATGCAAATATATGAAAAGCAGGGGCTTAATTGTAAAAAGACACGCAGATTTATAGTGGTTCAGCCAGAATGTGCCTACGTCCACTTTATATGTTATTTCACTTCTCTAGTTTTGATTACAAGTACAAAGCTTTGATACGAGTAAAAGAAAGTTGTTTGAAGAGTTCCTTCCGTGCTTGAGCTCTCAAAACTTGTCCCCCATTGTTGTACCCCTGCCTCTCTATTTATAGAGTGAGGTTGGGGGCAGGGGTCTTGGATATATACAGCTGCTGGTGGGCCTGGGCTGAAGTGATCTGGCCTGGCAGTCTGGTTCGGCATCCTCTTGGTTCGGTCGTGAGGTGGTTTGGTGATAGGTGGATGGGATTTGGTCCGGTTGTATTGGTTCGGTGGTAGTTTGGATCGGTGGAGAGGAGTTGATTCGGTTGTATTTGGTTCGGCAGTCTCGAGTGGAGGTTTGGTTCGGCAGTCTCGAGTGGAGGTTTGGTTCGGCAGTCTCGAGTGGAAGTTTGGTTCGGCAGTCTCGAGTGGAGGTTGGTTCGACAATCTGGAATAGGGTCGAAACGTACCCAACATTTGGGTTTCCAAGAGAGGAATTGCTACAATTGAAGATTTATTTGGGTAAAACAATTTTTAATTTAAATCCTAAATACGATTTGTTATACAAGAAAAGATATAGATTATACTATGTATTATTTCCAAATAGAGTTGAAATAAAACAATGTTTAAAATTCTGAAAATTTTACCTAAGTATTTGTTGAAATTATAAGAAATCAATTTTGTAACTTATAAATTTTGGAATAATAAGTTAAAACAAAGTATAAAATTGTTGAATATGAATGTTAAGAAAAAGCAAATTTGAAATGAAATTTAACTTAAGTTAAGTTAAATGAAACGATTTTGAAATAAATTTGATTATGATTTGAAATGAATTAATGAAGTGAATTAATGAAATGAGTTAAATGAATTTGAATTTGATTTGTAATGAATTAATGAAATGGATATGAACTTGAGTTACAAAATGAAATTCAGCTTAAGTTATAAATGAATTGAAAATGGTTTTGGAATGTCATTTGATAGAATTGAATATGAACTTAAGTTGTAAAGTGAAAATAAATAGGAGAAGTAGTTCTTAAGTGATGTTAGCATTGAAAAAAATATACCAAGTATTAAATGAATGTGAATAAAGCAATGTGAATAATGATTATGAATAAATGAATGTAAATAAAAGAATCTGAATAATGAGAAACCAATTGAAATAAATACGTAAGTTGTACGTATATTATTTTATTCGCATAACTGTTTGATCCAGATTCGAAGATACGATTTCGAGATGATTTACATCAGTCTGAGTTAGAATTTTGCACTCGATTCTCAACGGCGAACACTGGATATGGGTTTTTGATCAATTCTGGAATTATTTATCATGGTATATGGCTATGCAAGAAGAATGGCGGTTTCTAATCAAGTAACCGGATCTGAATCCACACTAGAGTGGTCGGGTGAACGATACTAGTTCAAAAGTGAAATTATGTTATCGAGCGAGCGACTAGATTTGATATTGCGTACGGATGATATATGTACATCATACGGGATTTAATAAATTAAATGTTGACATTGGAAAAAGCAAATGGATATGGTTATGAATTATTTGGATAGATATTATTTATTTGATGGTTTCTCTGGTTGCATTTTTTACATTTGCATATGGTTATTGTAGAGTTTATGTTATATATTGATATTACTTTCTATATACATGTTGGCATTGGTTGTTGAGTGATTAGTAGGTGCAGATGGCATATGCTTCGCATTTGGAGCTCGCTTTCGCATTATGTTGATTGTATATGCTGGTAAAATTGATAAAAGGTGCACATCTTGGATTACATATCGTATTTTTATGTTTTTCCCTACGGGATGCCTCATTCTTGAAGATGAGATGTATATTTGTGATTATATATGTATTGTAAATTTTTCTGGTCGAACCGTGCAAAGGAGACACTGCCGAAATTTTCTGTAAATTAAAGAGTTAAAAAAATTTTGAAATTTTTTTTATAGCTAAAATTTGACTTTTTTTATGTTATAACTTGGAATGATATTAGTTGGAATCTGTGAATGAATTTAAAGACTTAGAAAATTTTGAGTATATGTTTAAACTAGATTGATTTTGAAAAGTTTTAGGAGTTTGGAGGCATTTTTCTTACCCATGGCAATTTCAGGGAGTAAATTCTTTTAAGGGGAAGAATGCAACGACCTGGAATTTTTGGTCATTTGATTTGAAATATTCAATTTGTTCAAGTATTAATATATTGGTTTAAAAAGTGAAATAAGTTAAAATTTCAAATATAGGGATTAAATTAAAGTTACTATCCTGAATTCAAATACACTGATTAATTAAAATCATTGAATTGGTGAATTAAATATTGAATAATGTTTCAATAACTGAATTTTTATGGAATATCTAATTTAATGGATTAAATAGCTTTATTTAACTCTTTTGGGATAAATGAATATAAACAGTGAATTTAATTGTAAATTTATTTACAGTGATAACAGTTCAAACAAATAATCAGAAAATTTATTTATAATTTTTACGACTTGATTTCTATTGACGTATTTTTAATTTATTTTATTTGATTTTTCCAAAAAATTTAATTTGGAAAATATTTAAATTGTTGTTTGATGATTTTTCGACAAATATAAGTGCTTTTGTAATTTTACCGAACTTAATGACCCATATATATTATTATTTTTTTGGGGTCGCGTCGCGGTTTTGAGCACGATCACATTTTTTTTGTCATTTGGAATTCGTACACGATTAAAAAGCTGTGTAGCGAGATGCCAAACGGTATACAAATGTAAGTCAATGCCCAACCATTCGTACCCTCAGCTGCATTTTTGTCTCTGTTTCCTTTTATTCTTCTCTGTGCGTGCTCATAAAAAAAGAAAAAATAATTTACCACCTTCATGTAAATCTCAAACTAAATATCCCTAACGCTAAAAATATATTCCACTGACAATTTGGTTTCACTTCTTTTACATGTTCCCGAACTCCATCATGTAAATCAGAGAATTTGGTTCAACGTTTTTCAAGTTTAAACTCCTCAATCCAATGGCACATATCATCTTGGACTACTGGAGGCATCGTTGGTTGAAGAGTTCAACTAGGAAGTTGTAGTAAACGTTGAGATGAGCAACTTGGATGGTGGAGATCTGTTGGATCAAAGCGAGGCAGCGACTAAGTGGCTCCGACGTGGTGGCAGTTTTATGGGTTTTCGTTGGCGGTGGAGGCATTTTGGAGGCCTGCGATGGTAGTGTGGGGAAGAGGGTTGTCTGGGCGATTGAAGGTAAGGTTGCGACGGTCTCTGGACACCTGTGGTAGCTGGATTTGTGTGGACAACAATCGTCATTTGGAGCTCGAATGGGGATGGGCAATGGCGATTTGAAATTCGAGGCGAAGGCTGGAGCATGGCAAGGTCGGGGCGAGGTGTAGTGGTCGTGCGGGGGTGGACTGAGGTCAGAGGCGGTGGAGCGGCATGGTTGAAGTCACGATTGGGTATCGAGATTTTGCGGTCATGTTTAACTAGGGGTTAATGAGGTTAATTATTATCTTAATGAATTTAATTAGTGATTAATATAATTATTTATTTCAAATTCTTATAATCGCGATAACTTTTGCGTGTTAGGTCCAAATTGATCGCGGATTTTTGCATTAGGTTCATAATTCATTTTGGAATTGGATTGGCTTTGGTTTGAGCTTTATAATTTAATGCTAAAATCGAACGCTGTTTGATTTCAGTCGGAACTAGAACGCTTTGGCTATAACTGGAAATTTCGGTGAGTTAAACTCACCTTTTTGGTTAACCAATAATATTATATAGTTGATGAAAACTTTGCTGATTGGGTATTTGGATGATTTACTGTTATCGGTTGGTTTTGATTTATTCCCGCCCCTTGGAGCCGATGTCCTTTTATATATAGCCGCCGAGTAGCGGATGACCCATATTATATGATTATACACTATTTGTGATGCAGGGGAACAACTTAGAGGGATCCAACAGGATTCCTCACCAAAGTTGATTTTTATTTATAAATATACGCTGACATATATATATGAGATGTGATGTAGAAGAAAAGGTTGGAGGGATCCAACTGGATTCCTCGCCATAGTTAAAATATTTTCAGTAATATTCCTGGCATATGTTTTTTTGAAAATCAAACTTGATTCTTGACACTATGGGTTATGACATTGTTATATGCCCAAACTTAAACTTTGTAGTAATAGGAACTCAATATCAATATTGGTCAAGCGTTGGGTGCTATTGGCCTCAAATTAATATTTTGGAATACTATAAATTGCCATTTGGGTGGGAGTTGGTTTTTGAGATGGAGAATGATTTAAAATCTGAGTTTGGGGTTGTCAAAAATATATTGTTTTAAAGATTATTTATTTATATTAATATTTTTTTTACGATTATTTAGTTATATTTAATATATTTTTAAGATTATTTTTTTATGTTTAATATTGTTTAAAGTTAGTTATTTATACCTAATATTGTTTTAAAGTTATTTATCAATATTTTAATATTTTGAGAAGTTATATTAATTAATATAGCTTGAAATTAATAATAAGGATATTTTTAATAATGTTTTTGAAATTATTAATTATTAGTTTAAGATGTTTTGAAGTTAATTATTATTATTTACTTAATGTTTATTGTTAATAATAATTATTATATAATAGTGTATTGAAGTAAATGATTTTTATTTATTTACAAATGTTTTTGAGACCTATAAATAGGGTTTTATAAATGGACATGGGTTTTATAAGAGGAGTTTAATAAAATGGTTTGAAGGCTCAAAGGAAGATTATTTATAAGGTAAAGGAGTTTTATAAATGATTAGATATTTATAAATGAATTTCAAAAATGGGTTTATAGAATTATAGGAAGAGTTTTATAATGAGTTTTATGGATTTATAAAGAGTTTGTAAAAGACTTGAGAAATAATTTATAAAAAGTTATAAATGGTTTAAGAGATTTATAAATAGTTTATAAAAGATTTTAGAGACTTATAAAGGGTTTATAAAAGATTTTTAGACATGTATAAAAAGAGTTTATAAATGTTTTGAAATTTATAAAATAGTTTATAAATAGGTTTTAGAGATTTATAAAAGAATTAATAAATGGTTCTAGAATTGTATGAAAAGGGAATCTTCCTTCGTTCTATGAATATACTAATACCGTTGAGATAATTATACGCATATTTTTCCAAGTATTTAAAATATAGGGGTTTGTGGGTATATCTTTGTAAAAGTATTTACATACAAGTAATTTACAAAATGACTTTTTATTAATGAAAAGATTTATAAAAGAGGCTAGTGGTAACTTGTGTGCTTAACCAAATGTTGGTTTTCCATATGTAATTTAGTCCCTGATTTGGATGAGTGTTGTGACGCCCCACCTCTATACTCACACTAGCCAAAGACACTACTGGGTAATGCCGTCGGCTAGCACAAAGAATAAGGCTGTTGAGGAGCGACCATCTGTGTAATTGCTTTGTGCGAGTACCGATATGTCAGATAGTATAACATGCATTTCATTTCAAGAGGAAATCCGACGTATCAAATTCAAACTCAAAGCTACTACACAATGGCTATGTGGGCTTCGAAAACAAATATAGAAATAAGCATAACACAAACCAGTCACGGATATTCATATCACTAAGGTTGAAACAGATATGAATATAACACATAGAATTGTACATCAAAATAGTGGTCATAGAAGATCCACAATATCACAAAAGAATAAGTATACATCAAGGAGTCTCTATCTCGAATGTATAAAAGCAAAAACTACTAATCTAAAGTAGTTAGCCATAAATCAGATGATGGTCTCTGATAAGAAGTCAAGTGGAAGCAGCTGTAACACCTCGGTCTGACTCGAGTATTATTTAAGAAGAAAAATAATAAACGGATCAGTCTAGCTATAAATATCATATGAAATGAGAAAGGATAAAAGATACCTCAAATATGTATGATAACAATAATGCCATACTATGACAAGTATACATTCAATAACATAAAAATCATACAATATCTCAAATCTCGTCAAATATCCAAAAAGAATATCACATTCTTTAGCTTATTCACCAAACCCTAAATATTGACAAAACATATCAATGTCAATCGCAAAAATTGGTGAAACACAAATTCCAGAAATCAACAATTAGAAATCCAAAAAACACGAAGGGGGAGGCCTATCACAAACGGGAGCGTGAAAACTCACCAACACGTGTATCACAAACGGGTCGCTATCCCATAAAGCCGGTGCAACGGCGTAGTACAATAACGGTACGCCCGAGGAACCTGAAACTCAAATGAGTTGGAAAAACGACGTAGTACAATAACAATACGCCCGATGAACCTGAAACTCAAATAATTCGAAACAACGATGTAGTACAATAATGGTACGCCCGATGAACCTGATAAGCTGGAACAACGACGTAGTACAACAACGGTACGCCCGATGGACCAAACTCCATAAAAACCATAGGTCGCTAGCCTATAAAAATTGAGACGAAGCTCCATAAAACGAGGTACTGTCCCCCACGTGGACAAAGAGACACCACATATCGCTAGTCTAAACCATAAATGATCATCATTGATCAACAAGAAGTGTGAATTACACTAAGCTAGTAAAGAAATGAGTTTAGCTTCATGTCCCATAACCACTAGCTTAACTTAAATATTTACGAACAAATTGTAGATTTCCACTCGAAAATTGTCACAAGAGTTCAATCGAACAAGTCTAAGAATTAACCGACGAAGTAAACGCAAGCGTTTCATACCACTTATTTTTCTAAGTCGTTTAATTGGCTTTCTCGTACGACTGAGGTAAAGGTTTGTATATACTAATAGATTGGAAAACGGATTTAAAAATGAGTTTTGTATTAAAAATGGTATTGAAATCATCTTTGTGAAAGCGTTTGAGTATTTGCTACTAGTATAGAAACCTTTGTATTTTTAAAAGTGACAAATCACATAAAACGATGGTCGAAACAATCGATGAACCAAAAATTCACATTCGACGACGTGAATCAAAACCATAGAAATCGATATCAAATCCATCAAATGGATATTCCCAAAAATCCAAAGAAAGAAGTCATCAAAGTCGATAATAAGTGATAACAACTAACCGGATCAACAAAAATCGATTAAAATTGGAAATCCAATCAAAAACAGCCAAAATAGGCAAAATTGGCAGTTCCAGACATCTGAGGGTTCATCCAGACGTCTGGATTTGGGTTCTGGAAATATTCCAAAAACCTACCAGACGTCTGAACTCTAACCAAACGTCTGAAAACTATCCAGGCATCTAGTAGGTTTGGACCAGATGTCTGGTCTAAGTCTCTGCCATTTTTTTCTTTTCTGCCGTATATATTTTTTCATTTGTTGCCGTAACCAGACGTTTGGACCTTCCAACCAGACGTCTGGTTGCCTTTTTTGGGCAACAATTTGCCTAGGCCAATGATGGCCAAAATGATTCGGAAGTGATCGGACGAGCGACGGAGGCTAGGGATTTATGCCAAGCGACAACCCAGCCCTATAGGCTCTTCGATACACCCCAAATAACACGTCCAAATATCCAAGATAGGATCTTTATAGATTTTGACTTCAAAACACCAAAATTTGGAAAATTCACCAAATCAATTCAAATCAAAAGCAAATGAACGTGAATAGATGTTAGGAATTCATACCTAACAACAATGAAAACTATAGACATAGATGTGAGTTCAAAAACTCACCTTTAAACCCAAAACAACAAGTGAGAAGCTTTAAAACAAAGGAAAGGCCAATTCCTCTTCAACTTCAACTCAAGAAGCTCCAATCTAAGCTCATAAGAAAATATTTCCTAAGTTAGGGTTTAGGAATTTCTGAAAATCGGAGAGAGATTGAGATGGAGAAGATGAAGAGGATGCTTACCTAAGCTTCTCTTTGATTTTGGAGCTTGAATCTAGAATTTCTAGTAATCTAGGGTTTAGGAATTCTAATTTCCCTTTCTTTCCCCCATTTTTCTTTTAGCTTGAAAGTGTTAGAAAATGAAAATGAATGAAGAGGCAATGGAGGAGGAGTTAGGGTATTATGTTGGGTTAGTGGGCTGAAACCCTAACCCAAAGCCCAAAATAGAAAAATAGCAAAATTCTACTCAACTCCAAACATATCGATGTTTATACTCAAAAAGGTCAAAACGCCATTTTTGGACTCAATCGAAGTAGTCTCGAGTCCCAATTCGACCGTTTACAAAAAGTCACGTTTTGGACTTTTAAATTCAAATTAACGATGCTATATTTAAATAAATCATTTAAATATATAATCGTAAAATATGCGGGTTGTTACAGACTCCCCTCCTTAAAGAAATTGCGTCCTCGCAATACTTAAGTAAAAAATAAAAAGCAACAACCATACTAAGGCATAACAACACAAAAGAAGAAATTTTGAAATGGGAAGTTCACCTTAAGGAGCACGAGAGAGTAAGTTCGGATGTGTTCGCTCGATGAATTCTCTGGATTCCCAAGAACAATCCTTAGGAAGTCTCGAGATCATTCTACTCGGACATCATCATAGAAACAACCGCTTGTTGCTTACGGCTAATGGCAGCGGCAACACGATTCCTCTTTCCGGGAGTATAAAGAATATCAAGATCATAAGGTGCAAGGAATTCGAGCCAACGTTGTTGACGCAAATTAAGTTCCTTATGAGAAAATAAATACTTCAAAGATTTATGCTCGGTGTAGAGAACAAATTTATCTCCTAAAAGATAACGATGCCAAATTCTAAGAGCGAAAACAATGGCCGCGAGCACCATATCATGAATGGCATATCTGGTCTCGACAAGCTTTAATTGTCTAGAAGTTTAAGCGATAACACGTTCCCTCTTGCATGAGAACAACACCCAAACCAATACGACTAGTATCGGTATAAACAATCTAGTCTTGGTTCCCTTCGGGAATCGCAAGAATAAAAGCATCGGAAAAGAGTTCTTTTAATTTCTGAAAAGCAGCTTCTATGCTAAATCATTTATTTCATGATCCTCATTCCCGAAAAGCTAAGACATTCAAAATTATAATTAACTTCATGTAATCATCTTTTTAGAAAATTTTACTTATTATAAGTCAATTTATTGTGTCTGACTATCTCATCATAGCGTTTAGGAGATTCCTATCGATAACGTTGATCAAGCACATCGATAAGAATTCTTAAAGCACTCAATGGGTAATACAACACAAAATCATCTTCTATATGATAAACATGTCTCTTAAAATTTTACGAATATTCTTTGCTCGTTTTAAGAACAAAATCCAATTATACTTATAAATATATCTTATTAAAAAGATTTGCAATTTTAAATTGAAGTTTTCACCCATAATCAATGAATACAAGGATGGACTCATCGAGATATTAGTAGAATACTTGATTCATAAGATGGATGAAATAAGCTGGAGGTTTCGTCAAACCGAATGACATAACGAGCCATTCATCCGATCCGTAACGAGTACGGAATGATATCAAAGGAATGCTATCCTTTGCAATACGAAGCTGATGAAAACCGGTGGTAAGGTCGAGCTGAAAAGACCTTAGCACCACTCAATAGATCGCTTAGGTGGTAATCCTAAGACAAGCTCAAAGATACCGGGAAATTCCCAACTACTTGAGTGAGGGAAATAACATCTTCCTTATCAAGTGGGTTTAAAGAATAAAATGATGCCACCAAATTTGGAAATCAAAATCATTAAGAACAATAGAGATCTGCTTAACAGATTGAGAATGTCGAAGATGGATAGCCCTCACGGGACATAGGATGTGGGCTTTATAATGGTTAAGGCAATCCATTCCCAAAATCATTCCGAAACCTAAGTAACGCATAATATGCAAATCGGCACGGAAAGCATAATCACATAAAATAATCTCGACATTTTTACAAAGTAAACTGAGTGGTGCAGATCCACCAACCGGATTCGTAATTCTCAGTGAAGTCATCAAACCCATAATATTAAAGAAAAAGTATCAACAATTTCTTTTGATATAAAAGAATGAGATGCACCCATATCAAAAGAATTCGAATAAGATAATCATGAAACAAAATAATGGCATCAAGGGTAGAATGAGAAATACCTTGACCAAGAGAAGTGTTACTAGGGGCTTGCACAACATTCAACTCTCCCTCTCTCTTGCTTTGAAGTTTGGGACATGAAGATATATAATGATCCGAACTTTTGCAATAGCGGCAAGAAATAGGCCTTGGACACCTATTTATATAGTTGTCCTTAGAGCCACAATTGTAGCATTCTCCACGATTAAGGATTGGAGTCTTTGCTACCGAAGTTACTTGCTTCACATTCTTGTTGGGATTAGGACTTTCGAACCTAATAAAGGGATGCCTCTTCTTATTGATGTTGAAGTTCTTATTAACACCCACAATTTCAACATCACTTTCTTTATCGGCCTCTTCAAGTCGAAGAGCGATATCTACAAGCTGATCGAAAGAAACTTCTAGTTTCAGAAGTAAAGGCTTTTTGAGGTTCTTATTCAACCCATAGACAAACCTCTAATTTTTCTTCAATGGGGTATTAATATACTAGACCCCATATTTAGAGAGAGATTAAAAAGATGCGACATAATCTGCCACAGAAGATTCACCTTGAATAAGGTCAATAAAGCATCGGGCTAAAGTTACCTTTTCAGCCTCTGGCAAAAACTTCAATTCGAATCTTTCCCGGAATTGCTCCCAAGTAAGAACCGCTTCGATAATCTCAGAAACCAAAAGCTCATACCAATCTAATGCTCTCTCCTGGAGCATGCTAGAAGCCACTTGGACTCGATGTAGATTCACAAGATTCATGCGGGAAAAGATGCGATCGCATGTTCTAAGCCAAGCTTGGATTTCTATAACGCTTTCGGAACCCTTGAATGGCCTTCCACCCAAATTGGTATAATCTCCGCACAAGCGTGCAAACCCAGATTTAGGATGAGTAGGCTCTGGAATGGGCCCAGTAGCTTGAGCATTCTTTACAAGATCTAAAAGCTGCTGGGCATGCATAAATACTCCATCCCGAGGAGTAGCACTGGATTGACCGGCATTGGGACAGCCAAATCTAACCATTTCTCTTCTTTAAGAAAGAAAAAAAAGAAAGAAGAGGAAAAAGGTTATTCTCAGAATGAATATCAAACAAACTTAATTGATAAAACAAGGCATCACAAAAGAAAATAGTATAGAACAGGTCCAATGACTTGAATTAATCCTAAGGCATGATTCCTAAGAAAAACTTAGGACAATGATCCTTGCTAGATTATTCTATATTGTTCCGAAGTTTGGCTCTGATACCAAGCTGTGACGCCCCATCTCTATACTCACACTAGCCAAGGACACTACTGGGTAATGCCGTCGACTAGCACGAAGAATAAGGCTGTTGAGGAGCGACCATCTGTGTAATTGCTTTATGCGAGTATCGATATGTCAGATAGTATAACATGCATTTCATTTCAAGAGGAAATCCGACATATCAAATTCAAACTCAAAGCTACTACACAGTGGCTATGTGGCTTAGAAAACAAATATAGAAATAAGCATAACACAAACCAGTCACAGATATTCATATCACTAAGGCGGAAACAGATATGAATATAACACATAGAAGTGTACATCAAAATAGTGGTCATAGAAGATCCACAATATCAGAAAAGAATAAGTATACATCAAGGAGTCTCTATCTCGAATGTATAAAAGCAAAAACTACTAATCTAAAGTAGTTAGCCATAAATCAGATGATGGTCCCTGATAAGAAGTCAAGTGGAAGCACCTATAACACCTCGGTCTGACCCGAGTATTATTTAAGAAGAAAAATAATAAACGGATCAGTCTAGCTATAAATATCATATGAAATGAGAAAGGATAAGAGATACCTCAAATATGTATGATAACAATAATGCCATACTGTGACAATTATACATTCAATAACAATAAAAATCATACAATATCTCAAATCTTGTCAAATATCCAAAAAGAATATCACATTCTTTAGCTTATTCACCAAACCCCAAATATTGACAAAACATATCAATGTCAATCGCAAAAATTGGTGAAACACAAATTCCAGAAATCAACAATTAGAAATCCAGAAAACACGAAAAGAGAGGCCTATCACAAACGGGGGCGAAAACTCACCAACACGTGTATCACAAACGGGTCGCTATCCCATAAAGCCGGTGCAACGGCGTAGTACAATAACAGTACGCCCGAGGAACCTGAAACTCAAATGAGTTAGGACAACGACGTAGTACAATAACGGTACTCCTGACGAACCTGAAACTCAAATAATTCGGAACAACGACGTAGTACAATAACGGTATGCCCGATGAACCTGATAAGCTGGAACAACGACATAGTACTACAAAGGTACGCCCGATGGACCAAACTCCATAAAAACCATAGGTCGCTAGCCTATAAAAATTGAGACAAAGCTCCATAAAACGAGGTACTGTCCCCCACGTGGACAAAGAGACATCGCATATCGCTATTCTAAACCATAAAATGATCATCATTGATCAACAAGAAGTGCGAATTACACTAAGCTAGTAAATAAATGAGTTTATCTTCATGTCCCATAAACACATGCTTAACTTAAATATTTACGAACAAATTGTAGATTTCCACTCGAAAATTATCACAAGAGTTCAATCGAACAAGTCTAAGAATTAACCGAGGAAGTAAACGCAAGCGTTTCATACCACTTGTTTTGCTAAGTCGTTTAATTGGATTTCTCGTACGACTTAGGTAAAGGTTTGTATATACTAATAGATTGGAAAACGGATTTAAAAACGAGTTTTGTATTAAAAATGGTATTGAAATCATCTTTGTGAAAGAGTTTGAGTATTTACTACTAGTATAGAAACCTTTGTATTTTTAAAAGTGACAAATCACAGAAAACGATTGTAGAAACAATCGATCAACCAAAAATTCACATTCTACGACGTGAATCAAAACCATAAAAATCAATATCAAATCCATCAAATGGATATTCCCAAAAATCCAAAGAAAGAAGTCATCAAAGTCGATAATAAGTGATAACAACTAACCGGGTCAACAAAAATCGATTAAAATTGGAAATCCAAGCAAAAACAGCCAAAATAGGCAAAATTGGCAGTTCCAGACGTCTAGGGGTTCATCCAGACGTCTGGATTTGGGTTCTGGAAATATTCCAGAAAACTACCAGACGTTTGAACTCTAACTAGACGTCTGAAAACAACCAGATGTCTGGTTGGTTTGGACCAGACATTTGGTCCAAGTTTCTGCCATTTTTTTCTTTACTGCCGTATATTTTTTTTTTCATCTGTAACCAGACGTCTGGACCTTCCAACCAGACATCTGGTTGCCTAGTCTGGGCAACAATTTGCCTAGGCCAATGATGGCCAAAATGATTCGGAAGCGATCAGACGTGCGACGGAGGCTAGGGATTTTTGCCAAGCGACAACCCAGCCCTATAGGCTCTTCGATACACCCCAAATAACACGTCCAAATATCCAAGATAGGATCTTTAAAGATTTTGACTTCAAAACACCAAAATTTGGAAAATTCACCAAATCAATTCAAATCAAAAGCAAATGAACGTGAATTGATGTTAGGAATTCATACCTAACAACAATGAAAACTATAGACATAGATGTGAGTTCAAAAACTCACCTTTAAACCCAAAACAACAAGTGAGAAGATTTAAAACAAAGGAAAGGCCAATTCCTCTTCAACTTCAACTCAAGAAGCTCCAATCTATGCTCATAAGCAAATATTTCCTAAGTTAGGGTTTAGGAATTTCTGAAAATCGGAGAGAGATTGAGATGGAGAAGAGGATGCTTACCTAAGCATCTCTTTGATTTTGGAGCTTGAATCTAGAATTTCCTAGTAATCTAGGGTTTAGGAATTCTAATTTCCCTTTCTTTCCTCCATTTTTCTTTTAGCTTGAAAGTGTTAGGAAATGAAAATGAATGAAGAGGAGTTGGAGGAGGAGTTAGGGTATTATGTTGAGTTAGTGGGTTGAAACCCAAACCCAAAGCCCAAAATAGAAAAATAACAAAATTCTACTCAACTCCAAACATATCGATGTTTATACTCAAAAAGGTCACAAATGCCATTTTGGACTCAGTGGAAGTAGTCTCGTGTCCCAATTCGACCGTTTACAAAAAGTCACGTTTTGGACTTTTAAATTCAACTTAACGATGCTATATTTAAATAAATCATTTAAATATATAATCGTAAAATATGCGGGTTGTTACAAGTGTTGTTGATAGCTAAATAACGACTATCAAATATGGACCGAAACATAACTTTAGAAATACCTAGGAGAAACACGTGAGTTATATGGCACAGTCATCTCCGATGATGCTATACTACGCGTTTAAATCTCGTTTCGTTCTCCTAGGTCAACGATAAGGAAATCCATCCACTAATGGTTAGGAGGTGATCTCTACTCTTATCTTTGACTGTTTATTTCATAAAGAACCGGGTTGAGTTTACCGGGATCTATCGAATGTTGTTTCTAAGAAATCGGGATCAGATATATTATTTGAAAACCACTTCGATCCAACTCAAGCGTTTTGAAGTGAAGGCATCTTAAAGACGATGGAATTGAAGATGGAGCCCTTTAAAGTGCAAGGGCTGCTTGCTGCTAATCCTAAAGGTAATTCCAAAATGGATGTAGTAAGAGTAGTGCCTTCGGTTTTGTTCAATCCTAGAACGAACTTGTATAGATGAATGCTGGCATTGCATTGTTGCTTGGAGAGAAGTGTTAGCACTCCAAGTGGGAAGTGCTATATAAAGGTAAAACGTAGCCTCAAGCCTCATCAACCGGGAAATGACAAAAATCGGGCATGCAGCAGGGCCAAGTGAGTCACTCCCATCAGGGTATGGTCATTCCAAATCTTGATCAATTACTATCTGCTCATGTATGCTTTGGGGCCCAAAGTGGGGTGATCATATTCGGTACTACTAGTTAATAGTAGGCCAGTCTTGTATGGCAGGAGTACAAGATGTTCTTGTCTGTCCCCGGTGCATTTTATCTAAGGATTTACCATCGGAAGGTAGTTCCATACTTTGTCATAATATGGAATCCAATCTCCAATATGTGCCTTTACGATTTTGATTATAGAAACTAGTATGTTGGAATTTAAATAATGTAACAATTTCGTATATGATTAATAAGTATTTGTACTATAGACATTATTATAATATCACTGAATTTTCTATAGAAAATGTTTTGGTTATCGTAAGGTGAAAACTCATCTGTGTTTATATTCGGCGCGGTCTTACGAGATACCTTTGATTTCAAAGTGTATTTATAGCTTTAAAATGTAGGTTGGTGTGATTTCTTATGCTAGTTTTCCAGACTGACTCAGGTAATATTTTATTATAATGCTTGGGTCAGACTGGGCATATTACAGATTTAGTTTAGATGGTTTAGAGCTTCAGGAGACGAGCCGAAGGCTTAGAGACATATTCTCATATATGGTTATTTTTCTGCTGCATTCATTGTTGTACTTATCAACAATTATGAGGACGGGTTGTTATAACTGTCCGGGCTGAAATATGTTAGTATACTCCGATTGATGTCTGTATATTCATATATTACAGTTTGTTTATGTTTAACGATTTGTTGTATATTATCGATTATTCATTCCGCTGTGAAATTTCTGTGCTGTTTAGTTTCTCCTTGTCTTCTTTCTTCTTTCTTTCCCCTAAATATCCATCTTTCCATTCAATTTGAGTGGATCATGTGTGGTTGATTGTCCGCTTAAACTGTACGGAAAAGTGGGTCGTTACAATATAGCACTTATTAGTCGCATCAAGTTATGAAAATTATTTTTGTAGAATATACCAAGCACTATTTATGAAATAATAACTGTTTTTCTGTATTGGATAAAAAACAAGAAATTTTTTATTTCAGTATGAATGTATTGAATATTTATTATAAAACAAAATTATAATAGTGGTATTTGTGATGCTTGGAATATACAGAAGTATCCAAATTTATTTGCAGTTTTTTTGGAGTTATACGCTAATCCATGATTTGGAGAAATAATTCTTTGATTATATATGAATCATATGGTACTAGCGAATTATATCTCAAACAATAAGCGGCAAAACACCTTTTGCTACATAAGAGTTAATGAACTCTTCGGATTAATACATATAGATTTATGCAATTGTAAGTCTATTAATACAAAAATGGTTCCACGTACTTCGTTATATTTATCGATGAGTTATCATAGATAGGAACATGTGTATTTGATACACATGTGGTATGTCTATGATAATTTCATAGAGTATAAAATGGAAGTAAATAAAATAACATGTAATAGAAAATAAAATTGATACGATTTGATCGAATATGCAAGTATATTGGAAAGAGTTCCGAATATACCTAAAAATGAATAATGGTTCAATCTCAAAAATCACTCATTCCTATGATACATAATGATATATCGATAAGGAGTAATCGAACTATGCTGAACAAAGTACGATTAAATATGATGAATTTGAGTTAACTTCTTTATGTTAGGTCGTGTACTTAAGAGTAGTACATAAGGTTAAAATTAATTTCATCTAAAATATAGTTTACAAAATCATACAAGAGATGAGTTTATAAGGAATCCCAACATATCCTAGGCTAAGGAGTTGGCAGGTTATGCGAGTACAAAAACTATACGTAATAATTGGACGTGGGGGATCTTATATGGATCACCCCAAAAGGAGTTTTGGAATTATCGTCATTGGATGACCAATTTATGTTTTGAACATAAGTATCGTTAACTAAAACTAAATCAATTATATATAAGGCAATTCGTAAAGTGTTTATGAATACCTATTTCGTTGCACTGAAAACAATTGCTGTTTTAGTCCAACTTCGTAGCGAATGACTTTCTTTTAGAAATTATTAGTAGTAAGATATATTTAGATATGATCCAAAAATGAAACTAATTATGTGGGATGAAATAAAATTAACCAAACCTAAATGGACACAATGCATTAGATTGTCTAATAAGTATCTCACACATTGAAGAAAAACTATGAGTTTCTTATCAATGTCGAGAATAGTTAATCCTCAATTGTCAATTAAAACATTAAGTGTATTGAATCTACGATATGGCATGATGTGCAAATCTAAAATTATTCCAAGTATGTTATCAAAATATGATTTTGATAGTTATACCTAAAGGGATATGATCCATCATCCACAAATTTGTCTTTAAGAGAAAGATTAATGTAGTTGGAATATAGTAAGCAACATTGATAAGAATAACATCTTAAATTTCAATTGGTTAAATTGGCATAATAGAATCATCATTCAATGCGCTCAAATTAATTTGGATTTTACTCATAAAATTATCGTCTGGTATGACTTTGTGTTGAAACAGAAATTTCTACTTAATGATTTAGAATAGACAGTTTGCATATAATAACAAAAGTGTCTCAAAGTGTAACATCCTCTATCTAGAGGTCTGAAGCTAAGCGCTACAGAAGCTGCAGTCATCCATAGTATTAACTTCCGGTGACCAAATACGGTAATGTTAATGGTATCCATAATATCAGAAGCACTTGAATATGAAATAAAAACATCGCACATTAAAACACCTTTCTGATTACATTTCAAAACAACATTTCATATCCAAGTTACATAATCCCTAAACGTTTTCCAAGTTCAGATCAAATATAATTATTACATATATATGCAAAGAGCGACATATGAAGATGCCACCATGTTTGACCAGAGTACTAAATAGTCATAAGAGACATAATAAAACGCAGCGGAAATAAAACAAAACAACTCCTAAATATAGCTAGCATCAGCCTCCTGCTCGTCTCCGGAAGATTTATTCATCCATTTGCAAAACTTGAAAATCTTCAACCCTCTGCCTACTCAGATCAATTTTGAGCACCAGAGAGTTTAAGGGGAAAAACATAAACCTCGAGTCAGACATAAAGCCTGGTGTGAAAAATACTATACATCTCGGTTATTTGATATTAAGTGAGACCACGCCGCTTAGTGGAACGGGTTTCCCCTCACTAATATCCTTTTAAAACATACCTTTTGCAAATCTCAATCCTGCAACCAAAACTGGTTAAAAAAATAAAGCAATATCATATAAGCATATAAATTAGGTAACAAATGGACTATCTGTCCGAACACTATAGTTTTGTTTGGATAACTACTAACCTTTGGCCGATTCGGGCCTAACAGACAAAATAACAAATAATCTAACTTCTGTTAGATGCTCTTCTTCTGGACGATCTGTCCCTAACTTAGTTCTCCCAGGGTCAACCGATCCTAATAGTTTTGCGGGCTCACCAATAACCTATCTCTCCTCTATAGATTCCTTTTTGTGTGTATCATCATTTTAGTCTTACTTGTGACAAAGCCCTACCACTAGAATTTTAGACCTATATTAGCTAGGGGCTACTAGCTAAAGTATAGGGCGCGACCCTATACAAGTCCCATATGGTATTTTAATATCTAAGTCATTTTACTTAGGGTCGTCTACCTATAAAATTTTCCTTGAAAACATTTTCTCTCAAATTGATTTAAACCTTTAAATCATACTTTAAACAAGGAAATTATACTCTATGCTTTACTCAAATCACCTTGCCATGTTATATAAACTTTACACAAAACTTTGTTGATGAAAACATTTAAACCTTTGAAAGTACCCCTTTCGAAACCAATGAAAGTACCCATTTCGAAACTAAGTAACTACTTTGCTTTATAGCCTTAGGCCGAAAAGCCAAAACATATCTTTCAAAACTAATCTTAATAAACCTTTCGAAACATTGAAAAACTTTTCTTTCGAATGCTTTAAAACCTTAGACATTCTCTTATCAAAACAGTATAAACATTGCCTTTCGAAAACATTAGAACCTTCGATTTAAAACCTTTCGAAACCATTGGGGAACCACCCCTTTGAAACCTTTATCTTAAACCTTTCGAAAGCACAAAATCATTTTCATAAAATCATACCTTTCGAAAGCATTTGGGTTCAAGTAAAACATGTGGAATAACCTTTCGAAACCATTAGAAACTATTCCTTTCGAAACCTTTTGGGTTTAACTTTCAATAAAACAAAAGGGTCATAAAACAGCTAAATCAAAAGCACCCTTCTGAAAGCTATTTCCGAAGTAAAGAAGTGATGGTGTCGAAACCAACCCTTCGAAAGCATTGGAGAAGCGACTAAGTCTTAAAATCAAAGTAACCCTTTCGAAACCATTTGCTTCGAAAGGTGGAAAGCGGCAGCAAGGAGTTTCGACCCCTTCGAAAGCATTTACTTAAAACAAAAAGGAGAAACCTCTTTCGAAACCATTCCTTTTAAATAATTTGACCCAATCGAAAGCCAACCAAGTCGAAATCATTCCTTTCGAAAGCAAAGTAGGCGCATTTTCATTTAAAAACAGAGTAAGGCTTTAACCCCTTCGGAACCCCTTGTTTCGACTCAATACCTTTCGCCTATGTCTAATTCACTACGTACCAAATCTTTGATACCATGCGCATTGGTTTCGATGGTATGGAGGCGGAAGTACTTGGTCGAAAGGTTGGTGCCGAAAGTGGCGAAATATGTAAAAAGCATGTATAAACTAATTTTTAACATTTTAAAGCAATTCTTTTCAACTAACATGCCTTGTTTGTCAAAACATGATTGGTTGCTAATTTCTTTTCTAAAAGAACTGCCAAAATTTCTGAAATAAACAAACTAAATTATTAACAAAATGCCCCTTCTCCTTTTATAAATATATAAAACATTTAGGTCCTATACCTTAAATAAATTTATGTACTTATTAAAACACTTAGGGAAAATCTATAAAAATTCCCATAAATCATTGTTGATACGTTTTCTAACATATATTAATTTCTGACCCAAAACATACATTTGTTAGCCGTAATTAATTTTAAACCCAAATAACCATTTTCTTCACTAGAAAAATAATATTAAATCCACATTAATATAGAAAATTTTGAAAGTTGAAAACCCATCACTAAAATATCTTTTCCGACCTTATTCTAAAATTGCAAGGCATTTGGATGTCATTTAATAAGGTTTTCACATTAAAACATATCATAAAATTCATAAGAATTAGCATAAATTATCAACAAGCATATATATCCATTTTAACAATAAAAAACATGGCCAAATCTTGCAAAATAGTTCAGATTTAATCTATAACTGAAAACAATCAAAAACATGAGATGTAGTCATTATTCACCTTAGCTTTGTGATTAAGGAGTTGAGATTTGTTCTTGAATTAAGTTAATTAGTTTCTTCCTCTTGATTCTTGCTTATCTTCCCCTTTATCTTCTTTAATGGTGGCCGCCCTCTAGTTTAGTTTTAGTTTGTGGAAATAAACGTGTAAAATGAGAGTGAGTAAGGGTTTAGGGTATAAGAATAAGACTTATTCCTATCTTTCCCTTATCTAATTCCCTAACAAAATTCATTTTAGTTGCCTTTTTGTTCATTTGTTATATGGCACGACTACCTTTCTATTAAGACAAATCTCAATCCCATAATCATCACCTTTTTATATTTAATTTAACTAATTAAATATCCTAAATAATGTTACTAAAAATTACGGTCGTTACAGACTCCCCTCCTTAAAGAATTTCGTCCTTAAAATTACGATAAGGTACTCAATAAATCAATCAAAAAGTTAAAACATACCATCAAAAAAATCAGGATAAGCGTCTCTAATCCTGCTCTCAGTCTCCCAAATACAGTCTCTCTCATCGTCGCTCCACTGGACTTTAATAATCTTAAAGTTTTGTTCCTTAGCCTCTTCTCATCTCTCGCAACTATACGAACTGGCTTTCTAACTATAGTCAAATTCGGCTCTACTACTAAGTCCTTTAACAAAGTCGGTGCTAAAGTAGTCTCCGGATCTCTAATACACTTTCTTATATGAGAAATATGAAAAATATCATGGAATCCTGCCAAACTGTTCGGTAACTCTACTCTATATGTGAGTTTCCCGATCCTCTCTACAATAGGAAATGGTCCTACAAATCTCAATGCTGATTTCCCTGATTTCCCGAATCGAATTACACCTTTCATCGGTGATACCTTGACGAAAACATGATCTCCTACTGAGAACTCTAAGTCCTTCCATTTTCTATCAGCATAACTCTTCTGCCTAGACTGAGCTTCCTTCATCTTAGCCCGAATCAACTCAATCTACTCTGTAGTTTCTCTAACTAAATCCGGACCAAGAACTAACCTATCCCCGATCTCTAACCAACAAACTGGAGATTTGCATGGACTTCGATACAAAGCTTCAAATGGTGCCATCCCTATACTTGCATGATAACTGTTATTATATGAAAACTCGACTAAGTGTAGATGGTCTTCACAAGATCCCCCAAAATCTAGCACGCAAGCTTGTAACAAATCTTCCAAGTCTTTGTTAACTCTTTCCGTTTGCCCATAAGTCTGTGGATGGTAAGTTGTACTCATCTTGAGCTTGGCTCCTAAAATTTCCTGTAGACTTCTCCAGAACTCACTAGTGAATAATGAATCTCTATCACTTACTATACTACTAGGAATCTCATGCAGTCTAACTACATTCTTCTTAAATAATTTAGACAAAACAGGTGTCGTTCTAGTTGACTTAACTGGAATGGAATGGGCACTTTTGGTTAACCTGTCCACTACGACCCATATACTTTCATTTCCTCTATTACGTCTTGGCAACTCATCTATAAAATCCATAGAAATAGAATCCCAATTCCATACTGGAATATCTAATGGCTGAAGTACCCCACTTGGCTTTTGATGTTCGGCCTTTACCTGTTGGCAGTTCAGACGCTGCTTTACCCATAAGCCTACATCCCTCTTCATTCCTTCCCAGAAGAAACTCCTCTTCATGTCATGATACATCTTAGTTCCTTCCGGATTAATAGTGAACTTCGAATGATGGCATTCCTCTAGAACTTCCTTCCAAATGTCTCCCGCATTCGGAACACTCAATCTTTATTTCTTTCTTAACCACCTATTCTGGTCAAGCCTAAAATCCTTCAGGTCATCACTCTCTGTTCCATCCCTTAACTTCCTGATCCGCTCAACTAATACTGGATCCTCTCTTTGCTTAGAAGCAACCCTTTCAATTATCACTAGTCGAACTTCTAAACATGACAACATAACAGTTTCTCCACTAGATCCAGCTTCAGATCTCCACTGTATTCTACATTTCGTCAATGCTTTCAAATCTTTCCACTCAGCTATCATCGCTAACACTGCATTCTGATGTATTCTGCTAAGTGCATCTGCAACCTTGTTGCCTTTTCCTGGTGTGTACTCAATTCCAAAGTCGTAAGCAGCTATAAATTCCAACCATCTCTGTTATCTCATATTCAGCTCCTTTTGAGAAAATAAATACTTCAGCGACTTATGATTCGTTTATAACTCGAATCATTCTCCCAAAAGATAATGTCTCCACACCTACAATGCAAAAATCACCTCAGCTAAATTCAAATCATGCGTTGGGTATCTCAGCTCATGCAGTCTAAGCTGTCAAGAAGCTTAGGAAATCACTTTACCTCTTTGCATTAACACAACTCCTAACCTAGTTCCACAAGCATCTGTATATACCACTAAATCCTGATTTCCTTCTGGAACAACTAACATAGGTGCATTTGTCAATAAGTGTTTCAAGCTCTGTAATTCTTCCTCACACTTATCGATCCAAACAAACTTCATATCCTTTCGTGTTAGCTTGGTCATTGGTGGTGCTATCCGCGAAAAATCCTTAATGAATCTTCGATAATACCCGGCTAATCCAAGAAAACTCTTTATCTCAGTCACTGTCTCGGGTCTCTTCCAATTGTTCACCGCCTCAATTTTAGTTGGATCTATAGACAACCCTTTCTCTAAGACTACATGACCAAGAAACTTCACTTCCTTCTTCTAGAAATGACACTTCGAAAACTTTGCCTTTAATTGATGCTGCCTTAACATCTCAAGCACCACTCTAAGATGGACTTTGTATCATCCCCCACTTGGTGGCCCAAAACTAACGTCTACAGATGCTACAGTCATCCATAGTTATTAATTCTCGGCGATCAAATACGGTAATGTTAAATACATTGATATAACAGAAACACATGGATATGGAAATTTTTTAAAATCAACAAACAACTTTCTTATTCCATTTCAAAGCAATTCAAATTTATTACATAATCCCAATACGAGAACCATGTTTAGAGGAAATATAATTATTACAACATATGCCAAGAGCGACATATGAAGATGCCTCGTTGGATGATCAGAGTATATATAGGCAATTTAACAACTTTGCCTTTACAACAAAAACACAGCGGAATCAAAATAAAAGAGAACTCTAAATAGCTATCATGCCTGCACGTCTCCGAAAGCTTATTCGTCTAAAGAGGAACCAAAAAACCTCAACTCTCAGACTACTCAAAATCAATTGAGCACTCGAGAGTTTAAGGGGAAAACATAAACTTCGAGTCAGACAAAAAGCCTGGTATGAATAATAATCTATCATCTCAAATCATTTAGATATCTAGTGAGACCACACCACTTAGCGGAATGGATTTTCCCCTCACTAGTATCCTAAAACTTTACAAAACCATATATCGTGCTCCTGCATCCACAATGGTTAAAACATAACAGTTCAAAATATTATGATGATATGCAAAACAAGTAAATCAATTCTGGATTACCCATCCCCATTCATTTTGACTATCTATCTCAATTGTAGTTTCTAGGGTTACTATTAACCTATTATTTTTCATGGGCTGACTAACAACCTGTTTATTGTTTATGGACTCCCTATCTAATTTCATAGTTTTCATGGGATCACTAGGAACCTATTGGCCCCTGCCGATAACTTTATTGTTTCATGGGTTCTCCCTGAACCTATTGGTTTCTCCAATAACTTCCCTCTTATCCTAGTTTTCATGGATTGAATAGAAACCTATTGACATCTGTCAACAACTTAATTCGGATATAGTTTTCATGGGTTTACTATGAACCTATTGGCATCTGCCAATAACTTTTCCTAAACATAGTTTTCATGGGTTTACTATGAACTTGTATATCTGAGAACTTCAATACTTAGGCATTCTACATTCTGGTCTATCTGACCTCCTGGGTGCAATTCTACTAATTCAGGAGTTAATTCAAATTAAATTCACTACTAAGTCATCCTAGCTGGTTATTCTGCCCATTCTCTCCAAATACAGTTATGGGTCCATTACAATATGAATATATATATGAAGAAGTAAACATAATAACATAATAATACCAACACCTGTGGTTTAATATCCTTGAAATTATTTTATATAAAATTTGATTAATCCCTTTAACCTATTAATCAAGGAAAACTACTTCAAAACTCCATACTTAATATCATTTCAAGCTCTTTTATTATGCAATGGTTTTCCTTAAAAATGATATTGGGTTATTTTTTTTGAAACTAAAGCTTTCGAAACTTTTAATCATTGCTTTTGAAACCATTGGAGAACTTCCTTTCGAAAGCATTAAAATCTTCTTTTCAAAACTCTAGGCACCTGCCTTTCAAAACAATTAAAAACCTTTCTTTCGAAACCTTTCAAATGTATTAAAGATTAACATTCAGCCATAGAGGCTTAGCTTCGAAACCATTTGGAAGTACCCCTTTCGAAATCACTGGGTTTTTACTTAAAATATCTTTTGGGTCAAAGAGAACATAAACAAAATTATCGCTTTCGAAACCATTATTTATCATATAAAAGCGTTTAGGGAAAAATTTGATGGCTTCGGAACCATCCTTTCGAAAGCACAAATCGTTTTGGTAAAACACTTGAAGGTTAGCTTTAAAACCCCTAACAAAGCCATTGCCTTCGAAACCATTAACCCCTTTCGAAGGCTTTAAAAAGTGGCCCATATTTACAAAACAAAGGCTACCTTTCGTAAGCATTGATATCTTCAATTCCTTTGAAAGGCATGAGGTTGACAGAAGGGTTTCGGCTACGTTGAAACTACCACCTTTTGAAATGATTAGTTTGGAAACCAAGTAACTCATTCGAAAGCTATACTTTAAACCATAAGGTGACAACCCTCTTTCGAAAGTTATTCAAAAGACCCCTTCGAAAGCATATATTTCAGCACCTTCAAAAGCATTTAATAAAACAGGCAGGCACATTTCTTTAAAAAACAAAACAAAGGTTTCGTTCCTATCAGAAGCTAAGTTTCGACACTATGCCTTTCGCCTTTCTCCAATCCACTACATACCAATGTTGGTATCTTGTGTATTGGATTTGGCTTTGTGAATTTCGTCCTAGTAGGTTTCGACTTGATTGAAGGCAGAAGCTATGAGTCGAAAGGTGTTTCTAAAAGAGGGGGAACTCACTTTTCTGGGTAAAAACTAATTTAATGCCAATTAAAGCAAATACTTTCTAACTAACCCGCCTACTTGTAAACATGTGATTGGTTGCCTCAACTTTTCAAATTCTTTACAAAAGTAACTGCCGCATAAGTTTCAGATCTAAACCAAGATTAATTTAACAAATAAGCCCTTCCATTAAGCAAAACAATTAAATCATTTAGGTCCTCCTTTCAAAATAATTTAATTCTCATAGTAAATCACTTAGGAAAAATCCCTAAAAATCACAGAAATTCACTTTTAATGTGTTATCTAACGTATCTGAATTTCAGACCTAAATTCCTAATATAATTTCCGAAATAAATCTCTAAACCCAATTAACCCTATTTTCCTTTCAAAATTAATAATAAATTCTCCATAACTTGGAAAATTATAAAAATTAAAACCTATCTCTAAAATCATATTTTACATAACATAAAATTTCCTCATGGCATACGAAAATCAGTACAATCGATTTTACCCTTAAAACCGTGTAAAATCATATTTAAAAACTATTTTGTTTAAATCAAACATGTTATAATCCAAGCATATCATCATCCAAATCATCATTAAAATGGATTTAATCTTAAATCTGAATACAAATAAAAACATAATAGAGATGATGTAGATTATTATTCACCTTGATTAAGATAAGGAATTTGAGATTTGATTGAGATTAATTCCTCTTGCTTCAATCCCTAGCTTTTGATTGAATTTCTCTTCTTTTCTTCCTTAACAATGGCCGGCTCCTCTTATGTTTTACATTTTATATTTTGTGAAAATGAGAAATGAACATGAATGGATGGTAAGCCGTGGATATATAAGGGTTATGGTAATAAGGTGCGGCTATCACCTTCTTTCCCTCTCCAGAATGACATTCATTAGCAAAATGCCCTTTCTTATCACACTTAAAGTAGACAACCTCCAACTTCCCCTTCTTGGCAGCTCCACCCTTCTGAGCTCCTTTCTTATGGAAGAACTTTCTTTTCTGACTCTGCCCCACCTGGATTTCCTTTGCCTTATTTCTCTTCAGAAAAGCAAGCATATCCTCATGTCTCAATGTCATCTCAACAACAACATCACATGGATTCCTAATGTGTGATGACATAGCCCTAGCAAGCTCAGGCCTCAACCCCCTGATGAACTTCTCATTCCTCTTAATCACAGTATCCATCGTAGCATACCCATACCTCACCAACTCCTCAAACCTTGTAGCATACTCCAGCATAGTCAACTCCCCCTGCGCCAACTCGACAAACTTCCTGAGCAGTGTGGACTTCGCAACCTCAGACATAAACCTCTCCTTAAACCTCCCCTTAAACTCAGCCCATGTCATCATCTCTTCATTTACTCCAATTGTAACACTGTTCCACCAATACAACGCTGCTCCTTGAAGCTGTCTAGAAGAAAGCCTTCTCTTCTACTTATCATTGGTCCCAAATCTGCAAAGATTCTCTCACATTGCAGTAACTAGTTCTCTACTTCAATGGCGTCTTCAGTTTCGATGAATGGCTTTTCTCCCAACCGAGCATAATCTCTACTCACAATAGCATAGTTATTCACCACCCGAGCTTCTTGGTTTCCTCCTTCAACTACTCCAGCAGCAACTCCCGCTTGCATCATGTTGACGAAGAACTGATACATTGCTCCCATGTCAACTTGCGGGACTCCAGCACCCACATTTCCAGCTTGTGCCTGACCTTGGTTCCTTCTCGTATTTGGTCTAGCATTTCTATTTGTAGTGGTGCTTCCCCCTCCAAGGTTAACTCTTCTACTTCTAGCATCCATATCTTTATTCGAGCCTTCGTAAGATATGGAAGAATAGCCAAAGAGAGATAGGAGAATAGAGATATAGTGTATACTTAAATATAGCAAAAACAAGTACGTTACTGTAACGTTATCCCATACCTCGATCTTATCTCTAATTCCTTAGGATTATGTTTTCAAAAATCTTTTTAGTTTAAAGTTTTTCATAAACCTATGCTCCGATACCAAGTTGTAACATCCCCTATCTGGAGGCTCGAAGCTAAGCGCTACAGATGCTGCAGTCATCCAGAGTATTAACTTCCGGTGACCAAATATGGTAATGTTAATGGTATCCATAATATCAGAAGCACTTGAATATGAAATAAAAACATCGCATATTAAAACACTTTTCTGATTACATTTCAAAACAACATTTCATATCCAAGTTACATAATCCTAAAACATTTCCCAAGTTCAGATCAATATAATTATTACATAAATACGCCAAGAGCGACATATGAAGATGCCCCCTTGGTTGACCAGAGTACTAAATAGTCATAACAGACTTAATACAACACAATGGAAATAAAACAAAACAACTCCTAAATATAGCTAGCATCAGCCTCTTGCTCGTCTCTAGAAACTTTATTCGTCCACCTACTAAAACCTGAAAATCCTAAACCCTCAGCCTAATCAAATCAATTTTGAGCACTCGAGAATTTAAGGGGAAAAACATAAACTTCGAGTCAGACATAAAGCCTGGTGTGAATAATACTATACATCTCAGTTATTTGATATTAAGTGAGACCACACCGCTTAGAGGAACAGGTTTTCCCCCACTAATATCCTTTTAAAACATACCTTTTGCAAATCTTAATCCTGCAACCAAAAATGGATAAAACAATAAAGAAATATCATATAAGCATATAAATTAGGTAACAAATGGACTATCTATCCGAATACTATAGTTTTGTTTGGCTAACTACTAACCTTTGGTTGACTCGGGCCTACCAGACAAAATAACAAATAATCTAACTTTTGTTAGATACTCCTCTTCTAGACGGTCGGTCCCTTTCTTAGTTCTCCTACGGTCAACTTATCCTAATGGTTTTGCGGGCTCACCAATAACCTATGTCTCCTTTATAGATTCCTTTCGGTGTGTAACATCATTTTAGTCTTACATGTGATAAAGCCCTACACACTGGAATTTTGGACTTATATTAGCTAGGGGCTACTAGCTAAAGTATAGGGCGTGACCCTATACCAGTCCCATCTGGTATTCTAATATCCGAGTCATTTTACTTAGGGTCGTCTATCCATAAAATTTTCCTTGAAAACATTTTCTCTCAAATTGATTTAAACCTTTAAATCATACTTTAAACAAGCAAATTATACTCTATGCTTTACTCAAATCACCTTGACATGTTATATAAACTTTACGCAAAACTTTGTTGATGAAAACATTTAAACCATTGAAAGTACCCCTTTTGAAACCATTGAAAGTACCACTTTCGAAACCAAGTAACTACTTTGCTTTATAGCCTTAGGCCGAAAGGCCAAAACATACCTTTCGAAACCATTCTTGATAAACCTTTCGAAAACATTGAAAAACATTTCTTTCGAAAGCTTTAAAACATTAGACATCCGCTTATCAAAACACTATAAACATTGCCTTTCGAAAATATTGGAACCTTCCATTTAAAACCTTTCGAAACCATTGGGGAACCACCCATTCGAAACCTTTATGTTAAACCTTTCGAAAGCACTAAATCCTTTTCATAAAATCATACCTTTCGAAAGCATTGGGGTTCAAGTAAAACACATGGAATAACCTTTCGAAACCATTAGAAACTATTCTTTTCGAAACCTTTTGGGTTTAACTTTCAATAGAACAAAAGGGTTATAAAACAGCTAAATTGAAAGCACCCTTCCGAAAGCTATTTCCTAAGTAAAGAAGTGATGGTGTCAAAACCAACCCTTCAAAAGCATTGGAGAAGCGGCTAAGTTTTATAAACCAAGTAACCCTTTCGAAGCCATTTGCTTCGAAAGGTGGAAAGCGACATCAAGGGGTTTCGACCGCTTCGAAAGCATTTACTTAAAACAATAAGGCGCAACATCTTTCGAAACCATTCCTTTAAAACAATTTGACCCAGTCGAAAGCTAACCAAGTCGAAAGCATTCCTTTCAAAAGCAAAGCAGGCGTATTTTCATTTAAAAATAAAGTAAGGCTTGGACCCCTTCGAAACCCCCTATTTCGACTCAATACCTTTCGCCGATGCCCAATTCACTACGTACCAAGTCTTTGATACCATGCACATTAGTTTCGATGGAATGGAGGCGGAAGTACTTGGTCGAAAGGTTGGTGCCGAAAGTGGCGAAACATGTAAAAAGCATGTGTAAACTGATTTTTAACTTTTTAAAGCAATTCTTTTCAACTAACCTGCCTTATTTGTCAAAACATGATTGGTTGTTAATTTCGTTTCTAAAAGTACTGCCAAAATTTCTGAAATAAAGAAATTAAATTATTTACAAAATACCCATTCTCCTTTTATATATATATAAAACATTTAAGTCCCATACCTTAAATAATTTTATATACTTATTAAAACACTTAGGAAAAATTTATAAAAATTTCCATAAATCATTCTTAATATGTTTTCTAATATATATTAATTTCTGACCCAAAACATATATATATTAGCCGTAATTAATTTTAAACCCAAATAGCCATTTTCTTCACTAGAAAATTAATATTAAATCCATATTAATTCAGAAAATTATGAAAATTTAAACCCTTCTCTAAAATATCATTTTTTACCTTATTCTGAAATTGCAAGGCATTTGGATGTCATTTAATAGGGTTTTCACCTTAAAACATATCATAAAATTTATAAGAATTAACATAAATCATCAACAAGCATATATATCCATTTTAACAGTAAAAAACATGGCAAAATCTTGCAAAATAGTTCTGATTTAATATAAAACAAAAAATAATAAAAAACATGAGATGTAGTCATTATTCACCTTAGCTTTGTGATTAAGGAGTTGAGATTTGTTCTTGAATTATGTTGATTAGTTTCTTTCTCTTGATTCTTGCATATCTTCCCCTTTATCTTCTTTAATGGTGGCCGACCTCTAGTTTAGTTTTAATTTGTGGAATTGAACGTGTAAAATGAGAGTGAGTAAGGGTTTAGGGTATAAGAATAAGACTTATTCCTATTTTTCCCTTATCTAATTCCCTAACCTATTTCATTTTAGTTCCCCTTTTGTTCATTTGTTATATAGCACGACTACCTTTCTATTAACACAAATCTCAATGCCCAAATCATCGCATTATTTTATTTATTTTAACTAATTAAATATCCTAAATAATGTTACTAAAAATTAGGGTCATTACACGAAGTCAGTGTGAGTGATATTGAGTTTATGGGTTTTCGGATATGATTCAAGAACTGATACGAAAGTCTCGTTCGATAGGCATCAAAGTTGATCAAGTGTTTTGATAGAAATATTAAATAGTTTGATTTTCAGTCCAAAAGTAGAGGAAGCGTGTGTCTACATGAGAAAGAACATTAAAAGGCACATAGATATATCTAAACTATAAGTAGACATCATACAACTGATTGTTAATGATGTACTTATGTTAAAATCGGCTATAGTTTAGTTGTTTAATATTCGACATTGGATTTATAAATGATATCTTTTATAATAAGTATAAAAGATGTTGGAAATGTTCCAAATGATATGCAAGATGCCTTATTTAAATGTTTAATATGGAACTTGTAAGATGGACTCCTTATGCACTGGTAATATGAGTTATCATACATGGTGCATTATCCACAATATCATAATTTTCTCGTGTTTGATACATGAGGCAAATATCAAATCCAAATGAAAATCAATAAATGGTATTTTAGAAAACTTATGAAATACTAGGGAATTGTTTACCCAAACAACGAACTCCTTTTTTAGGTGTGTCCGAACTCGAACTTCATAAGTGCTATCGAGTATAATATGTTAATATTAAATTCATGTTCAAACCTTTTAAGAAGCTCTAAAATGGAAATGTTCCAATAGCAAGGTTGTGGTTGATTAGATGAAAGGCTAAGTGTATCACCATAAATAGCACCCTAATAAAAGCAATGTATAAATATAAATGCACAAATTTATAACTAATCTAGGGGTGATTCCAAGTATTGAGAATACTATATTTTTTTGATATAAAGGATGTATGATCTGAGGATCATACAGCTGAACTAGGCATATATATATATATATATGTATATATATATATTGTTATCCAGATTTTTAACCCAGCAGAAACCTATAGAAAACAGAACAACCTTGTGTAGACAGGATGGTTCAGGAGTTAACCAGAAAAGATAAGGCAAGGGATCGACAAGGGCAAAGCTATATGACGTCTGGGATCAACGAAGTCGAGAGATCAACATTCTTTTAGTTCAATCAGCAGCTAAACGCAAACAACCAGTCAATTGCGATTGAAGCGAAAAAACTATGATAAAAGACCGTGGAAACATCTCCAATTTCGAACTCCAAAAAAATTGCTTAGGTCATCAACAACCCATACCTCTCCATATACCTTCCAACAAGACAACCAAAGAATACTACGAAAAGAGGCTAAGACCTTGGCTCGCAAAACAAGCCAAGTCTATGGGTTGCTTGCGACCCATAGACCATGGGTCGCCTGCGACCCATAGGCCATGGTCGCCAGCGACCCATGTCTTTGCCTTGTTTTGCGAGCCAAACTTTCCTAGGGTTGTTTCCTACCTACCTGCGAGCTGGCAATGGAGTGGCCTGGCCTAGAAGCTCTCCAACCCATATAAATACCATCCTACCTGCAACATAAACGAGATCTTCTCCGGACTGGTTGCTGAAGCTCTACTGGAAACATTCTTCACTCTCTGCCTCCCTCACAACAATGTCCAAAGGAATTTACTACAGTTCTCCAGTGGATTCCAACTCTGGGGATTCAATCTAGCTAGGAAATAATAAAAGCTTTGTAATCAAACATCTTTTGTAACAACAATCAGTCTTTAATAAAACTATAAAGTGGACGTAGGCTTCATTACAGCCAAACCACTATAAAAATTCTCTGTCTACTTTCTTTTACTATTCCTTTTCTATATCTGTTATCTGTGATATTGCTCTGTCAGAATAGGGCTGGTGCTTTCAAATCCAAACCAGGGTGTTGGTCCATTTTTTCGGTCAACATTTTGGCGCTTTCACTCAGAACCCAACTCAAGGTCCAGATCTAGCTATCTACTTTGGATCTCATAGGTCCAGAAGTTAGATCCCCAGTCTTTGCTTGAAGAATCCACTGTTTGGAATCAATGGCTCCTGGAAGAAGAAGAACTGCCTCTGGGAGATCCATAAGGGCAGTAATAGCTGGAGAAGGTGTTAGTCTTCGACAAGCTGAAGTAAATGGTGCTGACTAAGGAAACCAGGCACCGGCACCCTACAGTCAGTATGAAGTTGTCACCAGGGATGAGCTAAATAAGATGGCTGAGGAGGTTAACCAACGAATGGAAAATAGTCAAAAGGCTCTAATGGATAAGCTGAACACTCTGTTAACCCTACAATCAATCCCCGCTCCAAGGACTATGCCTGAACCAGTGATTGCTGTAGAACAAGAGAATTCCTCTGTTTCTGGCCTGCATAGAAGAAACGGAAAACAACCACAAAGAAGGGTAACAGTAGGATGTAACATGGAGGAGAACCAGAATACTCCAACTGACGCCAAGTAGCCGATCACGAATTTGAATCAAGGGCCAAAACCCCATAGGAGGACATAGCTATGAATCTCTCTGATTTAGAAGATGAAGAGCAGGGTAATTAGATGGAAGAGAACGTCAATGTGTTCGATGATGCTAGAAACGTCCAAACTGCCCCAGTCAGGCCAATTGTAAGCCAACAGGGTCCCGCAGGAGTGGCTCTCTCGAAGACAGAAGAGCCTAGGCTTCAAACCACGCGCCAAGACCGTTTGCAGAACCAAACACTCGGCCCAGTGACTGATTGCTGCCCCTAGGACTACCGGACATCAGAGGCATACATAACTATCATGGTTAGACGGCTGATGGACGAGAGTAAAAACCAAATGGATGATGAATGGGGATCTGCCCCGAGTTGAACCACTTTTACCGACGAGATCTTGAATGTAAGATACCCGGACAAATTCACTATGCCAACTATCCCCTCCTACGATGAAACATTGGACCCAAAACCTCATTTGTACATGTATAGCTGGTACATGGACAGACCCAATGCTCCAAAGGCCATCCACTGTCGATGTTTCCCTATTTTTCTTGAAGGAGTCATGTCTATGTGGTTCACCAGACTGTCCCCAAGATGTATTTCTACCTTCGACCAACTTGCAATGAAATTCCTTGACCAGTTCAAGCTTCATACCGCACAACCGAAGGTTGTCATGTCCCTATCCGGGTTGGTCCAAGGGCGTAATGAGTCATTGAAATCATTCATGAGCAGGTTTAACACCACAGTGACAGAATTAAGAAACCCTAATAAGGATATGTTTTTTATGGCATTAGTCCATGATATTCACCCAGAAACGGAGCTCAGGAAAAGGATAAAAATGAAGCAACCTACCAACATGAAAGACTTCAATCGTGAAGCAAGCCAATACTTGAGATTAGAGGAAGCACATGAGTTGGAAAGAAAGTCTACTGGTACACAACAGATGAATGTCAGAGAAAATGACACGGCAGCAAATCAAAACACGTGCGATCCTAGAAGTACTCAAGGAGTTGCGAAAAAGAGCGGGAATCAGAATCGAAGAAACCATAACTCCGATAAAAGAAATATTGGTTGCAACAACAAAAGATTTAGAGGGTTTAGACAGGAAGACTATACCTCTCTGAATGATACTCCAGAGAATATTTATCTCGCAACACAAGAGACTGAAGAATATAAGAAACCACTTAGAAAAGAGGCAACGGAACAGCAAAAGCGCTCAGCGAAATTCGGCGGCTTCCACGAGACATACGGCCACAATACAAATGAATGCCGCCACCTTAAGGACCTCATCGAAGGGTTGATCCGAGATAACAAGCTTCAAAAATACGTGAAGAAGCCATAAAAACCCAATCAACCTGCGGCCACTCAACCTCATAGAGAATAATGAAATCAAGCTGGAACTAGTGAAGAAGGGTCGAAACGAACCCACCATAGGCTTATTGTTGGAAAAATATCTACGGAACCACATCCCGCACAAAGAAGTTGGGGGGAGGGATGGGGCGATATGCGAGTTCGTTAAAGCATGCCCTAAAGGAATCATGTTTAGCAATAGATGATGAGACTCCAGTCAAGCTGCAAAAGGTTTTAAACGACGACATAGTGTTACGCAATCAGGACACCGAAGGGATTGAAGCTCCAACTCTTGACCCAATGGTGGTGATATTATGAATCGGGACTGCCGTAGTCCGACGAGTGCTAGTTGACAGTGGCAGTTCAGTTAACATACTTTTCAGACATACTTTCGATCAAATGAAGATTGGGATGAAAAGTGTATCCACGTGCCAAAAAAAGATTCAGGGGTTTAACGGTGAACCCAAACAACCGGTGGGAACAATTGACCTACCTGTGGAGCTTGGAGAGGGCGAGCGAAGGGACATCCTCATTCAAACTTTTGTGATCGCGGATGAAATGTCAGCATACAATGCATTCTTGGGACGGCTCACATTAGAAGACTTCAAAATAGCATTGGCGTAATGGTGCCTTACAATGAAGTTTCCTACCGAGCACGGAGTCGGAATTGTGAAAGAAGACCAAAGCGTTGCCCGGGAATGCTACATCATAGAATTGCGCGAGTCAAGAAGAAAGGAAAAGGGAAAGGATGTTGGGAAAACCCTCCACATCCGTGAACCCTCCGAATAGCAACTACAGAGCCGCCCCTGGCTTGGGACCATAGCCGATTCGACAAGGCTTTGGACCCTAGGAAGAAGAGCTCAGGGGAGGATCGAGCAGCACCGGCTGAACTGACGGTGTCTGTCCTAGTCTGTATGGATGACCCAACACGGGTCCTGAAAATTTGGTCGCAGCTTGGAAATGAGATGCGGTCGGAACTAATCAAATTCCTTCACGCCAATTTGGACGTATTTGCTTGGACACACTCCGATATATGTGGGGTATCACCTGAAATTGCCTGCCACACTCTTAATATTAACCCCAAATTCACACCCGTAAAGCAAAAAAGGCACAGCTTGGGCCTCGAACGGTCCAAGGCATTGAGAGAGGAAGTAGATAAACTGATGGCTAACGGCTTCATTCGAGATGCAAACTACCCTGAATGGGTATCGAACCCAGTCCTAGTCAAGAAGCCCAATGGAAAATGGCGAACTTGCATTGATTTCTTAGACCTCAACAAAGCTTGTCCGAAGGATAGCTTCCCGCTCCATAGGATTGATCAACTGGTGGATGGGACGGCGGGACATGAACTGTTGTCATTTATGGATGCGTACTCGGGCTATAACCAGATCTTAATGCATGAACCAGACCAAGAGACAACCAACTTCATCACCGATTTGGGACTGTACTGCTACCGAGTACTGCTATTCGGTTTGAAAAATGTAGGTGCAATGTTCCAAAGGCTAGTAAATACTATGTTCAAACACCAGATCGGGAAGACTATGGAATTTTACGTATACGACATGTTAGTCGAATCCCGGGTAGCTACTAACCATCTTGACAACCTCGCTGAAATGTTCGAAATACTCTGGAAGTATGGAATGAAACTTAACCCACTCAAGTGCTACTTCGGAGTAGCCTCTGGGAAGTTATTGGGATTTATGGTAAGTGCTCGGGGCATCGAAGCGAATCCAGAGCAAATATCAGCGTTACGGGAAGTCCAAGCCCCTAAAAATAAGAAGGAACTTCAAAGCTTGAATGGAAAATTCGCAGCACTGAGTTAGTTCATCTCAAAAGCTACAAACAAGTGTATACCGTTCTTCGATGCGCTAAAGAAGGGAAAGAAAAACTTTGAATGGAGTGAAGCTTGTCAAACAGCTTTCGAGGAATTGCTACGACACATGGAAACTCCCCTGATCTTTTCAAAACCAGTCGATGGAGTAGAATTATTCGTTTATTTAGCAGTTTCCCCGCATGCACTGAGCGCCGCAATTACCCAAAACTAGAGAAGCTAGTGTATTGCCTTCTGATCGTATTTCGGAAATTACGGCTATACTTCCAGGCTCATCCGATTAAAGTATTGACTGACCAGCCCTTGAAGCAAGTTTTATACCGGCCAGAAACTTCCGAATGACTACTCAAGTGGAATATAGAGTTAAGCCAATACAATATCACGTACCATCCAAGAAAAGCAATCAATGGGCAAGCGTTGGCCAATCTCATTGTCGAATTTACCGTAAGGGACGAGGAGGAGGAAGTTCAGTCGGAAACAGGCACGCAATGGAAGCTCTTCATCGACGGTGCATCAAACAAGTTACATTCGGGAGCAAGGGTAGTGCTTGAAACCCCCGAGTGGAGAACCATTAGCTATGATTTGCACTTGGAATTCACAGCAACAAATAATGAAGCAGAGTATGAAGCATTAATCACTAGACTAAAGGTTCTGAAGGAACTCGGGATAAAATCTATTCACATATACAACAACTCTCGGCTGGTCGTCTGTCAAGTGAAAGGGGAGTACTAAGCGCGTGGAGAAAATATCGCCCCGTACCTATCCAAAGTACAAGAGTTGTTAAGAGATACGGAGCACTATACCATAACTCACATCCCACGAGAGCAAAACACCAAGGTAGATTATTTGGCCAAGCCGGCAAGCTCAGGAAAAGCCCAGTCATTAGGATTGGTTCCAGTTGAAAATCTAACCAGCCCAAGCATAGACGAAATGGATGTAGACAGGATTCTAGAGACCACCGTCGAGCCAGATACATGGATGACATCGATAAAAGACTATCTACTTGCAGGAACCCTACCAACTGACCAAAATCAATAGAAGAAGCTCCTTCGCAATGCGCCACGGTTCATGATACAGGATGGGATACTATATCGCAGGGGATTCTCGCCCCCTCTTCTTAAGTGTGTAACAGATGATGAAGCACGATGAATCCTTAAGGAAGTACATGAAGGCGAGTGCGGAGACCACACTGGGGGGCAGAATCTGGCAAAGAAAGTCCTTCGATACGAATACTTCTAGCTAACATTAAATCGCGATGCCGTAGATCATGCCAGAAGATGCGACCACTGTCAAAGATTCAGCAAAATTAAGAGAACTCCTTCAACGGAACTGACACAAATGGTCAACCCATGGTCATTTGCGATATGGGGGATTGATCTGAATTGTGTCCTTCCATTAGCCAAAGGAGGAGCCAAATATGCTATAGTTGCCGTAGATTATTTCACAAAAAAACATCATTTGCAGGTTTGGTATGCCGCAAAAAATCATCACTAACAATGGAACCCAATTCAAAAGTGCCAAGTTCAAAGACTTCTGCAGGCGCTTCCGAATCGAAAAAAACTTTTCCGCAGTGGCTCATCCACAACAAATGGGCATGTGGAAGCAATAAACAAGACCATCAAATCCACCATTAAAAAGCGATTAACAAAAGCAAAATAAAATTGGGTTGACGAACTTCCACTAGCACTAATGGCATATAGGACAACACACAAAGTGGCAACTGGCCACACTCCATTCGCCCTAGCATAAGGTTCAGAAGCAATGATTCTTGTTGAATTAGAAGTCCCCTCAATTTCAATCACAAGAAAAATGAGCAGCTCCAGCTCGAGTCGCTAGGCATGGTCGATGAGAAAAGAGAAGAAGCAGAGTTGAAAACTGCCGCCCGCCAGAAAAGGGTCGCATGATACTTTAACTCCAAAGTTCATAGTCAAACCTTCGAAGTTGGAGATCTTGTGCTCAAGCGAGTTTACCCTGTTCTGGGGCCTACGGACCAAATTGGGAAGGACCATATATCATTAATCAAAAGCTCAAGGGCTGGACTTTCAAACTGACAACCGTTAACGGGGTTGCAATTCCCAGAGCCTAGAATAGCGAATAGCTCCACCGTTATTTCATTTAATAAGGTAGTTTATGTATTCCATACTTTTCAGCACATAAGCCATCCCGGAAATGCCGGAGGCATTGTAAATAGGCAAAGAATCTGCCATTCTTTCTTTAACAAAATTCGATTTGCATTTTGAAATTGACAAAACTGTGTCCATATTAAATACCTGCTGGGTCGACGGAAGCAAATCGACTCAAACCATTGGATCAACGGAACCCGATCCCTGCCTCTCAAAAAACCGGTGCTGTCCTGGCAGCATCGGGAGGTAAAATACTAACTCCTCACATTGCCTGGAGATAGGAAACACTGGGAGCGCCTACAAAACTAACGCCTTGCATTGCCCGGAGATAGGCAACGCCAGGAGACACCTAAAAAACTAACTCCTCACGTTGCCCAGAGATAGGCCATGCCGAGGAGCATCAAACTGAAACTCCTTGCATTGCCCGGAGATAGGCAACGTCGAGGAACATAAAAAGTCATGCATCTCGTAAGCCGTGCATTCAAACTGAAACTCCTCACTTTGCCCGGAGATAGGCAATGTCAAGGAGTATCAAAAGCCGCTCATCTTGTAAGCTGCACATTCAAACTGAAACTCCTCGCGTTGCCCAGAGATAGGCAACGTCAAGGAGTATCAAAATCCACGCATCTCGTAAGCCGCGCATTCAAACTGAGACTGCTCACATTGCCTGGAGATAGACAACGCCAAGGAACATCAAAAACGAACTCCTCGCATTGCCCGGAGATAGGCAACGTCAAGGAGTATCAAAAGCCGTGCATCTCATAAGCCGCGCATTCCAACAGAGACTCCTCGCGTTGCCCGGAGATAGGCAACGTCGAGGAACATCAAAAACGTACTCCTTATGTTTCCCAGAGATAGACAACGTCAAAAAGCGTCAAAAATAAACTCCTCGCGTTTCCCAGAGATAGGCAAGGTTGAGGGGCATCGAAAACAAACTCCTCGCATTGCCCGGAGATAGGCAACGCCGAGGAGCATCGAAAACAAACTCCTCGCGTTGCCCGGAGATAGCGTCGAGGAGCATCAAAATCTAACTCCTCGCGTTGCCCGGAGACAGGCAACGCCGAGGAGCATCAAAAAACAGCCTTTTGTGTTGCCCGAAGGTAGGCAACGTTGAAAAGCATCCAAATTTACACTCCCTATGTCACTCGGAGATGGGCGACATCAAGGATCACCGAATGCCGCGTATTACACAAGTGGCGAGCTAAATCCCAAAACAATATCCCCTCACATGACCTGAAGATGGGCAACACCGAGGAGCGTGAGAAACCCCACGCTTATAGTAAGGAATAATTGGTGCTAGAAGGAAGGCACTCAATGATTGACAACACATACCCATGCGTAAATTGCATACTTACCTGAATACTGCCGGAAACTGAGGCTACGTGCTGAAGTCGCAAAACTTCTGAGGGAAGGAGAAACAAGTTGTAACTTAGTCAAATTTTCAATAATGATTATCTAAACCCTAAGTTATCAGCTACTTGAATTTTTTTGAATTAAACAACCCTGTGAACTGGGGAGCATACACCTGTACGGAGATAGAAAGATAGAAGCGCGTGAAAACAATAAGTTCACAAGTTCTGTTACTCCAAACAATGACAACTTTTAGAGTTTTTAGAAGTTTTATGTATTTCTAACCAAAATTCTCTAAATCCTGTTAATTTCTAAAGTTCTTTTAACTTCCAAAGTGCCGATAATCTCTAAGTACTGTTACTTCGAATGAAGGGCTTTGACGATAAGCATAGAGCTAGAAAAGTATGAAATGAAACAAGCAAAAGTACACGGAACATATATGAACGAATAGAAAAGTATAGTCAAAATATCAATGTATTGCTTATAATTTTCTGTACATAGGGTCAAAATGTGAGGGCTGTACCCACACAACAATGGCCAACAAAAAGAAAATACAGACTCAACAGTAAGAATGCAAAGTGTAGACTCTGCACTTATATAGAATGACTCAAAAAGAAACAAAAACAAGTCAGCCTTCCTGCAAGCTGTAAGTCAAAATCAAGTCCATCTTCACAAAGGCCACTCAACGCTTCTTGCCACCGCTACCCTTTCCACCTTTGGTTGGTAGTTTCTGCTTCTTTTCAGGAGAAGTATCGCTGCCGGTAACATCAACGAACACTTCGGTGGCATTGTTCTCGTCTTCCTCTGAGACTTTCTCAAAAGAGCCTCCCTTCCCTTTGCATTTTCTTGATTTTTGAGAACTCTTCGAAGCCTTAATTGCCTCCACCTTTTCCTTCTTAACGGCAATCAAATCGTGCTGAGTCTTTTGTGGCTGCTGCACTTGCATTTCCCGCTCCTAGGCTTCTACTGCAGTTATATCAACTTCCAAAGACGCCGAATGATGATCCAGGCCATGGAGTGCAGCTATCTTCTTGGCTTCTAGCCCCGGTTGCAAGCTAGACGCGGATGTGGGAACCAGAGTAGGAACAGATACAACCGCAAGAAATGTGAAAGTTACAGCAGGCACGGGCGCCGAAACAGCTAGCGCGTCAATAGGAAAAGTGGATGGACCTATAAGATCAAAAATGAAAGCATTAAACTCCACTTGCTCTTGTGTCATAGGTTGGAAGCTCCCGAATTCGGGAGAGGCATGGACGTTACCTGCCCCAGAAGAACGATCATGAATGACGACCTCGAACTCACTACCTTCGCCTTCTTTTGAGGGCTCCACAACATGAGGAATAATATCAAGTCCTGAACTCGTTGGCTGGTCGTGGAGCTGCTCTGATGGTTTGCCCACGCCAGAGATAGAAGGCCAGGTAAGCACGTCGGTGGCGGTCATCATGGCAGCATCGATGGCCTCCTTCTCTCGTTCAACTCGGAGGATCTCCTAGCCCTCGAGTAGTGCTTTCTTGGATTCATCGTTAAGATAAGTGACTCGCAACTCTTGATCTGAATAAACGTCTCCGCTCTCAACAAAGTAAGATAAGATTTCCTCCCAAACAATGGAAAGAGTGCGCGGATACTTCGGGCCGAGATAACTCAGGTTCCCCTGATGCAACAAAGAGTTAACATAAAAATTCGGAATTGTTGCATCCAGCTTCTCCATTTCTTTTCGAGGGCATGTTGGAGGTCCAAGTAGTCCGCCTTCACCGCAGCCTTCTCAACTTCAGCGGTAGTCTTGTCGGCACCGAGCTGAGCGACCCGAGCCTGTAGCTTGGCAATGGTCTCAGCTTAGTCGGAGATAGTTTTGTTGTGCCCCTCAACAATTAGATCGTGGTCGGCTATAGTTTTCCTCTGGGCTTCAATGATGGCATTACAAACGACCACTTCTTCATTCATCTTAGCCTCCTCAACATGAGTCTTTTTAATCTCGTCCCTCCAGACGATCTCAACCTTTTCATGTGCCTCTTTCAACTCCTTCATCAAATCGGTAGTCCTCCTACTTTCACGAAGCGCCACCTCCTTCTCTTCCTCTAACCGTTTAATTTTAGCATCGCGATCGACCAACGCTTTCTCAAAGTCATATTTCTCGGATTCGAAGGATTGGATCTCCTAATAATTATTTTTTTTGTATCTGCTAGCTACTTGCAGAGCTTCTTCCATCTCTCGGCCTATTCTAGGTCATTCTCGATAGCTTGGAGATGTGGCATGAAAGAATCCCTGCGGACAGGGTGGAGAACCAGGTCAAACTTGACCCCCTTTAAGAACCAACCCGGAAGTGCTGCCTCAAGCTTAGGGGGGCCTGAAGGAAGAATATAGGTAGGCCTCTGATGGGGGTTAGAGGCACCAAGAGCGGCAATAACGAGGCAAGAGGATGAAATATGAGCTGGGGTAGAATCAGGACGGAAGTGATAGGAGTTTAGTGTCCCACGGAAGAGTGTTTTGAAGCAAGCTCTGAAGGATGGGGGCGATAATCAAACTTTGGCTTCTTCGAAGGTTCATCTCTTTCCTCAAGAGATCTCCTTTTCTCAGACCCGCCTTTATGAGAACGAGCTCGATCTCTCTCTTCTTGACGACGGGTTCAACTTCGAGTTCTTTCCTCCGCCTATACTTTTCTTCCATCTCTCGGACTTGATGGCGGCCGGAGGAGTGCTTGGGGTACTGCTGTGAATCAGTGTAGTCTTCGAAGTCGTCGAAAAAACCTCGTCCCTTTGTCATACCTGGGATGAGGCATACATAAAAGGCATCAGGAGCATGACATAAGCTAAGAAAATATATGAAATAGTGGAAATAAGTGTAATCCTAGTGCAACGTGTTGTGTGTTTCTAATATGGGCCTAAGACGTCATCACGAACCGGAACAAGTGGTTGTCGTAAATGGGATCGGACTGACTTCGGTTATTGTAGGTGGGACCAAGCTAACTGCTGGCGTGATATCGCTCGAACAGGAAGGCGGCGTGTCAAATTTGAAGTCCCCTTTCATGAACGCGTTGAAGTCGACAAAAACATCACTGAAATCTCCGACCCCATTCCGACATCCTTACCCCGAGAATCTTGGTGTCTTCCAGTTTCGGGGACTTTTCCTTTGCCACTTACATCAGAAGGAGGTGGACTCGAGAGATCGGGACTCATTCCCGAGGTCTCATCACAAGACTCCGAGCCTTCACCCTCAGATTCTGACGAGAAGTAATCACTAGCGGTAGACTTGTCGCTACTACTCTTGAATTCTCCTCCTGCTTTCTCTAAGTCCAGCGTGGCTTTGCCTTCTCTTTGCGTAAACTCATCTTCTGCTTCGTCCGAGATTGGAGGCATTCTAACTGAACCGGTCAGTCTAGTCGCAGTAGCGTCTTCCTCCTCACGGGCCTCACCGGATGATCCTTTGAACGGGCTACCTCTCTCTTGACCTTCCTTGGAACCATGGGATGAAGAAGTGGATCTTGTATGAACCCTGGATCGGCTAGGAGAGGGAGTTTCAATCTGAATGGTGGATCTACCCGGAGCCAACCGTCCATATCGATGCAAGTTCTCATCGGTCAGTAGAACATTAATGCACCTCTCCTCGACGTAAATAACCTTTAAAGTTTAACAAACTTCATCAACAGTCACATCTCTATTCCGTCTGTGGATAACTGCAAGAGACGTATAATTAGTTAGAAACTCCATTACAATGCCTTAGAGTTCGATAAATGGAAAAGAGAAGCTTACACCTTGTTGTCCATCGACGGTTGAATCCTTCGGGGTATCTAACAAAAAAGTATCGCATCTTGAACCGTGATAAGTTACTTTGCAAGCGAAGGACGATCTTTCAATTTCTCTGGGCCTCGGTTATAATCAAAGAGGGACAGTCATCTCTCCTCTTGAACGCCAGAAAATACCGCAACTCATAAAAACTTGGAGCGCGGTTAAACGTCCGCATGAAAAGGACATGTAAGCAAGTAAGGATGGCGTAGCCATTCTGATGAAGCTGGAATGAGGCAATACCCAAGTTCGAGAGAGTTTCACGCAGAAAATCATTGAATTGAGGCACAGCTCCGTTCAGACACATGTATCGATGACAAGCGGTGTACCCAGGGGGGGGGGGGATATGAGCGAATTCGTCTTTCGCCAACAGACGCGCATCCTCTTCGGGAATTCCATGCTGTGTGCATATATTATGTAGAACCTTGGCGGAAACTACCGACGAAGCTCTCTCGGGTGGATTAAGCAGGACTCGAAAGTTGGGGGGGGTACGATCCACGATTGGCCCAACAGTGACTAACTGGCTGTATTGAGACGGTGAAGTGGACGATGACTCGGCTTCTAAGAGCGCTGGGCTTCGCCCGCTTGACCTACTGCGCGTAGATGGCTGCTTTTTTCTATATAACAGAACTCGCGTCCGAAAACGATCAGGTAAATCTATCATAATTTCATAAGTTTATCCTACCACACTTGAATGTCGAAGAAACATTGACTTGTAACCAACACGTTGGATTTCAAGTGCGGACGGGGGCAGGTGCAGTGTGCTATCTATATGGGATAAACTCGGTGCTCGATACACTACAAATGCTATATCCCGTGTAGATAGTTCACTCGTAGTGGAAGATGAAAATTCCCGTGTTACTTCATTTTCTGCTTTTATTTATACTCTTCGTACACTTACCCGTTATAGATCGACGATCGGTAACAGATCTGTTGTCCGAAGCGACATAGAAAACTCTTCTCCTCATAGGAACACCGAACGTGCAACAAGTGAACAAGATAAGTCCAAATCCTTTGGAATAATCGAGATCGACTAGTGAATGTATGCGACGCGTAATGACAGCCATGAAACTGGACACGTCAATTTTGGTCTAATGGACGTAGATAGAAAAATGTGTCAAGCACTGGGTTGAAGCCTGAATGTCGGTCCGGGAAACAATTCGAGACTCAATATACTATCTTCCTCCATTAAACCGCAATCAACTTGAACTTCTCGTAATCAACGTTGAAAATGGACACTAGTAATCAAGTCATTACACGAACACAATAATTAACAAATCAACTAAGCAAACACACCTGAAACTAACTTCTAAGGCACCGGAAGAATCACAAATCGAATTCAACAAACTTTGGAAGGATCAGTGGCGACTCAAGAGGGTAGCGAGCTAATGGTGGGTTGGCTACAATTAAAAAAGCGAGCTAGGAAGCTGGAATTTCGAGTTAAGGCTTGGAGTTTGGAACCAAAATCACGATGGAAGGTATCAATTAGGGTTGATGAATCAAGGCGCTGGAAGATGGTTGAATAGCTCGAAGATTGGATCACTCGAAGTTGCTTGTTGGTTCGGGTCAAGTGAGGAGTATGGTCGGTTCGAGCCGCGTATATAGGCAAGCAAAGGAGCTAAATTTTTGCTAAGTAATAGGGTCGCCAGCGACCTGACCCATCATGGGTCGCTAGCGACCCGACCTAACTTTATAGAGTTAAAAATTTCCTTATACAGTCAGGTCGCTGGCAATCCATCCCACATGGATCGCTAGTGACCCACCAAAATATTATATATATATATAAGAATAGAGGAAGAGGAAAAGAAACTTCACCTATTCTTCTCGAACTCGATCTCTTGCAACTGTTCATCATTTCGAGACATGCTGGGAAACTACGGTCAGAAATATAATATGTTGTGGCAACTAATATCAGTCAGAACCAAAAAAACGACCAACGACATTGGGTTAACGAAGTCGTAAAGCTCTAATGCAATCACTTGGAGATCAACAGATGTATATTGAGAGTGATAACTTCCAGAGCATGCCTTGTTCAACAAAGACGTACTCTGGGGGGAAAATGTTATCCGGGTTTTTAATCCAACAGAAACCAATGGAAAACAGAACAACCTTGTGTAGACAGGATGGTTCAGGGCTTAACCAGAAAAGATAAGGTAAGGGATCAACAAGGGCCAAGCTATACAACTAAGACGACTGGGATCAACGAAGCTGAGAGATCAGCATTCTTTTAGTTCAATCAGCAGTTAAATGCAAACAACTAGTGAATTTCCATCGAAGCGAAACAACTACAATAGAAGACTGTGGAAACATCTCTAATTCTGAACTTTAGAATAATCCTAAGTGCTTAGGTCATCAGCAACCCATACCTCTCCATAAACCATCCAAAAAGACAGCCAAATAATACTACGAAAAGAGGCCAAGACCTTAGCTCGCAAAACGAGCCAAGTCTATGGGTCGCCAGCGACCCATGGCTTTGCCTCATTTTGCGAGCCAAACTTTCCCAGGGTCGTTTCTTACCTACCTGCGAGCTGGCAATGGAGTGGCCTGGCCTAGAAGCTCTCCGACTCATATAAATACCGTCCTACCTGCAACATAAACGGGATCTTCTCCGGACTGGTTGCTGAAGCTCTGCTGGAAACATTCTTCACTCTCTGCCTCCCTCACAATAATCTCCAAAGGAATTCACTATGATTCTCAAGTGGATTCCAACTCTGGGGATCCAATCTAGTTAGGAAATAATCAAAGCCTTCTAATCAAACATCTTTTGTAACAGCAATCAAACTTTAATAAAACTATAAAGTGGACGTAGGCTTCATTAACAACCGAACCACTATAAAAATTCCCTATCTCATTTCTTTTACTGCTCCTTTTCTATATCTATTATCTATGATATTGCTCCATCAGAACAGGGCTGGTGCTTTCAAATCCAAATCAGGGTGTTGATCCATTTTTTGGATCAAAATATATAAAATAAAGTGAAAGTTACATAAGTCTAGGGCTAAAAGTCCACGTGAGAAAATAACTGCCAACATACCTGGCTAGGTATTAAATATCATCAAAATAATCCCGACATAACTGACCACACCCAAATACAATAGAAAGAAAAGATGGAAAAAATCAACAATAACATAGCAACCACTCAAAATATAACCTAGAAGATAACAACTCTAAATTCCTACACATCGGCAGAACCAACCAATGAGTTCAAAGCAATATTTCCGGTCCTAGTCCGGTGCAGCAATAATCCCTTCGTTGTTGGCACCAAATTCACCATCATTATATAGGACAAGCTAGTCATCCATAAGCCTATAGAAGAGTTTCCACTCATCCTTCTCATCTTCGGAAACCCACTTTGAGAAATTCCTTCATTTTGAGTGGAAAAACATACTGCTATCCTTGTGGGACCAAATCCCAACCTTTTTTCTCTAGATAATAGCATACCTTCAGCAAATTTTTTAGAAAGCTCATGAGCGATGCCTTTAGTAACGACCCAGAATTTTATCGCTTTGATTTGTGAATATTTGATAAAATTTAATTATCCAATTAATGGGTTTTAGTGGTCAAATAACACTCTTTTAATTAATAAATAATGACCATAAGCTTGTTTTGAAAGTTTGTTTACAAAAATAAAGATTTCGGAGAAAAACTGAAAATATGACCAAAAATCGCTTTTTGGATTTTCAACTTTTTATCGAACGAAAAGTTGTAGAATGTTGTTGCACACATACATACACTTTATAATGACATATTTATATATATATATATATATATGAAATAAGTTAAGAAAAAGTACAAAAAGTATTAATTATAATAAGATAAGATTAGTTTATTAGTAGTTTATAAAAATATCTTAAGTTATATAATTTTACATAAAATCCATTACTTAAAATATCTTAACTTTATTTGAAAACATCACTTATGAAAATCTTTACTTAAGAAAAAACTTGACTTTTGAATGTAAAGACACTTCTTTAATTTAAAATCTATTTTCTTACTTACATAACTCAATTTGATTTAAAAATGTAACTTAAAATCTCAAACTACTTCTTAAACAATCTTTTTTTAAGTAAAGGATATTTAAATGATGTATTTAAATATAGTTTTAATCTTTAATTTAAAAATAAATTTTAAAGATATGTTTAAATAAGGAAAACCATGGACTATAACATTAGTTGTGATAATAAATGTTTTCCGTAAAGGAGAAGTTTTGTTTTATATAATTTATTTATTATAAATAGTATACGAAAATTATGAAATATTATACTTGATATTAAGCTTTGAGGCAGGGATACTTCTATTTTCCTGAAAGATAAGAATGTGGTCGAGTCAAGGTTTGAGAGGAAATAATACCCCAACTTGAACGACCTCACTGTTATCCAAAAAATAGTTTAAGTTTGAAATCGAAGATTAATATTCAGTATATTAAGTATTATTTCCCTATGCGAACTCGGTTACTTATGGAAATTAAGTAATCCCATAGTTGGCACTAAGAGCCGATGAGTAGATTGATCATCTATCCTTGAGATCTAGAATTGAAGTGCCGAGGCAAGGATCTAACTTACTTGGCCTTGTTTCTAGGTGAGGGATAGGGTCAGGCGAGAGTATTGGAAACGTTACAAGTGTAGGAGATTTGATTTCCATAAATGATCTTTATAATTTTGGTGGTATGGAAATCATTCTTTTCATACGTAACACCAAATTCCAAGGTATGGAATCTCGTATCTATTTGTAAGAATTAAGAATGTATGTCGATGCAAGCATAGTTTTCTAACTTATCCAACTTTATAGTTAATCGAGGGATGGCACAAGTTTGAAATCGGGAAGTGGTGGTAAGTATATTTGCTCTAATTTCCATATGACCCTTTTACTTACACTAGAATAACAAAATGATTTTAATTAATGAAAGAATTAATTTAAAAAGCTTAGTGGTTGTTTATGTGCTTAACCATGTTGAGTTTTCATGTGAAATAAGATCTCTCATTGCATTGTTTTCCTATTTGATAGTCAAATAACCGACTAACAAATCTTGGCCAGTTTTAAAACTATCTATTGGCGTCAAAATTGGACACCAACACCGAATTATGTAAAAATACCAATATCCAATCCAATCACAGAAATATGAAGAGAAATAAATAAAGAACAAAATTAAAACAATCAGAAAACAAGTAAAAAGAGACTAGATTTGTAGTGGTTCAGCTAATTCCGGCTTAGTCCACTCCCAAATAATCTTTTTTATTATACTAAAGTTTGTTCACAGTTACAATCCGAAATCAAGAATAAAATTGGTAGAGTGTAGCCTAGGTTGAAGATAAAGAGAAGCAGAAAGAAGATCCTTTTTCTGACACCATGACTGCTGTATTTATAAGGAAAGACATGCATGGATCAGGCTGAACTTTTAACAGAAGGTTCGGGAGACCAAGATAAGGCTACCCAAAAATTTTCAAACCCATTGGGGCCCACAATAGGGATACGTACCGATCCCTATTAGTGTGTCCAAATGGGCTGCGATCCCTATGGGTGGTGCCCCATAATGTTAGCTACATGCTCCCTAAAGTTCGTGCAATTCCGACATACGGTTTGTGAGATATCGCATTTTCCATGAAATAGTGTTGATTTAATCCTGATTTCTGCCGGTCCCTCTAGAGGGATAGGTACCGATCCCTCCAATCTCTTACAAATGCCATATGATCCCTAAGGGAGCTTCTCTATGTTGTATTATGCTTAGCCTATAAGTTTCGTGCTAATTGGATTAGTAGAACTCGAGTTATTGATCAATCTTTGTTGCAATATGTTGTGGAGGCTGATTATAGGTGATCCCTATGAAGCGATAGGTACCGATCCCTCTAACTTGCTCCAAATGATATGCGACCCTTATGGGGTTTTCCATATGTTGTAATTAGCTTGTGCTCCAAATTTCATGTCAATTGGATCAGTAGATATTGAGATATTGACTGCTCACTGCCATAATTTGTATATAGCCGACCCTTACAAGGGAAGAGCGCCGACCCCTATGGAGGGATCGGTACCGATCCCTTTAATTTGCATATTTTAGGGTGTGACCCCGAAGGTGAACTCCTTAAGGTCCGCTCTTCCTATTCCTAGAGTTTACATCAATCCTTCTTGTGGTTGTTGAGTTATTAATTGTTTTCTATCAAAATGCACTTGCTCCTATGTGTTGAACCATATTCCATACTTTGAACATTCTACCTTGCATATCTATCAATTCCATTCAATCTCGACTTCATGTTATTATCTGTACTTAATTCTAGGTCCCATAATCATCACTCTAAACTCGTCGGCCTCGATAATCATGAAATTTATTGGGTTAAATCCGCATGTATGCTACCTTACCAAAAGGTGGGTTAACACTTTGCCCCCTAAAACATGCCTTATGATAGAAAGGTGTGTTTTGAATTTCCGTAAATCAAAAATTCGAAATCCATAATCCATTGATAGCCATATTTTCCAATCTAGAATCTAATCCGTTGCTAAACCAAATCCACAATCTCTTTGGATCGTTGGTGAAATCCATGACCATTCCGAGTCGATATCGAATTTTGAATACATTCCAAATGCTTAGCCGAATCCATATTTATCCAAAGAAAATAGTCAAATCTGTAATCCTACCAGATCATTTGCCAAATCCAAAGCGTCGATCTTACTGGATCCTAATCTATATTCGACGACCTGAGTAGGCCGATCCATTGCGTTCGAGCGAAGCGACCTACCCCTTGCGGGCATAGTCCATACCTGATGACCTTGATCTCTCCAGATCCTTGCGGAGCACAATCCATACTCGATGACTTGAGTAGGCCGATCCATCGTGTTCGAGCCAAGCGACTTACCCCTTGCCAGGCATAGTCCATACCTGACGACCTTGATCTCCCCGGATCCTTGCCGAGCACAATCCATACTCGATGACTTGAGTAGGCCGATCCATCATGTTCGAGCGAAGCAACCTACCCCTTGCCAGGTATAGTCCATACCTAATGACCTTGATCTCTCTGGGTCCTTGCCAAGCACAATCCATACTCGACGAATTGAGTAGGCCGATTTATCTCCTTCGAGCAAAGCGACCTACCCATTTCCAGGCATAGTCCATACCTGATGACCTGTGTTATCTATTACATTAATCCAAATTTAAACATTCCGAAGTCCATTTACCAAAATATAAATAACAGCTGGTATAACCAATAAACCAGAGTTCGAAGCAAACAAGAAGAAAAAATAACAAGAAGAAAAACTAATTTCACAAACCCGAACACTATGGTTTATCATCATCCCATAGCATGCCTAAGGACCATCCTTGATCCCGTATGTAAGTGACTTTGCCATCCTATTGCGGAGTTTATTACTTATCCCATGCCATCCCGATCAATTGATGACAAGTTGATGATGATGCCTTGATCTAGTTCCATTTTCATTCGAGGTGGATAGTGGCTGCTCTTGTTCCACTGTCGTAGCGCGAGTCCTTACATATTGTTGTAGCAGACCATTCCTCATGTGTTCCTCAATGATATCCTTTAAATGCCTGCAACCATTTGTATTGTTCTCATCCAGCTCATGGAATAAGCAGCGCTTCCCTAATGTCCGTTCGCGTTCAGAGGGTTGCCTCCTTGCCGACCTGCAATATAGAAGGCGCCCTTGAGTATCTAGATATATCCGTTCTAGGGTTTCATTCAATTCTGAGTAAGAAGAGAATTTGGGTTCCCCCCTTTGTCGCTTCGATCCGTCGAAGCTATTATCCATGTTCTGTTTACCCTTGTCCTTTCCTAAGCTTTCACCGGGCGGTTCTCCACCCCGTACCATATTAACTTCCGTTGCCTCTTTATCATCTTTCGCATCTTCTTGTCATAGAAACCTTTCTTCTTCATGGTAAAATTCCCCGGGATCCATCAGTGGATCCCGTATCAGTGATATCTTAAAATATGAATTATCTGAAACTCCTGACACTACCGCCATCAAAACCGTCGATGGATCTGGTCGATCCACCGAAACAACTACCGCATTATACCTGGTTAAGAAATTCTTGAGTGATTCTCCTACCCACTGCTTTACTGATGTTAATGCCATCACATTCTTGGGTCTTGTAATGTGAACCCGAAACTGCTTCATAAATCTTTCGACTAATTTCGTCCATGTGCTAATAGAACCACTCTCCAACTATCTGAACCATAGTGTAGCTACATCCGTTAAGTACAGAGGGAAACATCATGCCAAGACTTCTTTCGAAGCCCCGAATACATCCACATGCCGTATGTACCTCATCATATGCATAGTTGGATCCGACATTCCATCATAAGCTTCCGATGTTGGTAGTTTGGATTCTGGTGGATTCTTAGCATTCCTATATTAGGAATGAACGGACTTCTATTTACATCCTCCAGATCCCTATTCACTAATTCTCCACGCATAGCTTGCCTGATCATCTCTGCAAACCTATCATTGTCTTCCAATGGTAGTCTCCTATCAACATGTCCAAGCCGCTCTTGAGTCTACGAGAGAATTCTGGAACATATTCCTTTGGGCGAGCATCCAAATTCCGATTCGCACCAAGCTCCATGGGATTGACCACAGATCCTCCAGCTTCACGATCGACTAGACCCAAGGGCATGCCCCCATGTCTTTGGGGATCAATGCTAATCCCCTAGAAGGATCGGTGCTGATCCCTCCAAGATGGCCAGGGACTGCGCCCGGCTGCTTTATTCTACTCCTTTGTCTAATAGCTTCGTCTCCATACTCTCGGTTCAGATTTCCAACGAATCTTGCCACCTTAACTCCTTGATCCATAGCTTCAATAGTCCCTATCATTGCAACTCCTTGGTTTTGCATTCCAGCAGCTCCTATGGCTCCAGCCTGTCCGATCTGTCGAAGTAGATTCTGCATCATCTCCTTCTGTCTTTTCAGCATCCGCTCCTGCATAGCGTCCATCATTGTTCCCATTTCATCTCTGGTGATGTAGATATATGTTTGATTAGCTTCAGCTCTTGAAGAAGCCTCATGACTCCTTTCATAATGGCTCCTATCTGCTGCTTATCTCCTTATTGATTGTCTCACATTGCTCCATATCCAAGCTCTCTAATTGATTCCAAATCTAAACTCCAAATCCGTAGGGGCTAGCTCTCTCGGTGAAAGCACCAAAATGTTGGCGTCAAAATTGGCCACCAACACCCAATTATGTAAAAGTACCAATATCCAATCCAATCACAGAAATACGAAGAGAAATAAATGAAGAACAAAATTAAAACAATCAGAAAGCAAGTAAAAAGAGACAAGATTTATAGTTGTTCGGCTAACTCCGACCTACGTCTACTCCTAAATAATCATTTTTATTATACTGAAGATTGTTTACAGTTACAATCCAAAATCAAGAATAAAAGTGGCAGAGTGTAGCCTAGGTAGAAGGTAAAGAGAAGTAGAAAGAAGATCCTTTTTTTGACGCCATGCCTGATGTATTTGTAAGGTAAGACGTGCACGGATTATGCTGAAATTTTGAAGATATTTTGGGAGACCAACACGAGGCCACTCGAAAATTTCCAGGCCCATTGGGGCCCATAATAGGGATCGGTACCGTTCCCTATTAGAGTGTCTAAATGGGATGTGATCCCTATGAGGGGTGCCCCGATGATGTTAGCTACCTGCTCCCCAAATTTCGTGCAACGGTTTATGAGATATGGCATTTTCCGTGAAGTTTTGTTGTTTTAATCCTAATTTATGTCGATCCCACTAGAGGGATAGGTATCGATCCCTCCAACCTCTTTCAAATGCCATTTGATCCCTAAGGGAGCTTTTCCATGTTGTATTATGCTTAACGTCCAAGTTTCAGGCTAATTGGATTAGTAGAACTCGAGTTATTGATCAATCTTTGTTGTAATATGTTGTGGAGGCTGATTATAGCCGATCCCTATGGAGAGATAGGTACCGATCGCTCCAACTTACTCCAAATGATATGCAACCCTTATGGGGTGTTCCATATGTTGTAATTAGCTTTTGCTCCAAATTTCTTGTCAATTGGATCAGTAGATATTGAGATATTGACTCAGCCAGAATTTGAATATAGTCGACTCCTACAAGGAAAGAGCACCGACCCCTATGGTGGGATCAGTACCGATCCCTTCAAGTTGCATTTTTTGGGGTGCGACCCCTAGGGTGAACTCGCTAGGATCCCCTCTTCCTATTCTTAGAGTTTCACTTTGATCCCTCTAGTGGTTGTTGAGTTATTAACTGTTTACTATCGAAATGCACATGCACCTATGTGACGAACCATATTCCATACTTCAAACATGCCTTGCATATCTATCAATTCCATTCAATGTTAACTTCATGTTATTATCTGTACTTGATTCCTGGGTCCCACAATCATCACTTTAAATTCATCGACCTCGATAATCATGAAGTCTGATGGGTTAAATCCGCCTATATATTGCCTTGGCAAAAGGTGGGTTAACACTATCGACTGTTGGTTTGGATAGACCGGGATCGGATAAACATGAGTTATCCGAAAACCACTTCAAATGGACATAAGCATTCGAATTGGGACATATTGAAAATGATGGAAATCAAAACCGGAGTTCTTTGAAGTGCAAGGGATACTTGGTACAAATCCTGAGGGTGATTCCAAAAGGGAAGTAGTAGAAGTAGTACCTTCGGTTTGTTCATATCCTGAACAACATGTATGGATGAATGTTGGCATTGCATTGTGCTTGGAGGGTAGTGTTAGCATTCCAAGTGGGATTTTCTAAGTGGAAAACGGTAATCGTGGCCTCACAACCCTGTAATGAATAAAATCAGGGGATGCAGCAGATCTATGTGGTTCACTACCATTTGGAGCATCATTCCTCATATCTCGATTGAAATTTATGAATTTTGGTATGTGTGTACATAGATAAGGGTGGGGCCAGGTGTAATGTTTGCAGCCTCAGTGCCTAAGGGATGATGTAATCTAGCTATGTCATGTTCAAGGACTAGGCCGACTCTATGTTTGCGGAGGTTGCAAGGTTTGCAACCTTGGTACATTTTCTAGAGATGTACTATGGTCGGTGGTACCCTGGCGCCTTGTCATTGTATGGAATCAAACCTCCAATACATGCCTTATGGTTTTATTTATAGAACCTAGTACCATTGAATGTAATTATGGTAAACATTCTAGATATATTATATATTTATTTTAAACCCTAAACATTATTATAATATCACTAGGTTTTCCTGTAAAGTGTTTTGGTTATCGTAAGGTAAAAAATGTTCGTGTTTATGTGCAGCATGATCATACGAGATACCTTTATTTTTGAAGGATTTTATAAATATAAAAAACCATATGATTTGAGTTTCTCATACTGGTTTACTAGAATGATCCGGGTGTTATTTTCCTATAATACTCGGGTCAAACCCGAGTACTTTTCTAGATTTAGTATGGATGCTTTAAACTTTCAGGAGACGAGCTAAACGCCTCCAAGATGTATTCACATAATTTATTCCTCTATATTTTCTTGTTTGTATTTATCAGCAATTATAAGGACATGTTGTTATAACTATCTAGGCCGATAATATGTTAGTTACTCTAATTATTGCATATATATAAAGGTTTTCCTTTGTAAAGAACTATTGTATATTATATATTACTCATCACGATGTGAGATTCCGTTCTGTCTTTTCTTTTCTTTCACTCCAACAATCTATCTTTTCGGCACTCAAATGTTCGACGCATAGATACCGTGAATGTATTAGTGTTGGCTTCTGAAGGTCAAAAAGGCAGGTCGTTACAACTTCATTACTAGGGGGATCAGAAATGATAGCATAAAAAAAGTTCTTCTAAAGTGTGGAAGTAGGGAAATCACATGGTGGAGTAGGGCTGGCTTTGGTTGGGCAGATAGGGGGACCAAGCGGGGAAGAACTAGGACGGTCAGAAGGAGTGGGAGCAGAAATGGGAGGATTAGGAGATAAGGTCGAAGGGGATAGGGAACCCTGACCTTCCAACACCTAGAAGGAGGCTTCAGAAGTGGAATCTTAAGGGGAAGGGTATCCAGGTCAACGACGGAATGCGGGAATGCAAGTTAACATGGCCAAAGGAGTGATAGAGGTCGCAAAAGGGCAGTTTCGATTGGTTAGCGACATCAATATAGGCCACCATACCCTCGGCAAGGGAAACATGGATACGAGATGGGAACTGACTAAAAGGGGAGATCTCAATAAGAGCTTTGGCGTAATGGAGAATTTGTCTATGTTCAGTGGAAGTTTCAAAACATATCAACGAACAAATATGATTTTCCAACCAGTTTACTCCTTCAAGTGATTGGAAGATTAAAGGAATTTTCGAAATATGCATCCAGACGGAAATGGAGAGGATTTCTCATGAGCAAGGTCAACAGAGTGGCTCCATTGAGTAATAATAAACACTTTACCTTCAATAATAATAGGATCTGATTCCGAAATATGAGATCTCTTTTAAGGACATGGGAATTCAAAAAAAATAAAACAAGTTATCGCATCGAACATTGACTATACCCTTTAGACGCCAAACACCAATAACATTTTTTCACAACTGAGAAGGGGGGAGCGTCATACAAAAAGAATCCAACTAGGTAGTCTTTTCAAAATGCGATTTCTACGTCAATAATTTCGAGAGTTGAAGGGACAAGTTTGCCAATGAAATCAACAATATATTGCTGGGGTAGAAAGAGCCATCATTCCTAGACCTTTTCTTAAAAAAAGATTCATAAAGAAAGATGACCAACAACAAACATGACTAGACTTATCAACATTAGCCTGGAGGCCTGAATTAACTTCAGCACTAATATAATTATCCTTAGTAGAATTAGCACAAACAAAATTAATAGAGGCACCTTTGAAGCCAAAGCAATAGGAGAAGCAAGCGTATCAGCATCGGGTTAAGCAACAACGCTACCAGCACACGTGCTACCAGATTAAGGGACGATGCCACTAGTACACACCCTACCAGAACCGATAATGTAACAGCCGCTTTTCTTACAACAAAAGATGAGCCATTAAGGGTAGAAGAAAACAAAAGATAAGAATAAACTACACAATTACATAATCTCACCACGAATCAGAACAAAATATAATAGATAACATAGGATGTTACATAGTCATTTCAATAATAATAATACATCAGAGTTATTACATTAAAACCTTCAACTGGGCAGTTATAACTACCTGCCCATACAAAACGCATAGATCTTACATACATACACGGTGGAAATAAGATAGTAACTAGCTAACAGTGAAGCCACCTGCTCTAGCTACTTCAAAATCCTTCCGTGAGAAACCTGGATCACTTGGCTACTCATACAAATTTGAGTACCCAAGAGTTTTAGGAAAATAAAATTAAACTTCGGGTTCTACATGGTTCTGGTGTGAGTAAACTCAAACAACTTAATTTTTATTTTTATAAAATGCTTTGAAAGTCAAAAGTATCTCGTACGACCACGCCGCACATAAACATGGATGGGTTTTTACCTTACAATTACCAAAACACTTTATATGGAAATCCATTGATATTATCATAATGTCTAGGGTTTCAAGTAAATAATTAAAATAGCTGAAATTGTTACATTAATTAAATTCTAGCATAATAGATATACAACTAAGACCGAAGCCCCTTATTGGGAAATGGATTCCATACAATGACCGGGCTACTAGGGTACCACCCGTCACAGTACACCTCTAGATTTGTGTAGTGTACCGAGGTCGAACCTATTGACCCCTACCAACACAAGACCCACCTACCCTTTACTGGATAGTTATGATCACCAATTGGTTGGGATCAACAACTGCACCGAAGCATACAAGAGTAAATATCTAGATGGGAGTGATCATATCCTAATACACGCAACCCACCTAGCCTTGCTGCATCTCCTCTGTTTTAGTCATTCCTGGTTGATGAGGTCAGAGGCTATGTCTTTACCTTTTTACATATAGCGCTTTCCTCTTGGATTGATAACATTGCCTTCCAATGTTGACACAATGTCAGCACTCATCCATACAAGTCATTCAGGAGATGAACGAACTGAAGGCATTATTTCCACTACACCCATTTTGGAATCACCCTCAGGGTTAGTAGCAAATAGCCCATGCACTTTAAGTCTTCATCATGGACCTTGTCTTCATTGTTTCCAATTTGAACACTTATGTTGGTTCGAAGTGGTTTTCGAATAACAATTACTATTTGATCCTGGTCTCCTCAAACCAACGTTCGATAATTTTTAAAGGGTCAAGTTGTTTATAATGGACCATTCCAATATCAGGGTGTAAAGATTTACATATGAACATATGTTCCATATGCTTAGATTATCACGGACCGCTTATCAAAATTAACTCCTTTATATTCATCACGTTCCCGAAGTGCGATATTTGTGATAAGTGCACGTCGACTTACTTTCAATAAAATGTTCCAACGTTTTATTACAACTACTTTAATTCGTTTGCCTATTTAATAGCATGGACAAGTGATCCTTTGGTTTAAAACAATTTACTTAAACAAGGAAGTTGGTTAATAACAAATAACCGATAGAGTTTTGAAAGAAACTTTAAAATAAATGAACCTTAATTAAATCATAAGTTTAGAACTTAGTTAAACTAAAATTAATCTTAGTTAAATCAAAAATCATAATTTAAATCTTAATTAATTAAAAATGTATTTATAATTAAACTTTAATTAAAAATGTATTTATAATTAAACTTTAATTAAATAACATTCATTTAAGAATTAAACCCTAATTAAGTGGATAATTAACCTTTAATTAAATAATTAACTCTAATTAAATAATTAATTAAAGTAAATAAACTTGATTAAATAAAAATTAAATTTTCCTTTATCTTTATTAATCATTATTTAAAAACTTCCTCAATTAAAAATATTTAACTTAGTTAATAATTTCTAGAACTCTAATTGTTTAACCTAATTACTTAATTAATTAAATAAATAATATAACTCTAATTAAATAATTAAATAAATAAATTATTAAATAGTAAAACTTAACTTATTACTTACTTTATTGGTTTGAAATTATTTTTCAAAAACATTCTGAAAGAAAACATTTTAAAAGTTGAAATCGTGAAATTTTCTGAACTACATTCATAGCGACTATCGCTATGAACGGAGTTTGCTAGAATTGATTTCTAAGTGAAAACCTCACTTTAACTCTAGCTACCACATGTTTTGAAACACAAATGGAAGAGTTTTTAAAACTTAAACAAAAGGTGAAAACTTGAAAAAACATTTACTAAATTCAAAACTAGAAAACAAGCTTTTGATTTCAAATCGGATCTCAAGTCCTTTGCGACTTTTAAAGGTGCTAACTTCACAACATTTATATCACAAACACTTAGTTTTTGTTTCATAAACACATTGCTATCATATCATAATCAATCATTCACATTTCCATATCCAAACATATCATTTAACATCCAAATAACAAATCCAAGCTCAATCACAAACTTGAAACCATATGCCATCCAAAAAACATGATATTTCAACACAACAAACTGTAACACCCTAAATTTTTGATAACATTATTCAGGAGATTTAATTAGATAAATTAAATAGAATAATGCAAATGTTCAGTGATAAGGGAGTTGAGATTTGAATAAATTTAATTAAGGCCGTGTCTAATAAAATAATTAATGGGCTTAAGAATGGTTTTTGGGTTAATCAAATTACATAAGGGTATATTAAGAATTTGCCGCCCATAACCCTTACCTTATATATATTTTTGTTCCTACCATTCCATTCCCATTCACGTCATTTTGAGACGCAAACTAAAAGCTTAGGAAGGGGCGGCCATTAGGAGAAAAGGAATTCAATTAAAAGCTAGAAATTCAAGCTTAGGGGAAATCAATCTCAATCCAATCTCCTTATCTTAATCAAGGTGAATAATAATAATTCCATCTCTATTTTGGTTTGAATCATTTGTTTTTGAATTTAAGGGTAAATTCATTTTTATGATGAATTGGATGATGATATGCTAGACTATTGATTTGTTTAATTTAAACAAGATTGTTTAAATGGAATTATACACGGTTTAGGGTAAAACCGATTTATGTTGATATTTAAATGCCATGGAAAAATTTTATGTTATGTAAAATATGATTTTGGAGTTGGTTTCAATTTTGATAATTTTCCAAGCTATGGAAAGATTGTTATGAATTTTCAAAGGAAAATATAGTTATTTGGGTTTATAAATTTATTTTGGAAAATATGTTAAGGATTTGGGTCTGGAATTTTGATATGTTAGATAACATGATTAAAGTGAATTTTTGGAATTTCTAGGGATTTTTTCAAAGTAATTTCTATGTAAATTAAATTATTTTAGAAGAGGGACTTCTTTGCAATATTGGTTTTGCTTAATGGAAGGTCTTATTGGATTAACTTAACCATGCTTTAGATCTGAAATTAGCAGCAGTTATTTTAGTAAAGAATTTGAAAAAGTTAAGACAGCCAATCTGGTGTTGACACGTGGCATGTTAGTTAGAAAAAGGTTTGTTTTAAGTAGTATTAAACCAGCTTTACTCAGAAAAGATGGTTTCGCCTACTTTGGAAGTACCTTTCCACCAAGAGCTTCCGCCTTCAACCAAGTCGAAACCTACTAAGCCGAAATCAATACACAAGGTATCACAAAGATGGTATGTAGTGGATTGGAGAAAGGCAGAAGGTAGGGTGTCGAAACATAGCTTTCGAAGGGGTCGAGATCTTTGGTTTATTTTCTAAAGAAAAGCGCCTGCCTGTTTACAAGGAGGTTTCGAAGGACTCGAAACCATACCTACGAAAGGTATTTTAAAATAAGTTTTCAAAGTAGAGCTGCTGCCATTTTAAAAAAGTAGCTTCCAAAGGAGTTACTTAGTTTTTGAAATAGAAGCTTTCTGAAGGGGTAGTTTCGACCAAGTCGAAACCCTTCTGTAACTTTAAGCCTTTCGATGGTATTGAAGATATCAATGCGGTAGAAAGGTGCTTTGTGTTTTTAAAAATATAAGCCACTTCTAATAGCTTTCGAAAGGGGTTAGGGGTTTCGAACGCAATGGTTTCAAAAGGGGTTTCGAAGCCAACCTTCCAATATTTTACCCAGATGTTTTATGCTTTCAAAAGAGATGGTGCCGACGCCATCATGTTTTCCCTAATATTTTTATATAATAAAGGATGGTTTCGAAAGAGATGCTTTCGCCCACATTCACTTTGACCCAAATAATATTTTAAGTATAAACCCAATGCATTCAAAAGAGGGACTTTTAATGGTTTAGGAAGGGTTACTTCCAATGGTTTCGAAAGGGGTACTTTCAAATGGTTTCGAAGCTATGCTTCCAAAGTTATATGTTAATACTTTAATACAATCGAAAGGTTTCGAAAGGAAGGTTTTAAAGTATTAGAAAGGTAGGAGCCTAATGTTTTGAAGATAGATTTTAATGCCTTTGAAGGTCATCCAATGAAGTCAAAAGCAAGGTTTCGAAGGTGTCGAAAGGTTTTATAACCCAAATTCATTTTTAAAGGAAAAACCCATGGCTAAATTAAAGGATTTTTTGTAATGGTTTTGAGAAGAAGCTTTCCTTAATAAAATAATAAGTTAAAGGGATTAACCATGTTTTATATTAAACCCACAGGAGTCGCATTGTTTTGTAATTATGTTTGCTTCTTCAAATATAAATATATTCACATTATAATGGACGCATAACTGCAATTTGGGGATAAAGGGTAGAAGAACCAGCTAGGTTAAGTAGTGAATATAAATTTATTAAACTCCTAGATGAGTAGAATTGCATCCAAGAGGTCAGGGAGACCAGAATATAGGATGCCTAAATATGGAAGTTTTCAGGGAGACAGGTTCATGGTGATCCCATGAAAACTATGATTAGGAGGTTATTGGAGTTACCAATAGGTTCATAGTGATCTCATGAAAACTATGTTATAAAGAGTGGTTGGTAAGGGCCACTTGGTTCATAGTGATCCCATGAAAACTATGTTCGGATTAAGGTATTGACAGATGGCAATAGGTTCCTAGTCAACCCATGAAAACTAGGATAAGAAGAAAAGATATTGGCAGGGGCCAATAGGTACCTAGTAAACCTATGAAAACTAGGATAAGGGAGAAGTTATTGGAGTAACCAATAGTTTCAGGGGAAACCATGCATCAATTAACCCCACAGGAGTGGTAGAGTTAAGTTAATTGGCAGGGTCCAATAGGTTCATAGTGCACCCATGAAAACTACGAAATAGGACAGGGAGTCCATATATTATATAAAGGTTATTAGTAAGCCCATGAAAACTAATAGGTTAATAGTGACCATAGAAACTATAAATATGACAATGAGTCAAATAAACAAAGGCTGGGAAATCCAGTATGTTTTAACATGTTTGCATATCATCATAATATTTTGAAATGACTATGTTTTTAACCATTGTGGATGCAGGAGCACAATATATGGTTTTACAAAGGTTTTAGGATACTAGTGAGGGGAAAACCTGTTCCGCTAAGCAGTGTGGTCTCACTAGATATCTAATTGATTTGAGATGGTAGATTATTATTCATACCAGGCTTTATGTTTGACTCGAAGTTTATGTTTTCCCCTTAAACTCTCGGGTACTCAATTGATTTTGAGTAGTTTGAGAGTTGAGGTTTTCAAGTACCTCATTAGATGAATAAAGCTTCTAGAGCTGTGCAGGAGGCATGATAGCTATATAGAGTTTTCTTGTATTTGATTCCACCGTGTTGTTTGTAATGGCAAAGTCGTTATATTGCCTATATATATAATGATCATCCAAGGGGGCATCTTCATATGTCGCACTTGGCGTATGTTGTAAAAAATATATTTTTTCTGAACGTGGTTTACGATTGTGGGATTATATAATGAATTGGAAATGATTTGATATGGAATGTGACCTTGTTTGATGTTTTAATTTTTTTTCCATATTCATGTGTTTTTGTATATCAATGAATCTAACACCACCTTATTTGGTCGCCGAAGATTAATAACTATGGATGACTTCAGCATCAGTAGCCATTAGCTTTAGGCCTCCAAGTAGGGGGATGTTACAAGTTGGTATCAGAGCATGGGTTTATGAAACTTTAAAAGAGAGTTAAACCTAAAAGTTTTTGAAACATAATCCAATGAATTTGAAAATATGATCGGAGTTTGGGTTAACGCTATAGTAACTTACTTGTATTTGATATATATATATATAAGTACGTATTACCCTCTCTCTTAGATCATTCTTCTATATCTTACTTAGGCTCGTATGCAGATTTACGAGAAATAAGATATGGAAGCAGGAAATGGAAGAGGAAATCTAGGTCGAGGAAGCACCATAACCAAAGGAATTGCTCGACCTAATACCAGGAGGAATCAAGGTCGATAGGCTAATGCTAACCAAAATGCTGAGGCCAATGTTGGTGCTAGAAATCCGCCAGTAGATGCGGGGATGGTGTATCAGTTGTTAGCCAATCTTTTGCAAGCTGGGGTTGCTGGTAATGTTGGAGGAGCTAATCCTATGGCTCTAATTGGGAATAACTATGCTAAGTTGAGTAGAGACTACACCAGTTTGGGTGGAAAGCCGTTTGTTGGAACGGAGGATGTTGTTGAGTTTGAGAATTAGCTATTGCACTGTGAGAGGATCTTCACTGATCTAGGATTGGATGATGGGAAAAAGAGGAGGCTGCCCTCTAGGCAGTTGCAAGGGGAACCGCTTCACTGGTTGATTTCAGAAGGAGGTTTGAGCAGAGGTTTCTATTTGAGGTTGCTAAGGCGACATTGATGAGGAAATTCATGGATCTAGTTCAAGATGAGATGTTAGAAATCGAGTACGCTGCTAAGTTTGATGAGCTGTCTCGATATGGATATGCTATGTTTGACACTGACATAAGAAGGAATAAGAGGTTCATTCGAGAATTGAGACCTGAGCTTGCTAGAATGACCATGACCCATATCCGGGAATCTTGTAATGTGGTGGTGGTGATGGCTATTCGCCATGAAGAAATGCTGGCTGGTTGTGCTAGAGAAAAACTAGTTAAATCCCAGGGTCCTCAGGGAAAGAAGAGGAAATTCTTTAAGAAGAAGGGAGCCCAGAAAGAGGATGCTGCCAAAAAGGCAAAGGCTGATTTAGGGTGCTTCAAGTGTGACAAGAAGGGTCATTATGCTCATGAGTGCCAGTCAGGCAAGGGAAAGAAGGCTGCAAATAAGAAGAATGTGAAGTGCTTCAACTGTGATCAAGTTGGGCATTATAAGAACCGGTGTCCATAGCCAGTTAGGGTGGACAAGGGGAAAGATTTTGCTGTTGGATCATCTACTAAGCCAACTGCAGCTGATAAAGGAAAGACGGTGATGGAAGGTACGTTTTTGATTCAGAGTATACCAGTTAGGATAATATTTGATACCAGTGAATTACATTCATCTATATCACAATATTTAGTTGATAGGTTATGCTTAGAACCCACATACCTTGTTACTTCCTTAAGGGTTGTGAATCCAATAGGAGGGTATGCAACTCTGGGGATGAGATGTGACTATTTAGAACTTGACTTATTAGGTCATATGTTTGCATGCAGTTTGTATGTTTTTAATTTCGTAGATGTCAGAATCATTTTGGGTATGGATTAGTTGAGAAGGTACGAGGCCAGGATATTTTGCCAGGATGGGGAGATATCACTAAGACACCCTGATAGCCATAACTGAATTATATTCTCAGTAGAGAATGCTGACCGGAGTAGTTGTGCTTTTTTAAGTGCAATGGAAGTGGAAGAAGATCTAAGTCAGGTTCAAATAGCAAGAGAGTTTGCAGATGTGTTTGAGCCACTCACAGGACTACCACCAAAGCGAGCTGTTGATTTTTGAATAGATCTTGTGCCAAAAGCTGAACCTGTAAGTAGACCACCTAGCAGGATGACACCCACTGAGATGAAGGAATTGAAGGTGCAGCTAGTGGATCTAGAAGGAAGGAATTTTATTAGACCAAGCAGTTCGCCTTGGGGAGCGGCCGCGGTGTTCATAAAGAAACCAGATGGGTCATTGAGGATGTGTATCGACTATCATAAGTTGAATGAAAGGACGATAAAGAATAAGTACCCTTTAACAAGAATTGATGATCGGTTTGATCAGTTGAGTGTAGCCAGAGTGTTTTCCCTGTTGCATTTGGCGACAGGGTTCCATCAGTTGAGAGTGGCGGAGGACAGCATTCCTTTGATAGCATTTCAGACTAGATATGGTTCGTATGAGTGGTTAGTAATGCCATTCGGGTTGACGAATGCACCTGCTTTCTTTGTGTATTTGATGAACCGAGTCTTTCGAGAGTATTTGTATAGATTCATGTTGGTGTTTATAGATGACATTTTGGTATACTCTAAGGATAAAAGAGAGCATGAAGATCATCTTAGAGTTGTGCTTGCGACGCGGAGGCAGAATCAGCTAAAGGCGAAGTTTTCCAAGTGTCATTTTTGGAAGAAAGAGGTTAAGTTTCTTGGTTACGTGGTTTCAGAGAAAGGACTGTCAGTCGATCCAGATAAGATCGAAGCTGTAAACAATTGAAAGAGACCAGAGACGGTGACCGGGATTAGAAGTTTTCTTGGACTTGATGGCCACTACCGGAGATTCATCAAGGATTTCTCGCGAATAGCAGCACCTTTGACTAAGTGTGCCAGGAAGGAGGTGAAGTTTGTTTGGTCCGACAAATGTGAGGAAGCATTCCTTAAGTTAAAGCATTTGTTGACCAATGCACCAGTGTTAGTAGTTCCAGATGGAAACCAAGGGTTGGTAGTATACACTGATGCATATTGGACTGGATTGGGAGCAGTGTTGATGCAGAGGGGCAAAGTCATTACCTATGCATCTAGGCAGCTTAGACCGCATGAAGTAAGATATTCTACTCATGACTTAGAGTTGGCTGTGGTGATTTGTGCCTTGAAGATTTGGAGGCATTATCTTTTGGGGAGAGATTTGAGCTATACAGATATCATAAGTCTTTAAGATATTTATTCTCTCATAAGGAGTTGAATATGAGATGACAGAGATGACTGGATTTTTTGGCTGCTTATGATTTTGGTATAGAATATACGCCAGGGAAAGGTAATAAAGTAGTGGATGCTCTTAGAAAAAGACATCAGAATGTGGTGTTGGCTATGTTAGCAGAATGGAAGGATCTAGAAGCTTTGGCCAGTTGCAGTGTGCAGTTAAGATCGACTGCTAGTTCTAGTCAGAGTACTGCCATGTTGTCCTGTTTAGAAGTTCGACCAGTGTTGATTGAAAGAATTGCCTCTAAGAAGAAGGAAGATCCATTATTAGCCGAGGGGATAAGAAGGCTTGAGGTTGGAACTAGGATCGATGATTTGAAAGATTTTAGTCTTGACTAGAGAGGATGGTTGAGAAAGAAGGGGCGATTATATGTTCCATATGTTGAGAACTTGAGGAGAGAAGTTCTTGAGGAATGTCATTGATCCAAGTTTACGATTCATCCTAGAGGGACCAAGATGTATCAAGATATGAATAGGATTTTTTATTGGGAAGGCGTGAAGAGAGATGTTGGCTTGTGGGTTAGGCAGTGTGTAAATTGTCAACAAGTGAAGGCCGAACATCAAAAACCGAGTGGGTTACTTCAGCTTCTAGAGATCCCAGTTTGGAAATGAGATTCAATATCCATGGATTTTATAGATGTGTTGCCAAGGTCAAGCATAGGAAACAATAGTATATGGGTCATTGTGGATAGGTTGACTAAGAGTGCCTATTTTATTCCAGTAAAGTCGACCAGGACGGCACCTGTTTTGGCGAAGTTGTTCATGAAGAACATAGTTAGACTTCATGGAATTCTTAGTTGCATAGTTAGCGACAGAGATGCTTTATTCACTGGCGAATTCTAGAAAAGTCTACAGGATGTGTTAGGCACTAAGCTCAAGATGAGTACCGTATATCACCCATAGATAGATGGGAAGACAGAGAGAGTCAACAAGGTACTAGAGGATTTGTTAAGAGCTTGTGTGTTGGATTTTGGTGGATCTTGGGAGGACCACCTACATTTGGTTGAATTTTCCTATAATAATAGTTACCAGACTAGTATAGGAATGGTGCCTTTTGAAACTTTGTATGGAAGGCCATGCAAATGACCAGTATGTTTGTTGGAGACCGGAGACAGATTAGTCTTAGATCAAGATTTGGTTAGGGAGGCGTCAGAAAAGATTGAGCTAATCCAAGAACAGATGAAGGAAGCTCAATCCAGACAGAAGAGTTACGCAGATAAGAGGCATAAAGACCTATAGTTCTCAGTTGGAGACAAGGTTTTCATTCAGGTATCACCAATGAAGGGTGTGGTACGGTTTGGGAAGTCAGGGAAACTGGCACCGAGATATGTTGGTCCATTCCAAATTATAGAAAGGATTGGAAAGCTTGTATATAAAGTGGTGTTGCCGAGCAGTATGACCGGTGTCCATAATGTATTTCATGTGTCTCATCTTCGCAAGTAAGTGCACGATCCAGAGGCTACTATTCCTCCGACAGGGTTGGGAGATCTAGTAGTTGAGCCTAATTTGACTTTTGTGAGACAACCAGTTCAGGTTGTTGCGAGAGATGAGAAAAGATTGAGGAACAAGACAGTCAAGTTGGTGAAAGTTCAGTGGAGCGACAACGAAAAGGACTGTACTTGGGAGACAGAGAACATGATTCGAGATACTTATCCTAATCTTCTTTGAGGGTATGTCTATATTAGATTTATATAGATAATTCCTAGACAGGTAGACTATAATGGTTGTTAGGAGTCGTTACAGTTGATTGCTATGTTTAGTATTTAGTCCTTACTGAATTTCGAGGACGAAATTCTTTAAGGAGGGGAGCCGGTAACACCCCTAATTTTTGATAACATTATTCAGGATATTTAATTAGATAAATTAAATAGAATAAAGTAAATGTTAAGTGATAAGGAGGTTGAGATTTGAATAAATTTAATTAAGGTCGTGCCTAATAAAATAATTAATGGGCTTAAGAATGGTTTTTGGGTTAATCAAACTAGATAAGGGTATATTAGGAATTTGCCGCCCATAACCATTACCCTTATATATATTTTCATTCCTACCATTCCATTCCCATTCACGTCATTCTGAAACGCAAAATAAAAGCTTAAAGAAGGGCCGACCATTAAGAGAAAAGGAATTCAATTAAAAGCTAGAAATTCAAGCTTAGGGGAAATCAATCTCAATCCAATCTTCTTATCTTAATCAAGGTGAATAACAATTCCATCTCTATTTTGGATTGAATCATATGTTCCTGAATTTAAGGGTAAATTCATTTTTATGATGAATTGGTTGATGATATGCTAGAATATTGACTTGTTTAATTTAAACAAGATTGTTTAAATGGAATTATACACGGTTTAGGGTAAAACCGATTTATGTTGATGTTTAAATGCCATGGAAAAAATTTATGTTACGTAAAAATATGATTTTGGAGTTGGGTTTCAATTTTGATAATTTTCCAAGCTATAGAAAGATTGTTATGAATTTTCAAAGGAAAATATGGTTATTTGGATTTATAAATTTATTTTGGAAAATATATTAAGAATTTTGGTCTGGAATTTTGATATGTTAGATAATATGATTAAAGTGAATTTTTTGAATATTTGGTGATTTTTCCAAAATAATTTGCTATGACAATTAAATTATTTTAGAAGAGGGACTTCTTTGCAATATTAGTTTTGCTTAATGGAAGGGCTTATTTGATTAACTTAACCATGATTTAGATCTGAAATTAGCGTTAGTTATTTTAGTAAAGAATTTGAAATGGTTAAGGCAACCAATCTGGTGTTGACACGTGGCAGGTTAGTTAGAAAAAGGTTTGATTTAAGTAGTATTAAACCAGATTTACTCAGCAAAGATGGTTTCACCTACTTTGAATGTACCTTTCGACACTGAGCTTCCGCCTTCAACCTAGTCAAAACCTACTAAGCCGAAACCAATACACAAGGTAACACAAAGATGGTACGTAGTGGATTGGAGAAAGGCGGAAGGTAGGGTGTCGAAACCTAGCTTCCGAAGGGGTCGAGATCTTTGGTTTATTTTCTAAAGAAAAGCATCTACCTGTTTACAAAGATGTTTCAAAGGACTCGAAACCAATGCTTGCGAAAGGGTATTTAAAACAAGTTTTCAAAGTAGAGCTGCCGCCTTTTTAAAGAAGTAGGTTCCGAAGGAGTTACTTAGTTTTTGAAATAGAAGCTTTCGGAAGGGGTAGTTTCGACCAAGTCGAAACCCTTCTGTAACTTTAAGCTTTTCAATGGTATTGAAGTTATCAATGCTGTCGAAAGGTGCTTTGTGTTTTTAAAAATATAAGCCACTTCTAATAGCTTTCAAAAGGGGTTAGGGGTTTCGAAGGCAATGGTTTCGAAAGGGGTTTCGAAGCCAACCTTCCAATATTTTACCCAAATGTTTTATGCTTTCAAAAGAGATGGTGCCAACGCCATCAGGTTTTCCCTAATATTTTTATATGATAAAGGATGGTTTCGAAAGAGATGCTTTCGCCTACATTCACTTTGACCCAAATAATATTTTAAGTATAAACCCAATGCATTCAAAAGAGGGACTTTTAATGGTTTCGGAATGTATACTTCCAATGGTTTCGAAATGCGCAAATGGTTTCGAAGCTATGCTTCCAAAGTTATATGTTAATACTTTAATACAATCGAAAGGTTTCGAAAGGAAGGTTTTAAAGTATTAGAAAGGCAGGAGCCTAATGTTTTAAAATAGATTTTTATTATTTCAAAGGAGGTCATCCTATGAAGTCGAAAGCAGGGTTTCGAAGGTGTCGAAAGGTTTTGTAACCCAAACTCATTTTTAAAGGAAAAACCCATGGCTAAATTAAAGGAGTTTTTGTAATGGTTTTGAGAAGAAGCTTTCCTTGATAAAATAATATGTTAAACGGATTAACCATGTTTTATATTAAGCCCAAAGGAGTGGTATTGTTTTGTAGTTATGTTTGCTTCTTCAAATATAAATATATTCACATTATAATGGACCCATAACTGCAATTTGGGGATAAAGGATAGAAGAACCAGCTAGGTTAACCCAGTAGTGAATATAAATTGATTAAACTCCTAGATGAGTAGATTGCATCCAAGAGGTCAGGGCAACTAGAATATAGGATGCCTAAATATGGAAGTTGTCAAGGAAACAGGTTCATAGTGATCCCATGAAAACTACGATTAGGAAGTTGTTGGAGTTACCAATAGGTTCATTGTGATCCTATGAAAACTATGTTGTAAAGAGTGGTTGGCGGGGGGCAATTGGTTCATAGTGATCCTATGAAAACTATTTTCGGATTAAGCTATTGATAGATGTCAATAGGTTCCTAGTCAACCCATGAAAACTAAGATAAGAGGAAAAGATATTGGCATGGGCCAATAGGTTCCTAGTAAACCCATGAAAACTATGATAAGGGAGAAGTTATTGGAGTAACCAATAGGTTCAGGGGAACCCATGAATCAATTAAACCCATAGGAGTGGTTGAGTTAAGTTAATTGGCAGGGGCCAATAGGTTCAAAGTGCACCCATGAAAACAATGAAATAGGACAGGGAGTCCATATATTATATAAAGTGCGACGAACCGTAAATCTTTGAATCGACAATAAACCACACATGTCCAACTCAAAAAGCGCAGACTGATAGAAAGTCATGAGAAAGAAAAGAAGAGAGAAGAAGAGAAGAGAAGAAAAAGAGAAGAAGAAAACCAAATAGAACAATACAAAATCTCACATCGTAGCGGAATAACATATAATATCATATCAATGATCTTTACAAACCAAAACTGTAATATCATATATATCAATCAGAGTTCAATAATCAATCACTAATCATCGGCCTGGACAGTTATAATAACCTGTCCTTACAATTGCCGATAATTTAAATAACAAAGCAGCGGAAAAACAAACATATACAGGAATACGATATGAAGACTTCCAGCTCTCCTACTGAAGCTTTAAAGCACCAAATCTGAACCTGTAAATATACTCGGTCTAACTTGAGCATTGAAAGGGAAGAACGCCCGGATCAGTCTGGTAAACCAGCGTGAGAAAACACACTCAACTGAATTTATTAAATTACTAAAACTTCCTTTCAAAAAAATATCTCGTAAGACATGCCCACACATAAACACGGACATGTTTTTACCTTACGATAACCAAAACATTTCATATCAAATCATGTTATATTATACTAGTGTCTAGTATACAAATAATATTAATCATATCCGAAATTGTTACATTGATTAAATTCCAACATATAGCCCAAAGTGGGTAATACAATCAAAATGGTAGGCATGTAGCGGAGTTTGGATTTCCATATAAATGACCAGGTGAAGGAACTACCTTCCGATGAGTACACCTCTAGATGGATGTCCCGAGGCACATAACATCTGCCTTCTACCAACACAAGACCGGCCCACCTCTATAACTAGGTAGTACCGAATATGTCATCCTCCCGGTCATTACCGATCTTTCCGAGGGCACTCATAGCATGCAAACCACATTAATTTACATCCCGAACGTCGTAACGGGAAGAAATATATCTAGAAGGGGATGATCATATCCTAATTGGGAATGACCCACTTAGCCTTGCCGCATCTAACCCTGTTTCAGTCATTTCCGGTTGATGTGGCCTGAGGTAACGATTACCTTTCACATATCACATATCACATCACTTTGAATGCCACATTGCCATTTCTGTTGACTACTAATTGCCTTCCACAAAAATACAACCCTTGAGCTCGTACGTCTCAAGGAGGGTGTTAAGCTAAGAGAAGTTGGCTTCTCCGCCACCAACAGATGTACGTTTGTAAAAACTAATGTACGTAATCATAGAAATGCAATGTCAGACACTCGTCCATACAAGTTGTCCAGGAATAGGACAAACCGAAGGTACTTTTCTACCACATCCTGTCGGAAAATTCCTAAGATTAGTAGCGAATAGTCCTTGCATTGGATATTTCATAACGAAGAGACTACTACTACTAGATGTATATTGGGATTTTAACCCCAAACGATCAACAAGCAGTCCTTCACTATGAAAATCCTAAATATCAGTATCATCACAACCTGCACAATCGAACGCATATATGTTGGTCTGAAGTGGTTTTCAGATAAATCTGATCCCGGTCTCTTCGCACCAACAATGCAAAAGCATTTCTCAACCTCACACAGAAACTAAGTCTCATAGACTTATCACGTCTCCAACTTTCAACTTGCTATCCTTCGGCCAAGAAGGAAGCTGGATAGATTGGAGTAATCACTCCGCACTACACGAATCAACATTCTCAACACAAACGATAATCAAGCCTACACAGATGGCTACGTACTAAGTGTACGACTAAATAGTTCCCACATCAAGTCGAGGAACTAAAATGGCCGAAATATAAATTTAGAACTAAAGCAGACACTACGCCTGATTTATTAAATCATTCATTAATTAAATCACTTTTCCAAATTTATTACTTCAAATTATCTTTAAAAAGATATATTCTCAAAACCATTTCAATATTAGGAAAACATTTCCATATACTTATTATATAATAAGTGAATTCACAATTTACTTTAATTTCAAACCATTCAACTTCATTTTAAAATATCACTTCCTAAAACATTCATTTTATTAAAAGGATTATTCACTGTCCAAAATCGTGAATATAATTCCTTATCAAATTCATTAATATTGTACATTTAATTTAAAGGATTATTCACTGTCCAAAATCGTGAATAAAATCCCTCTAATAAGCTTTTATATTTAACTTATCAAAATAAGTTGATTTCAGATTTATAAAACAATGTTTATAAATTCCATTTATATTTTATGAAAACTTCAATTTATAAAACTCCTTTATTAACCAATCTCATTTATATCTCATTTACATGCCAAAATCCAATTATAAGTTAATTTACTTATAAATTTTTTACTTACAAATTCACTCTTTTTATAACTTCATAAATTTATAAATCTTATTTACTTATAAGATCCATTTATAACTTCATTTTCACACTTATAAAACTCGTTGATAATCCCATTATTTTTATTTATAAAAATTCAATTTTATAATTCTTATACATAAACCATTCATAATAAATCCAAAATTATCAATTTAAATTATTTTACAAAATAATTAACTTCATATTTCAAAAATCATATTTAGGTATATTTCATAAAAATCATAACTTTTATAACATAAAAATTATAACTTTTTATTTATTTAAAATAAATTCATTTCCTTAACAGTTCAAAAATTAATAAAACATATATTTTCAAAATCACATTGAAATGCTTTTAATTTGAAATCATCATTTTAATATTATAAAATTCCAAAAATATGGCCCAATGCTACAACAGCACTAAATAAGGTGATTCACATCAATCACGGCATCCAAACACATATATCACATGATAACAGCATATATAACAATATTTGTAAATAAAAATCAACACTGGTGAGGAATCTAGTTGGATCCCTCCAACCTGTCACCTGCAACAAATATACATATGAGAAAATATGTACAATGTCCACTTCGAGGCAGAACGCGCGTGCAAAAGGTCATCCGCTCATACACGGGAACGTATAGGGTCCCATCCGCTAAAATATGCGGGAATATATTCAAATACCAATATATATATTTATATATATATATATATAATATACATCCAAACACAACCATCGCAGCATATACTACAATTTATTCTCACTTATATAAAAATATAAGCGAGTCAGAAAGAGTGAGTTGTACTCACTTTGGTTCCAATAGATGTTGCAGCGTTTTATTTCGAATAAAATTATACGAGCGTTTAATTTTATCCAAAAATTTTACTAGCTCGAATCTAGCTCTATCGCTTAGTGTTCATCAATACGAACCCAACGCAACTTGTTTCGTCCGATTTCGACCTCGTACGACAAAGTTATACATTTTTAAAGATTACACGAATTAAATTATAATTAATTTACACTTTTTACTTTTTTTATTTTAAACCTTCTCTTTAATCTGGGCCGTCCATCTTGAATAGGGTAGATCACAAATGCACTTTTCTTTTTCCATCTTCTTCGTTCACGCGCGTTCGTGAAACCCATTGGCCGCCTTTCCTCCATCCACAATCGCCCCTCTAATGTTCATCTATACGCTGATCAGGAAATGCCACATCGAAGCCCCCGCTCCACTCCACCCACACCCTGAACATGATCGCGCTCGGCCACCCCTTGGTCTCGATAAACGCGCTCGAATGCACGATGTTCAAACTGAAATTGCCGCCAATCTTCCCTTTGATTTCGATCATCACCGTTGATCACGTGATCTCGACGTGCTCTATATTTTTCATGTAGAAGGTTTTTGATGATAGTGGATGGATCGAGAGAAAAAGAGTGAAGAGCAATCAAGTTTTCTGGTCGTGCATTTCATGGTAGCGGCTATGCCCTAGGGAATTACGGTTTTGGGCAAAAAGAAATGGTTTGGGTCTTTATATACTAATTTAAACGACACTATTCATCTGAAAATATTTCAAACTCCAATCGAAGCGTGCCGCCAGGCGTTTATAATGTTTTACCCCTATTCTGAGCACAATGGAATATATATCGAGAGCCAATTCCATCGTATTTGGAAGATAGGTTTTCGAATCGAATTATTTTAATTAAAATTTACTTAAATAAATTTCTACGCGTTTTAGCTTCGCACGACCAATTTGTAAGTCCGATTGACACGAAATTTGAAATCCTATAATAATATAACATTAAGGATTCAATGAAACTGGTTTCGTCTAAATCCAAGACCGTGTCAAAAATGACTGTTTTTACATGTTAATTAAATATTAAAATATCTAATTTCTATAAAATAACTTTTAAATCAATTTTAAAAATTCCCTAACTGTATTCTAATTCAAATAAAATTTAATTCAACTTTATAATTTGTTTTCATTTACATAAAAGTCAAAATCAATTATTTCTGTAATTTCAAATATTAAATCAACAATTTAATTATCCAAATAAATCAAGATATTTGAAATATAAGTTATTCAACTTATAAAATTAACTTGTGAATATTTAAAATCAATTAAATATTCCAATTTCGAATGAGTAAAATTTTGGGTCGTTACATAAAGGTTATTAGTAAGCCCATGAAAACTAATAGGTTAATAGTGACCCTAGAAACTATGATTATGACATGGAGTCAATTAAAACGAGGATGGGAAATCCACTATGTTTTAACATGTTTGCATATCATCGTAATATTTTGAAATGACTATTTTTTTAACCATTGTAGATGTAGGAGCATAGTATATGGTTTTATAAAGGTTTTAGGATACTAGTGAGGGGAAAAACCATTCCGCTAAGCGGGGTGGTCTCACTAGATATCTAATTGATTTGAGATGGTAGATTATTATTCATACCAGGCTTTATGTTTGACTCGAAGTTTATGTTTTCCCCTTAAACTCTCGGGTACTCAAATGATTTTGAGTAGTTTGAGAGTTGAGGTTTTTAGGTACCTCATTAGATGAATAAAGCTTCTGGAGACGTGCAGGAGACATGATAGCTATAAAGAGTTTTCTTTTATTTGATTCCGCTGTGTTGTTTGTAATGGAAAAGTTGTTATATTGCCTATATATATATACTCCAATCATCCAAGGTGGCATCTTTATACGTCGCTCTTGGCGTATGTTTGTATAAATATATTTTCTCTGAATGTGGCTTATGATTGTGGGATTATGTAATGAATTGGAAACGATTTGATATGGAATGTGATCTTGTTTGATGTTTTATAATTTTTTACCATATTCATGTGTTTCTGTATATCAATGAATCTAACACCGCCTTATTTGATCGCCGAGGATTAATAACTATGGATGACTGCAGCATACATAGCCATTAGTTTTTTGCCTCCAAGTAGGGGGATGTTACACAAACACTATATTTTCACAACTTATAGTTCATCAAAATTAAGTTGTTTTCTTTTCCAAAAATAAGAGTTTTACTCACCAAAACTTTACTAATTCAAGGCGAACTTTTTCTTAACTTTGATATAAGCTAGAATTTTGCAAAATGAAGACTTCAAGGCAAAAATCACCTAGACTAGGCTTGGCCATATAGAAGTTTGGGCTTGGCCATGTGGGCTAGTGGAGGATGGTGCTTGTATTTTGGAAGAGGAAGTGTTGTAGAGCTTGTAGAAGTGTTTTAGCAAGAAGTGGAAGTGATTTAAGTGGAAAAAAGTGATTTTTTTCTTAATTTAGAAAATATAAAGAGAGGCCATGCATATGTTTGCTCAAGCTTTTAGGAAATTTAAAGTGGAGATGGAGATTGTAAAATGAGAAATATGAGAGGTAAGGGGTATATATAGGCTTAGAAAATTTATTTAAAATGTATAAAGTGCTTTGAATTTTATGTACACACATGCATGCACTCCCTCTCCCTCCCATAATTTCCATCCTCCCTTTGTAGCCCCACCCCTCCATCATGCACTATTCATGCCATGCTCCATGTACTTTGTGTTGAAAAAGATAGTTTTATATGTTAATATATACACATAAAGTTTTTATAAATAAAACCGCATTTTTATCTTATATGTTTATATACTTAAGTGAGAAAATATATACATGCATATATACATGTACACACCATGTTAAGATAGTTTGTAGTGTGTGCATATGTGTTCAAAATAGCGATGACATTTTAGATAACTTTTAGCTGATGAAAAATCAATATTTCAAAAAATAAGTTCCAGTCACATTTTCTATTTCTCTATGAACTATATATATTGGTAAAAAAAATTGAAAATGATTTTATCATAAATAATTATTATTTAAAATAGTTTTTTTGTTAATAAAAATTCATTTATTTATTATTTAAAATATATTTAAATATCCATTTGTTTAGCAATTAAATTCCGGGTCATTACATCTCCCCCTTAAAAGAATTTCATCCCTAAATTAGGAAACGATGAGATAACTCAAACTATGCGAAAAGTTATATATTCATATCATAAATAGATACAAAGGCATACACTAAGCATCCATGACAAACATGAATACACTAAACATACAACCTACGACTACCTGTCCTAAAATCAACTGTGGATAAGCTTCTTTCATACAATCTACAATCTCCCAAGTGCAGTCCCTTGGATCCCCACTCCACCGAATCTTGACTAGTCGCACCACCTTGTTACACATCTCTTTTCATCCCGATCCACAACATAAAATGTATGTCTAACCACTGTCAAGTTCCGTTCTATCTCCAATTCCTCTTGAACCGATGGCTCCACAATCAAAGATGGGTCATAAATATATTTTCTCAAATGAGACACGGAACACATTATGAACACTTTCCAATCTTTTGGGCAACTCGACCCTATAAGTAAGCGATCTGATTCTCTCAAGAATACGGAAAGGTCGAATATACCTTGGAGCTAACTTTCCCGCTTTTCCAAATCTAACAGCTCCTCTTATTGGAAAATTTTTACGAACACCGAGTCTCCAACCACAAATTCTAATCTCTTCGCCTCTTATCAACATAACTATTTTGGCGATCTTGGTCTTCCTGCATTCTTTTCTTAATCACTGCAACTATTTCTGTAGCCTCTTGGATCATGTCTGGCCCAAGTGCTAGTCTATCTCTCGTCTCAACCCAATATGCTGGTGACTTGCACGATCTTCCATATATGGCTTCATAAGGTGCCATTCCGATGCTTGCCTGAAAATTATTGTTGTAGGAGAACTCAACTAAATGCAAATGATCCTCCCATGATCCACCAAAATCCAGAATACATGCTCTCAAGAGATCCTCTAAAATCCGATTCACTCGCTCCGTCCGTCCGTCTATTTGGGGGTGGTATGCTTCCCAAAATTGACTAGTGAATATGGGGTCTTGATCACTTACAATACTCACAGGAAGTCCATGCAACCAGACTATCTCTCTCATAAAAAATTTAGCTAAAGAAGCAGCGGTCCTTGTTAGTTTTACCGGAATAAAATATGCGCTCTTCGTTAGCCGATCCATAATATCCCATACTCCTTCATTTCATTTTCTGGTTATGGGTAAACCATCGATAAAATCCATTGATATTATTTCCCATTTCCAATTAGGTATTTCCAAGGGTTGTAATAATCCAGCTGCCTTCTAATGATAACCTTTGATTTGTTGATAGCATGAACACCTGCTAACAAAGATAGTGATTACTCTCTTCATTCCCTTCCACCAAAACATACGCTTCATGTCCCTATGCATCTTTGAGACACCTGGATGGATACTCAACTTAGAACGATGGCAGTTCGACAAAACTTCCTGCCTAAGACCATTGACATTCGATACATAGATCGGTTCATTCATCCTCAAAACTCCTTGGTTATCAATCTTAAAACTTCTACAATGTCCCTCCTTAAACTTCCTGATAATTGCCACTAAGCTTCTGTCCACTCTTTGCTTGCTCGCTATTCTCTCTAGGAGGGTCGGGGTAACTCCAAAAGAGTCAAAATGGCATTCCTACTTAAGGCGTCTGCCACCACATTAGCCTTTCCTGGCATATGAATAATATCCAAGTCATAAGCCACCAGGAACTCCAACCATTTTTATTGCCTCAAGTTCAGATCCTTCAGAGTAAAAAGATACTTCTGGGATTTATGATTCGTGAAGAGTTCGAATTTTTCACCTAATTAAAGAAAGAAATTTACTCCTAGAATCTCTAGAGATTAGAAAGAAACTAATTGGAATGGATGGATCCTTACCCAGCAAGTAGTGCCTCCACATTTTCAATGCAAAGACAACAACCAACAACTCTAGGTCATGCGTAGCATAGTTCTTCTAATGAGCCTTCAACTGTCTGCTTGCATATGCAATCACTCTACCATGTTGCATCAAAACAACACCTAGTCCCACTCCATAAGTATCTGTGTAAACGATGAATCCACTATTTCCATCTGGAATAACCAAACCTGGTGCACTAGTCAATTATTTCTTCAATTCCAGAAATGCTTCTTCATGCTTTGGTGTCCATATAAACTTCTCCTCCTTCTTAGTCAGCTTTGTCAAATGGGAGGAAATCTTAGAATAATCTTGAATGAACCTCTTATAGTATCCAGTCAAACCTAAGAAACTTCTAACTTCGTTAGGAGTCTGTGGCCGCTTCCATTTCTGAATAGCATCACCTTCGCTGGATTCACTAAAATACCTTCTCCTGTCACAATATGTCTTAAGAATCTTACCTCCAATTCTCAAAAATGGCACTTAGAAAATTTTGCCTTCAGGACATGTTTCCTTAATATCTCCAACACCACTTTCAAATGATGTTTATGCTCCTCCTTGGAATTTTGAGTAGATAAGGATGTAATTGATGAAAACTAACACAAACTTATTAATAACATCTCGAAAAACACGGTCCATGAGGTCTACAAATTATGCATATGCATTGGTTAGCCCGAAAGGCATAACCAACCACTCAAAAAGACATTCAGGGCCCTTAAACGCAGTTAAGGGTATACTATCTTCAGCAACCCTTCACTGATGGAATCCAATAGCAAGATCCATATGAGAAAATACCGTAGCTACATGAAGTTGGTCCAAAAGATCATTAATGCAGGGTAAGGGACACTTATTTCTAATGGTCAGCTTATTCAACTCCTTATAGTTCATGCACAACCTTAAAGATCCATCAGACTTAGCTGTAAACACCACAACAGATCCCCAACTCGAATGACTAGGTCTAATCAACCCTCTTCTTAACAAGTCACTAGATTTCTTTTCTAATCCGTTTTACTCTTTCGGAGCCATCCTTCTCTTGGGTTGAACCATAGGCCTTGCACCAGGGACTAAATCAATGCGAAACTCTATCTCTTGGTGTTGGGGTAAGCTATTGACTTCTTTAAACACATCCAAAAAATCCTTAACAGATTGTATAGAACTTAACTCATCCTCGGATGATTCCAGGGCATACAAGAAACTACACGTATTAATACCAGGATTCTTGCATGATATTTTAGCAATTCTTCCCAACATAGTTTCTAATGATACCGTCCTTTCATCATAATCTAAGATTGTTCCATACCTTGATAACCAGTTAATACCAAGAATAATATCAAATATTTAAAGTCTAAGACATATGGGTCGCAAGAAAAGTGATGAGAAAGGTAGGAAATTGGCACATTCTTACAAATCATACTCAAATGGGTCACATCACTTATTGGGTTAGAGACACACATAGGGTTTTCTAAAATACTTGGAATAAGATGAAATTTATCTACCGATTCTAAAGAGATAAAACTATGAGAAGCACCAGTATCAAATAATGCTCGGAAAAAAACCATTAATCAGTAAGATACCTTACCCATTCCCATCCGTTGAAGTAGACGGTTCATTCTTAATGGCATACACCTTAGATGGCTGCACCTTCTTCATTAGTGGGCACTCTTTGATCATATGACCCGACTGATGACAACTGAAACAAAGCGCCTTTAAGACCATTTGAGAGTTGGGCCCACTTTGCCGCTTAAGAGCTTCATGGTTCAGACATAACCTTGAAATATGACCTTTCTGCTTGCAAAGGTAACAACTAATATTCTTGAACATTTTCCCCTTATTCCCTCCTAGATTGAGATTCCTTTTATTCGAATTATTTCCACTCACATTCCCACCGGTTGGTGCTACTAAAGTAAGCTTCTTTTTTTTCCAAGGCCTCGTACCTTAGAGCCATATCAACTAAATTCTCAAAAGTACTCTTAACATGAGCAGTCATTCTCTCGTGGTACTATTCTCTCATACCCAAAACAAACATCTCGTTTTTCCTTAAAAGGGTGTTGATAAATTCCGGTCCAAAATAAGATAACTCGTTGAACCTTGTCTTATATTCTGCTATAGATGGATCCCCCTGCTTCAGGTCCATGAAGTTCCTATACATCCTGGTCCTTCCTGCTATTTGCAAGAATTGGTCCTCAAAAACTTCTTTAAATCGGGACAAAGAGAACTCTTCTTCTAGAACATTTATAGTAAGAGAGTCCCACCAAGCTATTGCTCCCTCTTGTAGTTGCCATGCTGCTAAGAACCTTTTCTGTTTATCCGGTAAGTTGAGACCATTAAAAATCTTTTTGCAAGATCGCAACCAGGCTTACACTTCCATGATAGACTCAGTTCCTTTAACCGGTTTTCCTTCTAAATTGGTGTAATCTTTGCATAAGGTGGCGAATTCACTCTTGGCTGCTCTAATGTTGCCTCTTCGGCAATTTGAACTCCTCTAGGATTTGAAATTTTCAACCATTTGTATTTGTAGTGCTACCCGCTCCCCTACCTCGTCTACCATTATCACTCATGTCTAACTAATTGGATATAGTAAGATAATTCTTAGAATACTTAGACGAGATAAATCTTGAAAGAAGGGTACTAATCGAACCTATCAAGCTGATTTATCTATCAAAGATATATATATATATGTATATATATATATGTATATGTATAGGTATACGAATAAAAATTACAAATACGCACTCTCAAAGTTGACCCCAACCCAAAGCATAGGTATTCGCCTAACCTAAGCTATGATACCGAAATGTAATGATCGCCTTTCTTACACCAAAAGACGAGCCATTAAGGGTAGAAGATAAAGAAAGATAAGAAGAAACTACATAATCACAAAATCTCACCACGAATCAGAACAACATATAATAGATAACATAGGATGTTACAAAGTTATTTCCATACTAATAATACATCAAAGTCATTACATTAACAACCTTCAGCTGGGCAGTTGTAACTACCTGCCCATACAAAATGCATAGATCATACATACATACAAAATAGAAATACGATAGTAACTAGCTAACGGTGAAGCCACCTACTCCAACTCCTTCAAAATGCTTCCATGAGAAACATAGATCACTTGGCTTCTCATACAAATTTGAGTACCCAAGAGTTTTAGGAAAAGAAAATTATACTCCGAGTTCTACATGGGTCCAGTGTGAGTAAACTCAAACAATTTAATTTTTACTTTTATAAAATGCTTTGAAAGTCAAAAGTATCTCGTAAGACCATGCTGTACATAAACATGGACGGGTTTTTACCTTACAATTACCAAAACACTTTATATGGAAATCCAGTGATATTATCATAATGTCTAGGGTCAAGTAAATAATTAACATAGCTAAAATTTTTACATTAATTAAATTATAGCATAATAGGTATAAAACTAAAAGCAACTTATTGGGAAATGGAGTCCATACAATGATCGGGCTACTAAGGTACCGCCCATCACAGTACACCTCTAGATTTATGTACCGAGGTCGAACATATCGACCCCTACTAACACAAGCCCGGGCCTACCTTTTATTAGATAGTAACGATTATGATCACCCCTCGGTTGGGATCAACAACTGTACCGAAACATACATGAGTAAATATCTAGATGGGAGAGATCATACCCTAATGGGAGCGACCCACCTAGCCTTGCTACATCTCCCTTTTTTTAGTCATTCCCGGTTGATGGGGTCTAAAGCTATGGCTTTACCCTCTTACATATAGCACTTCCTCTTGGAATGCTAACATTGCCTTCCAGATGTTGATAGAATGTCAGCACTCATCCATACAAGTCATTCAGGAGATGAACGAACCGAAGGCACTATTTCCACTACACCAGTTTTGGGATCACCCTTAAGGTTAGTACCAAATAGATCTTGCACTTTAAGTCTTCATTTTGGACCTTGACTTCAGTGTTTCCAATTCGAGTGCTTACGCTGGTTCGAAGTGGTTATCGGATAACAACTATTATCCGATCCTTCGCTCCAAACCAACGTTTGATAATTTTAAAAGTCAAGTTGTTTATAGTGAACCATTCCACTATCAGGGTGTACAAATGTACATATGAACATACGTTCCATATGCTTAGATTATCATGGACCGCTTATCGAAATTAACTCTCTTATATTCATCACATTCCCGGAGTACGGTATTTGTGATAAGTATAAGTCGACTTACTCTCAATAAAACGTGTCAACGTTTTATCGCAACTACTTTAATTCGTTTGGCTAATTAATAGCATCAACAAGAGATCCTTTGGTTCAAAACAATTTACTTAAATAAGAAAGTTGGTTAGTAATAAATAAACGATAGAGTTTTGAAAGAAACTTTAAAATAAATAAACCTTAATTAAATCATAAGTTTAAAACTTAAACTTTAATTAATCTTAATTAAATCAAAAATCATAATTAATTAAATATTTATTTATAATTAAACTTTAATTAAATAACATTCATTTAAGAATTAAATTCTAATTAATTAGATAATTAACCATTAATTAAATAATAATTAATTAAACAATTAACTTTAATTAAATAATTTACTAAAGTAAATAAACTTGATTAAATAAAAATTAATTTTTCTTTTATCTTAACGAATCATTATTTAAAAACTTCCTTAATTAAAAATATTTGACTTAGTTAATAATTTCTTAAACTCAAATTATTTAACCTAATTACTTAATTAATTAATAATTAAATATAATTAAATAATTAAATAGATAAATTATTAAATAATAAAACTTATCTTATTACTTAATTTATTAGTTTGAAATGATTTTTCAAAAGCAATCCAAAAGAAAACATTTTAAATGTTGAAATCGTGAAATTTCCCCAGTTGCATCCATAGCGACTATCGCTATGAGCGCAGTTCGCTAGAATTGATTTCTAAGTGAAAATCTCATTTTAACTCTAGCTACCACATGTTTTGAAACACAAATGAATGGGTTTTGAAAACTTAAACAAAAGGTGAAAACTTGGAAAAACATATACTAAATTCAAAACTAGAAAACAAGCTTTTGTTTTCAAATCGGATCTCAAGTCCTTTGCGACTTTTAAATGTGCTAACTTCACAACATTTATATCACATACACTTAGTTTTTGTTTCGTAGACACATTGCCATCATATCATAACCAACCATTCACATATCCATATCCAAACATATCGTTTAACATCCAAATTACAATTCCAAGCTTAATCACAAACTTGTAACCATATGCCATCCAAACAACACGATATTTCAACACAACAAACACTATATTTTCACAACATATAGTTCATAAAAATCAAGTTGTTTTCTTTTTCAAAAATAAGAATTTTACTCACCGAAACCTTACTAATTCAAGGTGAAATTTTGCTAAACTTGGCTATAAGCTAGAATTTTGCAAAATGAAGACTTCTAGGCCAAAATCACCTAGACTAGGTTCGGCCATAGGGAAGTTTGGGCTCGGCCATGTGGGCTAGTGGAGGATGGTGCTTGTATTTTCGAAGAGGAAGTGTTGTAGAGCTTGTAGAAGTGTTTTAGCAAGAAGTGGATAAGTGGAAAAAAGTGATTTTTTTCTCAATTTAGAAAATATGAAGAAAGGCCATGGATATGTTTGCTCAAGCTTTTATGAAATTTAAAGTGGAGATAGAGATTGTAAAATGAGAAATATGAGAGTTAAGGGGTATATATTGGCTTAGGAAATTTATTTAAAATATATAAAGTGCTTTGAATTTAATATACACACATGTATGCACTCCCTCTCCCTCCCATAATTTCCATCCTCCCGTTGTACGCCCACCCCTCCATCATGCACTATTCATGCCATGCTCCATGTACTTTGTGTTGAAAAAAGATAGTTATATATGTTAATATATATATACACTTTTTATAAATAAAATCTCCTTTTTATCTTATATGTTTATATACTTAAGTGTGGAAATGTGTACCTGCATATATACATATACACACCATGTTAAGATAGTTTGTAGTGTGTGCATATGTGTTTAAAATAGTGTTATGACATTATAGATAACTTTTAGTCGATGAAAAATCAATATTTCGGAAAATAATTTCCGGTCACATTTTCTATTTCTCTATGAACTATATATATTGGTAAACAAAATTTGAAAATGATTCTATCATCATTAGTTATTATTTAAAATAGTTTTATTTATGAATAAAAATTCGTTTACTTATTATTTAAAATGTATTTAAATATCCATTTATTTGCGATTAAATTCCGGGTCGTTACAGACAATAACTGGAACCCTAGGTAGAGGAGGGAAATCCACGCTCATGTCCAGATTAAGGAACGAACCCACCATAGGTTAACCACGAATTCGAGACCCATGCAAACAAAGGTGTGAGATGGATCTAAAGTTGATTATCCAAGAAAAATAACAAGAATTGATGGAAATTGCAATCGAACAGAACATTATGGAAGAAGATTTCGGATCTAGAGTCACCATTCAAAAGGAACCATTTCACTAAGTCACTTTTTAAAACACTTGAATTCAATTTCGAGAATACTACTTTATTATTATATGATAATAGTGTAATGATAAGAGCTCACTGGAAGACGAGTAACATACTTTGAATAGTTTCACATGATAAAGGTAGATTATCAGTATCGTAGAGAGTTGATTAACATTGTAGATAATTAAAACAACATAGCTAATCCATTCACAAAGGGTCTAACTCGAATAGTTCTCATCAAACCGATCGAAGGAATGGGATTGAGATTCTATAATTGGCACTAAATGCAAGTGGGTGACTGATAGAGTTAAGGGTATGGCCTAGGGGCGATTTCGTAATTTATTGTAAATTATTAACTATATAATAAAATCTCGTTTGAAATAAAAGATGTTTTTCTTTCTGCTATATACTTGTTATAATGTGTTAAAATTAATTAATTAATGAATTTAAGTATATTTAATAGAAAATCCATAAATGATGTGTTTTGTGATAGCAATTACAAAGTGTTGTAATCATGAGCAATTTATCAAAATGTAATAAACACATCGTTTTTAATATTCCGAGTCAAGATGCATCGAAACTGGATATCGACACATTTGTTAAGACTAAGGTATGCAACGCTCCAAATGTTGGGAAGTGTATTACTCATGACCATTGGAGGCACCTAGGGGTTACGTGTTGATAGTTATTGGATTACCATGGAATGACTCACTCGATAGTTTTCTGCTGGTTAATATAACTAAAGGTCAAACAGAAAATATCGATATGACCAATTTACACAATTCTCTTGACTTGTGAATACTGTCAATTTCGATATGAAAGTTCCGGTTTGATTAGAGTCAAATCATGGCACAACGTGCATCGAATAACTATAGTTGGACCGAGTGGAAGCATTGGAAGCGAGACACTATTCAATAGGCTCCTCGGTAATATGAGGTTAGTATCATGGTCAACTTAAGTCAACTCAAAGTCTCTAGCCAGAGTAGTTCGGTTAATAATAATTGTTATTATTGAACCAAGGACTTTGTATTTGAACTATAAAGTTGGATGAAACTAGAATTTTAACCATTACCAAATTCCATAAATCCTAAAGTGTTAAAGTTTTGAAAAAGAGAATTGGTGTAAATAATTATCACTCACTATAGGTTAACGCTTAAAATAAGTAAATCAGGATTTTACCGAAGCTATGTAAGCGACAAATTTGACCATAATGTCACACAACTTGCTACGGTGACGTGTGAACATTGATATTCAAATTGTTCGACATTAATCACCGACTGAATTTGCACCTAAGAGTCATGCAACCAAAATGTTGAATACTCATACTACCACCTAATTTAATTATTTGTAATTGTTTTAGATTATTTAAATTAATTAATATTTATGAAGTATTAAGTATAAAATTTTGTTTAGTGTTCATCAATGTTAAATAATGTGTATATAAAATTTGTATACAATCGTGCTGATATACGAAATGTGCAGTTGAATTGGATTTAATTGCACATTTATTTGATCGGGCTTGAAGTAGTTCGGCAGCCCAAACTTAGGCTACCATGGCCGGTTCTGGAAGGGAATGAGTGGGGATGAATAATGACTCAAAAAGTAGGTAATAGTATGAGGAGAATGTGGATTCGGATCCCTTGTTTACTCCTCTGAATCTCTACTGTATAAACACCTCAAAATCCCACTTTAAAGCTCTTGATTTTTGCCTCCTTCTACCTGACAATAGGCCAACCATACCCCTACTCTCCTCTTTAACTTTCAAGCTTTTAAAGCACAATTTAAATATAATAATAGATCGACGATGTTGTTTTCAAACTGGTAGCACTTTCTAGATTCTAGATACTAATTCAAGGAGTAATTCGGTTCAACATGTCACAACAAGGCATTAATCACGGTAAATATTTTTATCTATAACACATATACATATATGTATGTATGTACACGTATATATTTCTCATTATGTCATGTATGTGATTTAGTTAGGATGTGAAGTATCGCGAATCCACATATCTCTGTGTTGTCTACAATAGATGAAAAGACATATGTATGTATAAAAAAGTTATATATTTATTTCTATATCTAGCTAACAACCATAATATTAAAGAATGGTATTTAATAATATTTTAAAATGAGTTTTAAATAAAAATTTATTTTAAAACACAAACATAATTATATATAATATTTATTTATATTTTGTTAATATATACATATTATAGTTTTCAAAAGTAAAATATATATATATATATATTATGTATATGTATAATTAAATCCGTATATAATATATGTATAATTCATTTTTAAATATTATATCTAATTGTATATAAAGAGAGAGAGTGTGTGTGTATCATAAAATATACATGTAAATATTTAATAAAATTATGTGTATATACGAATTTTTTTTTCAAAAAAGAAAATTTAAATTTTTAATGATTTCTGTATGGAAATCAATAATTAAAAAAAAAATTAAATTCACAAGTTCTATAAAAATATATTATTATGGATGAATATGTACAAATATATATATATATATATGATTATTTATTTACATTAAAACATATTATATATATATATATATGATATATATAATTTTTAAATATTAGTTTAATATGCATATATATGATTATATGTGTATATTTTTAATAATAACAATAAATTAATTTTGAAATATAAATTATATATATTTATTTAAAATCAATTTACTGATTTGAATTTGAAATTACTAGATATTTTGTTATGCAGATCTAGATCAGAAACTTAAATTTTGAATTTTAATTTTGAATTTAAAGTCAATGTTATTTATATTAATATTTATAATACTCTATTTTATAATATGATATGTGTGTATGTTTATATTTGTATGTTTACAAATATTATTTTATATTATTTAAAACAATATATATATATACATATATGTTAGACAATACATATGTATATGGAGGGGATAATATGTCCGTTATAGTGTAAATCTCAACACTTGCACAAAGGCATGCTAAGCCATGTACACTATATACATTGTACATGTATGTACACACACGTATGTATATGATATACATGTTATATTATATTATATAAATTTAACATCAAAATAAAACTATTACAAATAAAATAAATCATTTATAAAAATTAATTTAGATCAGATCTAAATAATTTGGACTTCATAGGCCCAAAAAATTCCAGAATAGATTAAAATTTCTTAAATTTACATGTTTAATTTACTGCATGCTGGTCTCATTCCAACATATTTTTCCATCATGTGTGCTTGTTTACCTACCATATCTACACTCTGACTAGGAAGAAGTCACATTGCCTTTCAAACTATAGTAACTTTTTTATAATGACTTAGAATCAAATGAAACATTGACTAATGAAATCGCATCTGCATTACGAACGATGCAGAATAGTCAAATACTTTATATTTTGAATGTTTTTTGTAGTTATCTTTGGTGAGTAACAGTTATACTTAATAAATAACAGGCTATATTCCCGTATCACTAGGCAGAAGTCGATATTTTCCCGTTCAAACTATAACTTCTTCATACTGACTTGGAATCTAGAGAAACTTCAACCAACAAACTCACACCCACATCACAGATGATATGAAAGGCATGGATAATTTATATAATGAACGCAAGCTAGCTCCCCATGATGACTAACAGTTGTACTTAGGAGATATTGAGCTACATCTCTATTATTAATAGAGAGAATTCAATCCATTAGTTTTCGTTGTGTGCTTTTGAAATCCCCAAAATGCCATCTATATTTTTTCATCACGAGTGCATGAGTACCTCCCATATCTACACTATAACCAAGTAGAAGTCACTACACTATAGAACTTTTTCATACCAACTTGTAATCAGATGAAACTTTAACTAATGAAATTGCATCAACATTATAGACGATGCAGATTACTTATATACTTTACATATTGAATGCACATTGTAGTTCTCCGTGGGGATTAACAATTATACTTTGCAAATAACAGGTTGCATCCCCATATCACTAGGTGAAAATCGCTATTTTTTCATATAAACAGTGGTATCTTCTTTATAATGACTCAGAATCAGGCAAAACTTTGACCAATGAACTTGCATTTATATTACGGACAATACAATAAACTTGGATATTTCATATTCTGAACATACATTATAGTCTCTGTGGTGATTAATAGTCGTAATTTATAAATAATAGACTGCGTTTTCATATCTAAACTCCGACTAAGCAGAAGTCGCTATTTTTATGTTCAAACTGCAATAACTTCTTAATACTAACTGGAGGAGAAATGTAACACACCACCTCTATACCCATACAACCAAAGAGTATCACTAGGTAATTGTAACAACCCGGGATTTGCATTACCAATTAATAAATAAAAGTTAGGATTTTTATTTATTTTAATGAAGCATAAAAGGATTTGGAATAACAAAATTTATTTGAAAAAGGCTATTTTAATTCAATGGGAAATATGAGATTTTAAAATGAGGATAAAATGTTATTTTTGGAAAGTTAAATATTTTAGGAGAGATTTTAAAACGGGTTTGAATAAGAAAAATGAGTTTTATAAACATATATGAACACTTAGACTAAATTTTGGAAACATGTAAATAACTCTCTTCTTATTGGGTTACTAAACCTAACCCAATAACCCACCCAGACCTCCTCTATAAATTATCTCAAACTCTCCAAACCTCATTCATTCATCCCTAGTAAAAACCCTAATCATTTCCTAAAGCTTTCATAACAAAAATGGCCTCTATCTTCATCTCCTTCTAGTTTTAGCTTATGCAAGTCATTCTATGCAAAGGTAATGCAAATACCCACCTCAAATCCGTTTTAATATCTTTCTCATTTCTAAAATTTATTTGATAACACATGTTTTATATGTATTTTTGATTTTATAGCCTCCTAATCATCTTTTGCTAACTTGGGTTGATGCTATAGTAGTCCTTTTTGCTTTCTAGAGAGGTATATTGCTAAAAACCTCTTCTAATATGTGTTTAATCATCTTTTGATTTCAGCGATCATTTAGTAACACATGTTTTATTATGTAACATGTGAATCATAGCTCTTCGATCCTCTTTGCTTTCATTTTGGGTGTGCACACAAGTTGCTTGCTATATTGGTTGAGGTAAAATTGCTAGCTAAATCCTTTTTTACTTGATGCTTCTATAATTTTCGTTTTGGAATTGTAGTTGAAACGAAATCAGTCATAACTTTTTCATTTCTCATCCGTTTTTGGTCAGGTTTTTTTTGCTGCAAACTAGATTAAATAAGGAACACTTTTTGTTCAGTTAGTTTTCTGTAATTTTGCCATTTAGATAACCTGAAATGCGTTCAAAGACAGAAGACCAATTCTGTCTTTAACAAGTTATCTTGAGTTTCAATCTAATATTGTTTTGCATGTATCTCTCTCGTTTTTGATCCGAATTAGATAATTTTGGATGTTTCGAAAAGGTTAAAAAACATGCTACAATTTTTGTTCAGTGAGTTTTCTGTAATTTTGCCATTTAGATGACCTGAAATGCGTTCAAAGACAGAAGACCAATTCTGTCTTTAACAAGTTATCTTGAGTTTCAATCTGATATTGTTTTGCATGTATCTCTCTCGTTTTTTATCCGAATTAGATAATTTTGGATGTTTCGGAAAGCTTAAAACATATACTACAACTTTTGTTCAGTGAGTTTTCTGTAATTTTGCAATTTAGATGACCTGAAATGCATTCAAAGACAGAAGACCAATTCCGTCTTTAACAAGTTATCTTGAGTTTCAATCTGATATTGTTTTGCATGTATCTCTCTCGTTTTTGATCCGAATTAGATAATTTTAGATGTACCGGAAAGCTTAAAACCTATGCTACAATTTTTGTTCTGTGAGTTTTCTGTAGTTTTGAGTCTAACTAGGTCAAAAATTGATTTTTCTACTATCTTCCCGAGAGCGATACACATATTAGCTCTGTGGATGAAACTGAAACTATTTTGGTCATAACTTTTTAGCCGCTAGTCGGAATTTGACGATTTTGCTCTCGTTGGAAAGATGGAGTTATGAACTCCATATCTGGAATGTTTGGTCATCATCTGAGTTCATTAGACCCTTCGAATTTCCTATCAGAGTTGAACCCAGATCGCTGTGCAAAACAGTGCATTTCATGTTTCTGTGTCCGACTTTGGAATGTCGCTACGCCTTCGTTTCAAGTCGGAATCGAGTAATTCTTTTTGCGTTCTGAAGTAGGAATGTCGGACTATGTTCCTACCAATTTTCATGCTATTTGGATTCAGTCTGCTGGTCCAAATAATTTTCCGAACTTGGGTTCGCGTCAGTTTTGGACTATTTTCCAACACTTAGAATATTTTCAGTGATTTTCTGGTTTTATCGATTTCTCTGAGATTTGTCTCTAGATTTTGTACACGGGCCTTATAAAAAGGTTTTAAAAGGATTTTTCGCTAAGAAATGGCTTTCGAAATTATTATATTATATTATTTTTAATTAGTAAACTATTTACTCCATAATAGGAGAGTTTTCAAAAGCCGTTTTAAAGTGTTCTCAAAATAAATTATAAATCTGTTTCGAACAATTATTTTCTATAATAAAAATATCACACTCACTTTTTAGCACGTCGAGCGAAGTGGAAAGGTGCTTAAACGGTTAGGAAATCTCCGGCCTATGGAACCGTGTGTATTTTCTTTCCGGTTAATCCCCGACCTATTCGATTGATCGTTTTGACCTTTGGGTCTAGTTTACCGATGATACGAGGTGGACTTTTTATTGTTTGGAGTGTGAGCTTGCTATTGGTTAGTAAACCGTTTAGTGCGAACGTGGGGTATGGGACTCATTGTTAACACTTTACGGGTTCCTCTCCAAGATGTTTGTGACACATTAGCCTCTGGGCAGCCAGTACTGGACCTCTGGGTCACCACGCCTCTGGGCAACCGTCTCTGGACACCTGTTCTATGGAGCAGTTTCTTTTTCGGCACGTGCCTCTGGGCCTTTATCCTTCTGGGAAGGATCTCGCCGTCTCGCGCGTTCCGCATCTGTGCGAGTGATCGATCACAACTCTACAGTACTTGGCAATAACGACTCCGGTCGATGCACGTGCTATACTTGTATTATCTGATGATTTTTATATCCACTCGAGTACCGCCATTCGGAGTTGGTTCTATGGAACCATACGATGTAAGTGCGATTACCTTGTGGATTCACAGTGTCTCTGGACACTGCTTTTCAGTGTTTGATTTCATTGACTTTTCAGTATATCCACATTGCTCTTTGGAGCATCGATCTTTGCTTGGGCATTGATTACAGACTCTGGTCACTCTCGGGATTATTGCCTATGGGCAACTTTATATAGCTTTGGCTACGCCGATGATATGAGGCGATTTTATTTATTCAACACTTTGGTGCTGATATTCTCTTTGGAGATTTTTACTGTTGATTGATGATTAGGGACCATCATTATATTCATGTGGTCCAAAATACTCTTCTCTTAGGAAAGTACTGTTTCATTTATGTACCGCATTATTATATATCTCAGTTATTACTGATTGTTTAGCTAGCCTGACCCGAGTGTTTTATGCTCGGGTCAGACCGAGTTGTTTCAGGTTAGGTCTCTGGACTTAGCTTCTGTGCTTCCGCTTGGACATTATCTGCTATGCTGATAGATAGCGCTTTTATTTGTCCACTATTCCGCTACTCTGTTATTATTCACACTTTGATATGTACATATTTTTGACTCACATGTGTGGGCAGTGGCTTTGTACCCACTTATTGTATTTGGATCTATATTGACGATGTATTGTTCTGGGATTTTATATCTGTTATGTGATTCTGTTCTGTGATGTTTTATCATTTATTACTATGCTTATTCTGATAGGTCTTTAGCCATTGTAATTTCGTTATAAATATTTATTGAATATGTCGAACCACTTGAAAAAAATATATAGATACCATCCTTTCGACGTATTCAGTAGATAGTTATAGCTTGATTACAAATGGTCGCTTCCACTATACTCTATTCTCCGCTTTAACAGACAGTATTACTCCCGTAATACTCTTTGTTACAGTGGGTCTTAGAGTGGGGCGTTACAGTAATACTGTCTAATAATACGATAAGGCGATATTGGGTTGTCACACGTGAATATTCCCTTGAGCTAACACCGATGCGTATTTAAAATTTCATATAACTCACATATACGTACTTGGTATCGGCACAAATCAATAAACACGTGTTTTCCATAGTAGAACAATACACAATATAAAACAATTATAGAGAACATATATATCAAAATGTAGCGAAAAATATATTAAGTGAAATATACAGGGTTAAGTGGGACTACAAAAGTGTCAAACGCCCATTATCTCTCAAAATATACAAGATAGGTCAAATACATACAACCAATAACATATACATACATGAGACCATATGAATATATAAAGATACACAATAACGCAATAATATAGCCTTAATCTAAGCTCAACAATCACTAGCTGGTCTCTTCATCCCTGAACCTCAAATGTCTTCGACTGACCTAAGTAAAATAACACACGTACCAGACATTGTCTATTATGCAGATGTCAAAATACAATAACAACCGGCATAGTATGATCTTATATTACTCAAAGCGGTATATGCACATCTGAAATATAACAACATAACTCTAGCCCTGTACATATCATCACCCATCTTAAAATAAAGTCAAGCTACACATCAAATGGTATGATAAAATGGGCAAAACATCTAGTCATCCAACTATCATGAATACATAAGAAATCATCAACACCATATGGCTTGCACACATCGATGCCTAAGATTTTCTCTAAGATAATCATACAGTAGACATACCTGGGTCCGTAATCCTCAACATATATGACAATATGTAGTCAACCATCCAAACCAAACATACCTAATGAACTTGGGTCATACTAATTCATTGGAGACACGGTCTTATGAATAATCCAAGTAATCCATAATCACTCTAATGATCATCTTGGCTTTCAGCCTCGTAGTTAATTAACTTGGCTCTCAACCTCGAGAATAATGATATGTCTCTCAGACCCTCTATAATCTACTAGCTCTTAGTAACATAAATACTCATCTGGACTCTCAATCATATGTGCTCTCAACCTCATAAATAACTATTTCCGCTTCAGTTTCAGCAAATGATCTGATCATCTCTCAGCCGCATAATTAATGATCTCTTATGATTGAGATCATTGACCAGACGAAAGTGTGACAACTCTCAGCCTTCTTTAGGAGCCTTCCTCACATGCTCCCAGTGCTACTCCTATAGTCTTTAGTTACTTCGACGACCATCGTGACCTAACATCCATCGAGTCCAAGACTACGCTGTGCAAAGGTAACAATCCTACAACGGCCCCAATGGTAATAGGCGGCTGGCCTATGTGACATGGAGGCAGTGGCTCTCGGTCACACACATCAAAAGGTATGTCACAGATTCAGGGAATGACATTACAATCAGGCCAGTAAGATGGATGCCAGCCTAATTTGGTTTACTGCATGCCAAATAATAGGAGTGTATACACACAATACGTACAACTAAACTTTGGGTTACTTCTAACTTAACTACACATAGGTACAACTAAAACTGAAATGTAATCATCTAGATCAATCAAAAACATCCTACACAATGCAACAACGGTTATTGGACTCTTTGGTGGCTTCTTATAACAATGAATTATCATCCTTTGCCCATCGTTTGTGGCTATGATGTAATGATATGCCTTTCTTACGCCTAAAGATAACACTTAATACATCCACGGTATTCGTGTGTCGATCTTTTAAGTGTCCGAAAGACAAGTTATTTAGGGTGAAGAAAGAAAAGATAGAACAGAATCTCATAAAACATGACGAGTAATATATAATATGAACAATTCTTTATAAAAAGAAATCACCTTTATTATACACAACATCAGAGTACATTAACCTAATATCTACTGAACAGTTATAACAACTTGTCCTTACAATTTGATAAATACAACAAATAGACGGCAAGAACAACTAAATAGCGGAAGATTATAAGATACACAAATACATCTTGGAGAATCCCGCTCGTCTTCTGAAAGCTCCAAAGAATCCAGCTAAATCTGAAAAATATGCTCGAGCTGAGCTAAGTATTATAGGAAAACAACGCCCGGGTCAGTTTGGTAAAACCAACATGAGAAACTCTATCACAAGGAATTTTATTTATTTAACTTGTAAAACCCTTTAAAGTCAAAGTTATCTCGTAAGACCATGCCGCATAAACACAGGTTTTTACCTTACGATAACCAAAACATTTTCTATAGAAAATCCAGTGATATTATAATAATGTCTAGGGTTTAGAGTATTTAATAACCAAATAGCTATAATGCGTGTACATGACAAAAATAATAGACATACAATCAAAAATCGTAAGCTTGTATTGGAGAATGGATTTCCAACAAATGGCAAGGTAAAGAACTACCTTCGGAAAATCTGTACACCTCTAGATTAAATGCATAGTGGGATTGAAAACCTTCCGACCTCTGCCAACGCAGGACTGGCATACCCCTGAACTGGGTAGTACCGAATATAATCACCCCTTGGCTGCGATCAACAACCTAAAATGGGCCCGAAGCAAACACAGAGATATCAACAGCAGATCTTGGGATGATCATACTACCCTAATGTGTGTGATCCACATGGCTCTGCTACATCTTCCCTGTTTTAACCATTACCGAGATGTGAGGCTTGAGAGGCTACACTCTTATCATTTAGCAATCCATCTTGGAATGCTAACACAGCCCTCCTGGCAGAAATGCAATGCTAGCATTCATCCATAAAGTTCATTCTGGGTCTGAACGAAACCAAAGGCTCTTCAAGGAGCATCGTCTTCAATCATCTTCAAGATATCTTCCATGCGAACACATATGTTGGTTCGGAGTAGTTTTTGGATAACATATCTGATCTTGGTCTCTCCAAACCAACAACGATAATTTCTGGTTGACTCATTCTCGGTTCTTTTGGAAGTATACAACAAGTTTTCGAGTCCTCATTTGGGAACTCGAATATACAATCATACTTCCCGAGTCAAAACAGGTCAAGATTTGATTGCTGGTTATTTAACTATCAAATAAACAAACATTTTTTTTATAGATTTAATTACCCATAGCAACCACTAAGCCTCAAAACAAATCTTTCATTTATTAAATCTCCTTCCGAAACGTTTATCAAAACATTCATATACTTATCTCACTGACATAAGTATATTCACAAAAGATTTGTGAAAGAATCCTTATTACAAAATCATGTTAAAAGGATTAAATAAATGTTATTTAAATTGGAGATAGTGATAACCTCAAACACTATTCCTTCAATGTTAATTGTGGAGCGAATGTCCATACAACCAAAATTAAGAAGTTCAGTTAAAGGAAATCCAATCTCAAATTCTTTTATAATTTACTTTGACAAATCATATTAATAAATCTCTTTTACTTATGAAGTCTCTATTACTTAAATTCCAAACCCATTTATAAACTCAAAGTTAAATTACAAAACTCTTTTATAAATATCAAAACCATTTATATATATAATTCTTTATAAGTCTCCAAAATTGTTTATAAAACTTCTTTTATAAATGTCCAAAATAATTTATAAAACTTCTTATAAATACTCCTTATTTAAAAACAAAACTCCTTAAATAAATCTAATTTAATAAAGTTCCTTTTGATAAACAAAACGATTATTTAAAACATCTTTAAAAAACAAGTTATTATTTAAAAATATCCTTCATTAAATTTTCTTTAGACCATATTAACAAAACAATTATTTTAAATAATTATTTAAAAAGTATTCTATTAACTTCAAAAACACCTATAATAAAATCATTATTTAACTAGAAACCATTATCAAAACGATAAAATGAAATATTTGATTTCACAAAACCAGAAAGAGGCGTAGTGACCCTAGTGGTTCTTATTTAATCGAGTTTAACTTATCTAAGCAGTATCATGGATATTTACGTAAAAAACATGTATGTAAAGCGAATCAACCGATAACAATCAATCACATATAGGTTAGATGTCCAAGTTACTATAATAGCAGATGGGGATTTGTTCTACTAAACAGATGTCTAAGTTAATATAATAGCAAAATGGAGTTTGATTCTGCTAATGGATGTCAAATATAACTTAATTAGCAGAATGGTGATTTATTCTGCCACATAAATGTCATTGGGTTTTATATTCAATGAAATTACTAAAAGGTGATCGACAAAAAATCCCTTGGATTAAAAAAACAATCTTTAAAGGAAAGTTAATTTAAAACAAAACCAATTTTCAGAAATAAAATGGTTTATAACCTCAAAACATTTATTTGAAAATTAAATAACATTTAGACTTTTTTTTATAATAATTAAACTTTTAATTAATAATCAAACCATAAATAACTTTTAAATCGATAATTAAATTATAATTTTCCTTTATATAAATAATTAAATAATATTTAATCTTTAAATAAATATTTAAACTATAACTAATCTCTAATTATGTTAAATAATAATTTAAACCTTTATTAATAATTAAATTAACCTTAATCAAGTCTTAATTAATCTTACTTAATTAGTAATTAATTAAATATTTAAGTCATTTTATAAATAAATAAATAAATAATAATTAATCTTAATTAAATATTTAAATAATAATCAATCCATAATTATTAGTTAAATAATAATAATCAACTTAAATTAATTAGCTAATTATAATTAACTTAATTGATTAACACTTAAGTATTAATTATCATTATTAACTAATGTTAAGTACTAATTATCTTAATTAATTAATTATTAAAATAATTAATTAATTAAATACTTATGATATGTCTGAAAACATTTTTTAAAAGATACTTAAGTGGAAACAATTTTTAAGTGCAAAAGAGTTCGGTTTTTACAAACTTCACCCATAGCGACTTCGCTACAAGACCCGAAATTTTCAAAACTAGTTTAATATATCACAGACTTAAAAATCCTATGCTTTCATATACTAACTACTTTTATAGAAAATTATAAGATTTGAAAAACAAGAGTAAGGTTTTGGGAACTAAATCAATGTTCAAAGCTTATAACTTTTCAAAAATAATTGTTAAGTAAACTAGTTTTTAAAACAATGGATTTCTAGGTCGCAACGTAACAAATTCAAGTGCTAAACTTGTATTTACATACATTCATGTATTCATGATTACAACATACATAAACCCATCCAAACACAACATAAAAAAAATCATAACTTTATATCATTGACATCACTTTCAAGTTTAGGTTTAATTTCCATACAACACATACGTATTAACATCCAAGCAAATATGTATACATACATCAGTATTCACCAAATCAATTAACATTTTTTCATAACCAAGATAAACAATAATTTAAAGTTTAGAAATTTAGGTAAAAGAGTGAGTTTTACTCACTAAAGCTTACTAACTTCACTCTAATTCCCATTATGTTTTGAAATACTCTAGATCTTTGCTTCTACCTTGGAATATTGAAGTTTTTATGGCCTTAAGCAAGCAAAGGAGTTCAGCCATGGCTCCACAATGGTTTGGCCATGAAAATTAAAGAGATATGGAGGCTTGTTTTGTGAAGGAGAAGTGTTGAAATAGAAGAAGGAGGCCTTAAACAAAGATTTAAGAGTTTTAAAGTGAATTAAAACTTCGATTTTAAACTTTGTAAATTCATGGAAGCCATTAAAGTGGCTTAGGAAGAAAATGGAGTTTCTCAAAATGCGAATGAAAACGATAAAAATAAGAAGGAAAATATGGAAAATTGCTTCTATATAAAATCCATATGTCAAATAACCAAAATAGCCCTTAGGTACTTAACCTCCACAAACTAAATGCCACATCACCACCTTTGCCACCCCTCCACAAACTAAATGCCACATCACCACCTTTGTCACCCCTCCACAAACTAAATTCCACATCACCACCTTTATCACCCCTCCACAAACTAAATGCCACATCACCATCTTTGTCTCCCCTCCATATCACATCACAAGCTACCATTTTTCCCCCTCTTTTTCATGGCAACATGAATTAAATGCTTTCTCACTTAATGTTTCCTTATGTTTCCTTTTACTTTTCTTAATTAAATTTTTATATTAACTTTACACAAAAAGTTATATCAACGTACATATTTAAGTATGTATGTATATATATATATATATATATATATTACTACCATATAATTTACTTTATCGTACTTAAGCAGCTAAAATAAGCATGAATAAAAGTTAGCTAATATGCTCACAACATTTTCAATAACTTTTAGCCGACGAAAAGTCGAAAATTCAGAAAACGATTTCCGGTCGCATTTTCGATTTTTCTTCAAACTAAATATTTTTGTAAACTAATTTTGAAAATCATTTCACCTTCACATTTTATTATTTAAAAGTTTTATTTTAATTATAAAATCTATTATTTGAATATTTAAAATTAATTAATTATTCGCAAATCAAAGCGGTGAAATTCCAGGTCGTTACATATAGGCTATGAGTCGAACAACTCAATTAGGACGATACCAAAATCTCACAATCAAACATATACTTTAGATGTTGGAATTTTCAGAAAACTTCGAAACAATCTTTATGGCATGAGCGTGTTCCGAGAATCCATAATATAAAAACACACTATTAACATCTTTATATTCATAAATGCAATGTCTTTTAGTTAACATCAAGGTATTAAAACAATCGGTTATTTATTACTTTTCAAAACTTTTTAATGCATATCTACCATATAGAGGACCCAAAAATATTCTTAAATATCAAAAATTCAAATTCTGGAAAACTGTTATCTTTATAAAACATGTCCTTATCTTTAAATCTCAAAATTTTGTTATGCTTTGGTAACAGAGTTTGTGGTTTACACGCATAAATTCCATAAAATCACAGACCACCAAAATAAATTATGCTTTAAATTATGATCAACAAATAAATTTGAGCTCATAATTTTGCTAATATTTACAATTCTTCAAAATCTCAAAAGATTGTTAACACAAAATTTATTTTTTATGGAAACAACCTTCATACCAAGGAATGATTACCAAAAATCTGAACATGGGCTCAAAAGTTATAGTTATTTTAACATAGCGTTGAAAATTCAAACTTCAAAATTCCATCCTAAAATTCATTCCCTTTAAATTCAATTTTTTTCACTTTATTTCATATAAGCTTACAAAACATCTTCTAAATAGTCCTTTAATTCAAAAGCTTAGCTTCATCAAACCACTCTTTTTCTTTCCAAAGCTAAATTTTCCACAAATCAAATTTTTTTATAGTTCTTTAAGGAAAAATCCTAACAAAGTATGTTAGGAACAAGACAATTGCTTCCTACTTGGAAAATTTCTTTTTAATTTCATAATACAAAACTCATATTGTTTGCTTTCACATAATTTCCAAATTTTTTATACTTTAAAAACTCATTCTACTAGAAATAGTATTTATCCTTCACCCAAGGAAAATCCTATTAATGCATGCAATTATAACAGTACATAAGTTCTTCTAAAATTCTTTTCCAACCTCATAATTTCAAATTCACAAAATACATTTTAATCTCCTCTAAAATATTTATTACTTTATTTATTATAAAATTGCACTTTACCAAGATAATTCCTAATATCGGTAACTTATTCCAAATATTTATGAGATACCTTCTCATTTCAAAAACTACTTCCTCTAATTTTATAAAATTTACTTCAAATACTTTTCCTTACTCTTGAACCTTTTCTATCGAAGTACATATTATTCAAATAGATAATAATTTTTTTAATAATAAATCCTTTACTTAAACTATAAAATACCATATTAGTTTCAAAATTATTCCAAGTTGAAAATTTATTTATGTATAACCTTTATCACATTGCATTATACCACAAACATATTCACAACGTTCATTCAAGTCACAACCAATCATACAACATAGCAAGCATACAATCACAATGATCACATATGGTACAATTTCTAATTCTAAATTATCTACAAATTTAATGACGATGCATCACCAAGAATCTTAGCGGCTCACTTTGCCAACTGGCTGTAGTGTTGACCGTATGGTCAACATTGCCTTGCTATCGATCTCAGCCATTCACTAATACTCGATGGCTACAATCATTATATAAAATGTCTAACTTATGAAAATATTTTTATTATTTTCAAAAAAATATTCTTTACAAAATAATGTATCCATATTCTCATATCCAAATATTTACCATACCATCTTTTCAAAAGTACTACTTTATCTTACCGATATATATAAACACACACACTTTCCTAAAAGTATTATTTTAAAACATTGGTTTTAAACTTAAAATATTTTATTTCTTTTTAGACCATGGATTACTTTTCAAAACCATATGTTCAAATTTCTCATCCTAATGTCTACGAATCCATATCGATAACGTTGATTAGGCGCATTGACTAGAATTCTTAAATCAATCGACGGACAAATTAACATGATATTAACTTTTAAAATTTCTTTAAATGCTTTCTTAGATATAGTTCGAACAACTTGATTTTTAATAAACGATTACTCACTTGTAATAAAACATCTTTCTAATCCCATACACACGCGCACACACTTTAACCAAAAAGATTTTAACTAAAACACATGCTTGCGTATATTAAAACATTTATAAATGCCATTTATAAATACTTTATAATAATAACCAACTTCTAACAATTTAAACATCATTCATTAACCATCCATGCATATGAACAAGCAAGCTTCCATTTTCAAATCCGTTTTAATCACATTTTAATTTGTATAAAAATATTATTCTATTTGAGAGGAAAAGTTATTCTAAATATCTGTTGTGGTAAATTCAACACTAAACATACCATGAAGTTTTAATATCAAATTTGAGTTGGTTTCAAGCCTTGAGTGATAACTCTTGTCGAATACCACCTTAAACACCGATCCTAATTAAAGCATCAATCAATCCAAGCATTCACATAAAGTAATCCAAACATCAATCAACAATTGAAAACAACCAAATAGCTATGGTGCTCAGTGGAAAGAAATCCATCGGCTTCCGCTGCACACTCTAAGCCCTATTGAATTAGATAACTCTATTCAAAGCCACATAGAGGTCCAATATTTATCAGCAAATCCTAACCCTATAGGTCAATCAACTACATTTATCATCACTACCCTCATCAACTACTCTGAATCTCATACAGAGTTTAACTCTCGAAAGGTAGAAGAAATAATATCATATAATAAGAAAATACGAATATGTTATTAGATGATTACCCCAGTAATCATCGTATACTCCTACTGTCCCTTATTATTAGGTAACTAATCAACACACCCAAGAGGACAATGACTCTAAGTCTCATCTAAGGTCAAGACTCAATCTTGAATATATAATGCATTGTTGTGAACCTACTCCGATACCAAATGTAAAACACCACCTCTATACCCATACTACCAAAGAGTATTACTAGATATTATTGTCTGATAATATAAGGAATGAGGCGATATTAGGTTGTCACATGTGAATATTCCCTTAGGCTAACACAGGTACGCATTTAAATTTCATATAACCTACCCATACATACTCGGTGTCGGCGCAAAGTAATAAACAAGTGTTTTCTAGGATATAATAATACATAATATAAAACAACTATAGAGAACACAGACATCAAAATGTAGCGATAAAATATATCAAGTGAATTATACAAGGTTAAGTGGGACTACAAAAGAGTTAAATGCTCATTATCTCTCAAAATATACAAGATAGGTCAAATAGTACAATCCAATAACATATGCATGCATGAGACTATATGAACATTTAAAGATATATAATACTACCAATAATCTAGCCTCAAACTAAGCCCAACAATCACAAGCTAGTCTCTTCGTCCCTATGCCAGAAATGTCTCGAACGGACCCGAGTATTATATAAAAAACACATTGGTCAGGCTATGTCTAGAATGCAGATTCAATATATAATAACAACTGGTATAATATGATCCTGTATACTTCAAAGTGGTGTATGCACATCTCAAATATAACAATATAACTCCAGCCATGCACATATTGTAACACTCATAATTTTTAATAACATTATTCATGAGATTTAAATTAGAATAAATTAAATAGAATAATGTAGATAAGGAGATTGAGGTTGATTAATAAATATGTAGTGGCCGTGCTTATTTAAATTAAATGAACTTATAAATGGTTAAGTATTAAGTAATTAAACATGAGGGCATTAGGGTAAATAGCCGCCTATATTTCCCACCCTTATACTATTCCCCTAATCCGTACACGTTTATTTTTATCACAAACAAAATTATAACCGTAAGAAGAAGATCAAGGCCGGCCAGTATGAACAAAGAAAAGAAGAGAAAATCAAAGTAAAGCTTAGGAATCAAGGTAGAAGGAATCAATCTCAATCAATTTCCTTATCCACCCTAAGGTGAAAAATAATCACTACATATCTATTTTGGTTTTATAATCATATGGTTTTGGATTTAAGGGATAAATTCGTTTTCATGATTTATTGAATGATGATATGCTTGGTTTATGATTTGGTTTAAACAAGATGGTTTAAATGGAGATATGCATGGTTTTAGGGTAAAACCGAAGTTAAATGTTTTTTAAATGCCATGGAAAAATTATATGGTATGGAAAACATGATTTTAGAGTCGGGTTTCAATTTTTATAATTTTTCAAGTCGTGGAAAATTAATTATGAATTTTCAAAAGAAAATATGGTTATTTGGGTTTATAAATTTATTTTGGAAAATATATTGATAATTTTGGTCTGAAATTTTGATATGTTAGATAACACGCTTGAAGTGAATTTCTAGAAATTTGAGGATTTTTACTAAGAGATTTAGTATGGAAATTAAATTATTTAAAAGGATTTTTACTAACGGATTTCTAGAAAGTTTCGGAAGGGGTTTCGAAGCTAACCTTCAATTATTTTACCCAGATGTTTTAAATCTTTTGAAAGGATGGTTACGACACCATCAAACTTTCCCAATACCTTTTGAATTAAAGAATGGTTTCGAAAGAGATGCTTTCGCCTAGGTTCGGTTTGACCCAAATGATGTTTTAAGTATAAACCCAATGCTTTCGAAAGGGGGACTTTCAATGGTTTCGAAGGGTAACCTTCATTGGTTTCAAAAGGCTACTTTCAAATGGCTTTGAAGCTATGCTTCTACACTTATATAATAATTCTTTAACATGGTCGAAAGGTTTCGAAAGAAAAGTTTTAAAGTACTCGAAAGGCAGGAGCCTAATGTTTTAAAGATAGATTTTGATGATTTCGAAGGAGGTCATCCTATGAGATCGAAAGCAAGGTTTCGAAGATGTCGAAAGGCTATAAAATCCAAACTCAAATTTTAAAGGAAAAACCTATGGCTAAATAAAAGGGTTTTGAAACGACTTTAAGCATGTAAATTTGGAGAAGTATGGCCATGATAAAAATATAAGTTAAAGGGATTAACTTTATTCTATATGTATTTCAAGAATCTAAAACCCACTGGAGAGGTATTGTAAACTTATTATGTTTGCTTCTTCAAATATGAGTATATTTACATGATAAAGAACCCATAATATGTATTTTGGGGATAAAGGAATAGAAGAACCAGCTAAGTTAACACAGTAGTGACTATAATTGGATTAAACTCCTGAATGAGTAGAATTGCGTCCAGGGAGTCAGGGAGACCAAAATATATGATGCCTAAACTTTGAGGTTGTCCATGAGATAGTTTCATAGTAAACCCATGAAAACTATGATTATGTAGTTATGGAGGTAACCAAGAGGTTCATATTAAACCCATGAAAACTATGTATTAAGGTAGTTAAGCAGGGACTAATTGGTTTGTAGTGAACCCATGAAAAATTTATCCGGATTAAGAATTAACATTAGTCAACAGGTTCCTAGTTAATCCATGAAAACTAGAATAAGAAAGAAGTTAATGGAGGCATCCGTAGGTTTCTAGTCAACCCATGAAAACTAGGATGAGAAGTGAGTTACTGGATAAATCCATAGGTTCGTAGTCAACCCATGAAAACTAGGATAAAGGGATTAGTTATTGGAATTAAAAATAGGTTCAGGTGGACCCATGAATTAATTAAGTTAACTAGCAGGGGCCTATAGGTTCTTAGTGATCCCATGAAAACTATGAAATAGGACAGGGTGTCCCTGTGTAATGAAAAAGGTTATTAGTAAACCCATGAAAATTAATAGGTTGATAGTGACCCTAGAAACTATGATTTATGATAGGGTGTCAGCTTAAACTGCGGATGGTAAATTCTAAATGATTTTATATACGCATATCATCATAATATTTTGAAATGTATGTTTTAACCATTGTGGATTCAAGAGCACGGTATATGGTTTTATATAGGTTTTAAGATACTAGTGATGGGAAAACCCATTCCGCTAAGCGGCGTGGTATCACTAGATATCTAAAAGGATTGAGATGTTAGATTATTAATCATACCAGGCTTTATGTCTTACTTGAAGTTTTTTTTACCCTTAAACTCTCGGGTACTCAATTGATTTTGAGTAGTTTGAGGTTTAGGGTTTTCAGGTTCTCATCTTGGACGAACAAAGCTTCTAGATGCGTGCAGGAGGCAGTTAGTTATTTAGAGTTATCTTTTTCCGCTGTGTATCTGAATGTAAAGGCCGATTTGTTAGCCTTACTATATACTCCGATCAACGAAGAGGACATCTTCATATGTCGCTCTTGGCGTATGTATAATAATTATATTTTGCTGAACATGGTTAACGTTTTTTAGGTTATGTAATGAACATCTAATGTTTTTAATGGAATGTGGATATGTGTTTTTAAAATTGTTCAATTTTTTTTCCATATTCTTATGATCTGTGTATCAATGAATCTAGCTCCGTCGTATTTGGTCGTCGAAAATTAATAACTATGGATGACTACAGCATCCGTAGCCGTTAGTTTTGGGCCTCTAAGTAGGGTGATGTTACAAGTTGGTATCAGAGCTTAGGTTTATGAAACATTAAAAAAAAGATTAAAACCTAAAAGCTTTTTGAAACATAATCCAAATAATTTGAAAATATGATCGGGGTATGGGTTAACGCTATAGTAACGTACTTGTATTTGATATATAGGTATATATCTATGTACGTTTTCCCTTCTCTCTTAGACCGTTCTTCTTTTTCTTACTAAGGCTCGTATGCAGACTTACGAGAAAAAGGATATGGAAGCAGGAAATGGAAGAGGAAATCTTGGTTGAGGAAGCACCACAACTAACGAAAATGCTCGACCTAATACTCGGAGAAACCAAGGTCGACAGGCTAATGCTAACCAAAACGTTGAAGCTAATGTAGGTGCTGGCAATCCGCCAGCAGATGTGAGGATGGTGTATCAGTTGTTAGAAAATCTTTTGCAAGTAGGAGTTGTTGCTAATTTCGGAGGAGCTAATCTTGTAGCTCCAACTGGATATAATTATGCTTAGATGAGCAGGGATTACACTAGTCTGGGTGGAAAGCTGTTAATGGGAATAGAGGATACTGTTGAGGTTGAGAATTGGCTTTTGAACTGGGAGAGGATTTTTACTGATTTAGGCTTGGATGATGGAGAAAAGAGAAGGCTAGCCTGTAGATAGTTGCAAGGATTAGCGCTTAACTGGTGGAACAGTGTGACAGCCGGAGTTCCGGAAGAAGAGCTGACATGGGCTAATTTTAGAGAAAGGTTTGAGCAGAGGTTTTTATCTGAGGTTGACAAGTCAGCGTTGATGAGTAAGTTCATGGATCTTGTTCAGGGAGAGATGTCAGTGATCGAGTATGCTGCTAAGTTTGATGAGCTATCTCGATATGGATATGCTTTGGTAGACACTGATATTAGGAGGAATGAGAGATTTATTGTGGACTAAGGCCAGAGCTAGGCAGAATGACATTGACTCATGTTAGAGAGCCTTGTAATGTGGTGGTGGAGATGGCCATGCACCATGAGGAGATGCTTGTTGTGTCAGTTAGAGAGAAGCCAGTTGAATCCCCGGGTCCTCAGGGAAAGAAAAGGAAATTCTTTAAGAAGAAGGGCCATTATGCTCATGAGTGCCAGACGGGCAAGGGAAAGAAGCCTGCAGAGAAGAAGAATGTGAAATGCTTCAACTGCGACCAAGTTGGGCATTATAAGAACCAGTGTCCAAAGCCAGTCAGGACGGACAGAGGGAAGGTTTTTGCTATTGGACCACCATCTTCTTCTAGGCCTACTGCAGTAGAAAAAGGGAAGACTGTGATGGAAGGCACGCTTTTTATTTAGAGTATACCAGTTAGGGTACTATTTGATACCGCTGCATCACATTCATTTATATCACAATATTGGGTTGATAGATTATGTATAGAACCCACATACCTTGTTACTTCCTTAAGGGTTGCGAATCCAATAGGAGGGTATGCAACTCTAAGGATGAGATGTGACCAGTTAGAACTTGATTTATTAGGTCATAAGTTTGCATGCAGTCTATATGTTTTTGCTTTCGTATATTTCGGAATCATTTTGGGTATGGATTGGTTGGGTAGGTGTGAGACTAGGATATTTTGCCAAGATAGGGAAATATCGTTGAGGCACCTAGATAGTCATAACTGAATCATCTTCTCAGTGGAGAATTCCAGTAAGAGTGTTTGCACTTTGTTAAGGCCATGGAGGTTGGAGAAGAGTTAATTCAGCTTCGAGTGGCAAGGGAATTTGCAGATGTCTTTGAGCCTGTCATAGGACTACCACCGAAACGAGCTGTTGAGTTTCAGATAGATCTTGTACCGGGAGCTGAACCTGTCAATAGACCACCTAGTAGGACGACGCCGACATAGATGAAGGAATTGAAGGTGCAGCTAGTGGATCTTGAGGGAAGGAATTTTATTAGACCAATCAGTTCACCTTGGGGAGCGGCCATGGTTTTCGTGAAGAAACCGAATGGGTCATTAAGGATGTGCATCGACTATCGTAAGTTAACCGAAAGGACGATCAAGAATAGGTACCCTCTGCCGAGGATAGATGATCTGTTTGATCAATCGAGTGAAGCCAGAGTGTTCTCCTAATTTGATTTGGCGATGGGGTTCCATCAGTTGAGAGTGGCGGAGGATAGTATTCCTCTGACAACATTTCAGACTAGGTATGGTTCGTATGAGTGGTTGGTGATGCCGTTTGGATTGACGAATGCGCCTACTTTCTTCGTTGAGTTGATGAAATGGGTTTTCCAAGAGTACTTGGATAGGTTCGTGTTGGTATTCATAGATGACATTTTAGTGTACTCGAAAGATGAAAGAGAGCATGAGATTCATCTTAGAGTGGTGCTGGAGACGTTGAGGCAGAATCAGCTGAAGGCGAAGTTTTCCAACTGTCATTTTTGGAAGAAAGAGGTTAAGTTTCTTGGTCATGTGGTTTCAGAGAAAGGATTGTCAATCGATCCAGATAAGATCAAAGCTGTGAACAATTGGAAGAGACCAAAGATGGTAACCGAGATCAGGAGTTTTCTTGGACTTGTTGGCTATTACCGGAGATTCATTAAGGATTTCTCGTGGATAGCAGCACCTTTGACTAAATTGACTAGGAAAGATGTGAACTTTTTTTGGTCCGACAAATGTGAGGGAGGGTCCCTTAAGTTAAAGAACTTGTTGACCAATGCGCCAGTGTTAGTAGTTTCAGATGGAAACTAAGGGTTGGTAGTATACACTGATGCATGTGGGATTGGATTGGGAGCAGTATTGGTGTAGAAGGGTAAAGTTATTGCCTACGCATCCAGACAACTTAGACCGCATGAAGTAAGATATCCTACTAATGATTTGGAGTTAGCTGCGGTGATTTTTTCCTAGACGATTTGGAGGCATTATCTCTTAGGAGAGAGATTTGAGTTGTATACCGATCATAATTCTTTAAGATACTTATTCTCTCATAAGGAGTCGAATATGAGGCATCAGAGGTGGCTGGAGTTTTTGGATGCTTATGATTTCGGTATAGATTATACTCCTGGCAAAGGAAACAAGGTAGCAGATGCTCTCAGTGGAAAACATCAGAACGTGGTGTTAGCGCTGTTAGCAGAATGGAAGGATCTAGAAGCCTTGGCCAGTTGTGGTGTGAAGTTGAGATCTACTGCTATAACTAGTCAGGGTGCCATGTTATCTTGTTTAGAAGTTCGACCAGTGCGGATTAAGAGGATAGCTTCTAAGCAGAGAGAGGATCTAAATTCAGTTGATAGGATAAGAAGGCTTGAGGTAGGATCAGAGATTGATGATCTAAAGGGCTTTAGTCTTGACCAAAGAGGATGGTTGAGAAAGAATGGACGATTATGCATTTCGAATGTAAAGAACTTAAGGAGGGAAGTTTTGGAGGAATGTCATCGATCGAAGTTTACGATTCATCCTTGAGGGACCAAGATGTATCAAGATAAGAAGAGAAGCTTCTATTGGGAAGGCATGAAGAGGGTTGTTGGCTTGTGGGTTAGGCGGTGTGTTAACTATCAACAAGTGAAAGCCGAACATCAGAAGCCAAGTGGATTGCTTTAGCCTTTAGATGTTCCAGTCTGGAAATGGGATTCGATACCGATGGAATTTACAGACGGGTTGCCAAGGTCAAACCGGGGAAATGAGAGTATATGGGTTATTGTGGAGAGGTTGACCAAGAGTGCCCATTTCATTCCAGTAAAGTCGACTAGGATGGCACCAGTTTTGGCGAAGTTGTTCCTAAAGAACATAGTTAGACTTCATGGCCTTCATAGTAGCATAATTAGCGATATAAATACATTATTCACTAGCGAATTTTGGAGGAATCTACAAGAGGTATCAGGTACCAAGCTCAAGATGAGTACAGTATATCACCCACAGACAGATGAGCAGACAGAGAGAGTCAACAAGGTACTCGAGGATTTATTGAGAGCTTGCGTATTGGACTTTGGTGGATCTTGGGAAGATCACCTACATTTGATTGATTTTTCCTATAATAATAGTTATCAGACTAGTATAGGAATGACGCCTTTTGAAGCTTTGTATGGAAGGCCATGTAAATCTCCCTCGTGTTGGTTAGAGACTGGAGACAGATTGGTCTTAGGTCCGGATTTGATTAGAGAGGCATCGGAAAAGATTAAGTTAATCCGTGGACGGATGAAGGAAGCTCAATCCAGGTAGAAAAGTTACACAGATAAAAGGTGTAAAGACCTAGAGTGCGTAGTGGGAGATAGGTTTTCATTAAGGTATCACCAATGAAGGGTGAGGTATGGTTCGAGAAGTCAGGGAAGTTGGCCCCGAGATATGTTGGTCCATTCCAGATTGTAGGGAGGATTGGAAAGCTTGCATACAGAGTAGAGTTGCCGAGCAGTTCGGCAGGTGTCCATAATGTATTCCATGTGTCTTATCTTCGCAAGTATGTGCATGATATGGAGGATACTATTCCACAAACAGAGTTGGAAGATTCGGTAGTAGAGCCTGATTTGACATTTGTTAGTCAACCAGTTCGGGTTGTAGCGAGACATGAGAAAAGATTGAGGACCAAGACAGTCAAGTTGGCGAAGGTTCAGTGGAGCGACAACGAGAAGGACTGTACTTGGGAGACAGAGGACAAGATTCGAGATGCTTATCCTGATCTGCTTTTATGGTATGTCAATATTAGATTTATATAGATTATTTGCTAGTCGAGTAGGCTATTATGGATGTTAGGAGTTGTTTTAGATGATTGCTATGTTTGCTAGTTAGTCCTTACTGAATTTCGAGGTCGAAATTCTTTTAAGGAGGGAAGCTTGTAACACCCCTAATTTTTAATAACATTATTCAAGAGAATTAATTAGTTAAATAGAATAATGTAGAAAAGGAGATAAAGGTTGATTACTAAATATGTAGTGGCCGTGCTTATTTAAATTAAATGAACTCATAAATGGTTAAGTATTAAGTAATTAAACATGAGGGCACTAGGGTAAATAACCGCCCATATTTCCCACCCTTATACTATTCCCCTTATCCGTACATGTTCATTTTTATCATAAACTAAATTATAACCGTAAGAAGAAGATCCGACCATTAGGAAGAAAGAAAAGAAGAGAAAATTAAGTTAAAGCTTAGGATTCAAGCTAGAAGGAATCAATCTTAATCAATCATCAATTTCCTTATCCAATCTAAGGTGAATAATAATCACTTCATCTCTATTTTGGTTTTATAATCATATGGTTTTGGATTTAAGGGATAAATTCGTTTTTATGATTTATTGAATGATGATATGCTTGGTTTATGATTTATGTGGTTTAAACAAGATGATTTAAATGGAGATATGCACGGTTTTAGGGTAAAATCGAAGATAAAAGATTTTTAAATTCCATGGAAAAATTATATGGTATGGAAAACATGATTTTGGAGTTGGGTTTCAATTTTTATAATTTTCCAAGCCGTGGAGAATTAATTATGAATTTTCAAAAGAAAATATGGTTATTTGGGTTTATAAATTTATTTTGGAAAATATATTGAGAATTTGGGTCTGAAATTTTGATATGTTAGATAACACGATTGAAGTGATTTCTAGAAATTTGGGGATTTTTACTAAGAGATTTAGTATGGAAATTAAATTATTTAAAAGGAGGACCTAAATGATTTAATTTTTTTGCTAATAGGAAAGGCTTATGTGTTAAATGTTTTTAGTTTTAGTTCTGAGAAAATGCGGCAAATTTTAGTAAAATAATTTGAAAGTTTAATGTAACCAATCATGTGTTTACAAGTGGGCAAATTAGTTACAAAAACTTTACTTTATTTGGTAAAAACAACCTTTTGCTCAGAAAAAGGGGTTCCGCCTACTTTAGAAGGACCCTTCGACTCAGTCCTGCCGCCTCCAACCTAGTCGAAACCTTTTAGGTAGAAACCAGTAAACCAATACACATGTATCATTTGAATGGTACGTAGTGGATTGGAGAAAGGCGAAAGGTAGGGTGTCGAAAGGTAGCTTTCGAAGGGGTTAGTTCCTTTGTTTTATTTTGTTTTAAAAGAAAAGCGCTTGCCTGTTTATAAATGGGTTTCGAAGTAGTCAAAACCTACGGTTCCGAAAGGGTATTTCAAAGAGGCTTTCGAAATAGAGCAGCCGCCTATATTTTAAAAGAAGTAGCTTCCAAAGGAGTTACTTAGATTTTTTTTAAAGCTTTTGGAAGGGGTAGTTTCGACCCAGTTGAAAACCTTCTGCGAATTGATGACCTTCCGATGGCATTGAAGACATCAACGTTGTCGAAGGTTCGGTGTTTTCATAAATACAAGCCACTTCCTAATGCTTTAGAAAGGGGTTTCGAAGCTAACCTTCAATTGTTTTACCCATATGTTTTAAAGCTTTCAAAAGGATGGCTACGACACCATCAGACTTTCCCAATACTTTTTGAACTAAAGAATAGTTTCGAAAGAGATGCTTTCGCCTAGGTTGGGTTTGACCCAAATGATGTTTTAAGTATAAACCCAATGCTTTCGAAAGGGGGACTTTCAATGGTTTCGAAGGGTAACCTTCATTGGTTTCAAAAGGGTACTTTCAAATGGCTTTGAAGCTATGCTTCTATGCTTATATAATAATTCTTTAACATGGTCGAAAGGTTTCGAAAGAAATGTTTTAAAGTATTCGAAAGGCAGGAGCCTAATGTTTTAAAGATAGATTTTGATGATTTCGAAGGAGGTCATCCTATGAGGTCAAAAGCAAGGTTTCGAAGATGTCGAAAGGCTTTAAAATCCAAACTCAAATTTTAAAGGAAAAACCTATGGCTAAATAAAAGAGTTTTGAAATGACTTTAAGCATGTAAATTTGGAGAAGTATGGCCATGATAAAAATATAAGTTAAAGGGATTAACTATATTCTATATGTATTTCAAGAATCTAAAACCCACTAGAGAGGTATTGTAAACTTATTATGTTTGCTTCTTCAAATATGAGTATATTTACATGATAAAGAACCCATAATATGTATTTTGGGGATAAAGGAATAGAAGAACCAGCTAAGTTAACACAGTAGTGACTATAATTGGATTAAACTCCTGAATGAGTAGAATTGCATCCAGGGAGTCAGGGAGACCAAAATATATGATGCCTAAACTTTGAAGTTGTCCAGGAGATAGTTTCATAGTAAACCCATGAAAACTATAATTATGTAGTTATGGAGGTAACCAACAGGTTCATATTAAACCCATGAAACCTATGTATTAAGGTAGTTAAGCAGGGACTAATTGGTTTGTAGTGAACCCATGAAAACTATTTCCGGATTAAGAACTAACATCAGTCAATAGGTTCCTAGTCAATCCATGAAAACTAGAATAAGAAAGAAGTTAATGGAGGCATCCGTAGGTTTCTAGTCAACCCATGAAAACTAGGATTAGAAGTGAGTTACTGGATAAATTCATAGGTTCCTAGTCAACCCATGAAAACTAGGATAAAGGGATTAGTTATTGGAATGACTAATAGGTTCAGGGGGACCGATGAATTAATTAAGTTAACTGGCAAGGGCCTATAGGTTCTTAGTGATCCCATGAAAACTATGAAATAGGATAGGGTATCCCTGTGTAATGAAAAAGGTTATTAGTAAACCCATGAGAATTAATAGGTTGATAGTGACCCTAGAAACTATGATTTATGATAGGGTGTGAGCTTAAACTAAGGATGGTAAATCCTAAATGATTTTATATACGCATATCATCATAATATTTTGAAATGTATGTTTTAACCATTGTGGATTCAAGAGCACAGTATATGGTTATATAAAGGTTTTAAGATACTAGTGACGGGAAAACCCATTCCGCTAAGCAGCGTGGTCTCACTAGATATCTAAAAGGATTGAGATGTTAGCATATTATTCATACCAGGCTTTATGTCTTACTTGAAGTTTTTTTACCCTTAAACTCTCAGGTACTCAATTGATTTTTAGTAGTTTGAGGTTTAGGGTTTTCAGGTTCTCATCTTAGACGAACAAAGCTTTTAGAGGCGTGCAGGAGGCAGTTAGTTATTTAGAGTTATCTTTTTCCGCTGTGTATATGGATGTAAAGGCCGATTTGTTAGCCTTTCTATATACTCTTATCAACCAAGAGGGCATCTTCATATGTCGCTCTTGGCGTATGTATAATAATTATATTTTGCTGAACATGGTTAACGTTTTTGGGGTTATGTAATGAACATCTAATATTTTTAATGGAATGTGGAAGTGAGTTTTTAAAATTGTTAAAATTTTTTTCCATATTCTTGTGATATGTGTATCAATGAATCTTGCTCCGTCGAATTTGGTCGCCGAAAATTAATAACTATGGATGACTGTAGCATCCGTAGCCGTTAGTTTTAGGCCTCTAAGTAGGGGGATGCTACAAGTTGGTATCATAGCTTTGGTTTATGAAACATTAAAAGAAAGATTAAAACCTAAAAGCGTTTTGAAACATAATCCAAATAATTTGAAAATATGATCGGGGTTTGGGTTAATGCTATAGTAACGTACTTGTTAGCACCAAAATTGGTCACTAACCTCGTTGAGAAAGATTGTGTAGAGATGTAAGTGATGAAGTTAAATTAAACAAGGAAGAATATGCTAATTTAAATGCAGAAAGTAAGAACACTGGATTTATAGTGGTTCAGCGTAACTGCCTACATCCACTTTGAGTTTTGATCTTTATTTCTTTCACAAGTAGTTGAATACAGATACAATCCATATATTAATGACTTGAATACAAGTTTGAACTGAAAATAATCAGTCTTGAAAGTGGCAGAGTCTCCCCATTGTTCTCCCCAAAAAAGGTCCATTTCACTGTGCCCCTGCCCCTTTATTTATAGACAAAGGTAGGTTGGACTTCTCTGGCGGGCCTGGTAGCTGAATAACTCGGTTCAGATAGGCTGGTCCATGTGTGCCAAACCAATCAGGCCGAACAGTTGGGTGCCGAACCACTCTCCTTCTGCCGAACGAGGCGCTTGCTGTGTGGGAAGAGTAGGCCGAATAGCCATCGAAGCCGAACGTGCCTCCTGGCCGAGCGAAGTATCTGGCTGAACGTGTCTTCTGGCCGAACGTGCCTTTAGGCCGAACGAAGCCCTTAGCCGAACGATGTCCTTAGGCTGAACAAAGCCCTTGGCCGGACGATGTCTCTGGCCGAACGATGCCTCTAGCCGAACGTTGCCTAATGCCGAGCGCTCCTGGATGCCGAGTACTCCTGGATGCCGAGTACTCCAAGATGCCGAGTATTCCTAGATGCCGAGTACTCAGTTGCTTGGCCAAATCTCCAGGAAACAGTACTTGTATTTGATATATAGGTATATATCTAAGTATGTATTCCCCTCTCTCTTAGACCGTTCTTCTTTATCATACTATGGCTTGTATGCAGACTTACGAGAAAGAGGATATGGAAGCAGGAAATGGAAGAGGAAATCTTGGTTGAGGAAGCACCACAACTAACGAAAATGCTCGACCTAATACTCGGAGAAACCAAGGTCGAAAAGCTAATGCTAACCAAAACGCTGAAGCTAATGTATGTGCTGGAAATCCTCCAATAGATGCGAGGATGGTGTATCAGTTGTTAGCAAATCTTTTGCAAGCAGGAGCTGTTGGTAATTTTGGAGGAGCTAATCTTGTAGCTCCAGCTGGATATAATTATGCTTGGATGAGCAGGGATTACACTAGTCTGGGTGGAAAGCTGTTAATGGGAATAGAGGATGCTGTTGAGAATTGGCTTTTGAACTGGGAGAGGATTTTTATTGATTTTAGGCTTGGATGATGGAGAGAAGAGAAGGCTAGCCTCTAGACAGTTGCAAGGGTTAGCGCTTCACTGGTGGAACAGTGTGACAGCCGGAGTTCCGGAAGACATGGGCTAATTTTAGAAGAAGGTTTGAGCAGAGGTTTTTATCTGAGGTTGACAAGTCGGCGTTGATGAGTAAGTTAATGGATCTTGTTCAGGGAGAGATGTCAGTGATCGAGTATGCTGCTATGTTTGATGAGCTGTCTCGATATGGATATGCTTTGGTAGACACTGATATGGAGGAATGAGAGATTTATTGTGGACTAAGGCCAGAGCTAGGCAGAATGACTTTGACTCATGTTAGAGAGCCTTGTAATGTGGTGGTGGAGATGGCCATGCACCATGAGGAGATGCTTGTTGTGTCAGTTAGAGAGAAGCTAGTTGAATCCCCGGGTCCTTAGGGAAAGAAAAGGAAATTCTTTAAGAAGAAGGGCCATTATGCTCATAAGTGCCGAACGGGCAAGGGAAAGAAAAGCGCTTGCTTGTTTATAAATGGGTTTCGAAGTAGTTGAAACCTATAGTTTTGAAAGGGTATTTCAAAGAGGCTTTCGAAAGAGAGCTGCCACCTATGTTTTAAAAGAAGTAGCATCCAAAGGAGTTACTTATATTTTGTTTAGAGCTTTTGGAAGGGGTAGTTTCGACCCAGTTGAAACCCTTCTGGGAATTGATGACCTTCTGATGGCATTGAAGAAATCAATGTTGTCGAAAGGTTCAGTGTTTTTATAAATACAAGCCACTTCCTAATGCTTTCGAAATGGGTTAGGGGTTTCGAAGGCAATTGTTTCGAAAGGGGTTTCGAAGCTAACCTTCACTTATTTTACCCAGATGTTTTAAAGCTTTCGAAAGGATGGTTACGACCCCATCACACTTCCCCAATACTTTTTGAATTAAAGAATGGTTCCGAATGAGATGCTTTCGCCTGGGTTCACTTTGACCCAAATGATTTTTTAAGTATAAACCCAATGCTTTCGAAAGGGGGACTTTCAAAGGTTTCGAAGGGTAACCTTCATTGGTTTCAAAAGGGTACTTTCAAATGGTTTCGAAGCTATGCTTCTATATTTATATAATAATACTTTAACATGGTCGAAAGATTTCGAAAGAAATGTTTTAAAGATAGATTTTGATGCTTTCTAAGGAGGTCATCCTATGAGGTCGAAAGCCAGGTTTCGAAGATGTCGAAAGGTTATAAAATTTATACTCAAATTTTAAAGGAAAAACCTATGGCTAAATAAAGGAGTTTTGAAATGACTTTAAGCATGTAAATTTGGCGATGTATGGCCATGATAAAAATATAAGTTAAAGGGATTAACTATATTCTATATGAAATGTATTTCGAGAACCTAAAACCCACTAGAGTGGTATTGTAAAATTATTATGTTTGATTCTTCAAATATGAGTATGTTCACATGATAAAGAACCCATAATCTGTATTTTGGGGATAACGGGGTAGAAGAACCAGCTAGGTTAACACAGTAGTGAATATAATTTGATTAAACTCCTGAATGAGTAGAATTTCGTCTAGGGAGTCAGGGATACCAAAATATAGGATGCCTAAACTTTGTAGTTGTCTGGGGGATAGGTTCATAGTAAACCCATGAAAACTATGATTATGTAGTTATTGGAGGTAACCAACAAGTTCATAGTAAACCCATGAAAACTATGTGTTAAGGTAGGTTAGCGGGGACTAATTGGTTTGTAGTGAACCCATGAAAACTATATCCGGATTAAGAATTGACATCGGTTAATAGGTTCCTAGTCAACCTATAAAAATTAGGATAAGAAAGAAGTTAACGGAGGCAGCAATAGGTTTCTAGTCAACCCATGAAAACTAGGATGAGAAGTGAGTTACTGGATAAATCCATAGTTTCCTAGTCAACCCATGAAAACTAGGATTAGGGAATTAGTTATTGGAATGACTAATAGGTTCAGGGGGACCCATGGATTAATTAAGTTAACTGGCTGGGGCCTATAGGTTCTTAGTGATCCCATGAAAACTATGAAATAGGATAGGGTGTCCGTGTGTAATGAAAAAGGTTATTAGTAAACCATGAAAATTAATAGGTTATTAGTGACCCTAGAAACTATGATTTATGACAGGGTGTCATCTTAAACTGGGGATGGTAAATCCTAAATTGTTTTATATATACATATCATCGTAATATTTTGAAATATATGTTTTAACCATTGTGGATGCAGGAGCACGGTATATGGTTTATAAAGGTTTTAGAATACTAGTGACGGGAAAACCCATTCCGCTAAGCGACGCGGTCTCACTAGATATCTAAAAGGATTGAGATGTTAGATTATTATTCATATTAGGCTTTATGTCTTACTCGAAGTTTTTGTTTTTCCCCTTAAACTCTCGGGTACTCAATTGATTTTGAGTAGTTTGAGGTTTAGGGTTTTCAGGTTCTCTTCTTAGATGAATAAAGCTACCAGAGGCATGCAGGAGGCAGTTAGTTATTCAGAGTTATCGTTTTCCGTTGTGTATCTGGATGTAATTGCAGATTTATTAGCCTTACTATATACTTTGATCAACCAAGGGGGCATCTTCATATGTCGCTCTTGGCGTATGTGTAATAATTATATTTTGCTGAATGTGGTTAATGTTTTTGGGATTATGTAATGAACATCAAATGTTTTTAATGGAATGTGGAAATGTGTTGTTAAAATTGTTAATTTTTTTCCATATTCTTGTGATCTGTGTATCAATGAATCTAGCACCGCCGTATTTGGTCATCGAAGATTAATAACTATGGATGATTGCAGCATCCATAGCCGTTAGTTTTGGGCCTCCAAGTAGGGGGATGTTACACATATATCACCTATTTCAAAGCAAATTCAAGCTACGCATCAAATGGTATGGTAAAATGGGTGAAACATCTACCTATCTAACTATCATGAATACATAAGAAATCATCGACATCATATGTGTACAACCCATATTTTACATATCAAAGGATCGTAAAATACTATTATCTAATTAATATAAGGTCGTATGACTCTAAATCTTTGGAACATGACTATTAGGGATATTTTCCATCTTTAAAATGTTTCAAAAATTTTGGACCCAGAAGTTCTTGTAAAGCCTTAACTTTTTATAGGGATTGAATTAGAGTCTGAAACCAACTCCATTGGATCTGGCTTATGATTTCTCTTTCCATAAAGTGATCACAGTAGGTAAAACGAACTTGCTATTTAGGAAAGTTTAGAAGCTAAGTCCAAGGCCCAACTCTGGATTTGTGCTAATAGAGGCTAAAGCAACAGCCCCCATATCATTTCTTCTCTTCCCAAACAAGATTAAAACATCCATTGGCCCTGATTTCAAAAAAAAGCTCATCTTTTCCTTACTAACTTAGCCTAAATCATCATTAAAAGGATAATTAGCAAAGGAAATCATAGATTCATCATTTTGGTGCTTGAAAATTCATGATTCTTGGTTGTTCATTTCAGACCTAGAGATTAGATTGATGTTTTGGGTATTGGATGAGTGGTTCTTCACCTCTCACTATCCTATGCTTGTTCATATAGTTAAAATTAGGTGTTTTAACATAATTTGAATCTTAAAAATGTTTTCAAATTTTAATCATATTTTTATACATTTTTATAGCCGAAATTAAAAATGTTCAAAATCGGTTTTAAATGGTTTTGCAAACCCATTTGGTCATATTAACATGCTAGTGTTAGAGTTAAATCTAGACTGGAATTTGTATGATAATCATGTTTTGATTGATTGCACGTGTGTATTGATGTATATGGATGATATTTCAGTTTTGTATGTTGTGCTTTGATATGGTTTGCTATTACTTTTAGGTTGTTAGGAAAGAGACCGTCGATTTGTGCAAAATGAGGCGAAAGTACCCGAAATTTGATGAAACCTAGAGGAGGTGCTCTGGACGATGGAGCAGGCCTATGACTTAAGTCGCATGAAGTTTGGGTGGAGGAATTCATATTAGTAACGAGATGATTACTGGATGGAGAATTTGCAGATCTATTTGGTGAGAAGGCAAGGCTTTAGGACTTAAGCTACAAGACTTGGGGGAAGCTTCGAGTTAGAGTAAGGAAGGAGTTTCAGGAAAAGGAAATTTGGCTAAGTAAGGTAGTCGGTACTTATCGCTTCAAGTGGGTATTGAGTAGTTTTCTTCCATCTACTTGAGCTTATAGCATGGGAAATGAAGCATGGAATTCTAGGCATGCCGAATAGAAATGATCGGGGTGGAAAATAATTAGCCAAATTGTGGCTCAGTATAGATGAAGGGAATCATACCTGTATCGAACTCTTTTGGTCGGTACCGACATGAAATTAGGAGGCCTTGGGTGATGAAACTTCCAGGACATAAAGTGTTGGCTCTACAGGTCAAGCTGAAGGTGTTTGTTTGTTCACTTGGGGTTTGATGGCGATGTAGTAGCACGCTGACAGCTTTGGGACTTCAATGATGGTAACTCAACGGTGAATGGAGTTAAGTTTAGATGATGGCAGCCCGATGATGAAGGGAGTCATGAGAATGATTATCCCCGAAGGGAGGGTTCTAGGAAGGGTGACCCGTTGATAGAATGTTGAATGGTTCTATCTTAGAAAGAAGGAACGTGGAATGATTCCTTGAAGGTAATGGAAAACTATATAGAGTAAGGAAAGGGCTCGGATGCGCATGTTAAAAGATCGTTGCTACTAAGAGTGCTTTATGATGTATTCAAAGGTAGGGGTATTGTGAGAATGCTCACTGGGTACTTAGAATTGCTACCTCGGATCAATGGAATAGATCCGTATACCCTGGATCTATGGAATGAGTCTATTGTTAGCTTTGGGCTATGAGCGCGTACACTAAAAATTAGGATTTATCCATTAATCCCTGGCATAGAAATGGTCATACGAGTAATCATATATCTAGGGGACATTGATTGGTAGTGAGGACTGTTTGACGGATGCTATGTTTGCCTTCGCTATTTTCTCGCTTAATCTATCTCTCTAGGGATGTCACTTGGAATAGGTTTTGTAGATATGGATACCTAGATACCCGTCATTATACTTAGGTTGTAGTATTCCTTTGTGACTCTTATAGACTAGCATATTATGTTCATTATGTGTTAGCTCTTTGGTTGCAGGGATATCTCAGGTATGGTTTGTAGGTTGCAAAATTATGGATCTTAAGGCCAATTAACACTAGAGGGGGGTGAATAGTACTTTCTAACTTATGTAAATCTTTTTAGTTTTCTTTCTAGATTAATATTAAATCACAGATTAACAACACAAAATTATACTAACAATCAGTCAAAAATGCAATCACGGATATAAATAAAAGTAGTATAGTAAGAGTTAGAGAAATGACACTAGGGATTTTATACCGATTGAGATTTTTTCTACATCCCGTCCCGTACAATTGCTTATACAAATTTCTTTTCAAATGCCAATCTTTAACCAGGTAGAAAGTAAACCCAAATACAATCTCGATTTCAAGGCAATGAGACATACCCTCCTATATTTGGAGTCTGGGGTAAACTCACTTGCTTATACTAGGTTATAAGCACACCTACTAGATTTTAATAGGCTAATTAGCACACTCACTTAATTTTTATATGCTACATGCACACCCAAGCAAACACAAATAGAGTTGATAGTTTTTCCAAAGACAAATTATTGTATTTTGGGTACAATGGATCCTATAGGCTCTTGGATAGCACTTTGATATTTGAAAGGAGAGAGAGATGTTTCCGAAATAGTAAGAAAGTTGTATTGAATCAATACAATGAAGTATGAATTAATTCTATATGATTTTGAAGAGAATAGAGTATATTTTTCAAGAGAATTTTAAAGAGAGTAAGGAGTGGGAAGAAAGTAGGTAACTAGTTAGTTAAAAATTCGTTTGCACTTCCCTTTATATGGTAAATTAATAGATGTGTCTATTCGTGAAGAGTTGTGTCGAATAGACGCTTTTATTCAAAATTTTAAAAACCATTTGGCGGCATGTATGTCGACATATCCTATACACGTATGTCGACATATGCTAGTGAGAAATGAAAATGGTTTTCTTCAAATTGATTTGAAAATTCTATACTTTTGTAAAATAATTTGTACATAGTTTTAAATATTTTTGGACTTAAAGTACTTTTGTAAAATACTTTAGAAATATTTTGTAATTTTTTATTTTTTGAGATATAAAAGATCAGAAATTGGAGACAGAGTCAGAAATTGCTATCAATGACTTTAACAATAAAAACTAATAACTCCATATACTAAATTATAACCTTGAGATCTTCATTTCTTTGTCTTTGAACTCATGAGTCTTCGTATCTTTATCTTAAGTCTTTATACTGTACAGTCTTTGATTCAACACTTGTGTAATATTCTTCACTATATACTATATAACTTGGTAAAGTATTATTATCTATATTTTATATATTTGTATATGGTTGTTGTCATCATAATTAATAACCGAGGTATTAACAATCTCCCTCTTTATGATGATGACCACCATTAAATATTCCTATATATAAAATATGATATAACCCCCTTAAGTTACATAACTCTCTCTAAATATATGCATGTGTATTATTTTATATTTTTCTCCCACATTATCATCAACAAAAATAGGTGAAAAACTCCCCCCTAAATAAAATACTTATAAACTGTAGAGTCAAAATCAATAATCAAGAATTAAGTAATGTGCTAATCAAAATGGGTTTATCTATATAATTCTGATTTGGACTAAATTAATTAAAGTATAAAATAAAAACATTAAATGTGACATTTAAAGATCCAATATGGGAGACATAAAAAACCGAATAAGATATAATAATGGCATATATTAATATATATAATGATAAATCTTTATATACTAAATACTGAGAGCAATAAGTAAAAAGGATAATGCAAATTCTATTTATTTATTTTAATTCATATTGTAATACAATCAAATCAAATCTTAATTTAATGCCAATCTTAATAATAATTTTTATAATCCATACTATATCACACTAAATCAAATCAATCCAAACCAAGTGTTTTAATATACACGTATACAAATTAAAACAAGTAGAAATCTGGAACTTCCTAGGGACTTCAATGCAACCTTCAAATCCAAATATTAGATTTGCTTTGATGGTATCCCAATCTTCATTGTCCTTGGTGTTGAGCATTCTGGGTTGTTGGTTTGATCATCTTTGGTCAAGGAAGAAATTAACCATCAAAATGCCTCTATTGTTCTTTTATCATTTGCATTTGGCTTAGTCCAAATGCCATTGATTCCTTAGAATAAAAGAGAGAATGCCTTTCAATGGTTCGAGCTTCAAGATTTTCACAAAGTTTTTGGTATGGAGAAGACATTTTTATTATAAAAAAAAATTGGGAATGAAAGAGGATTGAAAATGAAAATGTAGAGTAAACTTTTATGGAAGAAACAGGCTTAAAAACAAGTGAAAAGCCATTTGGAATGTTTGATAGATGGTAGTTACTACATTTTTAAAATTCAATTTTTTTTTGCTAAACGGCTAGGATATGTCGACATATACCATATATGTATGTCGACATATATGCCTAAAAATGCAATATTTAAGTTTTTGATATATTTTTTGTTTTTAATTAATCTCATTATAGTTTAATAAATTCTAGAGACTAATAAAACAACATAGAACATCAAGAAATAGATTTCATTGCTTAAGACAAAGAAATACATAATTTCAAAGAAAAACTAGGAAAAAATACATAAAAATAACATGAAATAAAATTAGATAAACACATAACTAGGGTACAAAAGTAGAATAAGGAGATCTAAAATGATGATGATGAAGATGAAGAGTTTCCTCCAAGTTCCTGATGATTTTCCCAAACTATTTGTAACAACCCTTGTTGAGATTACCTAGAATTAAATCTAAAATATGATTCAAAATTATCTTAATTAATTTAAGATGAATTTTGGAAAATATATTTGTTATAGTTTCCAAATTAAAATGGCTTTTTAGATGGAAATAAATAATTTGGTAAAATTTATTAAATTTTAGAAATTGTGTAATTTAATTTCTTATATTTGATAGTCTGTAACAACCCTGGTCGAGATTATTGAAATTAAATCTAAAATATGGTTTAAAATTATCTTAATTAATTTTAAGATGAATTTGGGAAATTTTATCTGTTACAATTTCCAAACTAAAATGGCTTTCTAGATGGAGATAAATATGTTTGGGAAAATTTATTAAATTCTAGAAATTAGGTAATTTAAATTCTTATATTTGATAATATAAGAATAACATTAGGGAAAATGAGAATTTATAAAATATATGGAAATAATTTTGCAATTTAAAATATGAATTTTTCCAAGATTTGTTCACTTATTAATTATAAAGGATATTTATAATAAATAATTTCCATTTCAAGTTATTAGAACAAATATTGTAAATTTAGTTAAATGGTAATATTGTGATTAGTTGTTTAAAATGAGATTTTTTCAATTAATAGTCTATTTTATTAAAACCATTGTGAATAACTTTTATTTTTCAAAAAGTTGTATTTAATTTTTTTATAAGATGTTTCAATATCAATAGAAATGAGAATATTGGACATGTTATTTGTTTTGGGAAAATTAAAGGAATCAATGTTTGTTAAATAAAAAAAATTAGTAATAATTAACATGCCCAATATTCTAAATGTTTGTTAAATAAAACAAATTAGTAACAAACCCGTTCGCCGGCCGTTCATTCCTGTTGCTCCTTTTAGATATTTGATTGATTTTGATGATCCAATTCACATTGATTTCAATTCAAATTTTGGAGTTTTGATTATGAATTTGTGAATTCATCTTGGGGTTTCTATTCCATAGAAATTGCTCTATGGATACATAAGATTGCACACAAGTTTATCGCACTACTTCAACAAATATTTTTAAAAGAATGATTTTCAACCCAAACCATTTCCTCAAATCATTTTAAGTACGAATATATCTTCTATAAAAGATATTTGGAATATATATATATATATATTAATTCATAGTAATAATGGCTACAAAGTTGATTTGGAACAGTGGTTTAAAAATAGTACTTATATATATATATATATTTATATATTAGCAAGGGCTTTCCAACATATATATACATATATATCCTAGTTTATAAAACAATAATTTCAAGAAGGATTTTAAAGCAAGTTATTTTATAAAATTGCACAACATCGATCGAATGATGAATCAATTTAAACGGATTAATAAAACGAGTGTTGTGGAACGCTCGCGTTTATTTTTTCGATTAATTCCCGTACTTGTTCGGTTGAGCCATTTATACACACAAGTGTAGTTTACTGGCTTATAGTAAACATTTAGGTAAACCCATGTGGTATGGGACATACGGTTGTTATTTATTCGGCTACTATTCGGAGGCATATAACACTTATCGACGAGTTTATGACTCGCCTTCGGAGTGTATAGGACATGTTCCTATCTTGATGTTTATAGGTCTCGTACCTATCTTGATGTTTATAGGATTTGTTCCTATATTAATGTTTATAGGTCTTGTACTTATCTTGATATTTATAGGACTACTTCCTATCTTGATGTTTATAGGTCTCGTATCTACCTTGATGTTTACAGATTTATATGTCTATCTTTGAGTTACATGCATGTAGGAGAATTTAATTCACCAAATCTCAAAGTATTTGTGCCTTTCCTCCTTTTATGTGATTTTTTGGATTTCTATTTTGATTTCCAAATTCGATATTATTTGTGTTATCACCGAGTGATTTTGGGGATTCTACTTTTTGAAGCTATTTTAGGTTTTGATATTCGGTGATTTCACATTTGGAGTTTATTGAAGCATTCTTGTTCTTAGCCAATTCCGGGCTTTGTGTTAATATTGAGATTTATATCATTACATCTATTGTTATCTTGCTTAACCCATTCTTATAGTCTAGACTGACCCATTTATTATTTTATAATACCCATGTCAGACCGAGATATATCCGGTGCTCCATTTTAATAGTCCTAGAGAGGATTTCACTCCAATTGTCTAGTTATCATTCATCTTGTCTTCATCTCGTATATGTGTATATATTCATATAGTGTTGTATCTATTATTAAGCCTAGATTCTTTTGTGCACATATTTGTTCCAGGAGATGTAGTACAGATGTATTATATGGATCGTTTTGACCAAAGTCTTGTATTTGATATTATGTATCTATTTGATTTGATCAACTTGTATCTATTTGTATTCCAATGTGTATATTCTACAATTTGTGATTCTGTGATTTGTACTTATTATATATTGTTTTGGAATATTATTTAGCCATCGTAGTTTTGTTTTAAACCTGGATTGCATATGTCGATTCCACTTGTGATGAAAAAATATATAGCATATTAATCGATGTATTGATGCTTGCTCAAAATAAAATTCACAAATGATTGCTCTTAACCAACCTTATCCTCCACACAAGCAGATGATATTACTCTGTAATATCCTTTCTTAGTGTGGATCTCGGGGTGAGGTGTCACAGTATTTGTCCACTTTGTTGGAGAGAGAAGTGAATTTTTTTACTAAATGAACCTTTAAGCTTCTTTTGGTTTTTAATAAGCTTCTCTTGGTTCTTTAGAATCTCTTTGTTGGGAGGGTGAGAAGATTTGACAAAGCTTTCTAAGAAGTATCCATTTCCTACTTTTCCTTTTCTTGATTACCCTCTTCTTCAATTTCCATTTCAATGCCTCCTTCTTCTTGTTGTTGAATTTTTCGCCCCTCTTCCTACGCCAATCTTTCTTCGTTTTCAACAAGAGTTTCATAGTGTTCAAAATAAGGAGGAATATGTATGAGAGAGATGTTGTCCATGTCGAAAACTTTTCGAGGCAAAGTGAGTTCTCCTCGAAAATCAACACCAATATATTTGAACACTCTAGTAAGATAGACACCATGGTAAAGTGTGCTCTTATGTCTAGAAATATTCTTTTAAACAAAATCATCTAAAATAACTTGTGCCTAAATTATGATGTAGTTTCCATTGATGGCAAAAAGGGCTTTAAAAACATTTTGAGTCAAGTTATTGTAATTTCCCATCCTTAGAGTGATGCTTTGTTGAAAATGAGACTCATAACTCTCGATTTCGGTCTTAGATTTTTGTGTTTGAAATCAAATTATTCGTCGGTTTCAAACATATCATGAAAAACTTCATGATTTTGTTCATCAATTTTAAAGGTGGAGAGGTCAAATCCGCTAAGTTTGCAACCAAGTATTTGACCCAAAATTTCACAATCTAAAACAATATTAGTGCCTTTCACACTACTCCAAACTTGTCCATCTTCTCCTTGTAAAAAATTTCCATTCAAATTTGTATTAAACATTTTAACTAAATCCGGATAATGCACAAAATCATTTTGGGAAGAGTCAATTAAACTAAGAATATCATTTTGTAAAAAAAGATCTTAAAGACCATAAGTAGAGAAATCACAAACTTTGCAAATCTTCCGAGAATATTTTTTTCGGAAGTAGCATATTCAACATAAGTATCTATGGCTTCTTTGTCATTGGACAGAAAGCCTTTAATTCTTTTTGAGAGCCTTATAGTTTTCGGTGGTTGGCTTGAGGAGGCCATTGTTGAGTTGTTGAAGAGATAATTGAGTGAAGAGATATTTTGAATTTTGAAATAAATGAGTGAATGAATGGATAAAGATAGAATGATTTAATAGAGTGAGAATTGACATTTCAGCTTTGAAAAGATGCCTTTTTAGTTATTGGAGTTAATGCAAAAGAAAGAAAAAATAAAAATTTGAATTCGAAATGAAATATCAAAATTCTGGCATGTAGTATGTCAACGTATGGGCCAAAAAGTTCAAAATTAAAACTAAGGTAAAATATTCCTATTTTTATATTCTTATATACTTGTGTGCATACAATATTATTATTAATCCATATTTTATTCCTAAACAAATAAATAAAATAAAGTAAAAATTAAATATAAAAAGTACAACTTTTTGCTCCTTACCTTTGATCAGTTCGGTTAATCTACTATTGTCATGAAACGCATGTTTGCATCCTCAATGTCCAGTTCATTATCACTTGAAGTGGTATCTGAAATAATCTAATGTTGTTGTGTAAGCCCTCTTTCATTTTCTAGATTAATTAATAACTGGCAAGATCCTTGATTTATTCCGATGCGGACAGTCTCTTTGTAGATGACCAGTTTCATCGCCGTTGAAACATCTAATCGTAGTTCCAGTTCCAGGAGTCTTATTTTCTGGTCTCCAAAAGTTGTTCATCTTTCTATACTTCAGGAATTTTTTTAAATTTCTGGTCATGGAAGTAATCTCCTCATCATTGTCATCGTTTGAATCCTGATTGTCAACTATCGCATTGAAAGCAATGGATTTCTTTTCTGTTGCCTTGATTTCTCTTCTGCCCTGCAATTGTACTTCATAGGACATTAAATTGTCTATTAACTCTTCAATTTTTAGACTATTAGTATCATTAGCCTCTTTAATTACCAGTGTCTTTTGATCCCACTCTCAAGAGAGTACTATATCTTAAAACCTACAATACATATCTGAAATACTCATTTTGATTTATTTTAAATAACCGAACCTAATTAGTTAGCATAAAATTTTTAATTTTGTTTAACTTTACTAGTGCTTTCATGAGTAACTTTCAATGTTCTCCAAGTATCATATGCTGGCTTACAGAAACTTTATTAAATTCATCTTTACTAATAAGTAAAATAAAATATTCATAGCCTTAGAATCATTAACTACTTTTTTTATTTTGGTCACCAATCCAAGTCAAAAAGTCGGTCTGGGGTTCAGTGTACTCATCATGTGTAATATTCCGAATGTTTAAGCTATTAGACTGTAAATAAATCTTCATCCTACATGACTAATAAGTGTAATTACCACCACTAAATATGGGAGTCTAGTAGTAGATTGTCCTTGTACAAAGATGTTGATAAGTGTACTAATAGTGTTGCTAGCCATTTAATTTTTTTCTAAAATCAAATTAAGCGTTTTTGAAAACCTAGTGCTTTGATACCAAATGTTGGTCGTAGAATTATGAATCTTAAGGCTAATTTAACAGTAGAAGGGGGTGAATAGTGTATTTTAACATATGTAAATCCTTTTAATTTTCTTTCAAGATTATAATTAAATCACATATTAACAACACAGAATTATACTAACAATCAGTCACAGAAACAATCATAGACATGAATAAAAGTAGTAAAGTAAAGTAAGAGTTAAAGAGATGAAGCCAGAGATTTTATACTGGATTGGATTTCTCCTATATCCAGTCTCGTACAATTGCTTTTACGTATTTCTTTTCAAATTCCAGTCTTTAACCAGGTGGAAGACACCCTTCTGTATTCTGACTCTGGGGTAAACTTGCTTGATTTGACCGGGCTACAAGCACACTCTCTAGATTTGAATGGGCTATTAAGCACACCCACTTGATTTGAACGGGCTATAAGCACACCCAAGCAAACACCAATGGAGTTGATAGTTTTTCCTAAGACAAATTATTGTACTTACGATACAATTGACCCTATAGCCTCTTGGATAGCACTTTGATCTTTGAAATCAGAGAGAGATGTTTCCAAAACAGTAAGAAAGTAGTATTGAATCAATACAATGAAGCATGAATTGATTCTATATGATTTTGAAGAGAATATAGTATATTTATTGAGAGAGTTTTCAAGAGAGCAAGAAATGGGAAGAAAGTAAGCAATTATTTAGTTAAAAATTCTTTTGCTCTCACCTTTATATAGTAAAATAATATATGTGTCCATTCATGAAGAGTTGTGTCGAATAAACACTTCCATTCAAAATTTGAAAAACCATTTGACAGCATGTATGTCGACATATCCAAGATAAGTATGTCAACATTTGCTAGCAAAAAATGAAAATTATCTTCTTTAAAATGATTTGAAAATTCTACACTTTTGTAAAATAATTTAAACATAGATTTTAAATAATTTTATTTTAAAAACCTTTTGTAAAATATTTTAAAAATATTTTGTAATTAAAATATTTTATTTTTGTTTAAAATATCAAAGGTTAGAAATTGGAGATAGAGATCAGAAATTGCTATCAAGGACTTTAACAATATATACTAATGACTCTATAAACTAAATTATAACCTTGAGATCTTTATTTGTTTTTCTTTGAACTCATGAGTCTTTATATCTTTATTTGGAATCTCTATATTGTACAGCCTTTGATTCAGCACCTGTGTAATATTTTGCACTATATACTATATAACTTGGCAAAATAATAATATCTATATTTTATATGCTTGTATATGTTTATTGTCATCAAAATCAATAACTAAGGTATTAACATAGTCCGTATGCCCTTATTCCTTACTATAACGACTTGTATAGTATTTTGAGGTTCATTTATCGCTCACATCAGACTATTTTCTAACTTAAGGTTTTACACTTCTTATTATCTTGAGTACTCTGAAATTAGTAGACTAGATAGTAGGTAGGTATACGTGGTGGCTATGCAAAGGATGCGCTGGATGGAGCTTTCTCGTATTATATATGTATATACTATTACTTATTCTACTGTGCAACACTGTGGAGCTTAGGCAGTGTTTGCTTTTCTATGAAAAAATTTACCTGAGTTTGTTTCCACTTGTATAAACTCTATTACTATGTTGTATAACTCTGTGGATTCGTGCTTTGATATTTGGTTCACTTGGTTATTTCCGTCTCTCCTGCTTTATATATGTGATGTATATTATATTTTATTCGATGAACTGTGAGATTCATAAAATTTTCTGAGATGTTTATTTCCTTTTAACACTTAAGAATCATCTTATATCAGCTAGACGCCATAGTAGCACACTCTACTAGTATATTGGGCGTTGGTGGTGTAGAGCAGTCATCACATTTGGTATTAGAGCCTAGGTTACTCGATTAACCAGAGTTGATACCATGGTCTAGTAGAGATAGTGAAGGAGTTATCATCCTATACTAGATCAACTATATATATACACGTGAGAGAGCGTACTTGTTGTTTATTTTGGTTTTCAAAACTATTGATGAAGTTTTCTGTATGAGAGACTGATAATTCTTATTAAAGATCAAGAATGGGCTAGTGTACAAGAAACAATTCATGAAACTCCATCTCTAATGTCAAAGAAGGAGCAGACTCGGGTGCTACTAACCCTAACTTGCAGGTGATGTTCGACACAATGATGGCGAACATGCTGCAAAATGCCCAAGCAGATGGTCTGAATGTTGCTGTTGGAGATGGTGCTCTAGTGCAGGTGCCCTAAGTTGATTTCACTAAAGTGAATAAGGATTTTTCCATGCTTTGGCAAACCATTCCAAGGAACGATATCGGTTATGAAAGTGCAGGATTGATTGCACACGTACGAAAGGATTTTTGATGACCTTGAATTAGATGATGTGATGAAGAGGAGGTTGGCTTTCTGAAGCTTCAAGAGAGAGCCATGAACTAGTAGAAAACTATTAGAGTTGCTGCTCCCAGAGATTAGTTTACTTGAGATCAATTCAAAACCCGGTTCGAGGAAAAGTTCATTATGGCTGCTTGGAAGTCTGTGTAGTTCATAATTGCTGATTTGGAACAGGGAGATATCTCTTTCTCCGAGTATGTTGCTGAGTTCGACACATTGTCAAAATATGGAATGTCTTTCATCGACATTCCGCTCAGGAAGAATGAGATGTTCGCTATGGATTTGGATAATTATTTAGGGGAGAAGTTGGTGAGTCACATCGATGAGGCATTTGAGAGACTTGTCGAGAAAGCTCTTCTCCAGGAGAGTTTATACCCCAAGTCCAAATTAGCTATTGTTGTTAAAGAAGAGCCAAATACAAGACATGGCAATGGAGGGAAGAGGAAATGGAATGGTAAGTGAAAGTAGTTTCAAGGAAAGAATGCTCAGATGAAGGATATATGGGATCTTGTCTGTTATGATTGTGGAGATAATGTACATTTGATTAGAGACTGCAAAGTTGATGGAAAGAAGAAGTACTACAACTGTGGCAAGTTTGGACATATGCAAAAGAACTACCCAGAACCAGCACATTAGAAGCAAGTAGTGAAGGCATATTCTTTGGATGTTGTCCCAACTTCATCGAGCGCTCCCTCAAGAATGGAGAAGGAGAAAACTATAACTATTTAAGGTATGGTTTCCATTTATGATGTTCCCATACATGTCCTTTTTGATATCGATGCTTCACATTTCTTTATATCTAGTGACCTGGCAGATAGATTGGGATTGAAACGCGTAACTGTTGAACGACCTTTGATTGTGATGAACCTTGTTGGAGGCTCCACTGGTCTGTATATGGTTTGATCTTATCGATTCAAGGATGCTATTTCATTTTTGATTTCTTTTTTTTTGAATAATGTTTCATTTGAGATTATCTTTTGGATGGATTGGTTGAGGAAGTACGCGGTAGTGGTGGACTACGAGAAGCCGTTGGAAACAATTGTGATTGTGGAGGGGTGGATGGTAGTGATTAGCTGCCTGTTGGAGGATGGGATTACGGTTAGCTTTCTATATTCACTCGAGGTTTCACATGATGAGTTGTCATATGTGCCTATTGTTAGATATTATGCGGATGTGTTTGAGGAGGTGATCGGAATACCGCCATAATGGGAGATTGAGTTCAGCATGGACTTAGTGAAGGATGGCAACCGATAGTTATTCCTTTGAGGCATATGGTACCAAGAGAGCAGAAGGAGTTGTAGGTGCAAGTGGATGACCTCTTGAAGCGAGGGTTCATTCATAGGAGTATATCTGAGTGGAGCGCACTCATACTATTCTCCACTAAGGCTGATGGCCCTCTGAGGTTATGTGTAGATTACCGTAAGCTGAATAAGGTGACGAGGAAGAACAAGTATCCACACCCGTGTATAAATGACTTGTCTGATCAGCTCTATGCTGGGTAGGTACTCACTAAATTAGATCTTGCAATAGAATTTCACCAATTGAGTGTAGCAAAGGAGAGTGTGCTAGTCATCTCATTTCATACGCTATCTGGATTTTTTGAGTGGTTGGTTATGCTGTTATGGTTAACCAATGCTTCGACATACTTTGTTGATCTCATAAACCACGTTCTAAGGGACCAGTTGAACAAGTTCGTGTTTGTGTTTGTGGATGATATTCCGATCTATTCTAGAATGGAGGAGGAACAAAAGACATGCTCGAGGGTTGTGCTTGAAGTATTAGGGAAACACATGTTAAAAGAGTCGTTTTCGAAGTGTCACTTCTGGAGGAGGAAAGTGAGATTCTTGGGTCATGTCATCTCTAAGAAGGGCATCGCAGTAGATCCTGCCAAGGTGGTAGTCGTTCAGGATTGGAATCAACCCAAGAATGCAACTGATGTGAAAAGTTTCCAACGTTTGGTGGGATATTGTAGATGTTTTATCAAGGACTTCTCAAAGATAACGGCTTCGTTGAAAAATTTGAAGAAAAAGAATGATACATTTATTTAGGACGCAAAGTGTGAGCATGCTTTCGTGAGTCTGAAGGAGAGGTTGATGAGTGCGTCGGTATTGACCATTTTGAGTGGGAATGAGGAGCTGACAATATACACAGGCACCTATGGTACCGGACTATGTGCGGTGTTAATGTAGAGGGGAAAAGTTGTCACCTATGCTAGTCGATAGCTAAAACCGCATGACAAGAAGTATCTAACTCATGATTTAGAGTTGGCAGTGATAGTGTTCATTTTGAAGATTTGGATGCATTGCCTATTAGGAGAAAGGTTCAAATTGTTCACGAACCATAAATCCATGAAGTTCCTTTTCTCCCAATAAAATATCAACCTTTGCCGGCAATGATGGTTGGAATTCTTGGCCTCCTATGACATTAACATTTCCTGTACGCTCGGTAAGGGAAATGCAGTCCTCGATGCATTAAGTAGAAGACATGCCAGTTTGGGAGAAATGTTTCTAGAGTGGAAGCAGTTGGAGTATATTCCTATATATGACTTTAGATCTAATTGAAGTGAAAATCCAAAGATGTTGGAAAGCCTGACGATTAGACCTACTTTGATTGAGTGGATCGATACTATTCAGAGGTAAGACGCTAGACTAACAAAGATCACGGTGGAGATAAAAGAAGGAGAAGAGTCTAATGAGATGGATCGGTACAAACTCGACCGAGATGTTTAGTTCTATAAGGATGGAGGATTATTATTTCCCGATATAGATGGATTGCGAGATGAGGTGCTACGAGAGTATCATCACGCTAGATTGACTTTACATCCTTGCAGTAATAAGATGTATCATGATATGAAGCATACATATTATTGGGAATGGATGAAAAAGGATGTCGGGACATTCATCTCGAAGTGTATGAACTGACAGTTGGTGAAGGTAGTGCAAAAGAAGCCAAGTGGGTTGATGAAACCACTCGAAGTTCCCAAGTGGAAGTGGAAACATGTTTCGATGGATTCCATTGACGGATTGCTAATCGTTGAAGGGTACGATAACATTTGGGTCATAGTCGATAGATTGATGAAGAGTGCCAGATTCATACCTGTCAAGTCTAGTAGAACGGCATCCAAATTAAACAAGTTGTTTGTGAAATGGGTAATGCGATTCCATGTTGTGTCGAAGAGCATTTTGAGTGATCGAGACCCTTTATTCATCAGTGGGTTTTGGAAAAGCTTACAAGAAGCATTGGGGACTGACCTACATCCTAATACAACTTATCACCTACAAATCGATAGGCAGAGGGCGAATCATATATTGGAGGATCTCTTCTGAGGTTCCATACTCAATTTTGGAGGCTCGTGGGACAATCATTTTCATTTGGGAGAGTTTGCATATAATAATTGTTATCCCGCCTTTTGGCAAGGCCGTAACACCAAGGGATTGACTAGTAACCAGTGACGGTCCGTCCTAAAGATCAGTTATACAGGGGATCACTACGGATGTCGATGAATTTTGTCCGAGTCCGGATCGAGCCAAAATTGGTAGGACATGGCAAGCTGAGCCATGGAAGCCAACTGTTGGCACAAAAAATGGGCAAACACCTCCAAGTCATATGATTTAGTTGATTTTATGTTTTTTTTAGTGATCTGGGTGATTAATGCAAATATATGAAAGGCAGGGACTAAACTGTAAAAACACGCAGATTTATAGTGGTTCGGCCAGAACGTGTCTACGTCCACTTTATATGTTATTCTCCTTTACTGTTTAGATTACAAGTACAAAGCTTTAATACAAGTATATGAAAGTTGTTTGAAAGTTCTATCCGTGCTTGAGCTCTCAAACTTGTCCGCCATTGTTGTACCCCTACCCCTCTATTTATAGAGTGAGGCTGGGGGTAGGAGTCTTGGATGTATATGGCTGCTGGCGGGCCTGGGTTGACATGATCTGGCCTGGCAAAGTTGGTTCGACAACACCTTGGTTCGGTAGTGCTTCGGTCCGGTGGCGGATGGTTGGAGTTGAGACTTGGTCCAGTGGTAGATGGAGTGAGGGTTGGTTCGGTGGTAGATGGAGTGAGGGTTGGTTCGGTGGTAGATGGAGTGAGGGTTGGATCGGTGGTAGACGGAGTGAGGGTTGGTTCGGTGGTAGACGGAGTGAGGGTTGGTTCGGTGGTAGACGGAGTGAGGGTTGGTTCGGTGGTAGATGGAGACGTGTTGGTTCGGTGGTAGATGGAGACATGTTGGTTCGGTGGTAGATGGAGACGTGTTGGTTCGGTGGTTGTGGAAACGCACCCCACATTTGCCCCCCAAAGTGGGGCATATGCCAGCATATGTCGTGCTTTGTTTTATGCCCTTCGACTTGGACACTCTCATTTGGTCCCGAGCGCCGAACTAGTTGGTCCGGTTGTTTCTATTTGCCTATAAGTATGGGCCATATGTTTTCGTTATTCCCTACTAACTGAAATAGTCGAACCAAACTCTTTCCTGCCGAATCAATCATACCGCCGAATCACGCTTGACCACCGGTCCAGGTAATTTCCAAATGAATTTTATGTTTTGAACTAACCGAACGAATCTGTGGAGTATGAGTGCCGGATGAACCTTCGAGCCTTGAGCTAGCGGATGAATTTGAATGCCGGATGAAATTGTGTGCCGGATGAACTTGAGTGCCGGATGAACTTGTGAGCCGGATGAACTTGTGAGCCGGATGAACTTGAGTGCCAGATGAACTTGTGAGCCGGATGAACTTGAGTGCCAAATGAACTTGTGAGCCGGATGAACTTGAGTGCCAAATGAACTTGTGAGCCGGATGAACTTGAGTGCCAAATGAACTTTAGTCTCGAACTAACGATCGTGCTTTTATGTTTTGCATTATGAACGATATTCCATGCCGTATGTACTTGCTTGTTTGTGTCTCCGCCCTCCTTGTTCTAATAACGTGTTTTCTCCTGTCACAGATAATGTCTCATAAAGTCGAAACTCGTTCTGACAAGAAGAAGTCCAAGGACCGAGAAGAGTCCTCCATAGTGCCCCTAGTTCAGGCAGGACCGGGACGTCATGGGCCCACCCCGAGGTCACTAGTAGATGAGTACGGCCCTCAGGAGCTTCTGAACTCACCGCCTGATTGTTTTCCCAGCTCCCTTAAAGGTGAGCAGCTTAATGTCATCTCTCGCTCTTTGGGATCGACAGAGCACACATGTTGTTGCCGGGGGAAGGAGTGATGCCATATAATCCTCCCGAAGGATATTTCGCTTACAGTAGGTACCATTGCATGTGTGGGGCCATCACCCGATTAATGCTTGGATAATCAGCTTCATCACCTACTTGAAGGTGGCTCCATTCCAGCTTCTGCCTAACTCCTACGCCATCCTGGTGAGCCTGTTTGTTATCTTCCAGAGGAGATACGGGCGTCCTCCTTCCAACCGAGAAATCAGGTATCTGTACAACATGAGAGGCTACAAGAAGGGGTCTCCGTATATTAGCTTGGAGTCGGCCGTGTCCTTCAAGCCAGTCCTGGATTTATATTCGAAGTTCAGCATGTTAAAAAAGAAATGGTTTTTCATCAAGGATGACTCTGTTTCCATCCGTCGCTTCACCTCTGGCTGTAAGTTGAAGCTTATTTATGATTTTCGTTCTGACTGCAATGCTTCTTCTTATGTGCTTTTATTTCTTGCTAGCGACAGGTGGCTTTGCGGTCGTGGAGAACGATCGCCTGGTTCAGATGGCTGTGTAAATAGAAGCCATTATGGGAAGGGATAGGTTGGCTTCTTACTTGATCAGGAACGCTACACTTCTGTGCCACAACCTGATTCTACCACATCAGTCCGTGGTCAAGCAGAGAGACACGACGGATGAGAGGGCTGCCAAAGCTACTGGAGGGGTCATGGCGAAGAGCAGCAAAAGGGGACCCTTCTCGATACATCTAGTCGATGAGGGGAAGAAACTCAAGAAGTCCGATGGACCCTCTCCCAGCACACATCCAGATGTTCAGGAGGAGGAAAAAGTGGAGGGGGAAAAAGGCGAGGATGAAGGAGGTGAGGCGGAGAGCGGAAGCGGTAGAGAAGGTGACGGTGATCGTCGCGGCGATGATGGTGGCAAAGGACAGGGCAGTGATGGCACCGGGGCTCTGCCTCCTGGGCAGGCAGGCGTGATTCAAGAGTGGACAGATGACGCTCTCCGCCAAGCCTTCGAAGAGTTGGAAGAAGGACCGGCCTTGACGGGGAAGCCCAAGAAAGCTGATAAGGTCGGGACCGGTGCCGATTTATCTTTCGGGAGTGCTTCTACTGAGGCAACTTCTGCGATTCAAGGTGAATTTCTCTTTATTATTTTTAACTCTTGAATGATGGCTCAATGCATGCTGGTGACACTTGGTTTTCATTCCAGGAGCGGGAAAACGGCCAAGACCTCAGATCTTCGGCACAAGCTTGAACAATACAGACTCCTCAAAGCTTCTGCCAAACCGAAGCCTCCTACTAACCGCCCTGGAGACGTAGTCGGCTATTGTCCTCTTCTTGGAGTTATTGAAGAAGATATACAAAAGAGGAAGAGGAGTCGATCTTCGTTTGAATCTCTTCCTGGCCCTCCAGCCCCATTCCAGCCTATTCACGATATTACGGAGGAGGATACTGAGTTTATACCTTCTCCGCATCCGTCTGAAAATCCTACCGTTACCTCGATAGATCGTCCTGGCTTGGTTCGTAATCCGTTTGCGGGTCATTCAGACCTGGACCCGGCCTCTCATGACATCTCCTTTGATGAGGCTACTGGTGAGCACCTTCTCCCTCGCAATCCTATGGTACGGGTGCTTGACGAAGCTAAGTCCCTGGACCTTGATTTGCTTACCTCCCGGGTTGTAACTCTGGGGGATGAAGCTAAGGCGAACATCGACCGGGTTGCCGAGGAGACCAGGAAATTGATGGGGCATCATGCCCGACTAGTCAAGGCCGGGGAGGAAATTGGGAGTGCCAACATTCGACTACGGTTAATGGTTTCCGACCAGGCTAAGCAACTTGCCGATCAAGCCATTCAAATTTATTAGCACGAGGCCGCATCCAGGCAACTGAAGAAGACTATGGAAGAGGCCAGCAGAGAAGAGTTGCGAAAAATGGAGGCCGCCTGCAAGGAGCGGATTGACATGGCCATTGCGACGGTGGATGAGGTTCGACAAGCGGACCTCGAGCGGGCACAGGAGTTATCGGGGAGACTTGAGGCCATGGAGCTTGCTCATTCCAGGTTGAAGGAGGAGATGGAGGCGATGAGAATATCCTTTCAGGCTGACCGCTCACGATATCGATTGGAGAGGGATGCTACCGTTGCAAAGCTGCGTGCTTCTGAGTCCCGAATGAGGGAGCTTGAGGAAAACGAGGGGATGATGGATGAGATGCTCCAGGATATGTATTTCCGCACTTGGAAACATGGTAACTTATCCTTGATGGATGATTAACCCCGAGTTATGGCCAGGATTTATCTCAGGGCACTGGAGGAGGCTAGAGCTGATGCGGATAAAGAGGGTGGCGCGGTCTTCAGAATGGACGTGGTCACTGCCCAGTTTACCAAGGAGGAGAAGGTGGCGGTGAAGGAGGGTATGCGGCTGCTTGCCGCTGAGGAGGCAGGTGTGCAAGTAGAGGATGATGATCAGGATGGTCAGGAAGCGGGCGCTGGTAAGTCTTCCCTTCTAGTCTTTCCGTTAACTTGGTTGCTTATCACTAATGAATTCTTTCTTTGACCGGACAGGTGGGCAACAGGACAAGGGTAAAGCTCCGACGCAGCCGGCTCCTTGATTTGACTTGGATATCTTTTTGTGGACTTGACACTGTTGTATATGTTAGTCTCAAAACAGTAACGTAACTTTTAGGTTGTAATTATGTTACTTGTAATAAACAACATTATTCTTGACGTGTAATTTTTTAACTTTAGTTGATTCTGTCGTTTTTGAATGTTTTTGCTATTTTGACACGTTGTGTGAGAAATATAGTTGTGCGTGTGCTTGTAATTCAATTGTGTTTGATGTCAAGTTCTTGCTTAAAACATAATTTCATGCCTTGCAATGCTAGTGTGATGTATGAATAAATTATAGCCATGTATTTGTACACAAAAGAAGAAAATACCGCCTTTCATGTTCTAATTGTAAATGGCAGTTTTGAATATCTTGTATGACCAAGTATGGAATGCAGTTGAATGCCCTGCCATCCAATTGTGAGTTCCTACTCCCATTGGCGAGTATCTCCTACTCTGTATCCTGTACTTTAGGGATTGTTATAGAGGACAGGAGAAAAGTTCTTTAAATAGAATTGAAATATGAGAAATTGTAAAACTTCCAATCACAGAAGGCCTTCGATGTGCTTAAGTTCGTGGCAAACGGGCTTTGTAGTCACTTTCCCTAGCTGTGGGTCTTGGAGACATTTGTCACCCATCTTATGCCTCCGCGGGGAGTTAATATTTTTTACCACAGCCGTACTTAAGACGCATCGGAGCCGAGATCGCGCACAGTAACTACCTGGGCCATTATGGCCCGCAATCGTGGGTATTATTCGATTTACTGTGGCCGGCTAGCGTGGGTGCCGATCGGCAACCGTGAACTACCCCTGGCTGGCCACACCTTATGTTGGGGCTTAAAGTAGGTTCACAGTTGCCGGCAAGCCGAACGCCGTAATGAGCTGCCTTGGCTATAGTCGGCCTTCTTGTTGGCTTATAATCGGCTCATTACAGTTGGCTTTGAGGGCCGTCGCGAGCAATGAGTTAACCCGCAGCAAAGGGATGCCGGAGCAAAAGTGTCTCATTGGCGAGGGCATAGATTCGTATAGCACCTGTTAGGTCTTGTCTAGGTCGAGTCGTGCCGCGATGTGTTTTGAGTGGAAATGTCATTACACAGGATTTTGTTCAACAGAAAAGGATAGAGTTAACAAGCAGCCAAGATATAAAGGAACAAGTTAAAAAGAGATAAGTTTTTTAAAGTGGTTCGACACGGAAATGCCTACGTCCACTGATTCTCTTTGTTAATTCACTTCATATAGGCAGTACAAGTTAAGAAAAGTATCGACGAAGGTGTTGGATGTTCCATGCCCTCTGGAACACCTCCCCGTCTACTGTTGACAAAATATAAGCTCAATTGTGGAGATCTTTGTGAATTACATATGGTCCGTCCTAGATTGGATCTAGTGCTCCAGGGCGCAGGAAGATTCGCTTGAGGGCAAGATCTCCCTCTTGTAAGCTACGATGCTTGACTTTGGAGTTGTATTGCGCTTCCACTTTTTGCTTGTGAGCTGATGTTTTGAGTGCTACATCGTTTCTTCTCTCTTCAATTAGATCCAAAGACATGTGGAGGAGTTCTTCGTTTTCTTCTGGGTTATAGTGGATCCTAAGGTGGGAAGGCACTATAGTTTCAACTGGGAGCATAGCCTCCGATCCGTATGCCAAAGAGAAAGGAGTATGCCCTGTTGATGTTCTGAAAGATGTGTGATAGTCCCACAGTGCCGTAGGAAGTTCATCCACCCAAGCGCCTTTTGACTTTTCGAGTTTCTTTTTGATTAGAGTTTTGAGAATTTTGTTGACGGCTTCGACTTGTCCGTTTGCCTGGGGATAAGCTACGGATGAGAAGCTTTTGTGAATTCCGTGCTCTTGGCACCAGTTGGCGAACTCCTCACTGTCAAACTGAAGTCCATTGTCCGATATGATTTTGAATGGGACTCCATACCTGCATAGAACATTTTTGATCAAGAAGTTAATAACTTTTGCTGAGGATACTTTACTTAGGGGTTCTGCTTCCACTCATTTGGTGAAATAGTCGACTTCCACTATAGTATATTTGGCCCCGCCTCGGCCCATTGGCAGTTCACCAATCAAGTCAATTCCCCATACTGCAAAGGGCCAAGGGCTGGTCATTTGAGTAATCTCAGTTGTTGGTAGCCGTGGAATCTTAGCAAATTTCTGACATCTGTCACATTTTCTAACGAAATCTAAGGCTTCCTTGCTTAAGGTGGGCCAGAAATATCCATATCGGAGTATCTTTTTTGCCAAAGTCCGCCCTCCACTGTGATCTCCGCAGCTTCCCTGATGGATGTTGGATAAGATTTCCTTGGCCTCCCTTCCAGCGACACACCTTTATAAGGGGTTAGAGAAGCCGTGCCGATAGAGGGTGCCCTCTTGTATTGTGTAGCGGGAAGCTTTCCTCAAGATTTTCTTAACTTCGTTACGCCCGTTGGGCAGTGTGCCACTTTGTAAGTAGTCTCGGATGGGAGTCATCCAAGTTGCTTCTTCGGTTGCAGCTATCAGATTCACTTTCTTAAAACTTGGGGTCAGCTGCTTTGAGATGGCTACAACTCCGGAAATAACGCCGTCTCTCATGCTAGCTTGCTTCGCCAATTCGTCGGCCTCTTGGTTCTCTTCCCGAGGGATGTGTTTGATTAAATAGTGATCCAATCGATTGAGAAGCAACTTGGTTTTCTTTAAATATGCCATGAGTCGTTCTTCTCGAGCCTGGAATTCTCCTAGTATTTGATTTACAATAAGTTGGGAATCGCTATGAAGACACAAAGAATTGGCTCCGATTTCTAAGGCAAGTTCTAATCCAACTATCACGGCTTCGTACTCTGCATCGTTGTTGGTGGCAGCGAATTCCAACCTTATAGCATAGTGTAGCTTATTCCCCCTGGGAGTGATTATTACCACGCCTGCCCTCGAGCCTTGTTCGTTTGACGCACCGTCCACAAAGAGATTCCACTTGATGTATTTTGCTATTTCCGATTGCTCCTTACCTTCGTTGGTAGTGAATTCGGCAATGAAATCGGCCATGGCTTGTCCCTTGATGGCGGTGCGAGGATGGTATGTAATATCGTATTGACTTAGTTCAATGCACCATTTAAGTAGTCGCCCAGAAGTGTCGGGACGATGGAGTACCTGCCTTAGCGGTTGATCGGTCAGAACTCTGATGGAATGAGACTGGAAATAGTGACGCAGCTTCCGTGATGTGATTAGTAAACAGTACGCTAGTTTCTCAAGTTTAGGATATCTGGCTTCCGCTCCTGTAAACCTCTTGCTTACAAAGTATACTGGCCGCTGCGTGCGTTTGTCTTCTCTCACCAATGCGGCGCTTAGAGCATGAGATGACACAACAAGGTATAGGTATAGCTCTTCGCCTTTGTTCGGAGTTGAGAGTACTGGTGGTCTCTGGAGGTGTTCGATTAAGTTAAGGAAAGCTGTTAAGCATTCGTCAGTCCATTCGAATTTTCCTTTCTCTTTCTTTAGAGCTTCGAAGAAGGGGATTGCATTTGTCGGTTGCTTTAGAGATGAATCTGCTCAGGGTGGCCACCTTCCCATTTAGGCTTTGCATCTCCTTTCGGGTAGAAGATATCCTGATATCTTTCAGAGCTCGGATTTGTTCAGGATTTGCTTCAATTCCTCTGGCATGGACGATGAACCCTAGAAACTTTCCTGATGATACTCCGAAGGAGCACTTTAGAGGATTCAGCTTCATTCCATATTTGCGAAGTACTTGAAACATTTCATCCAGTTGGCTTACGTGATCGTCGGCTCCCCTTGACTTTACCAGCATGTCATCCACATAAACTTCCATAGTTCGTCCTACTAGCCCTGCAAACATCTTGTTGACGAGGTGTTGATAGGTGCCCCCTGCGTTTTTAAGTCCGAAAGGCATTACCTTGTAGCAGTACAATCCCCGGTCAGTGATGAAACTAGTGTGGTCTTGATCGGGAGCATGCATAGGAATTTGGTTATATCCTGAGTATGCCTCCATAAAAGATAAGAGCTCGTGCCCGGCTGTGCTGTCTACAAGCTGATCGATTCGGGGAAGTGGGAAGCAATCCTTCGGGCAGGCGTCATTTAAGTTGGAGAAGTTAATACATGTTCGCCACTTCCCATTAGCCTTCTTTACCAGCACCGGGTTGGAAATCCACTCTGGGTAGATGGCTTCTCGTATGAAGTCATTGGCAAGTAGGTTCTTTACTTCTTCATCGAGGGCTGCTGATCGTTCTGCCCCCATACTTCTCTTTTTCTGTTTTACTGGCGCCTTGGTAGGATCAATGTTTAGTACGTGGCATGCTATGTCAGGGGAGATTCCGGTCATGTCAGCGTGTGACCATGCAAATACATCCAAGTTGTGGCGGAGAAAGTCAATGAGTTGCTCCTTCAACTCTACTTTTAGTTGAGACCCGACTTTCAATAGTCTACTCGAGTCATGTCTGTCTACAGATACAAATTCCATAGCCTTTGCAGGCTCGGCGGTGGCCTCCTCCTCTTTGTCCCTGGGGTCTAATTCATTGAAAGGGCCGCTGGTATATCGAAGAGGAGGGGCTTTCTTTAGTTACTATGCTTCCAAACTTTTTGTGCAGAGGGCAATCTCTACACTCTTCCCTTTATCCTTCCTGTGGTTATTGCGAAGTTCCGTTACATAGCAATCTCGAGCAATGTCCTGGTCTCCCTCTACCTCCCCTACTCCATTGTCCGTTGGAAATTTCATCTTCAGGCACCATGGGGCTAGGACAATTTGGAAGTCAGACAAGGCTGGCCTTCTTAAGAAGGCGTTGTAGGCCGAGTGGTTTTCTATCAGCACAAATGTCTGTCTCCGCACAACGGAGCGGGGATGACTTCCAATTTAGACAAAGAGATCCAGTCGCCCGAGGGGCATCTTCGCATTTCCTATGAAACCGTGTTTTATTGCAGGGAAGAACATCCTTTAATGACAGCTTCATTTTGTCAAAGGCATGCTTGAATAGGATATTCACTGAGCTTCCAGAGTCTACTAGAATTCGAAAAACCTCGGCTGGACAGAGCCCGGCAGAGATAACCATAGGATCCGTGTGAGGGTACTGCCTTCCCTCCAGGTCACGCCTACTGAATGTGATGTCATCATTCTCTATCCGCTTCAGGTGGCGTTCTTCTATAATGGAATTGACGCATTCTTTATTGTTTCTAAGTGACTTTCCGTACCTTTCCAGCGTTGTCTCTAGAATCATTTCTTCGAACGTCCTTTGCTACAGCAGGCGTGTTGCCGTGAGCTGCCTTGTTTTGTTGCCCTGTCTGCCTCTCAGTGGCAGCATCTTCAAGTCTCATATATTTCCCAGCTTCATGGAAGAAATCGGGTAAAGTAGCTGGTTTTTCTTTGGTCAATCTTCTAGCAAATTTAGTATTCGGATGCACACCGCTACAGAGGGCCATTAAGATAAGCTTCTCATCGGCATCTTGGACTGCGGCCGCTGCGACATTGAATCGGGTTAGATATTGCTGCACTTTCTCTCCAGGTTTCTGTTTGATACTGGATAAGGAATAAGCGTCCTTGGGCTGCTCCACATGAATGCGGAACTAGCTGATGAACTTTTCTTTCAACATCTCACATGAGCCGATGGATCCTTGGGGTAGATGGCAGAACCAGGAGGTAGCTTGATCTGCTAAGAATAGCGGAAAGCATTTGCACATCACTCCTTCTGTTGCTCCACTCATGAGCATATGCTGTGTGTATCTCTGTAAGTGTACAACGGGGTCAGAGGTTCCTTTGTAAGGTTCCATTATTGGCATTTTCCATTCTCGGGGGGTGATGGCAATTTCGATACTGCGGGCGAAAGGGCCGGTTACCCTAGCGCCTATTCCTCGGTCTCTTTGATCCTGTTGGACGCACTCTCTTAACAAGCGTGCCATCCTTTCATCAGAATTTGGAGCAGATAGAAATGAGTTCGGTTCTGCTCTGTGGGATTGATTCCGTCCATATGACCTGTAGGGATGGTATCGTTTATCATTCCTAATATTTTCCAGTGGCTGTCTTTGGTCTTCAGGGAGCATGCTAGGGTCAGCTATAGTTGGCCCTTGCCTTGATCTTCCCCTGCTGGGTTCTGATCTAAGCACTTCCTCGGGTCCAACTTCGGGCTGGACTCTAGCTCGGCCCCATTCACTGATGTTTCCGTGGTTAGGCAGTACGATAGGCTCGGCTACAGTTGACCTCCGCCCGGTGCCTCCCCCGTTGGGTTCGGTTCCAAGCGTTTCCCCAGGTCTAACTTCGGGCTGAGCTCGGTCTCGGCTCCTACCATGGCCGCTTCTGTCGTTAGCTCCTTCGAAGAAGGAAGATCTTTGTTGTCTCTAAGATCCTCCAGACTAGGACTCACCCCATGATTCAATGTTGCGGTTGGACTCTTCAGCATCCCTTAAGCGTGACATGAGTTGGTCCACCAAGGCTTCCTGCTGGGATGTGAAGCGGTTAGTCACTTCAGCCACAACCCTGTCTAGATCTTCCCTAGTAATTGTTGCCGGCTGTTCTGTGGCAGGGGTTGTCGGATTTGCCTGACCTTCATTTCGTACTGCTGCTGGAATGGGACGATTTACTTGATCGGTGACCACTGGATCTGGAACACTGCTAGTTGCGATGTTCTTTCCTTTATTAACATCTTTTTTCTACCTCGAAGGCATGTTTTCCAAGCAATGAACGACAATGTTAGGAAGAAGGTTAAGTGGGAGAAGCTGAAGCTTCGAGCTTCTCGCTCTCAATGAAAGCACCAAAAATGTTTGCACAAAATATGGGCAAACACCTCCAAGTCGTATGATTTAGTTGATTTTATGTTTTTTTAGTGATCTGGGTGATTAATGCAAATATATGAAAGGCAGGGACTAAACTGTAAAAGACACGCAGATTTATAGTGGTTCGGCCAGAACGTGCCTACGTCCACTTTATATGTTATTCTCCTTTACTGTTCAGATTACAAGTACAAAGCTTTGATACAAGTATATGAAAGTTGTTTGAAAGTTCTATCCGTGCTTGAGCTCTCAAACTTGTCCGCCATTGTTGTACTCCTACCCCTCTATTTATAGAGTAAGGCTGGGGGTAGGAGTCTTGGATGTATGTGGCTGCTGGCGGGCCTGGGCTGACGTGATCTGGCCTGGCAAAGTTGGTTCGGCAACACCTTGGTTTGGTAGTGCTTCGGTCCGGTGGCGGATGGTTGGAGTTGAGACTTTGGTCCGGTGGTAGATGGAGTGAGGGTTGGTTCGGTGGTAGATGGAGTGAGGGTTGGTTCGGTGGTAGACGGAGTGAGGGTTGGTTCGGTGGTAGACGGAGTGAGGGTTGGTTCGGTGGTAGATGGAGACGTGTTGGTTCAGTGGTGGTGGAAACGCACCCAACACCAACGTTCGAAATCTCAAGTCAATCCGAGTTCGTATGCTCAAGTTATGAGGGATGCAAAATTGGAAGAAAATCAGACACCATTCGACTCGCTCCTTCGACTCCCTCTTTCGACTCGCTTTGGTTCCCTCAGATATCAACTTCGACTCGTTCCTGTTTGACTCGCTGCCATCTGGAATACCTGTTTCGACTCACTTCGCCCAGCTACCCACTTCGACTCGCTCCCCCAGTGCTTACTTCAACTCGCTCGACCAAAGCCTGCTTCGACTCGCTCAAGCCGAGTGCTTACTTCGACTCGCTCGACCAAAGCCTGCGTCGACTCGCTCAAGCCGAGTGCTTACTTCGACTCGCTCGAAACAGCATCCATCAGAGAGTCCTCTTCAACTCGCTCCACAGCCTTCACAAAAGCACTGATCGACTCCGTCTGATTCGACTACAGCAAAGCGCCACATCATCGAGTCGAAACATAAGCGAGTCGAAACAGGGAAGCGAGTTGAAGGAAACAGCCTGCTGAAAACTCCATTTCGTATCGATCATATCTCCCAATCTACAAGTCCAAATGCTATGAAATTTTCACAGAAGACTACGTGCATGCTAAAGAATGTCCACGCCAAATTTCGACTCCATTGGATCAAATCTTGAGCGAGTCGAGATCAGCTCGTGTCGATCACGGATTGGACCGAAACTTCATGGGCTTGGGCGTACGGGCCTGGTCACGTGCCAGAGAGGGTCTCCCGAGATATGAGCGAAATATCAGCCTCCTACACCTATAAATAGACCCCCAAAGCCAACAGAAAAGGGGTTCTTCTTCCTCTTTGAGATCACCAAACGCCCGGACTCCGCCAGATCCAAATCCGAACTCCATTGCTACTGCTACCAATGAATTTCACTACTGCAAATCATTGTTATTCGTTGTAATCTGCTGAAATCAATTGTAAACATCAAAGAAAGAGCAATAAAGCAAACAACTTCATAGTGGACGTAGGCAATACGCCGAACCACTCTAAATTCTTGTGTCTCCCTGCATTTTAATTATTCTCATTTCTGAAATTTGGAGTTTTTGTTAGATAATTCCTCCTTTTCCATTTAATTTCTTCACTTTATCTCTTCAAAGACTTCCGAAGAGTGTTGTGCCCAATTTTGGTACGAACACTTTGGTGCTTTCACTAAGAAAAACCGAATTTTTCTCCCACTTTTTGGATCTCCTATCTATGTTGGATTGCATAAATCTAAGAAGAAGATCCAAATCTAGAACTTCGAAGCCCTTCCAATCTACTCAGATTTGCAATCAGATCTAGGAAAGGACTTCATCAATTAATTATGGTGAGCACACGTACCACCTCTGCAGCTGCTGATCATGGAGCACGGGACCGACAAAACCCCGTGCAATCACCTCCATCCAACCAAAATGTTGCAGGACCTTCAGATCCATCAGGTCTGATCACTAGACAAGAATTCCAGACATTGCTTCAGGAGTTGACCCAAAGTCGACAGCAGTTAGCAGAGCAACTACGCGCCAACGCGGAGTTGACTAACCAGCTAAATCGCCAAAGGTGAAGGAGATTTAGAAGAGACCAAGGTTCTCACTCCTCCATAGAGAGCTCAGCCTCCTCGGATGGCCAAACTAGATCCACACGTCCACGGTTGGGTGGAAGCTACACCCAGACCACGGGACTCCAACCTGCTTCGAACCTTGGGCAACCTAGAGCTGGACCATCCGTTAGCCTCCGCACAGAACCTTCAACTCGGGGAGGAGCTGCTCCTTATCATGTTACTGGGAATATTGCTACTACCACCACTGCTGGACGAGGAGGTGACACTAGGGACCAAGCTGATCCTCAACATAGTCGACGGGAGCAAACTCCTGAACCTTATGTCCCTGAGGATGTTGAACTAAGGAGGCGAGGTACGAACCGTCGACCGCGTCCGGTCCAGACTCGCGCTGTGGAGCCCGACCACACCTTGGCACAACATGCTCAAAGTGGCCAAATGACAGATATACCAGCAATGTTCTGCCAAATTATCCGTGAAAGTCAGGGTCTATCTAATGACGACTGGGGAATCTCCCGAAGTCATACCCCTTTCACCAATGATGTTTTATATGCTAAACCACCTCGGCACTTCAGGATGCCAGCTTTGCCAGTTTATGAAGGGAGTTCTGACCCCAATCAACACGTCCTGAAATACGAATGGCTGATGAATGCTGCTAGAGATGATGACGTAGTAAAATGCCGTAGTTTCCCCATTTCCTTAGGGAGCATCGCTACCATGTGGTTCACTCGTTTGCCACCGCGATCCATCTCTAACTTTGACCAGATGGCCACCAAGTTTGTCGAACAATTCCGTATGCATGTGGCGAGGCCGAAGGACGTTAACACTTTTTCTAGTGTTACGCAAGCTCCCGGAGAAACGCATAGACGTTACTTGGAGCGATTCCATGCCGCGTGTGTGGAAATAAGTAATCCCAACAATAACTCTATCCTGATGGCTCTGACTAAGGGGATTGATGCTGATTCCGAGTTCGAGAGTTGGTTAGCTAGGAAACCACCTGCGTCATTGGACCGTTTCTATTCCAAGGCAGCCCAATTCCTGAGAAGAGAGGATGCGAGACAGTCTAGGAAGCAGGATGATGCAGGACCCAACATCGAAGGTATCCAGAGTAACGTCGCTGTTAAACAGACCGGAGATAGTTCTGGAAAAGTTCAGTTGAACGTCCAAAATAAGCAGAATCAGCAGAGGGACCATAGAAATCAGAACAAAAAATGCAATCAGGATCGTGGACCACGGCGTAGAGCTTCCATGTATGAAAACTACACTCCATTGAACATGTCGTTGAAAACTGTGTATTTGCAGACCTGCAATACCATGCAGTATAAGAAGCCTACCCCGAAACCACCAACTGAAAGACAAATCCAAATAGGAAAGTTCTGTAGATTCCATGAGAGTTATGGCCACAACACCAATGAGTGTCGTCACCTACACGACCTCATTGAAAAACTGATACGTGAACGGAAGCTGGATCAGTATGTACGGGCGCCGCAATCCGGTGGTGCGGGCCCATAAAATCAGAACCGTATGCCGAATCAGGAAAGACAGGAAGAACCTGCTCGTGCGGACGGGAGGTTGGTCATCAATACAATAAGCGGTGGTCCTCACCCGACAGATCGAAGATGGAAGGGAATGGAGTCGTATGCCAGTTCTATCAGGCATGCGGACTTCAAGTGTTGCAGTAGTTTTGATGAGGGGGCTCCAGCCAAGCAACAGAAAACGATGATGGATGACATCGTGTTCAGGAGCAGAGACGCAGATAAAGTCGAAGCTCCCACTATTGATCCACTGGTCATCTCAGCACAAGTGGGTCCCGCTTGGATAAAAAGGATCTTAATTGACAGTGGAAGCTCTGTGAATATTTTGTTCAAACGAGCTTATGACCAAATGAAGATGGAAGCCGCAGACTTGAGGCCTTGTCAATCTCGTGTCCATGGTTTCAACGGAAGTGCCACAATTCCCACTGGGATGGTGGAACTGCCAGTGGAGTTGCGAGTAGGAGATCGTTGGAGAGTACGCATGTTGCAGTTCATCGTCCTGGACATAGACTCACTGTACAATGCTTTCTTGGGCCGACTGGCCCTCGCTGAATTCAGAATAGCCATTGCCCCATGGTGTTTGACCTTAAAATTTCCCACTGATCATGGAATAGGAATCGTTCATGGAGATCAGGCCACTGCTAGAGCCTGCTATGTTGCTGAGCTACGGGAAGCACAGCGGAAGGAGAAGGGAAAGGACGTAGAGGAGTCTCTCTGCGTCCGTTTCGCTGACAATTGACAATTAACGCCCGAGCCCAGGCCCGGGCACCCCAGCCAATTCCTCAAGGACCTTGACCCGAGAGAAACTGAAGACGAAGGAGAATCTAAAGAAAATCAAGCATCCCCAGCCGAACTGACGATTGATGTCCCAATTGATAGTAATGATGATTCAAAAATAATAAAGATTGGATCTCAGCTAAGCCAGCAAACTCAAGAGGAATTGGTTGAATTTCTGCGGGCAAATCTTGACGTATTTGCCTGGACACATTCTGATATGTGTGGGATCTCGCCGGACATCGCGAGCCACACTATGAACATTGACCCGCGGCATGTCCTGGTCAAACAAAAAAGGCGCGGTATGGATCCAGAGAGATCTGTCGCCCTTAAAGAAGAAGTAGAAAAGCTTGAAGCGAACGGATTCATTCGAGATGCGCTATATCCCGAATGGGTGTCAAATCCCGTTCTTGTCCGAAAGCCAAATGGGAAGTGGAGAACATGTGTCGACTATTCCGACCTGAATAAAGCATGCCCCAAAGACAGTTTCCCGCTTCCCAGGATTGATCAGCTAGTGGATTCGACGGCTGGACATGAGCTCTTATCCTTCATGGACGCGTATTCGGGCTACAATAAGATACCGATGCATTTACCCGATCAAGAACACACCAGCTTCGTGACCAATCTGTGACTTTACTGTTACAAGGTTATGCCGTTCGGACTCAAGAACGCCGGAGCTACTTACCAACGGTTGGTCAATCGGATGTTCGCTAATCAAATCGGGAAGACGATGGAAGTATATGTAGATGACATGCTTGTGAAGTCACGACTCTCCACCGACCATGTAAAGGACCTGGAAACTATGTTCAACATACTTCGGGAATACAAAATGAAGCTCAACCCACTGAAATGTCACTTTGGGGTTGCATCCGGAAAGTTCCTTGGGTTCATCGTTAAGGCCCGGGGAATCGAAGCCAATCCCGAAAAGATTTGGGCAATCAGAAATCTTGAAACTCCCAAAACTATAAAGCAAGTCCAGAGTCTCAATGGACAAGTAGCAGCATTGAGCAGGTTCATTTCAAAGTCCACTGACAAATGCATTCCCTTCTTCGATCTGATTCGAAAAGGGAAACGAAACTTTGAATGGACCACGGAATGCGAGGGCGCTTTCCAAGCGCTAGTCCAACATCTATCCACACCACCTATCTTGTCAAAACCCATCGACCATGATAAGATGTTCGTATATTTGGCGATATCAGAGAATGCTATCAGCGCTGCATTAGTCCGAGAAGAAGACAAGATACAGAGGCCAATATACTATGTCAGCAAACGATTGACTGGGGCTGAAAGAAATTATCCGAAACTGGAAAAGTTGGCTTACTGCCTTGTCATTGCATCAAGAAAACTCCGACCATACTTCCAGGCACATTCCATAATTGTTTACACCGACCAGCCGTTACGACAGGTCCTTTCGCGGCCAGAGACGTCTGGTAGGTTACTCAAGTGGAACATCGAACTGAGCCAGTTTGACCTTACTTACGCTCCGAGACGGGCCATACAAGGACAAGTCCTAGCCGATTTCATAGCCGAATTTACCATCCCAGAGGACTTGCCCAAAGCCAGTGAATCCCCCGAATACGTCTGGAAACTTTATACCGACGAAGCATCAAACGACCGGTGTTTAGGCGCTGGTATTGTGCTCGAAACTCCCGAGGGTCGATCCATATGTTATGCCTTAAAGTTTGATTTCCATGCGACTAATAATGAAGCTGAATATGAAGCCCTCCTAGCTGGCTTGAAACTCGCTAGGGATTTGAGAATTATCGTAGTGGAAATCTATTGTGATTCACAATTAGTTGTATGCCTGGTACGAGGAGAGTATCAAGCAAGAGATCGAAGGTTGGCTGCTTACTTAGCTCGAGTTAAAGAAGTACTGGACCATTTCGATTACTACGCCATCTATAGTATACCTCAAGAACGCAACCAAAAGGCCGATTCGTTGGCGAAGTTAGCCAGCACAGGCGAAGCTCAACAAATGGGACTCGTACCCGTAGAGACGCTATCTTCCCCAAGTATCGACCAGGCAGAAATAAACCGGGTATGCGAAACCGTTCCTGAAAAGGACTCATGGATGACTCCACTCAGAAATTACATCGAACACGGAACCCTGCCGGAGCGCAGGAGTGAAAAAAGACAGGTCCTTCGAAAGGCCTCAAGATTTACCATCCAGGGTGGACTTATGTACAGAAGAGGGTACTCGGTTCCCCTACTCCGGTGTATCGCTGACGATGAAATTAAACAATTGTTACGCGATGTGCATGAAGGAGAATGTGGCGATCACAGCGGGGGGCAAGCACATGCCAAGAAAATACTTCGTTACGGATATTACTGGCCCACCGTGAATCGCGATGCGTTAGACTATGCAAAGAAATGTGATAGGTGCCAGAAGTACGCCCGAATCCCAAGGGCTCCTCCTACTGAGATAACGCAAATGGTCAGCCCATCGCCGTTCGCAATGTGGGGCATTGACATCATCGGTGCTCTACCTCTGGCAAAAGGTGGTGCGAAGTACGCTATCGTCGCAGTTGATTACTTTACAAAGTGGGATGAAGCCGAAGCTCTCGCTACCATTACAATGAGGAAAGTAATCAACTTTGTGGTTCGCAACATCATCTGTCGATTCGGTCTCCCACACACCATAATCACGGACAACAGAACCCAATTCGACAGTGCTGAATTCAAAGATTTCTACAAACGATTTCACATCCAAAAGAAATTCTCCGCAGTTGCACACCCTCAAGCGAACGGACAGGTCGAAGCAGTTAATAAAGTCATAAAATCCATCCTGAAGAAACAACTAGAAAAGGTCGGGGGCAAGTGGGTTGATGAACTTCCTATGGCTCTATGGGCTTACCGGACAACCCACAAGACCGCGACCGGCCACACTCCATTCTCTCTTTCTTACGGTTCAGAGGCCGTTATTCCAGTCGAGCTAGAATTACCTTCTCATCGTGTGACATACTATGATCCGAAGACAAACGCTATATTACTTGTTGAATCTCTTGATCTACTGGATGAGAAACGTGAAGAGGCTGATTTGAGGGCAGTTGCGCATTGAAGTCAAGTCGCCCGATTGTACAACGCCAAGGTCCGTCCGCGAACCTTCGAGTTAGGCGATCTCATCTTAAGAAGGATCTATCCGGTTCCTTCGCATATGAAGCCTACATGGGAAGGACCGTATGTTATTGAATGAAGGCTCGGAGATGGCACGTTCAAATTATCGACCGTCGACGGCCTTACCCTGCCAAGAGCTTGGAATAGCGAAAGCCTTCGCCGTTATTACATCTGACAGGCTATCTCTATCCATTTAGTTTACTTTCATTTTCTGCAATTTGTTTATGCATTTCGAAATTAGAACTTGTAATAAGGCAACTAACTTTGCCATACTTTCTTATTTCAGCAATAAAATGCAACCTCTTCGAGCCAGAGCTGTGATTTACTTGAAATACTTCATATGACCATCACTATGCACGGAGAGCTAAGTCTCATCATACGGTGGGATTTATTCAAATAGAGAGTGGTTGCGGTGCAACCAATCACTCCCTAAGTGAAACCCGAGCTCGGGGGCAAGCCATCACATCAAAGTCAAAAAAGGGATTGGTACACGACAACCCTTCATCAACTCCGAACTTCCAGAGTGCGAGTCGGAGTATAAACATTCAACTCCGTATTCCCAGAGCGCGAACCGGAGTATAAACATTCAACTCCATATTCCTGGAGAGCGAAGTGGAGTATAAACATCCAACTCCGTATTCCCAGAGCGCGAACCGGAGTATAAACATTCAACTCCATATTCCCGGAGAGCGAAGTGGAGTATAAACATCCAACTCCGTATTCCCAGAGCGCGAAATGGAGTATAAACATTCAACTCCGAATTCCCAAAAGCGCGAACCGGAGTATAAACATTCAACTCCATATTCCCGTAGTGCGAAGTGGAGTATAAACATCCAACTCCGTATTCCCAGAGCGCGAACCGGAGTATAAACATTCAACTCCATATTCCCAGAGCGCGAACCGGAGTATAAACATTCAACTCCGTATTCCCGAAGTGCGAAGTGGAGTATAAACATCCAACTCCGTATTCCCAAAGCGCGAATCGGAGTATAAACATCCAACTCCGAATTCCCAAAGCGCGAACCGGAGTATAAACATTCAACTCCGAATTCCCAAAGCGCGAACCGGAGTATAAACATTCAACTCCATATTCCCGGAGTGCGAAGTGGAGTATAAACATCCAACTCCGTATTCCCAAAGCGCAAACCGGAGTATAAACATTCAACTCCGAATTCCCAAAGCGCGAACCAGAGTATAAACATTCAACTCCATATTCCCGGAGTGCGAAGTGGAGTATAAACATTCAACTCCATATTCCCGGAGAGCGAATTGGAGTATAAACATTCAACTCCGAATTCCAAAGGCGCGAACCGGAGTATGGACATTCAACTCCGTATTCCCTGAGTGCGAAGCGCAGTATAAACATCAACTCCGGATTCCCAGAATGCAAGTGCCAATTCCAAGTCTCCCGATCGCAGACGTAGGATCGAAACATAAGCCAGCGTAACCAGCCACTGATGAATGAATGGGAATCCCCGGTGTACGAAAATGATTATCGACAATCAAACAAGCATGGACGCATTACTCAATCTCCGCTTGCTTCAGACATCCATCCGATGGCACGAGACTCAACATGTTACAAGTAAGAAGCGATCGTCGGCTGGCGGTTTACAACTCATCCCCAAGACTGGGGGCAGGACTTAGGCATCAACCACTGATTGAAGCAATGCGATTGTCAGAATTCAACTTGCTTCTCGGTCGCAAGCCATGTCCACAGTTCCCGAATTTGGCAAACCAAAACAAACTTGATTCGGAACCTGAAACTTCACAAGTGCATTTCAGACACTGGAACACTTAGACAAGTACACAATGACAAAAAAGAAAAAGTTTCATTTCTATTGATTATAGAAGATGTTCGTGTACAAGTTTCCAAAAAATTCCTACTAGCAAGGGCTGAACCCGCACTCATACACGGCTAACAAAATGCAAAATCAAAATACGCCAGATGATCAGGCCTAATCTCTCTTCTTCCTTGGCTTCCTCTTCAGTGCGAACCCGCTGGAGCCATCGCCAATCTTCCTCTTCGAGCCTTTACTTTTCGGCGATTGGCCTTCAGGCGAGGGCATTATGTCGACGTCCTCCTCCGAACTCGTGTGAATAAGAATGCTCCCTGCGGGCGGAGTCGGAAGAACGGGATCAATTACAGAAGGTGGAATGGGCAGGCTGGTGAGAAAGACAGAACCACCATGAGACATCATTCCGAGCGGGGCAGGTCCCGATGCTGCCATCCCACCTCTAAAGCTGCCGCCATAACCCGCTGCTGCCAGTTCGGCGTCAATCTGAGCAAACATCTCGTCTTCGGTTACTGGTTGAGCCCCACCGGGGGCAACAGCAGTTGGCATTGAAGAGCTTGCAGCGGGATCAGTTCCGCTCATAACAGATGACAAGTCAGCACGAGGATCGCCGTGGCGGTAGAAGAGTTCATCCATCAGCTGCACGTCGAACGCGATCGTACCACCCTGCAGATCGCCAAGCGGGGCAGCTGTACTCATGGTGGTTGCCTCGGTCATGATAGCCTCCTGCATTTGATATGACTCTTGAGTGGCAGGAGGCATGGCCAGTGCAGCATCGATCACTAGACAAAGAATAAAAGAATTGTTAGAACTTAATCTCGATCGAAGACTTCGACTCATGAAAGACATGTGGAATGTTCAGAGTACCTTCCTCAGTTTGGCTTGTAAGCGACGGGGCGGCTTCTGTCGTTTGCGCTGTAGTCGGAGGCATCTGCGGCTGATCCGGGTTATAGGAAGAAACAGCTTGAGGATCAACCGCAGGCAAAGATTCAAGCTGAGTTGACACCGGAAGATCAAGACTTGCATCGTGATGTCCACCCCCGGAGCCCTCTCCTACCTCCAGGTGCTGGGTGCCGAGCCTCTCCTTCTCATAAGAGATCATTGAATCATGGAGAATCTTCTTTTCGTCATCAGTTAACAGACGATTCTCAAGCTCGAATTCATCCACAGACTCACCCTGGTGCGCCTCTTTCTCTTCCTCAACCAGTCGACCCCTAGTGCCATGGAGATGCGTCGAATAATCATCGAACCAGGCCAGACCCCTGTGCCTCAGCACATTAGCGTTGTAAACAACAAGGAGGTCCTCAATGTCGGCCTCTAACCTGGACTCGGCCAACTTCACCCTCTCCTCGACCTCAGTCTCGACTTTCTAGACTTTGGCCACCACCGCATCTCGTTCTCCCCTGAGCAGAACAGCCTGATCGTACGCCTCCTAGGCTGCGGTGTTCGCGTCATCTTTTTCTTTGACCAAGCTGGCAAATTTGGCTTTTAGTTCATTAAGCTCCTTGACCGCCGCATCCCGCTCGGCAATGACTTTGGTATTTCGGTGGCCCATTTCCTCCAACAGGGCAACGTGTGCCTGACTCAACCTCTCCATTTCTGCCTTCGCTTCGTCAGCCTTCTTAATGGCCTCAATCTCAAATTTCCGAGAAGACTCGGACTCAGCAGAAAGTACATGGATAATGCGATCCCTTTATGCAAGCTCAGTCTCCATCTTCTCGATCTCTTTTGCCCGCTCGAAGGCCAATTTAGAAGCTTTTTCGGCAGCCTTCGCCCACTCTCGATATTGGGTATAGATGTCGTGGACAAAGTCATGCACCGTGCCTTCTACCGACGATGGAATTCTCTTCAAGTGGGGAGGGAAACCATAACCGTCGAAGCAAATATTAGGAAAATCCTTCTTCATTTGAGCCAACTTAAGGGCCCCTTCTCCAGTGGGATCAGCGGGGACCTGCTCTGTAACCATGGAAGATGTAGTCTCGACTCTCTGGAGATGAGTCTCAGATCTGGAAGTGTGAGAAGAAGGCCTGTGACGAGGAGGCTCCGGTGGATGTGAAGTTTGAACGGGAGGAGGAGATGGAAGCCTAGGAGGAGGAGAGCATGATCTAGACCGGCGTCGGTATTCTCTATCCCTGTCACGCCCATACCTATCCTGACTAGAGTGCTCGCGATCCCTATCTGAATCCCTCCTGCGGGAATCATAATAACCAGAAGCATTTCAGGCTGAACGAAGACTGTTCAGCATTGATCCTCTTCCAGACATAGTACCTGAAAATGAGAAGCGAAGAAAGAGTTAGTAACTTCCCAAGTCGGACGAAGTATAGTTGTGAATCATGTAGTGTAGTGAAGTGTAAGCATGTGCAATCCCCGACCAACCGGAAATGTCGGCCGCACTCGTAGCAAGCGACCCGCTCGGTTCAAAAGCACTATCAAGCCCTTCCATCTCAGCGTCGTGTAGAGACGACATGAAATCCGGGATCGGGATATCATCAAGCCCTGCAAACGGATTCTCCACTTGCGGGGGAGGAGCCTCTGAAATTCTAACCCCCTGGAAAGGTAAAGACACGACCACGGATTTAAGTCTCTTAGATTTAGGGCATTTGTAAGCAGCGGCCTTGCCTTTTCTTTTTCCTCTGGAATCCTGAACATCGGGAGGAGGCCCGGCGGGGAGCTCAATATCGGTGGGCGTTCTTTCTGGATCAACTTCTTCAGTGATCACAACTACAGGCGCTTTGCGCTTCGCGCATTTCTTCGGGGCCACTCTATGTATCACATCCAGTGTTTTAAATCTCGAATTTTGGCCAATATCTCAGGAAAATATCTCGGCTATCTCGAGCGATATTTAAAACACTTATAACTAAATAGGCTGCCAAATCTCGGATTTTGGCTGATATCTCGGATTTTTCATCTCGGCCATCTCGGGGAGATTTAAAAGCCTGATCACATCCAGGTGAATGCTCTGTCTTCGTTCTATCAGCCCAACAGCCCTCAAATTCCTGTCGGTCAGAACTAAGTCTATGTGCCTCTCTTCGCCCGGAAACGCTTGAAGAACCCGAACAAGCTCTCTGAAGTACGCACCATCAGGGCGAGAGATTGCGGCTATAAGAGAGAAAGAGTACGTCAGTATTTAGAATCTGTTTCTAGCATCTCAATGATTCAAGAAGCAAAGTGGTGACACTTACGTCTATCTAACCACCACCTAGCAAATCCAGGAGGGCACTGAACGTAGAACCATTCGGATTTGTAATAACTTAGCCTCCCCGAGGAACCCAACACGATGTGACAGCTTCTGACTGCCTCCAGGAAGGTGAAAGAGGGGCTATCTCCGTGGCTCTTGACATTGAATAAATATCTAATTTCGATCGACTTCGGCGGTCGAAAGAGAATCTCCATAAACAGGATGAAGGTACTGTTTCCTGGAGATTTGACCAGGCAACTAGTACTCGGCATCCGGCGGAACTGGCATCAGAGAGTGTTCGGCATCTAGGAGTACTCGGCGAAGTACTCGGCATCCATGGTACCCGTCATCTAGGAGTACTCGGCGTAGTACTCGGCATCCCAGTGGAACTCGGCATCAGAGAGTGTTCGGCATCTAGGAGTACTCGGCGAAGTACTCGGCATCCATGGTAGCCGTCATCTAGAAGTACTCGGTGAAGTACTCGGCATCCATGGTACCCGTCATCTAGGAGTACTCGGCGAAGTACTCGGCATCCATTGTACTCGGCATCAGGTAGCACTCGGCATCTCATAGTACTCGGCGTAGTGCTCGGCATCCATGGTACTCGGCATCCATGGTACCCGTCATCAAGGAGTACTCGGCGTAGTACTCGGCATCCAGTGGTACTCGGCGTTAGAAGACGTTCGGCGTATATAACTACTCTACATGGCAGCATCGTTCGGCCAAAGGATCGTTCGGCTAAGAAGCATTGTCCAGCTAGAAGGCACGTTCGGCTTCGACTGACAACTATTCTGCACTTTCCACCCATCAAACGTACCGTTCGGCATTGATAAGGTGGTTCGGCGTCAACGTGTTCGGTCTACTTGGTTCGGCATACAACGACCACTACACTTGGGCTAGAGTGTTCGGCCACCAAGCCCACCTGGGAAGTCCAGCCTATATTTGTCTATAAATAGAGGGGCAGGGTCATAGTGAAAATGGACCTTTTTTGGGGAGAACAATGGGGAGACTCTGCCACTTTGAAGACTGATTATTGTCAGTTCAAACTTGTATTCAAGTCATTAATATATGGATTGTATCTGTATTCAACTACTTGTGAATGAAATAAAGATCAAAACTCAAAGTGGATATAGGCAGTTACGCTGAACCACTATAAATCCGGTGTTCTTACTTTCTGTATTTAAATTAGCATATTCTTCCTTATTTAATTTAAATTCATCACTTACATCTCTACACAATCTTTCTCAACGAGGTTAGTGACCAATTTTGGTGCTAACACTTTGGTGCTTTCACTGAGAATTGAATTCTTAGCTTGATTGGATCGCATAGTCTACTAGTGGATTTCCATATTCGCGAGATAGATCCAGTTGTTTACTAGAAAACTTCCTATTCTACTCAGATTTGAAAGAAATCTAAGGGAAGCTGATAGTCGTAGATTGGATTCACTGATGTACGCAAGATCTGGCGATTGGACGTTGAAGTTTGCACTCAAGTTGAATGAAGGCCGACCCTCCTCTGAAGGCAATTCGGCCGATCACTCCAGAAAAGGCTTATGCCGATCGCCCCAGAAAAGGAGTATGCCGAACGCTCCAGAAAAGGCGTAGGCCGAACGCTCCAGAAAAGGCGTTTGCCGAACGCTCCAGAAAAGGCGTATGTCGAACGCTCCAGAAAAGGCATAGGCCGAATGCTCTTCCAGGCCGACCATACCTCTAGGCCGAACGCCTCTGTAATGCCGAACGGTATTATATGCCGAACGACTCGGCTGTGCCGAACAGTGTGAATGCCAAACAGTGTGAATGCCGAACACGTGTGGAATGCCGAACAGTGTGGATGCCGAACAGCTTTGGCCGAACCACTCCAGGCCAATCCACTCTGCCGAACAGCTTTGGCCGAACCACTCCAGGCCGATCCACTCTGCCGAACAGCCTTGGCCGAACAGCTTTGGCTGAGCCACATGCCAACACCGAACGCCCCAATGCCGAACGATACTTCTGTATGCCGAACGATACTTCTGTATGCCGAATGGTACTTCTGTGCCGAACGAAGTATCCAGACCGATCCATGCACTGTATACCAATCTCTCTCTCACAAAACAATCTGACTGGTCCCTATACAAAAAGTATATGGATCGGGTACGACCCTTATTTTCAAAAAATAATAATTCGGGTACGACCCAAATTTTCAAAAAAGAGGCTAAAACTCAATGGATAGTGAATTCAAAACTCAACTTAATAAAGGAACATTCTATCCACTTCCTTGACATCCCATGATCGACCAGGGAATAGAGGATCTAGCGGCAGCTTATGAACGGCATCAAGGAAACGAACAAGCAACCGCTATTCAAGCGGTACTCCCAAAGGTTGGAGAACATAGATGATATGACTCTAGCAAACGCCAAGATGACTCCAAGCAAACCAATGCTCTAAGCAATTTATTCCAAATACTAACAAGGGTATCATACTGATCGCGTTTGAGGAAAGTCGACCTCCAGATATATTTTGGCCGCTAGTTAGCTAAAGAGCCTCCTACGACGATGGATCGTTTCTTTTACAAAATGAATCAGAACTAAAGTGAGGAGGAGTGGAGCAGACTAAGAAAAATAACAATGAAGGCCCGTTGGCTAAGGATGTAGATCCCAGTAGCCGAAACAAGACTTCAGAATTCAGCTCATATTCTCTTTGAAAGATTCAATTGACAACCTCTACTTGAAGACTAATGACTCGGAGTGGTACTGGAAACCAACCTTGAGAGAGTACACCAAAGTCTAAAGAAAATCAGGGGAATGTTGTATATTCTCGGATGCTCGCTGATCCTAACACGGGCGATTACAAACACCTCCGAGGTGTGATCGAAAAGATGACCTGGAAAGGAAAGCTTCAATAGTATGTACAAGTCCTGTAGAATGGCGGGCAGCGAATATCTGATGCCTGTTAATAAAGGGCTATGATTATCAATTGGACAGTTGACGGCCAACATCCTTTTGAAAGGAGCCAGGGGCGGAGTCGAATAGCGAGCACACGATGCTACTTCACATATCAATGAGATTTACCATAATCTTCTTTGAATTATTTCCATTTCCATCTCTATTTCAATTGTTCTATGAACTACGAATAGCTTGAACTAAACTACTTTCAAAACGATGCAGGTGACCAGGTACTCAGATTTGGTTGCCAACCAATCTACGCAGACCGTGATCGGACGTATGGAGTTACATCTGGACGAGCATTATACTATCGCTCTTCATCAACCATATGCCTTTGATTTGGGGCTATGGATTAAATACAATGTACAACATCACGATGCACGGAGAGCTGAATTCCATCCTGCAAGTGGAATTTATTCAAGTAGAGAGCGGCTGCGATACGGCCGGCCACTTGCTAAGCGAAACTCGAGCTCGGGGGCAAGCCATCACATCATGGCTAAAAATGGGTTGATACACAACGATCCTTCGCACAACTCCATACTCCTAGAGTGCGAGACGGAGTATAAACATCTACTTAACACCGTACTCCCAGAGTGCGAGACGGGGTATAAACATTAATCAACTCCGTACTCCCAGAGTGTGAGACGGAGTATAAACATCTACTGAACTCCGTACTCCCAGAGTGCGAGACGGAGTATAAAAATTCGCTTAACTCCGTACTCCCAGAGTGCGAGACGGAGTATAAACATCTACTGAACTCCGTACTCCCAGAGTGCGAGACGGAGTATAAACATCTACTCAACTCTGTACTCCCAGAGTGCGAGATGGAGTATAAACATACATCAACTCCATACTCATCCCTAAAACTGCGGGCAGAACCAAAGCAAAGCATGCTAGTTGAACATTTGTCTAAAAGAAGATTGCAACGAAACGATTAAAAGATGACTGTCAAGCAATCAACTGAACGGAAATATTCAGCATGAAAGACTGCGGTTTTTCAAAGCACGTCATGTTTACACAAGACGTCCTTTGGGGGGCAAATGTTATCCCGCCTTTTGGCAAGGCCGTGACACTAAGAACTTGATTAGAAACCAGTGACAGTTCGTCTTGGAGATCGGTTACACAAAGACTCACTATGGATATCAATGGATTTTGTCTGAGTCTGGATCGAGCCACGATTAACAAGACATAACAATCAAAGCCAGGGAAGCCAACGTTCCAAGTTTCAAGGTGATCCGAGTTCGTATGCTCAACTTATGATCGATTCGAACAACCGACCATCCATCCATCGATCTCCACATTTGACTTGGAGACCTAAACTTCTTGGAATGAATATGGCCCGATCATCCACTCCAATCGAGTCATAGAACAAAGTTCGACAAAATACAGATACCCCTCATGAAGCTCAGTGATGCCGGGATCCGTCTAAAGTGGACGTGATTTGATCATCTACACATCAAATCCTACCCTGAACACGAAAGGTTGTTCGAAAGCCCAACTTGAAGTAGCTATGGTAGACTGCGTACTCGCTAACCATCGCTGTCAATATATGGACACGACTGCACCTTGGAACATAGCAACTTACTTTCTACTCAACAATCTATTATCCTTATTTTCTAGAAGGAGATACGGAGCAAATTGTAAGAGAATTGGCTATCTAACCCAACATGGATGTGATCCAACCATCTGTCATATACCTCCTTCCTTGACATGATTGGAAGAGCTATAATCACCAAGCGGACGAGAATCGATCGTCCATTTTTCAAATTCCATCCCTCATCCTGGGGGGCAGAATTCCATTCCGTGAGCAAACGTGGTTCGATTGTTCATTCGATGAAATTAGCCTCGATACAGTGGATGAATACAAATTAAAGAGTGGAAATACGACTGCTCTCAACTTAAACCCCCAAGTCTCCAGAGCGCGGACTGGAGTACTCTAAGTCCCCAGAGCGTGGACTAGAGTATAAACGACTTAAACCTCCAAGTCCCCAGAGTGCGGACTGGAATACTCTAAGTCCCCAGAGCGTGGACTAGAGTATAAACGACTTAAACCTCCAAGTCCCCAGAGTGCGGACTGGAGTACTCTAAGTCCCCAGAGCGCGGACTAGAGTATAAATGACTTAAACATCCAAGTCACCAGAGTGCGGACTGGAGTACTCTAAGTCCTCAGAGTGTGGACTAGAGTATAAACGAATTAAACCTCCAAGTCCCCAGAGTGCGGACTGGAGTACTCTAAGTCCCCAGAGCGCGGACTAGAGTATTAACGACTTAAACCTCCAAGTCCCCAGAGTGCGGACTGGAGTACTCTAAGTCCCCAGAGCGTGGACTAGAGTATAAACGACTTAAACCTCCAAGTCCCCAGAGTGCGGAATGGAGTACTCTAAGTCCCCAGAGCGCGGACTAGAGTATAAATGACTTAAACCTCCAAGTCCTCAAAGTGCGGACTGGAGTACTCTAAGTCCCCAGAGCGTGGACTAGAGTATAAACGACTTAAACCTCCAAGTCCCCAGAGTGCGGACTGGAGTACTCTAAGTCCCCAGAGCGTGGACTAGAGTATAAATGACTTAAACCTCCAAGTCCCCAGAGTGCGGACTGGAGTAATCTAAGTCCCCATAGCGTAGACTAGAGTATAAATGAATTAAACCTCAAAGTCCCCAGAATGCGGACTGGAGTACTCTAAGTCCCTAGAGCGCGGACTAGAGTATAAACGACTTAAACCTCCAAGTCCCCAGAGTGCGGACTGGAGTACTCTAAGTCCCCAGAGCGTGGACTAGAGTATAAACGACTTAAACCTCCAAGTCCCCAGATTGCGGACTGGAGTACTCTAAGTCCCCAAAGCGTGGACTAGAGTATAAACGACTTAAACCTCCAAGTCCCCAGAGTGCGGACTGGAGTACTCTAAGTCCCCAGAGCGCGGACCAGAGTATAAATGACTTAAACTTCCAAGTCCTCAGAGTGCGGACTGGAGTACTCTAAGTCCCCAGAGCGTGGACTAGAGTATAAACGACTTAAACCTCCAAGTCCCCAGAGTGCGGACTGGAGTACTCTAAGTCCCCAGAGCGCGGACTAGAGTATAAATGACTTAAACCTCCAAGTCCCCAGAGTGCGGACTGGAGTACTCTAAGTCCCCAGAGCGTGGACTAGAGTATAAATGAATTAAACCTCCAAGTCCCCAGAGTGCGGACTGGAGTACTCTAAATCCCCAGAGCGCGGACTAGAGTATAAACGACTTAAACCTCCAAGTCCCCAAAGTGCGGACTGGAGTACTCTATGTCCCCAAAGCGTGGACTAGAGTATAAACGAATTAAACCTCCAAGTCCCCAGATTGCGGAATGGAGTACTCTAAGTCCCCAGAGCGTGGACTAGAGTATAAACGAATTAAACCTCCAAGTCCCCAGAGTGCGGACTGGAGTACTCTAAGTCCCCAGAGCATGGACTAGAGTATAAACGAATTAAACCTCCAAGTCCCTAGATTGCGGACTGGAGTATTCTAAGTCCCCAGAACACGGACTAGAGTATAAATGACTTAAACCTCCAAGTCCCCAGAGTGCGGACTGGAGTACTCTAACTCCCCAGAGTGCGGACTCGAATATAAGCGAATCGGATCTCCAAGTTCCCTGAATATGAACTATGACACAAATGACTTGAATTTGTCAAATCCTTGGCATACGGGCTAGAAAGTATTCTAAGTGCACGAAGCACAGAATGGAAGTTCAACGACTCCCGAAGAGTTTCCGAGTTATATGAAGATGGACTGAGAAGTCTATGTTACTCACAACTGCTTGGATTAATCAAAATCACAAAGAAAACTGAACAATAAGAGTCTTTTGTAAGGCAGAAAAAGTAACTAAACCTTATTCAGAAATGATTTTCTATTACAACCCCTCCAAAGTTCAGAGTCGACATTCTATCTACAAGGACTAAGGAAATAGATGAAAATAATTACATGACTTAAACTAACCCTCGTTGAACGAGGATAGTAATCACTTCTTGTGCTTCTTCAACTTCTTTCCAGACGGCTCCTCTCCAGAACATTTACCCTTGGTACTCTTCTTTGATAGAGGGGTAGCAACTGAAGGAGTACGGGGGCCTTCCATGGGCTTGGACCAGCCAGGAAGGATGACCTTCAACGGCTTGTTCAAAGGATCGTCCAATTCCACAACTCGGGGATCTACTATGACCTTGACCGTCTCCTCCCTCTCTTTCTCGAGCTGCTCCTCCATGCTCAATTCGGATGTATGCTCAGAGGCGCCTGTAATTTCTACTTCATAACCCCCGTCGGTAGGAGAGGAGGTTTCAGACTTGTCTTCGTCAAGCGCTCCGATCACCTGAGCATCTGGACCAGAAGCCTCCCCTGCGTGAGTGGCTTCACTTGTTTTCTCCCCCACTTCCTTGGCGACATCGCTCCTCGGAGTGGGCTCGGGGTCAGAACGGCCTGCACAAAATCGTGGAAAACAAGAATGCAATAGTCCTGCATAAAGAATAACGACTTTCGAAATCTTAAAGAGAACCTTAAAGAGAAGGATTATCTACCAGGTTAGGGCAAACTCTCAGCCATCCTCACCCTCTGGAATGGGAGACAGAATGCGGACTAAAGTACTATAAGTCCCTGAGTGCGGACTAGAGTATAAATGACTCAAAAACCTCTACGTCCCCAGAGTGCGGACTATAGTACTCTCAGTCCCCAGAGCATGGACTAGATTATAGACGACTTCAGAAAAATCCCTAAATCCCAGAAGCGGGCCGGATTACTCTAAGTTCCCAGAGTGTGAACTAGAGTATAAACGAGTTGACGAAAATCTCTGCGTCTCGAACTGTGGACTAAAGCATAAACCGTTCGACGAATCTCTAAGTCCCCGGAGCGTGGACCGAAGCATGAACACAAATTGGGCGTGAGTCAACCGGGGGGAGAATAATACTAAGTCACCAGAATGCAGAGTGGTGTATAAACATCGATAAATAGACAAGTGGATTCCGACCATTTTCTATTCCGCAAACTTCGACCTGGAATCGACAGGAGGATTATTAACCCGCTGAGGATGGAGTTTAACCATCCAACCAGTGACCTGGCCAAATCATTACTGGGAGCAGGGGTACAAAACACTAAAAAGCTGAATACGACAGCTTATTGTAGCTCTAGCGTGGCGTTCTTTATAACTTGAGGCAGCGACTGCAGGGAGGCCTCAATACAGAGTCAATCGAAACGGCATCCAAAGCTACGAGCAACCTACTATATCATACCTCAGACCAAGGGTCAATGCCGATACGCACCAAGCACATACGAATGTGACTCGGATGTTTTTTTTGAAAAACTATGACCCCCAGAGTATGGAAAATAGGGTAAACCACAAATACTTGGTCAAAAATTCTTCAGCACCCTCGTTCGATTCGTCAGGAGGAGTATGAAACTGGATGAGCATAGCCCGACTGCATTTGTAGCCAACTTTGCCCCGAGATCTGATTATAGAGCATGAACCAAAGTGGACGTGGATGACCATCCACTGTCCAAATTACGCCCTGAAACTTACGTGGCATCGAAGTATTACTCTTGGAATGGAAAACCATGATAAAATCCAAGATAGGCGAGACCTAGTCTCCCATTGACTGACATGATCCCACGATCCAACGGGAAAGAGAGTAAAGCTAAAGTGGGCGTGGCTGGCCTTCCTACTTATCGGTATATGCTCTAGACCTGGGGGCACGAGCGAGAAGCAAGATGAATGTGAACCGACTATTCATTAATCACCTCTATGTCTTTGGAGTGTAGGTGAAAACATAAACATAGCTAGGACGAGACTCAGCCGCCCATGCAGTACATTTATCAACCCGAGATTGGGAGAAGACGCATGGTCATCCAAAAACTGGCTATGATAGCTCAGTATTAAAACTTATATATAGTGCTTACAGCTACTCAAGGCAACGACCGAAAGGATGCCTAGAGATAGAATCGTTAAATCGATACCTTATCTCATGGGCAATTGACTTTCACTCCAACCCAAAGGACGGGTAAAGAATCATGAATGCATTAAGTAGAAAGTGCGTTACTCGAATGCACAAGCAGATTCAAACTCATAGCAAGATCCAGCTATACAGTTGCGTGCCACTCGAGGCTGACCCCCACTCGACATTTCCTTTAATGCGTTTTTAAGCCTAATTTTTGGCCATTTGCTAATAATCTATTAGAGCATTCAGAGCCCTTCACTATTAGACTCAATAACTCATGACAAGACTCTAGGATTCGACTAGAGTAACCATCAACATTGGCCGTCCCAACCATATTTCACATTGAATGTTATGCAAAATAGTTACATCTTTACTCAAAGAATCTGGGATGGCACCTGCTAAGCTGACGGTCGACATTACAGCCAGCCATGGCGACCCTTTCCGGGTGCTGAATATCGGATCACAGCTCAGTGCAATGATGATAAAAGAATTAGTTGGATTTTTCTGAATAAATGATGATATGTTCCCTTGGACCCATTCTGACATGCATATGTGATTTCATTAACTATCGCGAGCCATGCATTGGATATCAACCTGAAGCTACAAAAGCTAGCACAATCTCTATTGATTTCATCATGAAAGCTCCACTCTTACTTTTAGGCTCACCCCATCAACGTCTATGCCTACCAGCCGTCGCGACAGGGCACACAATAACCTGAGACTTCTGAAAGACTACTTAAATAGAATACCGAACTAAGCAAATTCAATATCACTTATTTCCCATGAAGGGCTATCCAAGGACGGAAATTAGCAGACCGCATACCCAAATTCACTACCTCAGATGACTACTCGAAGAGTAGCAGAGAACCAACCATAAGATGGAAAATGTACACGGATGGAGCATCCAATGATCAGTGTTATGGCTTGATAATGACTCCTGAGGAACGATCAATCTTCTACGTCCTAAAACTCGATTTACCTGTAACAAACAACGATGCTTAGTATGAAGCCTTAACTACCAGCATCAAACTTGCTAGAGGATTTGAAGTGAAAACTTTACATATCTTTTGTGATTCTTGATTGGTAGTATACAAATTTAAGGAAGTTGATCTTGCTAGGGGGCATTGTCTTGCTCCTTTTCTCGGCCAAGTCCAAGAGCTACCAACCGACTTCACGTATTACATCATTACACACGTACTCAGCGAACAAAATGAAAAGGTGTCATGGTTGACTCCTATCAAATACTATCTACAATGAGGAATTCTGACTGAATGGAGGAATGGAAAACGACGGATCCTCCTCAAAGCTTCACGCCAAATCATCTAAGAATAATTCGTGTGTCAAAAGGAGTTTATCCATCCCCATGCTTCGGCATATCGCCCATGATGATATCTTGAGCAAAATCTATGAAGAAGAATGCGGTAATAACATCAGGGGGAAAACCATGATAAAGAAGATACTCTGCTATAGGTATTACTGGCCAACCATCAACCCAGATGCGGTTGATCATGCTAGACGATGTGACGAATGCAAGATGTTTGCAAAGAATCCGGGAACCCCACCGATGGAAATTATTCAAATGGCTAGTTCATAGCCGTTTGCCACTTCGGGGCACTGAAATCATCTTCTTGTCGATCCTAAAGGTGGTGCGAAATACACCATCATAGCAGTTGATTACGTCACCAAATGGGCAGATGAAGAACTCTTAACCACGACCAAGATGAAGAAAATAATCAACTTCTTTATCCGTAACGTCATCTGTCCTTATGACCTTCCATGATCCATTATAACTGCAAATGGACAGGTTGAAGCTGTGAACAAAATCATAGAGTCTGTACTGAAGAGAGGTTTGGAAAACTCCTCAAGTGGCTGATTGCAACCCTTATTTCACAGAAAATACAAACAAGGAATCGCGATTGAATTGCAATTAAACTAGATGGAGTTGGCGACGACTTAGGAGCATATAAAACGCATCCGAGAGCCAATGGAAAGAACACGTACCTGAACGTGCATGGTACGTTCGAAAAAGTTCGACTTCTTGAAATCAACAGAAATTGAATTCTCAATAAGGGTTATTAAGAGAAGACTAGATCAGATAGCCGAAGCCTATTAGCTCTGCAGAATCAGACACGGATAATCACTGATATTCTCAAGAAGGCATCTCCATTAGAATTTAGTCAAGGATTTGAAATGAGACATGGAGGATACATAGTTCAAAGCGTGTTGTGTTGCTTCACACGACACACTTTGGGGGGCAAGTGTTTCCTAGAGATTTGACCAGGCAACTAGTACTCGGCATCCGACGGAACTGGCATCGGAGAGTGTTCGGCATCTAGGAGTACTCGGCGAAGTACTCGGCATCCATGGTACCCGTCATCTAGGAGTACTCGGCGTAGTACTCGACATCCCAGTGGAACTCGGCATCAGAGAGTGTTCGGCATCTAGGAGTACTCGGCGAAGTACTCGGCATCCATGGTACCCGTCATCTAGAAGTATTCGGCAAAGTACTCGGCATCCATGGTACCCGTCATCTAGGAGTACTCGGCGAAGTATTCGACATCCATTGTACTCGGCATCAGGTAGCACTCGTCATCTCATAGTACTCGGCGTAGTACTCGGCATCCATGGTACTCGGCATCCATGGTACCCGTCATCAAGGAGTACTCGGCGTAGTACTCGGCATCCAGTGATACTCGGCGTTAGAAAACGTTCGGCATATATAACTACTCTACATGGCAGCATCGTTCGGCCAAAGGATCGTTCGGCTAAGAAGCATTGTCCAGCCAGAAGGCACGTTCGGCTTCGACTGACAACTATTCTGCACTTCCCACCCATCAAACGTACCGTTCGGCATTGAGAAGGTGGTTCAGCGTCAACGTGTTCGGTCTACTTGGTTCGGCATACAGCGACCACTACACTTGGGCTAGAGTGTTCGGCCACCAAGCCCACCTGGGAAGTCCAGCCTATATTTGTCTATAAATAGAGGGGCAGGGTCACAGTGAAAATGGACCTTTTTTGGGGAGAACAATGGGGAGAATCTACCACTTTGAAGACTGATTATTGTCAGTTCAAACTTGTATTCAAGTCATTAATATATGGATTGTATCTGTATTCAACTACTTGTGAAAGAAATAAAGATCAAAACTCAAAGTGGACGTAGGCAGTTACGCTGAACCACTATAAATCCGGTGTTCTTACTTTCTGTATTTAAATTAGCATATTCTTCCTTGTTTAATTTAAATTCATCACTTACATCTCTACACAATCTTTCTTAACGAGGTTAGTGACCAATTTTGGTGCTAACAGGTACTGTTTAGCAAAGCATACCCGTTGGGGTGTAGCTGAGACGGAGCTATGCCAAGAAACGATAGCGTCTCCCTTATATAGTCATTAAAGAGAGGAAGTGTCCCTGCTGTGCAAGCATGACGGTTGAAGGCAGTAAACCCTTCCGGGGGATAATGTGGCCTGTCCTTCGGTCCGGGAAGTAGCACGTCGTCGAGCGACAAACCGTGCCTTAAGCAGATCCGGCCTAGCATATCTTCAGAGATACCCGACGGCACAGAATCTATTGGATTGAGAATAAACCGAGCCCCTTGACGCTCATCCGGAGCTATCTCAATAACTTCGGCTACTATAACCGGTATCTCAATAGCTGAAGGAGCAGAACTTGGAAATTCCGGCTGTTGAGAACTTGAAGGATCCATAACCAGCTAGCTTATAAAAAATCATTTGTTAAACTGACTAATAACACCCGTGCATCCCCTAGTGAAAAGTGTGTGAGTGTGTTGTGCAGTGCGGTACTATATATTATTTGAGAAGATCAACAGGATTGAAGGAAGCGTATGAAGAACGAGACTTCAGAATTCAGTCAGAAGGGCCGTCATCGCTGACCGTCACAACCATGCCATCCAGTTATTAGCTATCACTCCAAATCAAAGTTTGGTGTTATCTTTTATAAGTTGCAGTTTCATCGACGAGCTTCGATAGGAAGTCAGATATGCAGTGAATCGGTTAAGTCCAAGTATGCCAATTTGAAGCTCGTCGGAGGTAGTTGTTCGAGTGTGTGAAAAATTTAAAAGCTTTTAATGATCAAATTTGTATGGCTCACGAGAGCCAGGTCCGCATCGATAAATTATAGTCATGTGCATTTGAGTTATACTCGGTCAAAAGGATGGAGTGCAAGTTCGACTCGTTCCAGAGCCATCTCCTTCGACTCCATCCAAAAGCCATGCGTTACGACTCGGTCCAAAGCAACCAATATGACTCGCTCCAAAATCACGCATTTCGACTCGCTCCGAAATCACGCATTTCGACTCGATCCGAAGCAGCTCACTTCGACTCGCTCCAAGGTCACGCGTTTCGACTTGATCCCAAGCAGCTACTTCGACTCGACCGAAGGCCACCCACTTCGACTCGATTAAAAGCCACCATTTCGAGTTGATAAGACACAGCCCCTTCGTATCGATCAACAGAATCAAAGCATTCGACTCGATACGAAGCTCCACCATCGATCGACATGAAGGACTCCGCCTCATCATCTCGAAATCACTACTCTAGATCGACACGAGGCTAAAGCCAGGGACTCTTCGATCGATCACGAATCTGATCGATTTAGTGTTAAGAATCGAGTCTCCTCGTTTACAAGATGTTTTCACTCGATGGATTACCTCAATTTGTTAATTGGTTCGAGTAATTGAAGATGTAAATCAGTTTGAAGGCAAGAGTATTCTTTTCTTCTTTGCTTTCTCTAAGTCACAGAACGATACGAAGGCAAGGAAAATAAGGATGAAAGGTAAAAAAGTGAAAACGGCTAAGTGCCAGGTATTTATATGGAGTAGAAAATAAGAGGAATAACCGATTCGAATTCCAGTAGGGTCGAGCACGGCTTCGACTCCCTCTTCAGTGCACCAATACGGAGCTCCTTTTCGTATCGCTCCTTCGACTCCTTCCCCGTGACTAGTTCGACTCCCTCATGCAGCCATAAGAGACATCACTTCGACTCGCTCGATCAGTAAAACGTCTCGACTCGCTCCTCGGCCTCCTGTGTACTTCGATTCGCTTCTCTGCGATTCGAATCCAAGACCGTGTCGAACGACCGGTTCGACTCCATCAAGGAGTCAACTTCGACTCGCTCCATCTCGACTCACTCAGTTCAATTTCGTCATCATCTCAACATGCTTACTTCGCATCCACAAATCCAATGAAAAGTATCTTCACGTTTCAATCCTTCATAATGATTCAAGAGGGGATCGTTACGAAGGGACATTCAAAAACAATAAACTGACGATGACTCGAGAACGTGCAAACGTCAGCGGGAGTTAGGTTAACGTATATGCATGAATGGCGGACTAATATTCAACGTTCCAGATTCTTAAGAATCAGAAATTCATCCGGTAATGACTACAACAACAAACGGATAACCACTGGCATATAGCAATCAGTTGCAATGATACAGGGCACAGCAGTCGACAGTCAACAGTTTACATTATCAAGAAGAATGGCCAAAGATTACAACTTTCATCGGGAAGACGATAACTATTCAGAATAAAGATTGAAGCACTTCAAAGCACATCATGTTTTCACAAGATGTACTTTGGGGGGCAAATGTTATCCCGCCTTTTGGCAAGGCCGTAACACCAAGGGATTGACTAGTAACCAGTGACGGTCCATCCTAAAGATCAGTTATACAAGGGCTCACTACGGATGTCGATGAATTTTGTCCGAGTCCGGATCGAGCCAAAATTGGTAGGACATGGCAAGCTAAGCCATGGGAGCCAATGTTCAAAATCTCAAGTCAATCCAAGTTCGTATGCTCAAGTTATGATGGATGCAAAATTGGAAGAAAATCAAACACCATTCGACTCACTCCTTCGACTCCCTCCTTCGACTCGCTCCGGTTCCCTCAGATATCAACTTCGACTCGTTCCTGTTTGACTCGCTGCCATCTGGAATACCTGTTTCGACTCGCTTTGCCCAGCTACCCACTTTGACTCGCTCCCCCAGTGCTTACTTCGACTCGCTCGACCAAAGCCTGCTTCGACTCGCTCAAGCCGAGTGCTTACTTCGACTCGCTCGACCAAAGCCTGCGTCGACTCGCTCAAGCCGAGTGCTTACTTCGACTCGCTCGAAACAGCATCCATCATAGAGTCCTCTTCGAATCGCTCCACAGCCTTCACAGAACCACTGTTCGACTCCGTCTGATTCGACTCCAGCAAAGCGCCACGTCATCGAGTCGAAACATAAGCGAGTCGAAACAGGGAAGCGAGTCGAAGGAAACAGCCTAGTGAAAACTCCATTTCGTATCGATCATATCTCCCAATCTACAAGTCCAAATGCTATGAAATTTTCACAGAAGACTACGTGCATGCTAAAGAATGTCCACGACAAATTTTGACTCCATTGGATCAAATCTTGAGCGAGTCGAAATCAGCTCGTGTCGATCACGGATCGGACCGAAACTTCACGGGCTTGGGCGTACGAGCCTGGTCACATGCCAGAGAGGGTCTCCCGAAATCTGAGCGAAATATCAACCTCCCACACCTATAAATATACCCCCAAAGCCAACAGAAAAGGGGTTCTTCTTCCTCTTTGAGATCACCAAACGCCCGGACTCCGCTAGATCCAGATCTGAACTCCGTTGCTGCTGCTACCAACGAATTTCACTACTGCAAATCGTTGTTATTCATTGTAATCTGCTGAAATCAATTGTAAACATCAAAAAAAGGGCAATAAAGAAAACAACTTCATAGTGGACGTAGGCAATACGCTGAACCACTCTAAATTCTTATGTCTCCCTGCATTTTAATTATTCTCATTTCTGAAATTTGGAGTTTTTGTTAGATAATTCCTCCTTTTCCATTTAATTTCTTCACTTTATCTCTTCAAAGACTTCCGAAGAGTGTTGTGCCCAATTTTCATTTGGGACAATCATTTTCATTTGGGAGAGTTTGCATATAATAATAGTTATCAATTTAGTATAGGTATGGCACCGTATGAAGCATTGTATAGCTGATCCTGTAACACTCCTTTATGTTGGTGGGAAGTAGGTGAAAAACTGGTAATTTGGCCAAATATGATTACAAAGACCTTGAATAAAATTTCGATCATTCGGCAATTAATGAAAGCTGCTCGGGATAGGCAGAAGAGCTAAGTTGATAATAGATGATTTGGAGTTCTCTATCGACGATATGGTGTTTGTGAAAATTTCTCCATTAAAGAATGTTATTCGATTTGGTAATAAGGGGAAGTTGGTGTCGAGATTTGTAGGTCCTTCTTCGATAATAAATAGAATCGGGAACCTAGCATATAGGGTCAACTCACCTCAAAAGATGGCAGGCATGCACAATGTATATTATGTCTCTCATTTGTAGAAGTTTGTGCATGACTCAGACGATGCACCGGATCAACTCGATGATATCGATATTGAACCAAAAGCTTCAAGACCTCATAGACCGATTCGTATTATCGGGTGCAATACAAAACAACTTAGGAGGAAGACGGTGGAGTTGGTGAAAGTTCAATAGGGTGAAAGTGAAAACGATTTGTAACAACTTGGTTTTTAAGTAATGATAAATTTATGTAAATTATAGTGGTTTGATTAATTAAATTAGAATTACCGGATTTATTTGGAAATGAGTATTAAAAATATTTAATAAAAGAATTAAATTTTGGGAATATGATATTTGAAATATAAAATGAGTTAGAAGATGTGAAAGTAATATATTTTTAAATGCGATAGAAATCAAAAAAAAATTTGGAAAAGAAATGATTTTTAAATATAAACTTGTATTTACTTAGATCAAATAAAATTTAGTTTAAGAATAAAAGCCAACATATATATACTTGTTTACTTTAAAGATTCAAGGCCCAAGCTTTAATACTCAAGCCCATGAATCCAAAATCCATAATTTTTCATTTCCATAATTTTCTCTCTCAATCTCTTTCTGTTCACTCATGTTTATTTTGCGTATACTTCCTATATTAAATCCTCTTCTTCCTGAAGCCATCAAACCTAAAATTCTACTTCATTTATAAATTCAACAACAAATCTAATAAATTGCTAAAAATCCCCAAAATTCGAATATATGGTTTCTGATACATGCGTGCACTTGTGGAAGGAACCGAGTTAGCTGCGGAGCTGAGGTTGAGTGTGCATTAGAGAGAGAAGAAGAAGAAGGAGCGTGTAAATGTGAGTGATTTTCACTCACACAACCTATGTTTTAATCACTTAAGTCATGATATATGGATTATTGGTACTACGTTTGAGTGAAATACGTACATCACTTTTTAAATTAAACACTGAATTACATCAAAATTCTTGAATTTCCTGTGTGATCTTTTGCTACCCAATCTTTGTAACTAATAACCCATCTTCTGTATATAAACAATTAATCTAAAAGTCTTGAAATCAAACCTTCGAGATGACTGAATTATTGAAATGAAGGAATGAATATCATGCAAGCATGGACTAGGTGATCGAACAAACGAAATAGGGGAGGAGATCGGCTGTATCAGGTGATCTATCTTGCCATTTCTGAATCAACCAGTCGACCTACAATGGCCACCGGTCGACTATGACTGGTCGATCGCTGGAGGCCATCGGTCTACCCTTGTTTTCCTGCTTTCGAGTGCTTGTTTGTGAGTGCATATGTGTGTGCGCCCAAGTTGAGTGTGTGTATGTATTTGTATGCGTGTGTGCATGTATTCATGTATACATGTTTGACTTGCTGCTACTATAAGTTCCTCCCTTGGTTGTTGCGTGTGTAGGATGGGTTTTATGAGTGTAACAGTAGGATACGTGAGTTTTGGTGTGTATAACAGTTTGTATATATGTGTCCTGAGTTGTTAGTGTATTTGTTGCTTTAGTTTTGATTTGAACATTTATATCTTTATTTTTGTGTTTTGCTTCATTTATATATTTTGACTTTGACAGTAAGTCACTATGCCAAAAAATGCATCAGATGACAGACACGCTCCGTTGTCTGAAGGCATACCTCTCTGTAGTTAAATCGGATGTCATTTCATTGCACATCAGACCACAGATATGCCCCATCGTCTGATATGCACTAACACAACAGAGAAAAAAAGTCGTATGTTGTCTAATGTTATAGTATCATTTCCAGAATTTCCTATTAGACAGCATATAAATGTTGACTAATATGAATACCAATTACACTTATATATTGCTCTCATTTTGCAACTAGTAGATATGGATATCATATGTTGTTTGAAAGTTAGTAAGATAATAGTTTCCTTTTATCTTATTGAAGTTCACATTTCTATCAAATGTTAGAACCTGCTTCATCTAACAGATAAGTGTTGTTTTGCTTGGTTTCACATAACAGTAGATCTATAGTTTTTTGCTGTCTGATTCGCACAACAACAGTAGAGCTTAGATGTTTACCATTGTTTGAATGTGGTTCAGATAACACAAATCAGTTTTTGTATGTGTTGTTCTTTCTTAAATGAAATGACATTGTAATTCACTGTTCATATGGCAATTTGAAAATGGGAAATCTTATATATGCCGCCAAAAACAATATTCAACAAAACCAACATCAACACCAAATCAAAATACATATCCTACAAGCAACAGTTCAACAACAACCTACACAGACTAAGCAACTGAACCCATAGATACACAAAATTCAACAAAGCCAACATTGGCACGGCTAACTAACAAGGGTTCAGTTGCAAGATGCATATAGTTACATAATATAACTAGCTGGCATATATAGAATTTAGGCACTATGATTCAGCAAACTTGTAGACATGCGTAGTCCACTCCACTGGAACAAAATCAATATTCTTTTGGGAAAAGATATTGTTTAGATCCTTCTCCCATTGCAACAATATGAAATACAGAGGTTAACTTTGATCATCATGGATCTCAATATATGCCTAAATAAAATACAACATTGACATTTATTACCTTAGCAGTTCACAGTTGATTCTTGTGCCCTGTGATGTCTTTCATTTAGCGCATAACCCACAATCCACATATCAATTGACCTATCTGTTTCAGAGCTCCCTGGAGCATGCATAGATGTTAAGTAAACATAGAATTTTAATCAATCATGTTGAGGAAGAAAAGTCATTAGACTTGAGAAATATGGATTATGCACCGCACAAGGCGTCCATTGAACATTCTTTTTGCCTTCCTTCAGTTTGTCCCAATTATAAATTGCAATGGAGCTACAAAGTAAACAAGCATAAACCACCAAACCACTCGAAAAGTCAGAATATAAACCTGTAATTGTACATACCTATTCACAGTATTCATCCATTCTTCACCAAACAATCGTCCTCTCAATGGATCTATGAAATGCATGCATTCTTCATAGGTTTCACAACCGTCAAAGACCAATGATTGCTAATATTGAAAATTCCACTCAGCATTCATACCAAACTACGGTATATACAGTAATAATCTGGTACAAATTTGATCGAACGATATAGAGAAACATATTGTACATACCCTTAGTTATACGGCACCAAGAAAATCTAAACAGGCTTCCCTTGTTCATATTGTTTGGCCAAACCAGAAGCATTTTTAGCTGAATTTCCACATCCAAGTACATCTGTGCAAGCAGGGTATACAAAGGAAAACATGTCTTTCATCTTAGATTTCGTTAGCACTTCGTGAAGGCAGCTACAAAAGCATATATGAAAAGAATAACTACCACCAATGCAACATCATATATTGAGTCAGACTCCCATTTAGCTTCAACAAAATGACTGTAATAAATAGCTACCTACCTCATATAAAAAACAATGACTTGAGCAGCTGTCTCAGCAAAATTTGTGATCGCATGTATATAGCCACTTTAGTTCGGATACAAAATATTTCCTCATCCAAAGTGGTGTTAATGCTAATCCTATTCTTCAGGGATGTGTTGGCCCATTGGCAAAGCACCTTCAGTGCTGCAGGCAGTTTAGCGGGCAGTGAGTCGAGGTCTTCGGCAATATCTGGCTCACTAAAACAAAATTTCTTCTTCTTGACAACATAAGGGTTAATAACCTCCACATTATGTAAATAACATTCAACTTGTTTAGGCAATCAAATATCAAATTAAGTAAAACATTGGTTATGTAAAAACTTTTAAATTAACCTTATGAAATAAAGTTGTCTATTTAATATTCCTCATCCACGAATGATTATTGTAATATTATTGATTCTGTTATGCATTTTTTAATCGAACAACAATTTTCACAATAATTTGATTGAAGTTTCATTTTCAATTTAGACAAGTGGTGCAGTAGTATCGGTTTTTTGTAAGGAAATGACATAAGGAAAATATAAATGATTTATATAAAAAACCAACGAGCTATATGTTAAATAATTGAAACTTAATATTTCAAGCTTCCCATAAGCTTTCTCGGTGAAATAATTCACTCTTTAAATTTATTTTCATTTACTACACAAACTAGTCTCGTCATTAAAATTATCAATTATTTTTCATTAATAAGTGTATAAAAAGAACTAAGATATCATCAACTATCGTTTATTAAAAGTCATGTTGTGTGAAACCCATGTTTCCAACCTAAGGAACAACAACTGGTATATTTGTTAGTGAAATATTCATGATTTTAACTTGAATGTAACAGCAGATACTAAAAGTATACAATATGTGAAGTCTATTAATATAGAGTGAATACATGGTAATTATGCGTAGATACTAAAATTACCTTCTCAGTGACTGCATTAGAGATCAAGCTTCTCGGCCAAGCAATATATGTACCACCAAAAGCATCTTGCATTGTCATAAATTCATCTTTGACAGGAATTGGTAACAAGGCATCCGGAACAACAGCTATGGTGATGGAGACACATACGTTTTCTTTTCCAAGTGAAACTCTATGGATAGTCTGGTCTGTGGCGTCAACATTTGTAACATCCCTTATCTGGAGGCCCAAAGCTAAGCGCTACAGATGTTGTAATCATCCATAACATTAACTTCCGGTGACCAAATACGGTAATGTTAATGGTATCCATAATATCAGAAGCACTTGAATATGAAAGAAAAACATCACATATTAAAAACATTTTTTTGATTACATTTCAAAACAACATTTCATATTCAAGTTACATAATCCCAAAATTTTCTCAGGTTCAGATCAAATATAATTATTACAAAATACGCCAAGAGCGACATATGAAGATGCCCCCTTGGACGACCAGAGTACTAAATAGTCATAACTGACTTGATACAACACAGCGGAATCAAACAAAATAAAACAGCAACTCTTAAATAGCTATCGGGCAGCGACCAACTCGTCTCTGGAAGCTTTATTCACCAACCTACTAAAAACCGGTAAATCCTTAACCCTCAGCCTACTCAAATCAATTTTGAGCACCCGAGAGTTTAAGGGGAAAAACATAAACTTCGAGTCGGACATAAAACCTGGTGTGAATAATACCACAAATCTTAGTTATTTGATATTAAGTGAGACCACGCTGCTTAGCGGAACGGGTTTCCCCTTACTAATATCCTTTTAAAACATATCTTTTGCAAATCATAATCCTGCAACCAAAACTGGTTAAAATCGTAAAGCATTATCATGTAAACATACATATGAGGTAACAAACAAACTATCTGACTGAACACTATAGTTTTGTTTGTCTAACTACTAACCTTTGACTGACTCGGTCCTACTAGACAACATAAACAAATAATCTAACATCTATTAGATACTCCTCTTCTGGACGGTCTGTCCCTAACTTATTTTCTCCTAGGATCACCTGATCCTAATGGTTTTGCGGGCTCACCAATAACCTACCTCTGTACAAATATATATTCCCTTCTGTGTATAATCATCATTTTAGTCTTACCTGTGACAAACCCTACACATTGGAATTTTGGACTATATTAGCTGGGGCTTGCGCGACCCTATACCAGTTCCATCTGGTATACAAATATCTGAGTCATTTTACTTAGGTTAATCTTCCCTTAAATTTTCCTTGAAAACCTTTTCTTCTCAAAATGATTTAAACCTTTAAATCAAACTTAAACAAGGAAAATATATATATTATATTTCTTACTCAAATCATCTTGCCATGTTATATATATACTTTACTCAAAACTTTGTTGATGAAAACATTTAAACCTTTGAAAGTACTCCTTTCAAATCCATTGAAAGTACCCTTTTCAAAACCAAGTAAACCCTTCTTTATAACCTAGGCCGAAAGGCCAAAACATTCCTTTCGAAACCATTGAAAAACCTTTCTTTCGAAAGCTTTAAACCTTAGACATCCTCCTTTAAAACCCCTAAACATTGCCTTTCGAAACCATTGGAAAACCTTTCCTTTCAAACCTTTTGAAACAGTTGGAAAACCTTTCCTTTCAAACCTTTCGAAACCATTGGGAAACCACCCCTTAGAAACCTTTCTTTAAAACCTTTCAGAAGCATCAAAACCTTTATAAACAGCAACCTTTCGAAAGCATTTGGGATCAATTAAACATGTGGGAACCTTTTGAAACCATTTAAAATTAACTCTTTTGAAACCCTTGGGTTCTACCTTCAACTGAGCAAAAGGGTCATAAAACATTTAAGTCGAAAGCACTCTTTTGAAAGCTATTCGTAAGTAAAGAAGTGATGGTGTCGAAACCAACCCTTACGAAAGCATTGGAGAAGTAGCTTGGGTTTTAAAAAAGTATTCCCTTCAAAACCATTGACTTCGAAAAGTAAGAAAGCGACAGCAAATGGTTTCGACCCCTTCGAAAGAATTTACTTAAAACAAAAGGCGCAACCCATTCGAAACCATTCGTTTGAAATAATTTGACTTGGTCGAAAGCCAACCAGGTCGAAAGCACTTCCTTCGAAAGCAAAGCTGGCGCGTTTTTATTTAAAAGCAAAGCAGCATTTCGACCCTATCGTAACCTAATGTCTCGACCCGGTACCTTCCGCCTATGTCCAATTCACTTACCAAGTTATTGATACTATGTGCATTGGTTTCGACCAGGTGGAAGCGGAACTACTGAATCGAAACCACTGTGCCGAAAAAGGAAAAACATGCTAAAAGCATGTAAAATCTATTTTTAACTTTAAAAAGAAATACTTTTCAACTAACCTGCCTTGTTTGTCAAAATTTTATTGGTTACTAATTTTCTTTTCTAAAATGCTGCCAAAATTTCAGAAGTAAACAATTTAATTTATTTACAAAATACCCCTTCTCCATTTATAAATATATAAAACATTTAAGTCCCATACCTTAAATAATTTTATATATCTTTTAAAAACTTAGGAAAATTTTACAAAAATTCCAGAAAATCATTTTTAATATGTTATCTAACATATATTAATTTCAGACCCAAAACATAAATAATTTAGCCATAAATTATTCTAAACCCAAATAAACATTTTCTTCAAAAGAAAATTAACATAAAATCCACATTGATTCAGAAAATTAAGAAAATTGAAACCCATCTCTAAAATATCATTTCTGATCTAAATCTAAAATCATAAGGCATTTGGATGTCATTTAATAGGGCTTCACATAAAAACATATCCTAAAACCTAAATGAATAATCATAAATCATCAACAAGCATATATCAACATTTAATTATTCAAAAACATGGCTAAACTTTGCAAGATAAATTGGGTTTAACCTAAAACCGAAAATAATTAGAAAACATGAAATGTAGTCATTATTCACCTTAGATTTGAGATTAAGGAGTTTGAGATAAGAATTGCTTTGATTTGATTAATCTTCTTCCTTAGCTTTTCTTGTTTATCTTCCTCTTTCTTGCTAATGGTGGTTGGCCTCTACTTTGTCTTTGATTTAGTAATGAACGTGTATCTGAATTCCTAAGGGTTTAGGGTATAAGAATGCTCTTTTCCCAACTTTGCCCTTGCCTGTTACCCTTGTCTATTTTAATTCATGTTAGTTCATTTTAATTTACTCATTAACATGGCACGGGTACCCCTATTAATCGAAAATCACAATCCCCTAATCATGCATTATTTTATTTTATTTAGCTAATTAAATATCCTAAATAATGTTACTAAAAATTAGGGTCATTACAACATTGATTTCATTGATGTTTCCAAATGCAACGACATTGTCCATAGGATCAACTGCGAGTGCAAACTCAGCATTGTTGTTTCCAAACACAGAACCTTTCATTCGCACCAAAAATGTTACGTATCATATAAGGTTTATTAAATCTAATCAAGTTTACATCATCAATGAAATTAGGGTAGCAGGTGTTTACCAAAATTTCTTCACAATATCACATGTCTTTAGTCCATTTTCTTTTTGGGGACTTAACATGTTCCTCAGTAACCGGTGCCAACCCTTTCTTCACATTTTGTTTATTTTCCATCCCTTTCTTCATATGTTGCTTCTTTGCATGCTCAATGTCATCAGTTGCCTTCAAAGATGCTCTTGGGAACACTTGCCTTGTGTAGATAGATTGGGTGAATTAGCCAATTCCAACGTCCCTCCAATCTTTGATTCTATATTCATTAACTTTTCCCCAAACCAAGCTCATTGCTTACTTATTCCTACCTTCTTCTCAAGCTCCCACTTAGCGTTTTCCTCTTCTATAATCTTCCAAATGCTTGATGGAGTCATATTTGATGATGGTCTTTCCTTTCGGTATTTTGTTGGAAAATTAAAGTAAGCCTCAGGCTTGACAAAGCCACCAACACCTCGTACCTTACCAAGATACTCAGGGGTCCCCAAATTATTGTCAGAATATCCTTAGGTCCATTTTCCTCAACGATTCCAACTTCAGCATCTTTACTCAACGTCTCCTGACAACAAAATGAAATATATTGGATTTATCTACTTTTATTTCAATAAATATGAAGAAGTAAAAAAAAGTTATTATACAAACAATTTTATCGGCACCGGCGTATGTAGCTAGGTCCTTGAAGTTTCCATTCTTATCTTGACGTGCCTTTAACCATAGAGTACCACGAGACAGTTCTTCCACAGGAATGGTTTCCAATTATATATATTAAAATAATGTGAATATTTACCAGTCCATTCTAACAAAACCTAACCACTTAGTTATAGATATCACGTAGTTGTGCAAGCAACAATAACCAGTTCTTGCATCGGATTTGCATATCCTTTGCGTGCTATCTGATGAGGTTACACATTTCCTTTCCTTTTTTCTATTTAAGCTTAGCAAATTTCTTAAAAATTACACAAAGAAGTATACATTAAACAATGTTATGGCATCATCGAACCAACCATAGTTATCAAGACAAAGTTTTTTTCTACTTCGTGAAACACCCCCACACCCCTTAATATACCCAAAAGGACACATTAAAAGGCGTGGTGCATTGTAGGTATAAATAAAACTAACGGAGACTAAGCTCCACAAGACAAAAATAGGTAAAATCAGCGGAAACTAAATAAGTATTAAGTAAAACAAAGCCTTAGAATTAATTCATAAATAAGCCAAAAGCCGAATACAACATTCAAAACCCATAGTGTCTTATGAAATAAAACTTCATAGTCTCAAAATCAGAATATGTAATATCCCTCATAAATAAACTAGTGCATACAAGAACAACAACTAAAAATAAAAGAAGTACATTAAAGAAATCTCCTTCAAGAAGAACTCCAAGCTGCAACAATCTACTAACTTCTTACTTGATTGCCTAAGGGGGAAAAGGGGGAAATAGAGGAGTGGGTCCGACTAAAAGTCTGGTGAATGATAGTAATTACTAGAGTCTTTAAGCAAGATAAAAGTAATAGACAACAATAGTTCTAGCATAAATAAGGATAACAAAGGAAATAGGAAAGAGATAAACTGGAAATAAATACGATTAAATATTGTTCAAGATAGGTTAACTTTGATTGCTTGCACTTGTTCAGATTTAATTAGGCTGAATTCCTAATCCTGTAGTTAGGATATGACCCTAATTCTACGTTGTTTGATCGGCATGCTACTCCATATACCTTTCTATGGACCAGCCGCTATATAACTCCCTGCACAGAAGCTAATGGCATCTAAGGAAGATGCACAGAGCAACTACTGCAGATCCGGACGACATATATAGCTCCCTACACAGAAGGCAATGGTGTCTAATAAGACACCATACTAAGCGCTTGGAACTCAAAGCTATTACTGACCATCCGAATGGAAGTCGCACGCGTAACTGCCACCATACCCATGCTACCTTTTGCTCCACCTATTGGGTCTTCTTATTACCTCCAACGTACAACATAGCGTGCCCCTCATCTCACTTCAGGCTAATGTGAGATCATCGTGTGTCCATAGAAAATAGAGGAAATGTTGTTGGTACTGGCCCTTCATCCAAACAATTTCTAGTTGCGCCCATTATCCAAATCCCAATGATTTGGACTTCTATTTGACCAATTACTACCATTCTTAGCATAAGCGTGCCCTAGGGAATGCTATTTGGTATAGGTCCTACTTTCACCTTTGCTTATTTACTTAAATAAATTATTTAAATAAGCCTTTATTACCATTTTTACTTTCTACGCTTATTAATTTATCCCAAGCCTTAAAATAAGCCCATTATGTTCTTTTTCTTATTATAACCTACATTATAATCATGCTTATTACTTAACCCAAGGTCTATGTGTGAAAATAAGCTTCTTTCATCTTTTACTTCATTTAGTTATAATCCTAAGTTATAACTATGCCAATTATCTTTAATTAGTCCAATTCTAATTATAATTAGGCGTAAATTCAGTCCAATTCCATTATTTATTATAGTCTCAATAATTTACATCTTATTTTCTTCATTTAATATTCTTACTTATAAAATCCATATCCCCATTTAATTTAATCTAATCCATACGCATAGAAAGGGAAATGAAGAGAATAGACGCTTGCATAAAATCCAAAACGTCGAAAAGATGTAACTAAGAAATAAATAACAGTAATTAAACTTAAATACTGTAAATAGACAGTAAATTAATAAAAAGCTATGCTAAACAGTAATAATTTGTAATTAGCGGAAATGATATCAAAATTACTGAAAGGAATAGCTGAACAGATTGAAAATAATTACTGAAAAAGGGTATTCCAAAAATCGTAGTGAAACTACAACTATTAGAAACCCTATTATTTTAAATTAATTAAAGAAATCTTAAAATAATTACAATCACTCACATCCGGTCCTAAGCTCTTCCTTTGGTCTTCCCGGATCCATTTGGAGTTGTAAAATAATTTTTATTAAAAAAATTCTCTCAATGGAAAATTATTCCTTTTAGGGTCCTTCCTGAAAAGGTGAACCCAAGCGGAGAAAATCTAGAATGACAAAAAGTGTTAGGTCTAGGGGTCTATTTATATGTGTAGAAGTGGATCTCGGACCGTTGGATTTGGAGACTGAATAGGATGCAACAACGTCATTTGCTGAATAGGAGCCATCAGATGCAGCAACGGAAGGACTAGATTAAACAAAAGGGTGCAAATGACGTGTTCCGACGTCTTTAATTTGTTTGAACGTTCTATATATGGAAATTGACCAGAAAATTACCATGGACACAATGGTGCAACCCTCGTGGCTCAATTTTGATAATTTCACAAAGTTACTTAATCATTTCGTTTATTCGTTAATTGATTATTATAGTTTAATTTTATAGGTTGTTACATTTCGACTCTATCAGGTACAGTTTTTTTTCACGGAACTATGTAATTACATTTTTTAAAATTAAAGTTATTTTAAAGTTTTAAGTTTAAACATTGAAAAGTTAATTTAATTTTAAGTTAATTTAAAAGTTTTAAGTAAAATTAAGTTTAAAATTTTAAAAGTTAATTTAATTTTTAAGTTTTAATAAAATTAAAGTTAATTTTCAGTTTTAAGTATAATTTAATTTAAATTTAATTCAAAGTTAATTTAAAATTAAAGTTAATTTAAAGTTTGTATTAAAGTTAATTTAAAGTTTATATTAAAGTTAATTTAAAATTAAAGTAATTTTTAAGTTAATTTAGTTATTTCAAAATTAATTTAAAGTTTATACTAAAGTTTATTTAAAGTTTATAATGAAGTTAATTTAAAGTTTATACTAAAGTTAATTTAAAATTAAAGTAATTTTCAAAGTTAATTTAAGGTAAAATTAAAGTTAATTTAAGGTAAAATTAAAGTTAATTTAAAGTAAAATTAAAGTTAAATTAAAGTTAAATTAAAGTTTTAATTTTTAAGTTTAAACTTTTAAAAGTTAATTTAATTTTTAAGTTTTTAAAGTTAATTTAATTTTTAAGTTTTTTAAAGTTAATTTAATTTTTAAGTTTTAAATTTTAAGTAAAATTAAAGTTTTAAGTTATAAAAGTTAATTTGAAATTTAATTTCACTATGAAACCTTACGCCTTTTTAAGTTTTAACTACTATGGAACCAACTATGAAATAAAAGGACATTAGCAATTCGAAGGTATACCATAAAATGCGTGTAATCCGTTTAGCAACAAAAATATCCCAGTCGGCCTTCTGAATGAACCGATAATCATCTAGAGGGAACTCCAACATCTCAGCGGTGTCCAAATAGGGCATCACATATTTGATGACTAGTCTACTCCTGAACTCTCTCCATTTATTCCCCACTGATGTTTAAATCAGTTACTTCCATTCTTTAGGCACCACAAACGCTTTGTACATGTATCTGAACAAATTAACATAATAATTTTTTAACTAACTACGAAGATTATACAAGTAATCAATGGACAGTTCATTTACCTCTACACAAGTAAAAATATTGTCCTTTTTATGAGGAGGAACAAATCTTCAATCAGAAATAGCTATTGAGATCGTTGTTCGTGCTTGCACCCCAATGTAGGACTGCATCCATATTGTAGCCTTTCCAATTGGTTCCCCTTTGGCACTAAAGTCAACCTTCCATCTCTTTCCCCTAGCAACTCGCTTGTTAATGCGGTTCATCGTCACCATTCCTCGCTTTTGCAATTGTAATTTGCCAGTTAAATTCTCAGCTTCATCCTCGGGCAGTCTCCTCTTTCTAGGATTGCTACTAATTGAAACTGACTTGGATGTTGACCCAGCGTTCTTGGATGTGGAACCAACCTTCTTCTTTATTATTGTTTCAGGTTTTTTTGCTTAGAACTTTACGGCTTGGAACTTTACAGTCTTTCGGAGCCATTACCTGAAAATAAAGAAGTTAGAGAGCCAAATGAAGTGAAATAAACATGGAAACCATTAGTAGATAGAAGTAATCCACACAAATATGTAAAATCTCAAAGCAATTTGATAAACTCAAACATATCAAAGAATACAGGCACATATTTTCAAGCAACAAAGAAAACAAACTCAAAATAATCCATAGAAGTCTTCATATATTTTCAAGCATATCAAAGAACACAAACTTAAAGCAATTGGACAAAATAATCACCCTAGCCTATTTCTGAGTCTCATTCTCATAAACATTTATTACCTCATCTGCATGTCGCTTATAATTGCTATGTTCATCACTCATAATGTTATTAAAAGTCTCCACTGATGGCATTGTGGTATTAAATGGTCGCTGCTCCACTTCAATATCTTCTAGTTCCTCATCTTCATCAGCCTCTTGGTAATTTCTGTCGAGGCACCGTACAACCACTGACCATTGAGGATCTATGGGGTCTTGTATGTAAAATATTTGCAACACATGTGCACCCAAGACAAAAGCATCATTAAGATGCCCTTTCCTATTCAGATTGACCAAAGTAAACCCAAGTTCATCCACTTCGATGCTCCTAACATTCTCAACCCAATCACATTTGAATATAGGTATACTAAAGCTGCAACAGTCCATCTCCCAAATCTATGTAATCACACCGTAAAAGTCCATGTTATTTGTATTGGGGTTTTTCTCCTTAGCACTAGGTACTTGCATTACATTTGCTTGCAGAAATACTGCACTATTCTAAACTGATCAAATGTCATCATGCTCCTTGGTGGTGAAATCAACTCCATCAATTGTGTATGCACCAAAGATAGGCACTTGATGGTTTGGACCTCTTGAAATCCACCTCATTGCTTTTTAAACGTTGCTTCCAAGAATCTCAAGTTCATATGATAATTGCAAAGCAATATACACATCCTGCATTAGCTTTCAATTCAAAAAAAGAGTTACAAGTAGGAAAACAATATACAAATCATGCATTAGATTTCAATTCAAAAATCAATCGGCGACTTACCCTCTTCTTTAACCATGTAACAAATGTCTTTTTTTGTCTATCCTTCAGCCTTTTCTCTATTTTGGGGGGTCTGCTAGGATTTTCCAACCTCGATATCTCCAAGTGTTCATTGGATTAACATAAATTCAAACAAAATAGCCATATCATAACAATTATAATATAATCTACATATTCAAAAAGTAGTATATAGTTAAGTAGCATAAAACTTACGTAAAGTAGGGCCTTGCATCCTCCATATTATGCAATACACAGAGATGTATTTTATCAAACGACTTTCCACAAATTTCTAAGTATGGCACTCCTGACTTTCTTTTGGTGGCATAAAGGATGTTTGAACTGCAACTTTGTGAAATTCCAACAGTACTAGGATTGTCAAGCATACGTTCGGCACAAAATTCAACAGACTCTTCAACTATGTAATGTTCTGCTATGCACCCCTCAGGATGTCTGCCACTTTTCACCTATCCTTTAAATACCTTCATATATCTTTCAAAGGGGTACAGCCATCGAAAAAATACGATCACATAACTCTACTTCTCTCACAAGATGAACAATCAAATGAATCATAATATCAAAAAATAAAGAAAGGGAGTATTTCTCAAGCAAGCAGATTGTTAGGTCGGCTTGAATTTTTTCCAACTTCGAAGGATCAATCACATTGGCACATATTTCCTTGAAGAATAGGCAAAAGCTTATGGTTGCATACCTCACATGCTTCTCTAGAACAGAACGCAATGCAATAGGGAGAAGAAATTGCAATACGGTGTGACAATCATGCGACTTAAGACCAACAAGTCTTAAATCATGCATAGAGACAAGATTCCTAACATTAAATGAAGAATTTATTAGCACAGTCATGTCAAAGAAAGAGTTGCAAACAATTTTCTTTTCATTCACAAGTAAGTTCCAATTAGCCGTAATTAACTTTGAACTTTTGGCACCATCTTTAGCTACCAAATCCTTCTTAATGCCCATCGCGCACATGCCTAAACAAGCAGCAGCCCCATCTTTTGTCTTCCCTAGAACAGTCAACAAGGTACCAAGAAGGATCTCAGCACAGCTCTTCTCTATATGCATCACATCAAGCCTATGTGGAGATGGAATATATGGCCAATAATCTAGCTGGAAAAAAGCATACTTCTTCTTCCGTACATGTTTAATATGGTCTGCACACCCCATCACTGAAGGAGGATTTAATTTTTTGCCAAACTCACAGTCGGACCCTCCACTCTTGCTAACACTTCTTCTCCAGTTAATTGGATAGGAGCAATGTCCTCCTCTACTGTGTTGTTGAAAGCTTTTTTCTGCTTCCAATAAGGATGATGTCATGGTAGGAACCTCTATTTCCTCATGAACGAAATTTTCCTACCATGCTTCGTGTACCTTGGTTAAGTCTTATCGATGCATATTGGATAAGCATTGTAACCCTTCACAACCCTACCTGACAAGTTCCTGTAAGCAGGAAAGTCATTAATAGTCCAGAGGAGTACTACTCTCAACTTGAAGTATTCACCTCTTAGTGCATCGTATACTCCATCAATACCCTCCCACAACAACTTAAGATCATCTATTAAGGGTTGAAGATAGATGTCGATATCATTACTTGGCTATTTCGGCCTAGAAATTAATAACGTCAACATCGTAAACTTCCTCTTCATACATTGGCATAAAGGAAGATTATATGTGACAAGCAAAATAGACCAACAAGAATACTTGCCACTTCGGGAGCTGAAGAGATTAAATCCATCAGATGATAGGGCTAGTCTGAGGTTCCTAGGCTCACTACCAAATTCTGGCCAATTTTTGTCTATTAAATCCCAAGTCGAGGATCAGCTTGATGTCGCATCATTCCATCTTCCTTCTTTCCATGGTTATGCTATGTAAGATTCTTTGATGTCTTTGCCAACTAGTATATCTGTTTTAACCTTATAATTAGTGGAAAGTACCACAAAACTTTAGCAGGAACATCTATTAATTCTTTTTCATCCTTCCTCAATTCCCAGCGTGAAACACGACAAATGTGGCTGAGAACATTAGCTACATGCCGCCCTCTATACAACATGCAATTATTAGGATAAGCATGAATTTTTTCCTATTTCATTCCTAATGCATCAAGGCTCTTTTTAGCTTTATACATTGAGTGTGGAACCTTATTATCTTCTGGAAGAAAACCTCTAATCAATAATGACATGTCTAAAAAATAATTATCAGTCATGTTATGCCTTGCTTTCACATTGAAAATCTGAATCAAAGCGTTCAGCTTTGTTGTCTTTGTACAACCATGGTACAAAGGCTTATCACCATCCTCCACATACTTCAGAAACTCAAACGAGTCATCTGACATATGTTCATCCTCGTATTCTTTCCCATCTACCTCATCTTCTCCCACATTACAATGACAATCCCTATCTTCACTTTTAGACTCTTCTCCTCCATGGCACTTCCAATGCTGATAACCCTCATCAATGACATTCAAATAAGTATAGTCCCTAATAACTGAAATGGAGAATCCATCTGTGTTGCGACATTTCAAACAAGGACATCGTATATTCTTTTTGTCCCTAGTATTAGCTGATGAAAACTCAAAAAATGTTGTTTGTCACTTTTTAAAATTTTTATGAACGTCTATCAGCATGGATCCATGACTTATCCATATACAACTAAACAAAATGAACTAAGTTTATTATTATTTTGTAACAGAGCTTATCCATCTAAAACTAAACAAAATGAACTAAGTTTATCACATTTTTGAGAAACTGAAAACCCATAATGATAAATATAGACAATAGAGTAGAAACCAATAAAACCATTATATTTGAGTAGAAACCATTTTGTATTCAATACTAAATGACACTACGGAAAGTAGAGTTGAAACCATTGAATACAAACCAATAGCAATAAGGAGTAGCCCAACCAATCAAAGAAATTCATATCCTAAAGGTTATTGTAAGTTTGTAATTGGAAATGACGAGGGGATACCAACAAGAAGAAGAACAATAGCAGTAAGTAGCCAAATTTTCCAACAATAAAACAACCAATAACAACTAATAAGAATCACCAGATTTCTCATCACAATTTCACAAATAAAAGACAAGAGAATTGGGGTATACCTTAATCAATAATAGGCCCTAGAATAAGCCACGGTTTCACTACAGAGATTAGGTTTTCGTCGGTTCCACCATCGAGATTAGGGTTTCGCTGCCGAAATTAGGGTTCTACTACCGAGCTACCGAGTTTAGGGTTCAACCAAGATTGGGTTTTGAGAGTGAGAGAGTATTGGGAGAGTGAGAAAGTGAAAAGTAATAATAAGAGTGAAAATAAAATGTTGAGAGGGAAACCAAAATATATCATATGGACCGAAAACTAAATTTTTTGACAACTTTGATCAAACAACAGATAAATATGGTCTAAGAACAAAACTAATGTGAGAGGGGAAACAAAACATTGACCATGTTAGGAGGGAAAATAAAACGTTGATATGGAGCCAAATCCAATTTTTTATAACTATAACCAAACAACGGATAAATATTGGCTAATAACTAAACCCAATTTGGACCTTAAAAGGGTGAATTCTCTGCACGACACTAAAATGTTGTCTGAATGAGATGTAGGGAATCTCAATAAAACAATGATTTCATGGGCTACGTCAGACAATAGATGATTTTTCCATATGTTGTCTTAAAAAGTGGGATAACAGAAAATCTACCATATGTTGTGTGATCACTTTTATCAGATTTACTTTGTGGCATAGTGAGTTAGTGTGTTGGAGTTTCTTAAATTTTATTTACCTTGCTTATAGTCTTGATAACTAATTACTTTATTATTACAACTACTGTTTATATATATATATATTTAGTAATTCTTAGAATTCCACTTCTTGCGAATGAGTATGTATGTAACTATATATTTGTGCAATCTTAAGTAATTTATGGATGGAATGTATTTATAAATTATATATTAAATAAAGAAAATTTACTTATATTATTTAAATTATCATCTATTGTTATTTTGTAGGAATGGGAATTTTAATATATATTTTATAATTTAAGCTTTGACAATATTTTATTGAATCATGAATAAAATAAGCTAATTTTGATGTTTATAATTATTTAAGAATTGAGATTCAAATATTATTGGCAAATGTTTAACTATTGATTAACTTTATAAAAGATTAAAAAAATTGATGTTTATCCTTAGGATATTATAATAGAGTTTAATTAATTATTTATTTAATTATTTAAAAGAGTATATGTTAACATTGTTCATCTTTAAATATATATTTTCTTATATAAGATAAGAGGATGTTAACGCTTTATTCGATATCGAACTAGTTGATTTATAACTATATTTACTTAAATAAACCATTTTTATATTGGATTCTAATTTCTGATTTCTAATTCCTTATCTTCTTTATATAAATTTCAATTATATGAATGATTCGCCATTGATATGGTTTTGATTGAGATATTAATATGATATGGTGATGACATCCTTTTAGTTTGATTTACTGATATGTATTCTATGTGATGAGAAATCTTAATAGACGGTTTAGTGATACCATCTGGTATGGGACTTTTAGTAACACTTTTCTGGTTATTGTTTAGATTCGTTATATATAATAAAGAAGGGTGAGTATGGTGTGTGAGCACCGTATAAATGGACTAGTAATACACGGTGTATAGGACGCTGTTTTGTTATTTATTCAATTATTCTTTACTCATGGATGACACCCAATATGAGGTCTGTTTTCTGTGATACTTGTTGTGTCGAGTATTCGATAGTCACATGGTGATTTATATGTAGAGCTGCGTAGTAGCCATTGTTTATATTCTATGTATATGTCTACCTTTTTTCCAACTCCCTTTATAGTTCAGGAGTAAACCAGATTGGCTAGAATACACTCTAGTGGCCTGATCGTGGGGTCGCGCTCCAAATCTACGACATCACTGTTGTATTTTATATTCAATGCACATCACGTGATTTGGGTTTGGTGACCCCTAGGGTAGGTGCTCCAACATCATAGTATTTGGGTTAGGTGACTAGTAGGCTAGGTGCCCTATAGCCCCTTGTGTTGCTTAGGCGAATGGTCTATTACCTATAGGGGCAAAGAAGGGTCATGATCGAGGTTGAGCGTTGACGAGCCACTGGTGGATATGTGTCAAGATGTCCATCGAGGTAACTAAAACTGTAGAAACATAACCGGCTACATAGCATACGACATAATGGACATGGATTCCTAGAGTAGGCATACGGCTACCAGTCTCTCGTTTGGTTTTGGTTTGCATGAACCAATGTTATAGGAACAGATCCAGTGACATAACATACGGCATAGTAGACCCTGGGTTTTTGTTGCGGGCATATGGCCATTGGTCTCTTGTCTGGTTATGATTCACATATGGTAGATTGGCATATATGAGATAAGATTATACCTGAGACTATTTCCAGAGTGTAGTCTACCCATTATCCTTCATTGTAGACAGCTTACTTATTACTGATTATATTTGGGCATTGTTATGAGCTGGCTCAGATCTCTCTTATTGATTTTAGTGATTTGATGCGGTATTTTATAATATGAGATTGAGAGATATTTGGGTATTGCTTCGTGCTAGCCCGATATACTTAATGATATCTCATTTATAGATGTTTTCTGGGTTCAGATGATGGTTTTTAGATATGTATGATTCACCCATCTGTGTTGAATATGTGATTTATGATTTGATGTGTTTCTATATGGGTGATGACATCTTTTGATATTAGTTCCGATTATTTATATCGATTTGAGACATTTGGGAGATGTAACATCTTGAGGATTGTATTATATTTATATAAATATACTTTGGCATGTCGTTTTATGTTTAGAGTACCTTTAATAGTAACATCGTATCATTCTTCTTTGTTTATACTACATCACCTTATTTATGATCCTTGATTTGACATAGTCTGACTCATGTGTTATTTTGTAATACTTGGGTCAGTCAGAAACATTACAGGTACAGGGACGATACAACCAACATTTGTTTATTTGGGCTTAGAGGAGTTTACATATGAGTTGTTACATAATATTTGTTTGTCATTGATTCACTGTATGTATATAGTTGAAATTTGAATTGTATTGTATCCTTATAAAATTATTGTATTATATATTATATCTTATCGCTGTGACTAACTCTGTGTTTGCTTTAGTTTATTTTATATTGTGTATTGTTTTGTCCTAGAGGCATACATGTCTATTGCTTTATACCGATATCGTGTACGTATATGTAAGTTATATATTTGATATTTTAATACATACTAGTATTAGTCCGAGGGAATATTCACGTGTGTGTCCCATATCGCTTCATTCTCTGTATTACTCAAGGGAATTACTTTGTAATACTCTTGAGTAGTATGGGTATAGAAGTGGAGGCATCGCAGAATGGTATCAAAGCAGTTTCAGAACAGTACATCATATATCAGAGACATAAGTCAAGACCTTAGATGAGACTTAGAATGTAACATCCCTATTTTTAGTTTAACATTATTTAGAAAATTTAATTGGATAGATTAAATAGAATAATGTAGTGGGACATAGGGATGAGATTTGATTATTAACAAGGTCGGGCCTTAACAAACTAAGTAATAAAATCATTTTAGACTTAACATAAGAAATAATAAATAAGAAGGGAAAAATAGGAATAGATCTCACTTTTACCCCTTAAACCCTCAACCTCTCATTCATTTTCTCTTTTTCATAATTACGAACAATCAAAAGAAAATGTTAGAGAGGTCGGCCATTAATCAAGGTAGTGAAGGGAAACTCAAAGGGGAAACCAAGGGATTCAAAGGGAAAAGCTTAGAGAAACTTAACTCCAATAAATCTCAATCTCATCATCCAATTTAAGGTGAATAATAATAAACCATCTCTATTATTTTGTATTTGAATTCTATTATGGGTAATTCTCGAATTTATTTTCATTGATTTGCCATGTTATGGACGTTTAATCATTGTCTGGACAGAATAATAATTTATGGAATTCTTATGAAATTATTTAAATAGGTTTTAAGGGTAAAGCAGATGTTTAAAATTTCCAATTGACTTAATTTTTTGTTATGTTGTGTAAAAAAATTAAATAATTATTTTGGTTTCGAAATTTAGAGAATATGTTAATTCTATTTTAGTGCTTTTTTGGGGATTTTTCCCAAGAGATTATGAATTTCTATGAATTTATTATGCTAGAAAAACATTTAAATTAATATTAATTAAGGGTATTAATTATTAAAGTTGATTAATGTTTTTGGAAGTATGCAACTAATTTTTGGCATTTTTTCTAAAAAGAAATTGGTAAAGTTTGTTTTCAACCAATAGAAATTTGACCAAGAATAAAAGTTGGTAAGAAGAAATTATTCTTAATAGAAATAAAATAGTGTTTATAAAAATTACGACAATGCCACCGATATGCAGCATTGCCATAGCGTTCGGCATTGATAGTTGGTGGTATCACTCTATAGTTGTAAGCGATATTAGAAATATGTGGCATTGACATGAAGCAATGCATGTGATACTTATGCCATAAGTAGGCGATACATTGAGTCATGCATCCGCCATTGATGTTATGGGAATACCACATCTCGTGGGTATATGATATATTGATATCATGAGTTATCAGTACCCACAGTTTTCAGCATTCTTAAATTTATGACACAAGCCTTCACCGAGGTTTTGAATGATGTTGTGAGTTATTATGCCGCTAGTTATCAATTTCGGTATTATTCAATTTTGCAGCGATGATGCCACTTTCTAAGTGTGCGGCATAATAGCTTAAGTATAATAATAACGACATGCTTATAATGATGCCATAAGTAATTGAACTTGGCTCAAGGTGTTGATGCCGCCATATATCAATGTCGGCATTCTTTGTTTAATTGATTTTAACAACTATGCCATGCGGCATTGATGGTGCATCACTTTATTTTAATGTCAGCGATGCCTTGTTTTATGTAGATTAAGGGGAGTTTTAAATAGCAAGATAGCCTATGCTTTAAGAAGGTCGATAACCTTATTATTTCATTAGTTAGCCTTATGATAAAATTTTGTTTTCTAACCTTGGATAGATCTTCGACATTATTATTGAAGCATGAATGACGTAAGTCCTTTATATTGCTATATTAATTGTAGGAGCCATAGGCTTATGATTTTTTCTTAGGAGATACCAATGTTTTACATTTCTATATGCCATAAGTTTATGAATTTAACATTATTCATTTAGGACACTAACGTGTATTATTTTATAATTTCGACATTAATCATTGGAGATACCAATGCATATCATTTTGAGATGTTATAAGTTTAAGGGTTATACAACCTAATTGGGGATACCGATAGACACAGGTTGAGCACTTGGGAGAATAGAGTTATAACTTAATTAAAATTTGATAGGTTATCGGTTTATGGTCATCCTAGAAAGACTATGGAATGTCTTATAAATTGTTTACATGATACTAGATATGGATAGTCTCTATATGGTAAATGAAGGTTTCATAGTCATCCTAGGAAAACTATAAATGTCTGATGGATAGTCCACATTATTTTAAATAAATGGAACATGTGTGATGGATAGTCCACATAACTCAAATAGTAAAACCATGTGTGATGGGTAATCCATATGTAGGGGATAAATAATTCATATAATGTTTATATGTGAGATAGGTAGTCCACATAAATATAAGAGGTCTGTCATTTGAAGTTAAGACAGATAATCGGATGAAATTAAGATGGATAGTCAGATAAATCGGGATAGGTAGTCCAATGTATGTTGCATGAATGCAAATGTTTATTTATTATGTTCTAATAATTATAGATGTAGGATGCATAGTATATGGTTGATTTGCTTTGGTTAAGATACTAATGAGGGGTGTTAACTGGGTTTTTAATCCAACAGAATTCAATAGGATTTAGGACATCCAGACTATGCCAGAATGACTTGAAACTTGAACAAGCCAATAGCACTTAAGGAAAATCAGCCTAAAATAAGCTAAGGAGATGGATTGCTAGCAATCCATCACCTATGGATCGCTAGCGATCCATAAGGATGCTTCATGAGTCACCCTAACTTCTTGCATCATGATATACTATATCTTCCAAGAATACTTGCTAAGTATCATAGCATTCAAAGCAGCATAGTTTAAGAAGCAAAGACTCATCTGATTCAAGCTGTTGTTTACCCGCTTTTCGACCAAAGCAACTAGATTAAACTGGACCTAGAGAACTCATCCATAATCAAATCGTCTTGAAATTTGGAGAGAAAACTTAGAATACACAAAAGAAGGTTCGTAGAAAAATTGAGCACGATTGGAGAAGATTTGATGGATCATTGGAAATCCATCTTGATGGATCGCTAGCGACCCATGTAGGTTGGTCCCCACCACCTGAAATTCATAGTTTAGGTCCCACACACCCTCTAAAGTGTACCTGCAAAGTTTTATCTAATTTCGCTAAGTTTTGAGTGAGTTATGGATGATTCTTCTAGACTAGAAGACCCATGAAGACGGATGATCAAACAAACTACAAACGACTTGATATTTGGACAAGGCACTCAAATAGAAGATAGGAAGACAACCAAATGGAGATCACTAAAAAATAGGCTAAGTACATGGATCTATAGCGATCCATCACCTATGGATCACTAGCGATCCATCAAAATAGATCAATCTTTCTGAGCTCCTTTATGACGTTGAGTACAGGCTTCTAGCAAAGTGGCTTTGGACCAAATGCTCTCCAACCCCTATAAATACAATCCTACCTACAACATAAATAGGGGATTCGGGACTGGCTGCTGGAACTCTGTAGATGTTATCTATAAAATATTCTTAAGAATAAAAGTATGAAAGAAGAAGCAATAGAATTGACGAAGATCAGAAGGCATTAGAGTGGTCTATCTCAACATCAGATAAAGCTTCTGACAAGAAGAAGAAAGTGCCAACCGCACCTTTCGAAGAGATCAAGAGGTCCATTCAACAGAGTAAGCAGAGAGCTTTCAACAGGGTCGAAGGCTACCTTCTGAAGTCAATAAGTAGCATACCTTATACACATGCACTAAACCATTCGAAATGATAGTTTTCGTCCCCGTCTACATACATCAGAAGAGCATTCGGCAAGGGAAACCCTTTTGAAATCACATGTTAGCCATTCGAATTGGTTAAAGCCATGCTCACTTATGAAGGAAGAGATAAGGTTCCACACTAGACGGATGGAATGCTTTCAAATGGAATCTCTGGAAGCTAAATCTCTCAACAATGTTTTAACTCAATCAAAACCCACAAAGCACATGTTTCGATGGCAATGAAGGCCAATGCCCATGCTGACTTACATAGCATACAAACAGCTAAAGGGAGAGCGCAGTTATACACCTTTCGACAGAGTCGAGAGTGGCTAGCAGTGCCTTTCGATGAAGTCAGAAGCAGTAAAGCAATAAGCCTTCCGATGAAGTCGAAAGGAATAAAACAAAACAGGAAGAAACCCAGTATCTTTATTTGGCAAATGTATACGAACTCTATATTTGGCAAATTATTTTGAAAGAAATTCCCCTAACGTATCTTCATAGAAAGACTGTTTTCAATTACCCCGCAACCCGGGGAAGACAAATCTCTATCTATTTTAAAAATTGATTCGTACAATCTTCTAAGGATATTATATAGCATTAGTAAATGCACACAAAGGATTTCGAAATAAGCAATATCAATATTTCATAATTTTCTAAAAAACTATTGGCAAGCCTATTCATACTTTATCAGGAAAAGTTTTAAAGTTATCAAAAGTTCATTAACAAAAACTCAAATTAGAGAATCCTATTCTCAACTAAAAGACTATTAGTTCATGAATCATGACCTCCCAGTCTCCTATTTGAGATCTGCGTCTCTACAATGGTAATGATATAAAGATCCTTGCAAAAGGCAGATTTTCGAAAAGATTCTTTAATGATCAAACTCCCTTTTTTGGAAAATAATCCCTCAATATATTAGAGGGGTTCATTTACCAGAATCATTTAATATTCAAAAAGATGTTCATAAATATATTTTAGTTGGCCAAAAATGATTTTCATATATAAGTTTTAGCCTATGACTAATCCATAGCACCTCCTAAAAGGAGGGGGTCCAGTACCCGCCATTTTAGCCTATGGCCAATCCATAGCACCTCCTAAAAGGAGGGGAGTCCTATACCCATCAAAAGCCTATGGCCAATCAATAGCACCTCCTAAGACGAAGGGACAAAAGCCTATAGCCAATCTGTAGCACCTTCTAGAGGGAGGGTTTAAACCCCTAATGTCCATATCACCTCTTAAGGGAAGGGTCAGGATAAGCACCAACAAAATCGAGAAACCCCTAACGTCCAAATCACCTCTTAGGGGGAGAGTCAAGAAAAGCACACATTAGAAACCATTCTTAAGAAGGTCAGCTCAACATATACTACATCCCTTTGAACCAAGGGAAGCCCGAAAGAGGCACCAAACAGATGGAGAGGGACAAAGATGTCTACAACTTAGACCAAAAGTCAAAACTCGAAAGAACTAAGGATTAAAGAAAGGAATCTACGCACCGTCTAAGACAAAGGTGAAACCCCGGAGAAGGGTACAAACAAAAGCAAAAAGGATGAAGATGTCCAACGCCATAATCGAAAACAGACAAGGAATCCAAGATCAAAACTAAAAAGAACAAAACATGAGATAGCAAATTTCAGTACATCCAAAACCTGAAGATTAACTCTCACATCAAGAAATTAAGAAACTTGCATTCAGAAATGAGACACAAGGCAAGAAAATGGATAAAGAAATCCATAACATGATATCAAAAGCAGAGATCTATACAAAAGCTAAAGGAATGGGATAGAAAACAAATTTTTATTACAAAGATAAAAGCGACTTTATTCGAAGAGAAGATTAAGAAAACCATTTCCGAATCCTTAGAAATAAGGTGGCCCTTTAGGATAGAAGAGTGTATATATTACACACACACACACACACACATATATATATATATATATATATATATATATATATATTAATATGTTATTTTGACCATTGCACTCCCGAAAAGTCAAGCAGTAGGACGGAACTTGCATTGCTGAATGACCGACTAGTCAAACGGAGCTTGCCAAGCTTAACGGCTAGTCAACTGAACGGAACTATCTGTTGAACGGTTGAACGGCTGAAAAGCTGGACAACCGAACAGAACTACCTACTGAACGGTTTACTGGTCCTAAAGAACTACTACTCTGAATGGCTGACTGGTACTACGGAACTACTATTCTGAATGACTGTATGGCTTTACGGAACTACGTGGCTCCAACATAACAATAATACTACTAACTTATAGGTCTTGGAATTTTTTTGCTTAAACCCACTAAATTTACTATTACTAGATAGATTTCCGATTTTGTGCTTATATTGGATGAATTTTAAAATAGTTTATTTGTCAAATGGGATCCTGACAAGATTTTGGCTGAATTATTGATTTGGTGAACTTTTAGGTTCCTTATTTCTTTTCATAAGGATTTCATATTGGGTTTTGTGAATCCAAAATTTCCACATTGACTTTTATGACGATTTACTGGCTTCATATTCTTGATTTCCTTGTTGGATTTTCTTAGTGACTTCTTACTGAATTTCTGGTTTCGTGAATTCTAAGTTTCCTCATTAACTTTTGTGATGATTTGTGGATTTCATATATTTCGTTTCCCCATTGGATTTTCGTAACGATTTCTTGACATCTTTGTTAAATTTCCCCCATAATCTATAGATTTCTTATTGAATTTCTGACTTTGTACAAGAGAAAATTTTAGGTAGTATGTTTAACAGATAAGTTCCTAACAAATTGCTGATTACATTCCTGAATTTATGAATTTTTGGTTCCTTTTTATGATGATTTTCCAATTTGGTGAATTCTAAATTTCCTTATTGATTGTTAGGGTAATTTATGAATTTTATATTCTTGGATTTTTACAATGATCTCTTATCGGATTTCTGCCTTTGTGGATTTTGAATTTCCTTGTCAATTTTCATGATGATTTATGGATTTCATATTCCTGATTTTCTCATTGAATTTTTGATGATCTCCTATTGGATTTCAAATTTGGTGAATTCTAGATTTCCTTATTGGATTTATAATGATTTGTGGATTTCATATTTTTGATCTTCTTATTGAATTTTTGGATGAACTCTTATTGGACTTCTAATTTCGTGAATTCAAAATTCACTTGTCGATTTTCATGATGATTTGCGAATTTCATATTATTAGATTCCATGTTGAATTTTCATGATGATTTCCTACTGAATTTATGATTTTGAGGATTTTGAATTTCTTGATTGATTTGTATGGTAATTTGTGTATTTCACACTCCTGATTTCTTTATGGGAATTTCATAATGGTTTCTTACTGAACTTCTAGTTTATGAATTTTTGATCCCTTTATTGAATTTCTATAATGATTTGTGAATATTCCATTATTCTTCTGAATTGGAATTTGATACGAGATTTTCTGAAGATCAAGATGGGTTTTGTCAAAAGTTAGGGGATGAAACATGTTATAGTGAAGACACAAGGTAAAAACCACCTAAAATGAGAAACAAATACCTGATGGCTGAAGAAAACTTAATTCAAGAAGGGAGACTTGGAGAGAATAATAGCTCTTGAAAGGAAACAAAGAAAGAAATTCTTTGGTGTTTTTGTTCTAAAGAACAAAAGCTTCTTTCATACTGGGGGGCTAAATGTTACCCATAAAATATTCTCAAGAATAAAAGTGTGAAAGAAGAAGCAAGAGAATTGACGAAGATCAGAAGGAATTAGAGTGGTCTATCTCAACATCAAATAAAGCTTTCGACAAGAAGGTGAAAGCACCAACAGCACCTTTCGAAGAGGTCAAGAGGTCGTTTAAACAGAGTAAGCAGAGAGCTTTCGACAAGGTCGAAGGCTACCTTCCGAAGTCAATAAGTAGCATACCTTCTACACATGCACTAAAGAATTCAAAACGATCGGTTTCTTCTTCATCTACATACATCAGAAGAGCATTCGACAAAGGCAACCCTTTAGAAAGCAAATGTTAGCCTTTCGGATTGGTTAAAGCCATTCTCACTTACGAAGGAAGATAAAAGGTTCTGCAACAGATGGATGGAAAGATTTCGAATGGAGTCTCTGGAAGCTAAATCTCTCAAATATGTTTTGACTCATTCGAAACCCATAAAGCACATGTTTCGACGGCAATGAAGGCCAACTCCCATGCTGACTTACATAGCATACAAATAGCTAAAGGGAGAGCGCAGTTATACACCTTTTGATGGAGTCGAGAGTGGCCAAGCAGTGCCTTTCGATGAAGTCAGAAGCAATAAAGCAATAAGCCTTCCGACGAAGTCGAAAGGAGTAAAACAAAACAGGAGGAAACCCAGGCATCAGTTGCAGTGGAAGGACGGCCATACAACCCTTTCAACCTTTCGACTAGGTCGAAAGCTGTGATTCAAGGGATACACGTGAAAGTAGGAAAGCAAAACTTTCGACCGTGTCGAGAGCATTGGATCGAAAGGTGCCAACCCGCACCTATAAATAAGATCCCAGGGGTCTGGTTTAAGGGATCTGATTCCTTTCACTTCATACTTGTACTTTTATAAAAGCTTGTAACCCTAATTTCTAAATCAAATTAGGGATTTGGTCAACTTGTATATCTTAGTTCAATAAAATGTGAGATTATGATAATTTTGACTATGCTGCAACTAAGAATTTCTTATTTCACACGATTACTATCATTCGACGTCTCGATCTAGTCGGAAGGTTACCCTTCGACTAAGTCGAAAACCCTCACTTTCCCATTATACTTAAATCCTAAACTCTCAACCACCACTCACCTTTCAAATGTGTCGAAACCAGCATCCCAATCTATTAAGACGTAACCTAAGCCATCAAAGAAATTATCTTTCAACAAGCTCAAAACCTTTCCAATCAAACCTTATCCCTAGGCATCTTGACCACTTCGAAAGATAGTTCCGATAGGGTCCCTGATCAGGTAATTTGGAAGGAGACTCCCACCAAAAATTAGTCCTTCGACTGAGTTGAAAGGTATTACAGAAGTGTTCTCAACCATCTTACCCAATCGAAGAGTATAAACTACTTTCACTTACATCGAAAGGAGGTTTCGAAGAGTTCATTCATTCTTCAAACTTCACTTTGAGGTGATGACAAGTTTTCTTGTTAACATTTTTGGCGCTAGAAGGAGGGCTTGAACCTCAGATCCCCAATCACTTTCATCCCTAGTTAATTTGCATAGAGTTTTTCATTCAAAAGAGGAAAATGGTAAGAGCAAGGAATAATAGTGCCAATCCAAATGAAGAAGCTGCGTCACAATCAACTTTGGAAGATAACATAGTCCCAAACTTTAAATTAGAGAATATGGAAGTTGGGCAACCTTCAGCCTTAACGAGATTGGAAAACAATGAGATCAAAGTCCAGAATCTACAACAACAAATGATAGTAATGCAAGAATTTCTTGAAAGAGCTCCATCTTGAAGATCATTAAGGATTAAGAAAGAGAAGACGAAGCGCAATTACCAGATGAGGTAAAAGATGAAGAGTTAAACCAAGAAAGTCAAGTTAAAGGGTTCCCTAAGAAATCAAATAGTCCAATCCAGAGAAACAGTAAAAGCTGCCAGAAAAACGAAACTGACCAAGAAGACATCTTACGCCAAATGATAATGGATATACTTAAGGAAAGAGGAATTCCTAACCTAGAGAAATGTGTTATCTTACGAAAGACCCCTTTTTAAGAAGAAATAATGGCTGTCAGCATTCCTCCTCATATTCAAATTCCCCAACTAAAGTATGATGGAACCACCGACCCAGAGGATCACTTGGTAGCTTTTGGAATACGAATGGACCTCTATAACGCTTCTGGAGCAACTCGATGCAATCTTTTCCCGGTAACTTTTCAAGAAGTAGCTATCAAATGGTAAGAGAATTATCAAGAAAAAACCTTCCATTCTTGGGAACAATTTTCTTATGAATTCATAGCGCAATTTCACTTATATAAAGATGCAGAAATAGATTCTTACATGTTAGCTAACATCAAACAAAGATCGGAAGAATCGCTCGGCGAATACATTAAAAGATTCGATATGGAAGTGTTGAAGGAAAAAAGCGCGACCGTTCAAGAAAAAGTGATGGCAGTTCATTCAGGGCAAATTAGGCAAACTACATTTTGGACAAAGATTCATATGCATGAGTGTAATGATCTACGACACTTATATTTCCAAGCTAAGAAGTTTGTCCAAATGGAGGAAATACTTCATGCAATGAAGGAATCTCAGCAAAAGCAGAAGAAGGAAAGGTTTGGTTTCGACTATCCTAGTAAAAAGTTTAGATGGGAGGAAAATAAAAAAGACAGTCAAATGTTGACATCTAAATCCAGATCAATGGAGTTAAACAAACCCCTCTCCTATATATTTTCCATAATAAGGGATGATAAGAATTTCTCCATTTCCTATAGGACAAGAACTCCAGCAAAACCAAAAGAAGGAAGGAATTACTGTGCTTATCATAAAGTGAAGGGACATGGAACTGACAACTGCAGCGTTTTGGCAAAGATGGTTCGAAACCAAATCAAGTCTAGATTCTTAAAAGAATTTGTCAAAAAGGATTAGAAGATTTTCTACTTCAAAAATGGGGGCAACTCAATCACTTAAAGCCCTAACAAGGAATGAGTCTTACATCTTTATCCTCGGACTCTGATCAAGCTATAAGGCCATACAACATCAGTCTGTTATCAAATTTCTTTACTTATAACTTCTTTAATTTGAATTGTACTTTGAATTGGTCAGATATTAATGCAAAATTCGAGTGTCATTACAGGTAAAAACAGAACCAGTCCACAACATCCAACATACTTTGGAACACAAATTTTTTTAGCTACTTGATAAAGACTGCTCAAATGCTTGATACAAAAACAACTATCAATGCTTTAGTCAACGCAATACAAAGGCATGCTCGCATGAAATATCGGATCGCTATTAATACTTCACCAATCTTGGAAGAAACCTTGAAAATAGGCCTCCCCATTACTATGCAGCGCCTACCATAGTATGATTAAATATCTAAATTTCTACAAACTCTATATTTGGCAAATTATTTTGAAAGAAATTCCCCTAACGTATCTTCACAGAAAGACTGTTTTCAATTACCCCGCAACCTAGGGAAGACAAATCTCTATCTATTTCAAAAATTGATTCGTACAATCTTCTAAGGATATTATATAGCATTAGTAAAAGCACACAAAGGATTTCGAAATAAGCAATATCAATATTTCAAAGTTTTCTAAAAAAAACTATTGGCAAGCCTATTCATACTTTAACAGGAAAAGTTTTAAAGTTATCAAAAGTTCATTAACAAAAACTCAAATTAGAGAATCTGAAATGACCCTCCTCTTTCTACCTTAATTTCATAAGGATTTTTTTTTCATCAAAGGGAATTTAAATCAAATAGAAATCAAAATGCCATACAAGTTATTGACATAGCCACTTATTTCTTTTCTAAATAGGCAAATTAGGCAAAATCAGTAGTTCAGACGTCTAAATACTTATGACAGGCGTCTAAACTTAATCCCAGACGTCTAACTAATTATGACAGACGACTCAAAGATCTAAAATTGAAACAGAGAGAAAAAGACATTTTGAACTAAATTCAGACATCTAAATTTTTTGTGACAGACGTCTACATTTAACCTCAGACGTCTAAATTATTATGACTGACGTCTAAGTTTAATCTCAGACGTCTAAATTATTAAGACTGACGTCTAAATTTGATCTCTATGTACATGCATATGCACATTCAATTTATATGTGTCTGGATGTCCACCTACATTAATTTACACTTTTAAGTTTGATTTAAACTTCCTTTGAACTATCAGAGTCATTTTTTTTTCTTTCAAACAATTCAACCAGGATTCAAAACTTATTACCAATATAAATATATCAGTGCATCCCTAGTAATATACACATACATATGAGGATGTACGTGTTTCTCTTGTTTAAATTCAGAGTATATTTTTTTTGTTAAACAAGAGTATCCTACTTGATTTGGATTCTAGCCGTTCTGACTAAAGTTAATTACTATATACTTTTGAATATTTGTAACAAGTCAGTAAATCTTAGGCATATCTAACTTATATGAACTTAAAAATATCCACAAGAATAATTCCAGGTTTTTATAGCTAAACTCAGATTTTTAACCTTCAAACTTAAGGTTTTAAGTAACTTGAAATTAACTAATACAATATATGTACATATACATATCCATTTCTCAAATACAGGCATATCATTTACAGATTTTCACCACAATACTCAAATATATATTTTCTTGCAAAAATTCAACCAAGTCTTTAGATTAATCCCAAACTTAGTACATCGCTAGATTCATTTAGAACAACCAATAAATCCAAAATTTTAAGACCATTACATAACAACCAAAACAGAACTATAAAAACTCCCCAGATTACATGCAAATATTTCATTCTAAGTTCTTATTCAATTCTAATTTAGCATGCTTATATAATCACTCTCATTAGCCACAGCAGCTTCCTATTTAGATCCAGCATTCCCTGAAAGAACATTAGAGGCTGCCCCATTTTAGATGAGACACCCCAGATGCCATAAGCAAACAAGGGTCAGATACAAGATCTGGTATGAGTAAAATCAAAAATTCCATGATATTAAGTAAATGAGTGAGACATAAATATTTTGTACAAGTGGGCATATCTTCTTTGAACAATTTGCCTGACTTGTTTATGATATACTTGTGCATATATGATCAGTATTTAAGACTAATCATGTACACACATTCCACCATGCAAACATATGTTTCAAATAGAAATACTCAGGAACTATCATAGCTCCAGTCCAACCATCTTAGGAATAACTCAAGTTCCTACTTCATCAATTTAAGGTTGCATTTACCAAATTAATTCCTAGCCTCATCTGTCATAAAGGAATCACGGGGACACATTGCAATAAAATAATTCACAATATTGCACAAAGATCTCAGGGCTTAAACAAACCATGTGCCAACTTGCATACTTCAAATATGACAAGCATTCCAGCAGTCTTCTTGGCTCACAATCCTTAGTTTATTTACTATGTGTTCATGTTTAATCCTATCGTGAGATAGCTAGGTGACTAAATCCCATTATACATGAAACATTACATAGAGTTTACAAGCATAACTCAAGAACAATCTAACATTCATGTCCAGGGAAAATCATATTTTCAAGTATTTTGGCTTAAAGAAAATACAAGAATATTTACAACTGGGAATAAAGACTAGGCATGTGGGTTATTATTGTTTCATAAGCAACCATGTTTGAACTAAATTCAAGATCTAGCTTAAACAAGATTTCTGGCTCATGGATTTTCTATTTGATAAAGGGTCCAGCACTTTTGGATATTTCCATTGCAACCTTGAATCTTTAATTTGAGCCTCAGCACTTACACAAGTGTAATGCAACTCATATACATTTTGGTTTCTATGTTTTCCATGCCATATCTAAACCAGTTACAAGTATTCTCTATTTACTTTCATGATTTCATACTTTTACCTTTCTGGGTGTAACCAAACAGAGCAAAACACTCAAACATCAAAGCAATCAAAACATCCAGAAACACCCATTAAAACATCCATTGAAGCATCCATTAAAACCATAGTAATGGAATCAAAAACATGTAGAAAAATAACATAAATCTGGCTGCCTCATAACAGGACTTAATGCCATGGGTTTAGTGAGATTACTCACCTGAATATTTCTTCTTATAAATCCAGAAAATCCCTGAGTGTATTTTCTCTTCCTTTAAAATGTTTTCTTCTTTTCCTATTATAAGTAGCTCGGGTAAAAACAATTTCTCTGGCCATAACTACTTATTTATAAACATATTTTTACTAGGGTTTTTCTCAAGACAAAATTCCATTTCTGTCCTGGCTAGCATCATGCATTGTGTGTTTGAATTTTCTCATTTTTTTATCCCTAATTACCCCCGGTCATATTACCAATTAAAGGCTGCATTTTCTTTTCTTTACTTTTTCAAAAAATGGCCACTCACCTAGTCATGTTAAAAGTGTGACTACCCTATTTTATATTTTAATTATTCCTGAGAATCCCCTTTGCTATTTTTGCCTACACAAGCATATTGACTTGTATTACATTTCATGTCATTTTAATGTTATAGTTTCACTTGCTTATATATATATATACTTTTCAGTACTTAAAATGTATATTTGTATACATATCTTATCTAGGCTTATTTAATTCCTCTTTAATTTCAGAAACATATGCATCTATATGTATACAGGTTTTCAAATCCTTATAACATATATATGTATAAATTTTTTTCTGGGTTTTAAATAAAATCTGTTTACTGATTTTAAAATAAAACTTACTTTTCTTATTTTCTGGGATGATCCATATAATTCCAGAAATCAAATATCCATATCACAAAATCATGTTTGTAATGCTTTTTAATCCTTGTTTTAAATTCAAGAAATCTGGAGTTCTTCCTTGTGCCATATCAGTGTGCACGTGCACACATGCACACATACTTGCACACAATTAATTCCATATATTCTTATACAAATAAATTCAGATATTTTCAAAATTCAACTAAAATAAGATTCCATGAATTTCTGGGGCGTTACAATCACCCCACCTTTTTAGGAATTGTGTCCTCACAATTTTTCTCATTTTGACTTTAAACATTTCCAGATTTTATAAAATCTATCAAACATAGCATAAGCAAACAATTCAGCCAAAACAACCATACATATTAAACTTTTTAGGGATTTAGATTTTTACCTTCCACTGCAAAAAGCTTAGGGTAATCCATCTTTATCTTATCCTCTAACTCCCATGTACAATCATTAGGGTCTAGGCTCCATTGAGCCTTTACCAATTTCAAAGTTTTGCTCCTCAACTTCTTTTCCTCTTTAGCTAGAATCCCCACTGGTTCTTTCTCATAGACCAAGTCAGGATTTATTTGAACTTGAGTTGGTTTCTCTAGAATTTCCTCTTTATCATGCACCCATCTCCTAAGTTGTGATACATGAAATACATTGTGCATTGCACTCATCTCTTCAGGTAGCTCCAACTTATATGCTAATGAACCTATTTTTTCCAAAATCTTGTAAGGTCCAACATATCTTGGGGTAAGTTTTCCCTGCTTGCCAAACCTCAACACCTTCTTCATAGGTGAAACTTTGATGAAAACATAATCACCAACTTCATATTCTACCTGCTTCCTCCTCATATCTGCAAACTTCTTTTTCCTATCTTGAGCTGCTGCCATTCTTCTCCTCACCAATTCAATTTTCTCTATAGTCTCTTTAACATACTCAGGCCCTAAGACAGCCTTTTCTCCTGCTTCAACCCAACATATTGGTGACAAACATGGTTTGCCATACAAGGCTTCAAATGGTGCCATACCTATGGTGCTTTGATAACTATTGTTATATGTAAATTCAGCCAAATGGAGGTGATCTTCCCAATTACCTCCAAAGTCCAATGCACATGCCCTCAACAAATCCTCCAAAACTTTATTTATCACTTCAGTTTGACCATCTGATTGGGGGTGGTATGCAGTACTCAAGCATAACTCACTTCCCATGGCTTCTTGAAAGCTCTTCCAAAATCTGGATGTAAAGATTGTGTCCCTATCACTCACTATAGTCTTAGGGATTCCATGCAATCTTACTATTTCTCTCATGAATATTTGAGCTAGTTTAGGTGCATTTCTTTCTGCCTTCAGTGGTATAAAGTGTGCCACTTTAGTCAATCTATCAACTATTACCCAAATGCTTGTGTTTCCTCTTTTTGACCTAGGCAGACCATCTATGAAATCCATAGATATATCTTCCCACTTCCACTGTGGTATACTTAGAGGTTGTAATAGGCCTGAGGGTCTTTGGGTTTCTGCTTTGGCTTGTTGGCAAGTCATGCATTTTGCAACATGTTTGGCCACATCAGTTTTCATCCCTCTCCACCAATAATCCCTCTTCAAATTTTGGTACATCTTGGTGCTGCCTGGGTGTATAGAATATTTGCTCCTATGATATTCATTAAGTATCTCTTCCTTCAATTCTATATCCTTTGGAACACATATTCTACCTTTATTCCTTAAGTAACCATTCTTATCAATGTGGTAGTTTGCTACTTCTTCTCCTTTTTCTATTAAAGTCTTCTTTTCTAATAAATCTGGATCTCCCCCTTGCATTTTTCCCACTTTCAAAATTAAATCTGATTGCAAAGTTATCAAACTTAATTTTCCTTTACTCCCTTCTTCAATCATCTCCATGTTTACCTCACTGTTTTCCTCAATTTCCAAATCAGTAAGTAGAGATAAATTTCTAAACTCTTCTATCATTAGCATGGCTACTTTTGCATGTTGCCTGCTCAAAGCATCTGCAACCTTATTAGCTTTTCCTGGAGTATAAAGTATGTCTAAATCATATGCTGCTAGAAACTCAACCCATCTATGTTGCCTCATATTCAAATCTTTTTGTGAAAAGAGATATTTCAATGCCTTATGGTCTGTGTACAAAATAAACTTAGCACCTAGAAGATAATGTCTCCAGAGCTTTAGTGCATATACCACTGCTGCCAACTCAAGATCATGGGTTGCATACCTTGATTCATGTGGCTTCAATTGTCTTGATGCATAGGCTATAACTTGATCTTGCTGCATCAATACAGCTCCTAGCCCAAAACCACTTGCATCAGTATACACAATCAAATCCTCATTTCCTTCTGGTACTTTCAATACTGGTGCATTGACTAAGGCCTCCTTGATTCTACTAAAGGCTTGTTCACATTTCTCAGTCCATATAAAGGGTTGGTTCTTTCTAGTTAGGTTGGTAAGAGGTGATGACATCTTAGAAAAATCTTTTATAAACCTCCTATAATACCCTGCCATTCCCATAAATGACCTAACTTCTCCCACTGTGCTTGGCCTTTTCCATGCTTGGATTGCCACAATTTTATTGGGATTTACAGAAATGCCTTTGGCAGATATAACATGCCCAAGGAAATGCACTTCTTCTTTCCAAAATGCACACTTAGAAAATTTTGCTTTTAAATTTTTTTCTCTTAATCTAGACAAAACAAGGTGTAAGTGATTTTCATGTTCCTCTACTGTTTTAGAATAGATCAAAATATCATCAATAAAAATCAAAACAAACTTGTCTAAATAATCCCTGAATATCCTATTCATCAAGTCTACAAAGTATGATGGAGCATTTGTCAACCCAAATGGCATGACAAGAAACTCATATAAACCATACCTAGTGTTAAAGGCTGTGTACTTAACACTTGAGTCCTCAACCTTCATCTGATGGAATCCAGATGCCAAGTCTAACCTAGAAAATATTTTTGCTCCACTAAATTGATCAAAAAGATCATCAATTCTAGGTAAGGGGTACTTGTTTTTGATAGTGACTTTGTTTAGCTCCCTGTAATCTATGCACATTCTTAAAGTACCATCATGTTTCCTTACAAACACTACTGGAGCACCCCAGCATGAATTACTTGGTCTTATAAATCCTTTGCTTTCCAACTCTTCTAACTGTTTCTTCAATTCCTTCAACTCACTTGGCCCCATCCTAGTGGGTTTCTTAATAATTGGACTTGCTCCTGGTATCAGATTAATCTGAAATTCCACTGGTCTGTGGTGTGGAACACCCTTAACTTCTCCAAACACATCTAAGTATTTGTTAATTATGGGGATTTCTTCAATAGAAGGCTCACTGGAATCCTTACTTAAGTCAATCAAGTGATATAATTTTCTTTCCTTGGTTATTTCACACAAAATTGTGATTCTTTGACCTCTAGAATTTTGTAATGATATGGTGGATGAGTCTAAATTAATTATTGCTTTGTATTGTCTTAACCAGTCTACACCCTATATAACACCTATATTTGGGTAATTTAAAACATATAAATTGGAAATAAAAACATTTCCTCCTATGTTCAATTCCACATCCACACACATCATGTTTAAAACACTAGAACTTCCCAATGGGCTTTGCACTAACAAAGGGGTTTCAACCAGTATGCAATTTAATTTAAGCAATGCAACTAACTCATGGGAAATCAGAGAATGTGTTGCCCCTGTATCATACACTACTGATATGGGTAGGGTACAAATAAATAAAGTACCTTCCACTTACCATGGTTTTCTGCATTAGCCTCTACTGTGGATTTGCTTCTGCTTTCCAAACTTGCTAGCTTCCCTTGCTGTTTATACTCAGGGCAGTTTCTCTTGATATGTCCCTCCTTACCATATAGGTAGCATTTGAAAGCTCCTCCCTTCAATTCTGGGCACCTTGGTTTGATATGTCCCTCTTTTCCACAATGATGACATGTTATTTTTCTCTTTGTATCAGTGGTCTTAGTATCATTGGTTTTCTTGCCTTCTGTCTCCTCCTTCTTTTTGTCATAGGGATGATACCTTCCCCTATTTTTCTTATTGTTGTTATTCTTAAAATTCTTATACTTCTCCCTTTCCTTGTCATGTTGCTCAAATTTTGAGGCCAGATCAATGATTTGATCAAAAGTTTTATCTGCATATGGCAACATAGCCCTACTAAGCCCTGGGTTTAAACCCTTAATATACCTATCATTCTTTGATGCCTCATCAGCCACAAGCATAGCTCCATACTTAGACAAGTCCTCAAACCTATGAGTATATTCAGTCACATTAAAAGTTCCCTGCCTAAGTCTGATGAATTCTTCAAGCAATAGAGTTTTGGCTGATGCTAGAACAAATCTAGCTTCCAACATCTCCTTGAATTGATTCCAAGTGATCTCATTTTCATTTCTTCCAGCTATGATCACCTCCCACCAGCTTAAAGCTACCCCTTTCAGTTGTCTTGAAGCTACTTTCCTCTTCCTTTGATCATCCAATTGCATGTCATTGAAAACTCTGTCCAGTGTTCTCAACCATGCTTGAATTTCCATCACATTCTCAGTTCCTTCAAAACTCCTGCCTCCCAAATTGGAATAAGTCTTCAGTAGTTTTGAAAGTTCTTCATGTGGGTTCTCAGGCCTATGCCCAATTCCATCCCTTAAATCCCTCATAAAGTCTTGCATATCAAGCATTTGTGGTGCACTTGATCCTGCATGGTGATGAGATCCTCTTCCTACCATGGTCTGCTAACTAAGTTCTGGGCAAATGGTATTAGTATATTATGAGTACTTCTATAATTACTATTTTCTTATCTAAATTATTCCATCCAAAACAAACAGACAAAATACATTTCTATAATACTTAGCAATCAATGCAACCAAGTGCTCTGATACCAACTGAAATGACCCTCCTCTTTCTACCTTAATTTCATAAGGATTTTTTTTTTCATCAAAGGGAATTTAAATCAAATAGAAATCAAAATGCCATACAAGCTATTGACATAGCCACTTATTTCTTTTCTAAATAGGCAAATTAGGCAAAATCAGCAGTTCAGATGTCTAAATACTTATGACAGGCGTCTAAACTTAATCCCAGACGTCTAACTAATTATGACAGACGGCTCAGAGGTCTAAATTTGAAACAGAGAGAAAAAGACATTTTGAACTAAATTCAGACATCTAAATTTTTTGTGACAGACATCTACCTTTAACCTCAGACGTCTAAATTATTATGACTGACGTCTAAGTTTAATCTCAGACGTCTAAATTATTAAGACTGACGTGTAAATTTGATCTCTATGTACATGCATATGCACATTCAATTTATATGTGTCTGGATGTCCACCTACATTCATTTACACTTTTAAGTTTGATTTAAACTTCCTTTGAACTATCAGAGTCATTTTTTTTTCTTTCAAACAATTCAACCAGGATTCAAAACTTATTACCAATATAAATATATCAGTGCATCCCTAGTAATATACACATACATATGAGGATGTACGTGTTTCTCTTGTTTAAATTCAGAGTATATATTTTTTTTTTGTTAAACAAGAGTATCCTGCTTGATTTGGATTCTAGCCGTTCTAACTAAAGTTAATTACTATATACTTTTGAATATTTGTAACAAGTCAGTAAATCTTAGGCATATCTAACTTATATGAACTTAAAAATATCCACAAGAATAATTCCAGGTTTTTATAGCTAAACTCAGATTTTTAACCTTCAAACTTAAGGTTTTAAGTAACTTGAAATTAACTAATACAATATATGTACATATACATATCCATTTCTCAAATACAGGCATATCATTTACAGATTTTCACCACAATACTCAAATATATATTTTCTTGCAAAAATTCAACCAAGTCTTTAGATTAATCCCAAACTTAGTACATCGCTAGATTCATTTAGAACAACCAATAAATCCAAACTTTTAAGACCATTACATAACAACCAAAACAGAACTATAAAAACTCCCCAGATTACATGCAAATATTTCATTCTAAGTTCTTATTCAATTCTAATTTAGCATGCTTATATAATCACTCTCATTAGCCACAGCAGCTTCCTATTTAGATCCAGCATTCCCTGAAAGAACATTAGAGGCTGCCCCATTTTAGATGAGACACCCCAGATGCCATAAGCAAAAAAGGGTCAGATACAAGATCTGGTATGAGTAAAATCAAAAATTCCATGATATTAAGTAAATGAGTGAGACATAAATATTTTGTACAAGTGGGCATATCTTCTTTGAACAATTTGCCTGACTTGTTTATGATATACTTGTGCATATATGATCAGTATTTAAGACTAATCATGTACACACATTCAACCATGCAAACATATGTTTCAAATAGAAATACTCAGGAACTATCATAGCTCCAGTCCAACCATCTTAGGAATAACTCAAGTTCCTACTTCATCAATTTAAGGTTGCATTTACCAAATTAATTCCTAGCCTCATCTTCCATAAAGGAATCACGGGGACACATTGCAATAAAATAATTCACAATATTGCACAAAGATCTCAGGGCTTAAACAAACCATGTGCCAACTTGCATACTTCAAATATGACAAGCATTCCAGCAGTCTTCTTGGCTCACAATCCTTAGTTTATTTACTAAGTGTTCATGTTTAATCCTATCGTGAGATAGCTAGGTGACTAAATCCCATTATACATGAAACATTACATAGAGTTTACAAGCATAACTCAAGAACAATCTAACATTCATGTCCAGGGAAAATCATATTTTCAAGTATTTTGGCTTAAAGAAAATACAAGAATATTTACAACTGGGAATAAAGACTAGGCATGTGGGTTATTATTGTTTCATAAGCAACCATGTTTGAACTAAATTCAAGATCTAGCTTAAACAAGATTTCTGGCTCATGGATTTTCTATTTGATAAAGGGTCCAGCACTTTTGGATATTTCCATTGCAACCTTGAATCTTTAATTTGAGCCTCAGCACTTACACAAGTGTAATGCAACTCATATACATTTTGGTTTCTATGTTTTCCATGCCATATCTAAACCAGTTACAAGTATTCTCTATTTACTTTCATGATTTCATACTTTTACCTTTCTGGGTGTAACCAAACAGAGCAAAACACTCAAACATCAAAGCAATCAAAACATCCAGAAACACCCATTAAAACATCCATTGAAGCATCCATTAAAACCATAGTAATGGAATCAAAAACATGTAGAAAAATAACATAAATCTGGCTGCCTCATAACAGGACTTAATGCCATGGGTTTAGTGAGATTACTCACCTGAATATTTCTTCTTATAAATCCAGAAAATCCCTGAGTGTATTTTCTCTTCCTTTAAAATGTTTTCTTCTTTTCCTATTATAAGTAGCTCGGGTAAAAACAATTTCTCTGGCCATAACTACTTATTTATAAACATATTTTTACTAGGGTTTTTCTCAAGACAAAATTCCATTTCTGTCCTGGCTAGCATCATGCATTGTGTGTTTGCATTTTCTCATTTTTTTATCCCTAATTACCCCCAGTCATATTACCAATTAAAGGATGCATTTTCTTTTCTTTACTTTTTTAGAAAATGGCCACTCACCTAGTCATGTTAAAAGTGTGACTACCCTATTTTATATTTTAATTATTCCTGAGAATCCCCTTTGCTATTTTTGCCTACACAAGCATATTGACTTGTATTACATTTCATGTCATTTTAATGTTATAGTTTCACTTGCTTATATATATACTTTTCAGTACTTAAAATGTATATTTGTATACATATCTTATCTATGCTTATTTAATTCCTCTTTAATTTCAGAAACATATGCATCTATATGTATACAGGTTTTCAAATCCTTATAACATATATATGTATAAAAAAATTTCTGGGTTTTAAATAAAATCTGTTTACTGATTTTAAAATAAAACTTACTTTTCTTATTTTCTGGGATGATCCATATAATTCCAGAAATCAAATATCCATATCACAAAATCATGTTTGTAATGCTTTTTAATCCTTGTTTTAAATTCAAGAAATCTGGAGTTCTTCCTTGTGCCATATCAGTGTGCACGTGCACACATGCACACATACTTGCACACAATTAATTCCATATATTCTTATACAAATAAATTCAGATATTTTCAAAATTCAACTAAAATAAGATTCCATGAATTTCTGGGGCGTTACAGAATCCTATTGTCAACTAAAAGACTATTGCTTCATGAATCATGACCTCCCAGTCTCCTATTTGAGATCTGCGTCTCTACTATGGGAATGATATATAGATCCTTGCAAAAGGCAAATTTTCGAAAAGATTCTTTAGTGATCAAACTCCCTTTTTAGGAAAATAATCCCTCAATATATTAGAGCGGTTCATTTACCAGAATCATTTAATATTCAAAAGGATGTTCATAAATATATTTTAGTTGGCCAAAAATGATTTTCATATATAAGTTTTAGCCTACGACCAATCCATAGCACCTCCTAAAAGGAGGGGTGTCCTATACACATCAAAAGCCTACGGCCAATCCATAGCACCTCCTAAGACGAAGGGACAAAAGCCTATAGCCAATCTGTAGCACCTTCTAGAGGGAGGGTTTAAACCCCTAACGTCCATATCACCTCTTATGGGAAGGGTCAGGACAAGCACCAATAAAATCGAGAAACCCCTAACGTCCAAATCACCTCTTAGGGGGAGGTCAAGAAAATCACACATTAGCAACCATTCGTAAGAAGGTCAGCTCAACATATACTACATCCCTTTGAACCAAGGGAAGCCCGAAAGAGGCACCAAACAGATGAAGATGGACAAAGATGTCTACAACTTAGAACAAAAGTCAAAACCTGAAAGAACTAAGGATTAAAGAAAGGAATCTACGCACCGTCTAAGACAAAGGTGAAACCCAGGAGAAGGGTACAAACAAAAGCAAAAAGGATGAAGATGTCCAACGCCATAATCGGGAGCAGACAAGGAATCCAAGATCAAAACTAAAAAGAACAATACATGAGATAGTAAATTTCAGTACATCCAAAACCTGAAGAGTAACTCTCACATCAAGAAATTAAGAAACTTGCATTCATAAAGGAGACACAAGGCAAGAAAATGGATAAAGAAATCCGTAACATGATATCAAAAGCAGAGATCTATACAAAAGCTAAAGGAATGGGATAGAAAACAAATTTTTATTACAAAGATAAAAGCGACTTTATTCGAAGAGAAGATTAAGAAAACCATTTCTGAATCCTTAGAAATAAGGTGGCCCTTTAGGATAGAAGAGTGTATATATTACACACACACACACACATATATATATATATATATATATATATTAATATGTTATTTTGTCCATTGCACTCCCGAAAAGTCAAGTAGTAGGATGGAACTTGCACTGCTGAACGACCGACTAGTCAAACAGAGCTTGCCATGCTGAACGGCTAGTCAACTGAATGGAACTATCTGTTGAACGGTTGAACGGCTGAAAAGCTGGACAACCGAACAGAACTACCTGCTGAACGGTTTACTGGTCCTAAATAACTACTACTCTGAATGGCTGACTGGTATTACGGAACTTCTATTCCGAATGACTGTATGGCTTTACGGAACTATGTGGCTCCAACATAACAATAATACTACTAACTTATAGGTCTAGGAATTTTTTTGCTTAAACCCACTAAATTTACTATTACTAGATAGATTTCCAATTTTGTGCTTATATTGGATGAATTTTAAAATAGTTTATTTGTCAAAGGGGTCCTGACAGGATTTTGGCTGAATTATTGATTTTGTGAACTTTTAGGTTCCTTATTTCTTTTCATGAGGATTTCATATTGGGTTTTGTGAATCCAAAATTTCCACATTGACTTTTATGACGATTTACTGGCTTCATATTCTTGATTTCCTTGTTTTATTTTCTTAGTGACTTCTTACTGAATTTCTGGTTTCATGAATTCTAAGTTTCCTCAATGACTTTTGTGATAATTTGTGGATTTCATATATTTCGTTTCCCCATTGGATTTTCGTAATGATTTCTTGACTTCTTTGTTAAATTTCCCTGATGATCTATAGATTTCTTATTGAATTTCTGACTTTGTACAAGAGAAAATTTTAGGTAGTATGTTTAGCAGATAAGTTCCTAACAAATTGCTGATTACATTCCTGAATTTATGAATTTTTGGTTCCTTTTTATGATGATTTTCCAATTTGGTGAATTCTAAATTTCCTTATTGATTGTTAGGGTAATTTATGAATTTTATATTCTTGGATTTTTACAATGATCTCTTATCGGATTTCTGTCTTTGTGGATTTTGAATTTCCTTGTCAATTTTCATGATGATTTATGGATTTCCTATTCCTGATTTTCTCATTGAATTTTTGATGATCTCCTATTGGATTTCAAATTTGGTGAATTCTAGATTTCCTTATTGGATTTATAATGATTTGTGGATTTCATATTTTTGATCTTCTTATTGAATTTTTGGATGAACTCTTATTGGACTTCTAATTTCGTGAATTCAAAATTCCCTTGTCGATTTTCATGATGATTTGCGAATTTCATATTCTTAGATTCCATATTGAATTTTCATGATGATTTCCTACTGAATTTCTAATTTTGAGGATTTTGAATTTCCTGATTGATTTGTATGGTAATTTGTGGATTTCACACTCCTGATTTCTTTATGGGAATTTCATAATGGTTTCTTACTGAACTTCTAGTTTATGAATTTTTGATCCCTTTATTGAATTTCTATAATGATTTGTGAATATTCCATTGAACTTCTGAATTGGAATTTGATACGTGATTTTCTGAATATCAAGATGGGTTCTATCAAAGGTTAGGGGATGAAACATGTTATAGTGAAGACACAAGGTAAAAACCACCTAAAACGAGAAACAAATACCTGATGGCTAAAGAAAACTTAATTCAAGAAAGGGATACTTGGAGAGAGTAATAGCTCTTGAAAGGAAACAAAGAAAGAAATTCTTTGGAGTTTTTGTTCTAAAGAACAAAAGCTTCTTTCATACTGGGGGGGCTAAATGCTATCCATAAAATATTCGCAAGAATAAAAGTGTGAAAGAAGAAGTATGAGAATTTACGAAGATCAGAAGGCATTAGAGTGGTCTATCTCAACATCAAATAAAGCTTTCGACAAGAAGGTGAAAGCGCCAACAACACCTTTCGAAGAGGTCAAGAGGTCGTTTCAACAGAGTAAGCAGAGAGCTTTCGACAAGGTCGAAGGCTACCTTCCGAAGTCAATAAGTAGCATACCTTCTACACATGCACTAAAGAATTCAAAACGATCGGTTTCTTCTTCATCTACATACAACAGAAGAGCATTGGACAAAGGCAACCCTTTAGAAAGCAAATGTTAGCCTTTCGTATTGGTTAAAGCCATTCTCACTTATGAAGGAAGAGAAAAGGTTCTGCACCAGATAGATGGAAAGCTTTCGAATGGAGTCTCTGGAAGCTAAATCTTTCAACAACGTTTCGACTCATTCGAAACCTACAAAGCACATGATTCGACGGCAATGAAGGCTAACTCTCGTGCTGACTTACATAGCATACAAATAGCTAAAGGGAGAGTGCAGTTATACACCTTTTGATGGAGTCGAGAGTGGCCAAGTAGTGCCTTTCGATGAAGTCAGAAGCAATAAAGCAATAAGCCTTCCGATGAAGTCGAAAGGAATAAAACAAAACAGGAGGAAACCCAGTCTTCAGTGGCAGTGGAAGGACGGCCATACAAACCTTTCAACCTTTCGACAAGGTCGAAAGTTGTGATTCAAGGGATACATGTGAAAGTAGGAAAGCAGAACTTTTTCTACCGTGTCGAGAGCATTGGATCGAAAGGTGCCAACCCGTACCTATAAATAAGACCCCAGGGGTCTTGTTTAAACGATCTGATTCCTTTCACTTCTTACTTGTACTTTTCTAAAAGCTTGTAACCCTAATTTCTACATCAAATTGGGGATTTGGTCAACTTGTATATCTCAGTTCAATAAAAAGAGATCTAGTCGGAAGGTTACCCTTCGACTAACTCGAAACCCCTCACTTTCCCAGTATACTTAAATCCTAAACTCTCAACCACCACTCACTTTTCGAGTGTTTCGAAACCATAATCCCAATCTATTAAGACGTAACCTAAGCCCTCGAAGAAATTAGCTTTCTACAAGCTCGAAACCTTTCCACTCAAACCGTATCCTTAGGCATCTTGACCAGTTCGAAAGATGGTTCTAACAGGGTCCCTTATCAGGTAATTTGGAAGGAGACTCCCATAAAAAATTAGTCTTTCGAATGAGTTGAAAGGTATTACAGAAGTGTTTTCAACCATCTTACCCAATAGAAGAGTTTAAACTACCTTTACTTACATCGAAAGGAGGTTTCGAAGAGTTCACTCATTCTTCAAACTTCACTTTGAGGTGTTGACAAGTTTTCTTGTTAACAGTAGAGATTATTCTTCACTCTTCTCCTCCCACACAATAGTCGTCTAGGGGTTCACCGTGATTCTCCAGTGAACTCTTGTACTTCTGACTTGATCTAACTTAGAAGATTCAATCACATTTGTTTTCTATATTATTGCTATATAAGAACAGGGCTGGTGCTTTCACACTCAATCCAGAGTATTGATCCATTTTTTGGGTTAACATTTTAGTGCTTTCACTGAAAAACCAACTAAGGCTTAGATCAAGCTATATATATTGGATCAGATAGGTTCTGAAGTAAGATTCTCAATCTCTACTTAGCGGATTTGCTGTGAGAATTAATGGCACTAGGAAGAAAGAGAACTACCTCTGAAAGATTCATAGGAGCTACCATTGCTAGAGAAGAAACAAACCCTCAGCAAATTGAAGTCAACAACCTAGGATCCTCCACACATCATGAAGTTGTGGCAAAGGGAGAATTGGACAAGATGGTTGATGAAATAGTCAAAAGGCTCTTGTGGAAAAGATAGATGTTCTCTTAGCGCTCCAATCACTAACTACACCCAAAACGGTGCCTAAAGTCGTGGCTGCAATGGAGCAAGAGAATTCATCTGTGTTTGGCTTGAATGGAAGAAATAGAAAGCAAAAGCAAAAGGAAGTAGTGGGTGGAGTTCTAAGAATCATGACGGAAGAAAATGTTAACACTCCACCCACTGTAAAAGCATCTGCTACAAACCCGAACTTAGAGGTGAAAACCCCACGTGGAGATATACAATGGCTCTCTCCGGCTCTGAAGATGACAAACAATTTGAGGAAAATAAATTGGATGAAATTGGGAACATGAAAAACGCTAGAACAAGCTCTAAAACCCGTACCATAGGACAATGCCAAGCAATGGATGAGGAACTGCTACTCAAACGGTTTTCCCAGATGCAGGAGAACCAAGAAGATATGAAACAAACTGGGATTGATTACAAGGCCAAGTTCCCATGGTATATTATGACCACTACCAACTGACCAGCTTACAATCTCATCATAGAGCTCCCATCGTCAAATCACGAATGGTCGTCGTCGAAAATCATCAAAAATCGTCAAAATGGTCGTTGAAAATCTCACTATAGGGTTGACTCGAAGTCGAACTCGGGTAATCTCCTATTTGACTCGAAGCAAGATTCTAGAAGTCCTGACTCGAAGTTGAACACGAGCAATCACCTATTTGATTCAAAGCAAACCTAGGAAATTCTGGCCCGAAACCAGACTCGGGTAAAACCAAGATTTTCTCCAAGTAAGCATGCAAATGACTCCAAGCACTGTTCGTCACCAACCCAACACTTCAAATTCTGTGACTCCAGGCAAACCATGTGCTGACTCCAAGCAAATGGCAAATTTTCTTAGGTCGAACTCAAAGTAAAATACCACTGATCCATCAATGCCGATCCATCTTCTTTCACCCATAACTCGAACATGCGAACTCCAAACGCCTTGAAATTTGGAATGCAACCTTATGGGGCCTTCCTTGTCGCCACAGACTGATCTCACCTAGTTTGAAAATTTTTGGGGGCTGTCAGTGATCCATGACCCGATCCTAAGAGATTTGTCATTCAGTTGGCATTTCCAATCATTCAAGCATAGGATAATCATGCATATATCATTCTCAAGCATTATAAACAGCCATAATTTGAAAACGAACTAGATTGACAATGATTGAAGCATCTTCCCCAATCGAAACCCATTCACCAAAGCCGTTCAACATGCAGAATATCCAAAGAAATTTATCATGCCAGCTATACCTTCCTACAACTATACAACTGATTCAAAATTGCATTTTTATAGGTATGACTAGCATATGGACGAAGCGAGGGTGACAGATGCAGTCTACTACAAGGCCGTCAGGAATCATTAAAGGAAGAAATAACCTACTACCCTGGAAGAATTCTATGGGAAAGCAAACCAATTCTAGAGACTAAAGGTATTGCAATTGGTAGAAGGCAAACCAGGCAATTTGCCAAAGAACATACCAAATGGGATATGAGCTATAGGACCTCGGTGACCTTCTGCCCAAGCAAGGCCACTTAGACCCAGTTGAAAAGCGCCTCGGCTAACTGATGAAATCAGACAAAATGAAAATTATCAAATAACACTCTGGCTGGCTAGCTACTAAGGAATAGGCCATCAACCTAAGGCGAATACCTTCTCATCCATCCTTGTCTACTTTCCTTTTCCAAATGAGCCATACCGAGACAGTGGGGGCATTGAAGACAGCACGACAAAGAAACGCTTTTATGCCCTCGATGAGTCATGTCGATCCCCCTTCTGAGAACCGGTGTAGCTCTGGTAGTGTCGAGAAGGCTTGTCCAAAGCATCGTCGAACAAACAGATTCAACCCCTAGTCTCTAGGAACCGAGGAAACTATGTTCCCGCGGGCCGTATCCCAAAAATTGCTCTTGAAGTCGATGAATCACCACTTTAATACCGTCGAGCCATTGGACACACGGCCCATAGCTCTTCTTAGAGTCGATGAATTTTCGTTCCAATGCCGTCTGGTCGTCGGACATCCAACCAAAATTCCTCTTGAAGTCGATGAATCATCGTTTTAAGACCGCCAGGCTGTTGGACACACGACCCAAAACTCTTCTTGGAGTTGATGAACTATCGCCCCAAGGCCGTTTGGTCATCGGACTTCCGACCAAAATTCCTCTCGAAGTCGATGAATCATCGCTTTAAGACCGCCGGGTCGTTGGACACACCACCCAAAACTCTTCTTAGAGTCAATGAATAATCGATGTAGGGCCATCTAGTCGTTGGACATCTGATAAAAATTCCTCTCGGAATTGATAAATTATCGTTCCAAGGCCGTTTGGTCGTCGGACATCCAACCACAAAAACTCCTTCACGAACTAAAGCGTCGTGAAGGCGAACAGATAGATCAATAATCATCTGATCCAAAAATCATTCACGAACTAAAGCATTGCGAAGGCCAACTGGAAGATTAGCGTCATCTCATCCAGAACTGCCCGAAGTTAGTGAAGTCATGCTCCAGGACCAGGAATCGACAATCACATCAGTTACTCTGCAAAATTAACATAATCACTTCCAACGACCAATGAGACAAACGGCGCTGAATTCCAGAGCATCAAAGTCACTCAAAGAAACTAAGCCAAAACTGAACCGACCTTGTGATCAATCAGAGGGAGATGCGAATCAAACTAATTCGGCATCTGGGAGAACCAAATATTTCAAATCCCTAATATATATAAGTGTACAAAGATAGAGGCTTTCCCATACTTTAATCATCTAGAAGACACAGTTGCATCCACTGGACCGCGTGCAACCAAACGAGATGTGGTAAAACCCAGGATATAGTTTAAACACGCGAACAACCCTGTAACATCCCCTTACTTGGAGGCCCAAAACTAACGGCTACGGATGCTACAGTCATCCATAGATATTAATCTCCGGCGACCAAATACGACGGTGTTAGATACATTGATACACAGATCATAGAAATATGGAAAAAAATTTACAATTCAAAAACATAATTCCACATTCAAGACAAAACATTTCTTGTTCATTACATAATCCCCAAATTACATTAACCACATTCTACAAAATATAATTATTACAATTACGCCAAGAGCGACATATGAAGATTCCCCATTGGTAGATCAGAGAATATAATAAGTCTACCTTTACAAACAAACAAATAGCGGAAAGAAAAACTCTAAATATATATCTGCCTCCTACACGTCTCCGGAAGCTTTATTCGTTAGGGAAGAAAACCTGAGAACCTTAAATCTCAAACTATTCAAAATCAAAGAGTACCCGAAAGTTTAAGGGGAAAACAAAAACTTTGAGTCAGACATAAAGCCTAGTATGAATAATAATCTAACATCTCAATTCTTTTTAGATATCTAGTGAGACCACGCCGCTTAGTAGAATGGGTTTTCCCCTCACTAGTATCCTAAAACCTTTATAAAACCATATTCTATGCTCCTGCATCCACAATGGTTAAAACATACATTTTCAAAATATTATGATGATATGCACGCTTGCAAATATTTAGGATTTCTCCATCCCCTATTAGATTTTAATTTGCCTCAAAGAGGGACTATCCATCCCATATTCATTTTACTTAAGCGGATGTGGACTGTCCATCTCACATCTCATAGTTTTCCTAAGATGACTATAAACCCTTCATTAAATATATGAAGACTATCCATTCCTAACATGATGTTGACTATCCATCAATCATCCCGTAGTTTTCCTAGATAACTATGAGCCCTTCTTCAATCATATGGAGACTACCCATCTCCAACTTGATGTTGTCTATCCATCAAACATACCATTATTTTCCTAGGACAACTATGAACCCTTCACTTGGCCACTTAACTCATGCTATCCCCATGAATAAAATTATCTCATGCTATCCACATGATTAACCTATTTCCATTAGTATTCCTAATTTAGGTTATATCCCATTTATCCCCAACTATTGTTTTGAAATCATTAAGCTCACACCGGTATCCCCAAGGTTAAACAACATTTTATAAGTTTAAAAGAAACAATTTTCCAACCCCTTCGAAAGTATCCCCTTCGAAGGCTTTGCTTTCGACCCTTTCGAAAGCATTGAAGGTTACCCCTTCAAATCCCTTAAAAACCAAACCTTTCGAAACCATTGAAAATCAAACCTTTTGAAAGCATTGGGTTTACACTTAAAGATATTACTTTGGGTCATAGGTGAAGTTTTCAAAACCACACTTTAATTTATAAAACATTGGGGAAAACATTTAAACCTTTCGACTGTGTCGAGAGCTCCTGCTTTCGACCCCTTCGAAAGGTTGGAAAGCAGCTTGTATTTATAAAACCATTAAACCTTTCGACTAAGTCGAAAGCTCCTGCTTTCGATCCCTTCGGAAGGTTGAATAAAATAAAGGCGGCAGTTCTTTTCAAAAATCCCTTTGAAACAACCTTTCGAAACCAAACCTTTCGGCCTCGTCGAAAGGTATTTTAAATCCTTTCAAAACCTAACCTTTCGACTGTGTCGAAAGGTCTTATAAAACTACTTATAAAAACCATACCTTTCGACCTTGTCAAAAGGTCTTTCAAAACAACCTTTTGAAAACCAAACCTTTCGATTGCGTCGAAATGTCTTTAGAAAACAGGCAAGTGATTTCTCAAATCAAAACAAACTAAGGATCCATCTCCTTCGGAAGCAACCCTTCAAATGCAACCCTTCGACACCATACCTTTCGAGTTAGATCAATTCACTACATACCACCTGAATGAGATCATGTGCATTGCTTTCAACCTTGTTGGTCATTGAAGTCGAAAGGTCTTGTTCGAGAGGTCTAAGGCGAAAGGTTTGCCAAAGAAGGCGGAACCAACCTTTTCTAGGTAAAAGCTGATTTTTTCCAAAATAAGTGAACTTTTTGCAACTAACTTGCCTACTTGTAAATGTTTGATTGGCTTTCATAACTTTTTAAATATTTTGGATAGTATTTTCCGCAGTTTTCTCATATCTAAACCAAGTAATCATTTAGCAAATAAGCCCTTCCTCTTATAAAACAATTAAATCATTTAGGTCCTCCTTTCAAAATAATTTAATTTCCATACTAAATCACTTAGTAAAAATCCCCAAAAATTCCAGAAATTCACTTCCATTATGTTATCTAACATATTCAAATTTTAGACCCAAATTCCTAATATATATTCCAAAATAATTTATAAACCAAAATAATAATATTTTCTTTTGAAAATTCATATAAATTTTCCACGGCTTGGAAAATTATAAAAATTGAAACCCAACTCCAAAATCATGTTTTCTATAACATAAAATTTTCCCATAGCATTTGAACATCATTTCATCTCGATTTTACCTTAAAATCGTATATACATCCTTTTTTAAACAACCTTGTTTAAACTTTTATAAATCAAAATCAAGCATATCATCATTCACATATCATAAAACAGATTTATCCATAAATCTAAAACCATTTGATGTAAAAAAATCAAAATAGAGATGTAGAAACAACTATTCACCTTGCTTGAGATAAGGAGATTAGAGATTGTTTGAGATTGATTTTCCTCTAGCTTGAATCCTAAGATTTTCTTAGATTTTCTTCTTCTATCTTCCTATGGCCGGCCTTGTTGCTTCTTACGGTTATATGTATTTTTGTTTTGAGAATAAAAATGAAGGTGTATGGTTTGGGGGATAGTATTAGAGTGGGAAACATGGGTGGCAATTACTCTTATGCCCTTGTTTTTTAAGAACTTAACCATTTTTAAGTTCATTATGTTTAATAAGCACAACCACTATATTTTTATTGATCAACCTCAATCTCCTTATCTATATTATTCTATTTAATTTATTCTAATTAAATCTCCTGAATAATGTCCACAAAAATAAGGGTGTTATAGGCCCTGTGGCATGAGGGCATCATACATACTTGAATAGCTGCAAGGAAAGCAAAGACTAATTATACCACAATTCTGCTACGCCCGATCGAAAATTCCGACATTCTGACAAATATGGACTTAATGACCTAGCTAGTACAACAAACAAAATAGAAGCATAATACTTGCTTACTTCCTCTCAACTCTTCCTTTACCACCCTTAGTGACCAGTTCCTTTTCCTCTTAGACTGTTTGCTAGTTGAAGACCAATTCTCTAAAGGCAGTTTGGACAAAAACTAAGAGTATTGCCCTGAACTCCCACAAGCTCTTTCTTCCTAACCATTTCTATGCGATCGGCTATAGATCTCTCCACCATGGCAACCTTATCTATTTGGTCATGCACATCTTCCCGAACTACGGGAGGATCGTCCAAGCTACGGTTACCCGATCCAAAAACTAATTATCTCTTAGAACTGATGAAATCGAATTCCAATCAAGTCAAATCACCGGATTGATGGGAAAACTCGATTCTTACCTTCTAAGAACCGGTATCGCTCCTCTTGCACTAGAAGGCCCAAACCATTGTGCATACTCCCATAATTCATGCATCACTTCTTGAGCCATGGAACCACGCTCTCGAAGCATGAACTCCACACGTTACCCAAAGATTGGCAACGTCGAGAAGTTCCAAACCTTTCTCGATCGATAGGTCGTATTGATCTCATAAGCTGCACACTCCAATAAATCGTGCATCACTTCTTAAGCTATGGAACCACGCTCTCGATGCACGAAATCCTTATGTTACCTGAAGATTGGCAATGTCGGGAAGTTCCAAACCGTTCTGGATCGACGGGTCGTATCGATCTCATAAGTCGCGCACTCCGATTAGCTGCACTTCACTTCTTAAGCCATGAAACCGCGCTCTCGAAGCATGAACTCCTCACATTACCAAAAGATTGGCAACGTCGAGAAGTTCCAAATGTTCTGGATCGACGGGCCGAGTCGATCCCATAAGCCACGCATTTCATAAGCCGCGCACTCTCAAAAGCTGCGCATTTCATAAGCCATGAACTCTGAAAAGCCGTGCATTTCATAAGCTGTGCACTCTCAAAAGCCACGCATTTCGTAAGCCGTGCATTTTCATAAGCCGTGCATCTGATAAGCTATGCAAACACTACTAGATGTTGCTCTGGCATCATCAACGAACCGTTAAAATTTTCATTGGGAAACTTGTCTATTGCATGATTAACAGGGCTCAACTCCCGCTACTTGAAAGAGCGGACATTGCTCTGGTAGTGACGCAAAGTTCAAAAACCAAGAAGTAGTCAAAGAACTCTGATCTTTGAAAAAAGTTAATGTACAGAATATTTAAATTCAAGACATCCAAGTCACGAGTTCCCAAAGATAGGAGCTGCAATGCACCTTTGGCTGGGGGCATCCAAGGAGCCGCCCAGAACATCAATTGTTCAGAATAATCAGCCCCGTGGACTGAGGGGCACATAACATATTAACACTTGGTCAGGATAAAAAATCGCTCCAACTTACATTAATAAGAGGAACTTACCATCATCCAGAGATAGAGGACGAGGGAAGCATTTCCAGAATCAAATCATCAATGCACTGGTTTCCAAAGACAGAAGTAGGTGCTCGACTAAGGTCCCAAACCTCAACTTGCAGAAAACCAGCTGTTATCCGAAGACAGACAATGGCAAGGAGAGAATGCTCAAAATCAAGCAGCTAGACTATTGATTCCTAAAGATTGGAACCAACAAATAAGGTTGATATCCACAATAATGCTATCAGCCTAGCATAACGCATATGGCCTGAAATAAGCTAAGGTTAAGTATAAAAAATTCAAGACAAAAACAACCAAAATCTATAGATCCGTGATCAGGATAGGGATGAGCACAGTCATACCAGGGGCAATGTGGTAATGTGATAACTTGCTCCGTAGCTTCTAATTTACTATAAGAATCTGAAATTTGGCACCAGGAAATGAAGGGTTACGTAAGTAGTCATAAGATCATAACAAGAACCGATTGGAGGAAATCAGATTTTTTGTGAATAAGAATAACCATGGAATTGGTTAAGCAACAACCCTGTATTTCCAAGGGTAACACTTGATGGTGATAAGCAAGGCTAGGCAATAGAAACACCTGGGATTCCCATCTTCCAGAACATGGCATATCCTGAAGTTAAGCAACGTCGAGAAAAACAGCCGCATTAGGTTGAAAGGGATCTACTCAACTATACAGGATCAGATGAATGATTCAATCCTTACCAACATGACTTTAACGTTACCCGAAGACATGCAGCACTAAGAAAAGACTTCTACAGTCCAATCATCGAAGTGCAAGTTTTCGAAGGCCGAAACTAGTGCCCACCTGGATTAAAAGCTAGATTGGTGGGGAAAATTGATCCCAACCTCTTGAGTGTCGGTGTTTCCACGACAACACTAAGGCCTTTTCTCATTTCCTAAGTACCGGTGTTGCCCCGGCAATATCGAGAAACTTTCTATTTCATAAGTATCATTGTTCCTCGGCAATGCCAGGAAACCCTCTATTTCGTAAGTACCAACATTGCCCTGGCAATGTCGGGAAATTTTCTATTCACTATGTACCGGTGTTGCCTCGGCAACGCCAAGAAAAATTTAATCTACAGGTTCGATGAGAAACACTCATTGTAGTAAACCATCAATGAGCTAGCTTCCGAAGATAGAAGTTGGTCCATAATTGAGATTCTACCCTTATCTTCATAAAACTACTGTTTCCCACAAATGGGCAACAATAGGAAGACATAACCTTTCATAGGTCAATCAAATGGTACGATATCACAGGAATCAGCCACTGTACTGGAATAAAGCAACACCGAAAGGAAATCCCAGGATTGAATTGCTCGTGTGCTAATTTCTAGGGATAAAAGCAGGTGCAAAAACGAATTTCTTGAACTCAACATAGAAATAATTTAGATACAGTCAAAAGATAGGCGGCCTTGAGGAAATGTTGCTTGGGACTAAGCAGATTGGTTATCAATTCCCAAAGATATGAATTGGTATATGAACAGAACTTCCATGATGACAGCAATCAAGCAAAGCATGCACGACTAAGGACATGTAGGGACAATCATGGAAGGTCGAAACTAAAACCATCGGACTTCCTCAATCCTAGAATAGGATTGAGAGCCAGACTAGGGAAATCTAATCATTTGTCATAAACCAGTCTATCTCTTACAATCACCCAAATACAGGTGTTCAAAATAGCTAGTCCCTTGAGCAGGGATAAACACATGGATACTTGATCGAAAGATATGTTGCAAAGTCCAAACACGAATAACCGCGGGGTTGGTTAGATAACAGTTCCGTATCGCAAAACTAAGCATTCTGGCAACAAAATTGCAAATAAAGGAAATGAAGGATTTAACATTCACAGATCAACCATCCTCGTGGTTTGGCGATGATGAGAAGGATCGATGACTTACTTATGATCTAACTAGATCAGTTGGTCCTAACTTGCAGGAATATGCCATCGCCTAAAATTTGGTGATGCTAAGAAGAAACCCCTAGAATGAAACTATCGATGCATTGGCTATCAAAAACCGAAGCAAGAGCTTGATTGAATCTTCAGCCCTACCTTCTGGCATCTCATGCTATCCAAAGATTCACATCAAGGAAAAATCCACAGAATTGAGTCATCTATTCACGAGTTTACGAAGATAGAAAATGATACGTGATTAGGATCTCAACATTGGACTTGGAAGAATTCACTTTAGCAAAAGATGACAGTAACGCGTCTTTCCAGCACATCTACCTAGAATGACATCGAATGACGATGTCAATTTGGAGGAAATCAATTGCAGTCAGAAAACAAACATCTTTAAAAAATTAAAGCTTGGAATCAAGCAGCAAAGTCCCTAGTTTTCGGAGATAGGAGCTATCTTGTCAATTAAACTGGGAGAATTAAACATATGGCCCAGGAGATCTAGTCTCTCGAAAACATATAGACATAGTACTCAGAGTAATCAGCCCTATGGATTGGGGTATATACACCAACACTTTGTCGAACGAACTAAATGGAGCATAAATAGGAACATCCACAGAACTTGCTAGACCAAGCGACCTCATAGCTCTGGGCAAAGATATGAAATAGAATATGCCAAAATGACTGCAAGAGTTATACAACCTAATAGGGATACCAATAGACACAGGTTGAGCACTTGGGAGAATAGAAATATAACCTGATTAAAATTTGATAGTTTATTGGTTTATGGTCATCCTAGTAAGACAATGGAATGTGTTATGAATTGTTTACTGTAACATCCCTCTAGTTAGAGGCATAAAACTAACAGATACGGACGCTGCAGTCATCCATAGTTATTAATCCTCGACGACCAAATACGATGATATTAGATACATTGATGCACAGAAACACAAGAATATGGAGGAAAAAATTTAAACAACAAACAAATTCCACATTCCATTTCAAAATATTCCAAATTGATTACATAATCCTAGATCGCGGGCCACGTTCAGATAACATATAATTAATACAAGATACTCCAAGAGCGACATATGAAGATGCCCCTTTGGTTGATCAGAGTATATATAAATAGGCAAGAAAACAAATTTGCCATTCCAAACAAAACACACAGCGGAAATAAAAGAACTCTAATAAAAAACTTGCCTCCAGCACGTCCTCAGAAGTTTTATTCATCTAAAAGAACATCTAGAAACCATAACTCTCAACCTACTCAAAATCAATTGAGTACCCAAGAGTTTAAGGGGAAAACAAAAACTTTGAGTCAGACATAAAGCCTAGTATGTATAATAATTTACCATCTCAAACAATTTAGATATCTAGTGAGACCACACCGCTTAGCGGAACGAGTTTTCCCTTCACCTATATCCTAAAAAAATTATAAAACCATATACTGTGCTCCTGCATCCACAATGGTTAAAAAATAGTATTTCCAAAAATATTATGATGATATACAAAACAAGTAAATCAATTCTGGATTACCCATCCCCAAATTCTGACTATCTATCTCAATTATAGTTTCTAGGATTACTATTAACCTGTTAAATGTTTATGGTCCATCTATCCAATATCATAGTTTTCATGGGATCACTAAGAACATATTGGTAACTCCAATATCTTATCTCTTATCCTAGTTTTCATGGGCTAACTAGGAACCTATTGACTGACTGTCAATATCTTAATCCGGATATAGTTTTCATGGGCTAACTACAAACCTACCGGCCTCTGCCAGTATCAAAACATAGTTTTCATGGGCTGACTATGAACCTATCGGCCCCTGCCAATATCATTAGTTATGTTCACTACTAGGTCAACCTAACTGGTTATTCTGCCCTTCCCCAAAGTACTGTTATGGCTTAATTACAATGTGAATAAGTATATGAAGAAGTAATACTTCTAAAATCTTTAGTTATGCCATGGTATTTCCTTTATAGAAATGAGACTGGGTTATTTGTTTTGAAACTTTAAAACATCACCTTCGAAACCTCTGGATGACCTCCTTCGAAAGCATAAGATTCTTTTCAAAACATAATAAACATACCTTTCAAAGCCCTTGTTAAATGTTCACTTCCGAAACCAATGGTTCCTTTTGGTGGTATCAAAATACTCTTTAAAACATGGCTTCGAAACAAATAAAAGTACTATATCGAAAGCATTGTGTTTTCTCTTTAAAAACATCCTTTGGGTCAAATGATTATATATGAAAGCATCTCTTTCGAAACCAGTTATAAAATTGTTTTAGGGAAAAAGTTGATGGTGTCGAAACCATCTAGTCGAAAGCTTAATCCTTTAAATTAAAACTTGGAAGTATAGAGTCGAAACCCCCTTCCGACTCCATTGCCTTCGAAACCCTCAACCCCTTTCGAAAGCATTCAGGAAAAAGGCTTAGTTTAAGTTCAAACAGAGGTAACCCTTCGACAGCATAGATGGATTCAATACAATCGAAAGGTAAATTAACGGCTTGGTCCCAATTTGGTCGAAACCAATCCTTTCAGAAGCTATTATTTAAGGAAAAATTACCCCTTCGAAAGCTTATTTATAAAGTCCCTTTCGAAAGCATGGCTTTCGACTATGTTGAAAGCTTTAAGTAAAACAAGGTAGAAATTTAACTTTAGAAACAAACTAAGGTTTCAACTATATAGGGTATCGACTCAGTCGAAAGCCCTTCAAAAACTAGGTAGGCACTTATCTTTTGAAAGTGATAGTTTCGACCTTGATGAAAGATTGATTTTGACACCCTACCTTCCGCTACTTACCAATTCACTTCGTACAAATTTCATTGATACCATGTACATTGGTTTTGACTCTAATGGTTTCGACTGGGTTGATGCGACGGTAAAGGAGTCGAAAGGTGCCTCCGAATTAGGCGGAACAACCTTTTTTTGAAACATTAATTTGGAGCTATGTATGGTAATTACTTTATAACTATCCTGCCTGTTGTAATTCCTTGATTGGTTACTTTAAACCTTTTCAAATACTTTACAATTATAACCGCCGCATTTAACCAGATCTAAATCAAAGAAATTTTAACATTTAAGCCCTTCCATTAACAAAACCAGTATTTGCAAATAAGTCCCTCTCTTGAAATAATTTATTTTCCCTATTAAATCAATTGGGAAAAATTCTCAAAAATCATAGGAACTAAATTTTATCATGTAATCAAACATATTAAAATTTCAGACCCAATTTCTTCTTAAAATACTCGAAATAAATTTTAAACACAATTATATCAATTTCCTTTAGAAATTCATAATAAATTTTCTATAGCTTGGAAAATTCTGAAAATCAAAACCCATCTCTAAAATCATGTTTTACTTAACATGAAAATTTTCCATGGCATTATAAAATCATAAGCTCTCAGTTTTTCCCTAAAACTGTACGAATTAATATGCAATTGAATTAAATTAAATCAAACATAATGTAGTTCAAGCATATCATCATCCATAGCATCATAAAAACGAATTCAATCATAGATCCGAAAAAATATAATCCTAGAATAAAATAGAGATGGCATGAAATTATCATTCACCTTAGATTTTGATAAGGAATTTGAGGTTTGTTGTTGCTTATTCCTCCCTAGCTTTGATCCTTAGTTTAAATTGTAATCGTCCTCTTTTCCTTCTTGTTAATGGCCGACTCCTAGGGTTTTGAAGTTTATTTTTGATTTGAGAAAAATGAACGTGAATGGACAACTACAAAAGGTCATAGCCGTGTAAAATGAAAAGGTTATTTTACTAATATGCCCATGTGTAATTTAATTAGTTTACTAACCCAATTAAGCCCATTTATTTAACCATTAAGCACGTCCTTTATATAGTTTATTCAAATCTCAATCCCCTTATCATCATTATTCTATTTAATTTATCTGATTAAATTTTCTGAATAATGTCATCAAAAATTAGGGATGTTACATTTACATGATACTAGAGATGGATAGTCTATACATGGTTAATAAAGGTTCCATAGTCATCCTAGGAAAACTATGAGATGTGTGATGAATAGTCCACATTATTTTAAATAAATAGAACATCTGTGATGAGTAGTCCTCATAACTCAAATAGTAAAACCATGTTTGATGGGTACTCCATATGGTAGGGGATGGATAATTCATATAATGTTTATATGTGAGATAGGTAGTCCACATAAATATAAGAGGCCAGTCATTTGAAGTTAAGGCAGATAATCAGATGAAATTAAGATGGATAGCTACATAAATTAGGATGGGTAGTCCAAAGTATGTTGCATGAATGCTTATTTATTATGTTCTAATCATTGTGATATAGGATGCACAGTAGATGGTTGATTTTTTTTTTGTTAAGATACTAATGAGGGGTGTTAACTAGGTTTTTAAACAAACAAAATTCAATAGGAGTTAGATCATCCAGACTATGCCAGAATGACTTGAAACTTGAACAAGGCATCCAGAAGAACAAACCAATAGCACTAAGGAAAATTAGCCAAAAATAAGCTAAGAAGATGGATCGCTAGAACTCCATCTCCTATGGATCGCTAGTAATCCATAGGGACGCTTCACGAGTCACCCTAACCTCTGCCATCATGATATACTATTTCTTCTAAGAATACTTGCCAAGTATCATAGCATTCCAAGCAGCGTAGTTTAAGAAGAAAAAACTCATATGATTCAAGCTGTTGTTTACCCGCTTTTCGACCAAAGCAGCTAGTTTAAACTTGACCTAGGGAACTCATGCAGAATCGAATTGACTTGATATTTGGGAAGAAGACTTAGAATACACAAAAGAAGGTTTTTAGCAAAAATGAGCATGATTGGAGAAGATTTGATGGATCATTGGTGCCCCATGTAGGTTGGTCCCCACCACTTGAAATTCATAGTTTAGGTCCCACACACCGTCTAGAGTGTATCTACAAAGTTTCGTTTGATTTTGCTAAGTTTTGAGTGATTTATGAATGATTCTTCTAGACCAGATGCCCCATGAAGACGGATGATCAAACAAACTCCAAACGACTTGATATTTGGACAAAGCACTCAAATAGAAGGTATGAAGACAACCAAAAAGAGATCTCTCAAAAGCAAACTAAGTACATGAATCTCTAGCTATCCTTCACCTATGGATCGCTAGCTATCTATCAGTTTAGCTTGGGTTACCTTCAAACTTTCTGAGCTCCTTTATGACGATGAGTACAGGCTTCTAGCAAAGCAGCTTTGGCCCAAGTGCTTTCCAACCCCTATAAATATAATCCTACCTGCTACATAAACATAGGCTTCGGGACTGGCTGCTGTAACTCTGCAGAGATTATTCTTTATTCTTCTCTTCCAACACAATAGTCATCTAGGGGTCCACTATTATTCTCCAATGAACTCCTGTACTTCTAACTTGATCTAACTTAGAAGATTCAATCATATTGTAATCCAATTTAACTTTTAATAGTAGTTAGTTAATAGAAAGTTATAAAGTGGATGTAGGCTTCATTAACAGCCGAACCACTATAAAAATCTTCTTGTCCTTTTATTATTTTCGCTCTTTTTACATTTATTTTCTATATTATTGCTCTGTAAGAACAGGGCTGGTTCTTTCATACTCAATCCAGAGTGTTGATCCATTTTTTGGGTTAACAAGGTGAAAACCCATTCCACTTAGGGTGTGGTCTCACTAGATATCTATTTTGGTTTAAGATAGTAAGTTATTATTCACACCAGACTGTTTGTCTGATCCAATGTTTTTGTTTTTTCCCTTGAACTCTCGGGTACTCCTTTGCGTAGGTCGGGAGTAAGGGATTTTAGGTTTTTCGTTAGACAAATAAGCCTTCGGAGATGTGTAGGAGGCAAGCTAGCTATATCAGGCGTTTTATTTAATCTGTTAAGTTGTTTATTTTGTTTGAGTGGATGTAATGATAGAAATTATAAGTATAAAGTAGTAGTAGACTCTGATCAACCAAGAAGGCATCTTCATATGTCGCTCTTGGAATATTTTGTAATAATTATGTTTTCTCTGAACGTGGGATTGAATGGGATCATGGAATGAATATGAAATCCTAATTGTGAAATAAGGTGAAAACTTGTTAGTAAATTGTGTTTGAATTTTTTTTATATTCATGTGCTTCCAATTATTGATATAATTAACATAGTCGTATTTTATCATCGGAAATTAGTACTATGGATGGCTATAACATTCGTAGCACATAGTTTCGGGCCTCAAAATAGGGGAAGTTATAAGTTGGTATCAGAGCATAGGTTTATGTAAAATTTATAATATTAATGGAATTTTGAAAATATAATTCAATGAATCAAAGAATAGGATTGTGGTATAAAATAATGCTATAGTAACGTACTTGTATTTGGTATATATATAAGTATGGATCCTACCTTTATTCTCCTTTCTCTCTTAGACCGTTCTTCTATATGTTATTAAGGCTCGTATGCAGATTATGAGAAAGCAAGATATGGAAGTAGGAAGCAGAAGAATGAATCTAGGTGGAGGAAGCACTACAACCAATTGAAATGTTCCGCCCAATACTAGAAGGAACCAAGGTCGACAAGCAAAGCTAACCAAAATGAAAATGCCAATGTAGGTGTTGGAACCCCACCAATAGATATGGTGACTATGTATCAGTCCTTGTCGATATGACGAAAGCTAGAGCAATGGCTAATTTGGTTGGAGGTAATGCTGTTAATGCAGGAGGAGCTAATCCCATGGTACTAATTGGCAATAACTATGCCAAGTTGAACCATGATTATACAAGTCTTGTAGGAAATCCCTTTATTGGAACTTATGATGCTATTGAAGTAGAGTCTTGGCGATTGCAATATGAGAGGATTTTTATGATTTAGGGTTGAACGATGAGCAAAAAAGGAGATTGGCTTCTAGGCAGATGCAAGGAGCAGCACTGTACTAGTGGAACGGGGTGACCGTAGGTGTACCTTAAGAGGAATTGACTTGGGCTAAATATCATAGAAGATTTGAGGAGAGGTTCTTATCTGAAGCAGCCAAGTCAACCATGCTTAGGAAGTTTATGGAATTAGAGCAAGGGAAAATATCGGTGTTGGAATATGCTATTAAGTTGATGAGCTGTCCAGGTATGGATATGCAACCATTAATACTGCGATTAAGAGGAATGAGAAGTTTATCTAAGGATTGAAGCCGGAGATTACTAGGTCGACTATGCTACATCTCCAAGAACCTTGTAATGTAGTAGTGGAGATGGTGATAAGGAATAAGGAAATGCTTTCGACTTTTGGAAAGGAAAAGTCAGTGGAAATCCAGAGTTCTTAGGGTAGGAAGAGGAAATTCTTCATAGGAAAGGGGTTAAAAAGGTGGAGCTGACAAGAAATGGAAAGCTGATATTATCTGTTACAAGTGTGATAAAAATGAGCACTATGCTAATGATTGTTGATCTGGTGATGGAAAGACGGTTGTGGGGAAGAAGAATGTGAAGTGCTTCAACTGCGATCGGTTAGGGCATTATAAGTATAAATGTCTAAAAGAGGCTAAGGCAGAAAAAGGAAAGGTCTTTGCTTTGCAACCATTATCTTCTAGACTGACTACTGCTAAGAAAGGAAGGTCTATGATGGAAGGTACACTTTTGATTCATAGCGTACCAATTAATGCAGGTGCATCACATTCTTTTATCTCTTAATGTTAGGTAAATAAGATAGAATTAGAACCATCATACCCCGTTACTTCCTTAAGGATGGTGAATCCAATAGGAGGGTATGCAACTCTGGGTATGAGATGTGACCAATTAGAGATTGAGTTGTTAGGTCATGCCTTTGCCTGCAATTTGTTTGTATTTGGCTTTGCGGGTTTTGGGATCATTTTGGGTACGGATTGGTTGAGTAGATATGAGGCTAGAATATTTTTCCCGGATAAGGAGATACCATTAAGACAACCTAATAACTGCGATCGAATTATATGCTCAGTAGAGAATGCGAGTTTTGACATTTATGCTTGGTTGGGTGCAATGGAAGTAGAAGACGAAGTAAATCGGTTTTTTGTTGTAAGAGAGTATGCAGATTACTAGTAGAATGGCACTTACCGAGATGAAAGAGTTAAAGGTGTAGCTAGTGGACTTAGAAGGAAAGCGTTTTATTAGACTAAGTAGTTCATCTTGGGGAGTGGCCATGGTGTTTGTAAAGAAACTGGATGGGTCTTTAAGATTGTGTATCGGCTATTGTAAATGAATGAGAAAATGATAAACAATCGGTATCCTTTGCTGAGAATTGATGATTTATTTAATCAATTTAGTGGAGCTAAAGTATTTTCCCAGTTGGATTTGGCAACAAGGTTCCATCAATCGAGGGTGGAAGAGGACAGTATTCCTTTGACGGCGTTTCGAACAAGATACGGTTTGTATGTGTGGTTAGTAATGCCATTCGGATTGACTAATGCGTTGCTTTCCTTGTGGACTTGATGAATCGAATTTTTCAAGAGAACTTGGATAGGTTCGTTTTGGTATTTATTGATGACATTTTGATATATTCTAAGGATGAGAGAGATCATAAAATTCATCTTAGAATAGTACTTGAGACGTCGAGGCAGCATCAACTAAAAGCGAAGTTTTTGAAGTGTCATTTCTAGAAAAGAGAAGTTAACTTTCTTGGTTGAATAATTTCAGAAAAAGGGTTGTCTGTGGATCCAGCTAAGATTGAAGCTATAAATAATTGAAAGAGACCCGAGACAGTGACCGAGATAAGGAGTTTTCTTATATTAGTAGGCTATTTCCAGAGATTCATGAAGGATTTCTCTTGGATAGCAACGCCTTTGACTAAACTAACCAGAAAGGATGTAAAGTTTATTTGGTCAAGTAATTATGAGGAGGCATTCATTAAGTTAAAACATTTATTGATTGATGCGCCCGTGTTAGTGGTGCCAAATGGTAATCCGGATTTGGTGGTGTATACATATGCATATGGAACCGGATAAGGAGTTGTGTTGATGCAAAGAGGTAAAGTGATTGCCTACGCTTCTCAATAGCTCAGACCACATGAAGTTAGGTATCCGACTCACGATTTGGAGTTGGCAGTTGCAATCTTTGCTTTGAAGGTGTGGAGACACTATCTTTTGGAAGAAAGATTCGAGTTGTATACGGATCATAAGCCTTACGGTATTTATTCTCTCAGAAGGAGTTGAATATGAGACAGCAGAGATGGCTGGAGAATTTAGCAATTTATGATTTCGGTATTGAGTACACACCAAGGAAAGGAAATAAAGTTGCGGATGCACTTAGTAGAAAACATCAGAATGTGGCTTTAGTTATGTTGGTAGAATGGAATTATTTAGAGGCGTTAACTACTTCTAGTGTGCATTTAAGATCACCTGCTAGTTTTAGTCAGTGTACCGCCATATTTTCATGTTTAGAAGTTTGACCAGTATTGATTGAAAGGATTACTTCTAAGCAGAGAGATGATCCACGGTAAGATGAAAGGATTAGAAGATTGGAAGGCAGAGCTAAGATTGACGATCTAAAGGATTTTATTCTTGACCAAAATTGGTGGTTAAGAAAGAAGGGATGATTGTGTGTTCTAAATATTGGTGGCCTAAGGAGGGAAGTTCTTAGGGAGTGTCATCGATCGAAGTTTACTATTCATCTTGGAGGAACTAAGATGTATCAAGGTATGAAGAGGAGTATTTTCTTGGAAGGTATGAAAATGGATTTAGGCTTATGTGTAAAGCAATGTGTGAATTGCCAGCAAGTGAAAGTCGAGCATCAGAAGCCAAGTGGTTTGCTTTAGCATTTAGATATACTAGTTTGGAAATCTATATCCATGGATTTTATTGATGAGCAGTCAAGATTGAATAGGAAAATAAAGTATTTGGGTTATAGTAGATAGACTGGAAAAATTCGCACACTGGAAAAAATCGCACACTGGGTTATGTATTTGCTCATTTGTTTATGAAGAATTGTGTTAAAACTACATGGGATTCCTAGTAGTTTAGTCAGTGACAGTGATACTTTGTTTATTAGTGAATTCTGGAAAAGTCTATAAGAGATTTTAGGTACCAAGCTACAAATAAGCGCCGTTTGTCATCCATAGACGGATGGGCAAACAAAGAGAGTTAATAAGTTACTTGGAGATTTGTTGAGAGCTTGTGTACTAGATTTTGGTAGGTCATAGGAAGACCATTTACACTTAATTGAGTTTTCCTATGATAATAGTTATCATACTAGTATAGGAATGGCGCCTTTCGAACCTTTGTATGGAAGGCCATGCAAATTACCAGCATGTTTGTTAGAGACCAAAGACAGATTGGTTCTTGGTTTAGATATGGTTAGAGAAGCCATGAATGAGGTTGAGTTGATCCAAGCATGGATGAAGGAGGCTTAGTCTAGGCAGAAAATTTATGCAGATAAGAGGCGTAAGGATCTAGAGTTCTCAACTGGAGATCATGTTTTCATTAAGGTATCACCAATGAAAGGTATGGTATGATTTGGAAAGTCAAGGACACTAGCACCTAGATATGTTAGACAATTCCCTATTATAGAGGGGATCGGGAAACTTACGTACCGAGTAGAGTTACCGAGTAGTTTGGCAAGAGTCCAAATTTTTTTTGCCTCTCTCATCTTAGAAAGTATGTGCATGATCCAGAGACTATTATTGCTTCAACTGCTTTGGAAGATTTAGTAGTAGAACTAGATCTGGCTTTTGTTAGGCAACCAGTTCGTGTTGTAGTGAGAGATGAGAAGAAGCTAAGAAACAAGACAGTTAGATTGTTGAAAGTCCAGTGGAATGACAACGAGAAAGACTGTACTTGAAAGACAGAGGACAGGAATAGGGATACCTATTCTGAGTTATTATGGTGGTATGTTCTATATTTGTTACATAGACTTTATAGCTGGTAGGACATACTAGCTTGGTTTGTTACAATTTTTTGCATGTTTGATATACTTTTTGCGTGGTCCTTACTGAATTTCGAGGACGAGATTCGTTAAGGAGGGGAGCCTGTAACACCCTTAATTTTTGTTTAGCTTTATTCAGAAAATTTAATTGGATAAATTAAATAGAATAATGTAGTAGGACATAGGGATGAGATTTGATAATTAACAAGGACATGCCTTAACTAATTAGGTAATAAGATTGTTTTAAACTTAACATAGGAAAGAATAAATGAGTAGGGAAAAATAGGAATAGATCTCTCTTTTACCCCTTAAACCCTCACCCTCTAATTCATTTTCTCATTTTTACAATTACAAACGGTCAAAAGAAAACATTAGAGAGGCCGACCATTAATCAAGGCAGAGAAGCTAAAACCAAAGGGGAAACCAAGGGATTCAAAGGGCAAAGCTTAGAGAAACTAAACTCCATCAAATCTCAATATCATCATCCAATTTAAGGTGAATAGTAATAAACATCTCTATTATTTTGTGTTTGAATTCCGTTATGGGTAATTTCGGAATTTATCTAGATTAATTTGCTAAGTTATGGATGTTTAATCATTGTTTGGACGAATGATGATTTATGGAATTCTTATGAAATTATTTAAATAGGTTTTAAGGGTAAAACCTAAGTTTGTGATCTCCAATTAACTTTATTTTCTGGTATGTTGGGTAAAACATTGTTTTAGAGATGAGTTTTCAATTTTGTAAGTTTCTAAATTAAAACGAATATTTTATGAATTTCCTAAGGAGGAAATAGTATTTATATCGGGTTTTAATTATAAAAAATAAATAAATAATTTTTTTGGCCCTGAAATTTTTATATTTGAAAGAATATGTTAATTCTGATATTTAGGGATTTTTGGGGATTTTTTCCAAGAGATTATGAATTTCTATGAATTTATTATCCTAGAAAAGCATTTAAATTAATATTAATTATAAAGTGGATTGATGTTTTTGGAAGTATGAAACAAATTTGCGCAATTTTCTTAAAAGAGATTGGTAAAGTTTGTTTTCAACCAATAGAAATTTGATAAAAAAATTAAAAGTTGGTAAAAAGAAATTGCTTTTACTAGAAATAAAACAGCTTTTATGAAAATCACGATAATGCCATCGATATGCGGCATTGCCACGGTGTTTGGCATTGACAACAGGCGGTATCACTTTACAGTTGTAGGCAATATCGGAAATAGGCGACATTGACATGAAGCAACCCATGTGAAACATATGTCGTAAGTGTGTGGTCCATTGAGTCATCCATTCGCCATTGATGTTATGGGAATATCGCATCTCGTAAGTATATGATATGTTGATTTTGTGAGTTATCAATGCCGACAGTTTTCAGCATTCTTAAATTTATGTAGCAAGTCTTCACCCAGGTTTTGAATGATGCCATGAGTTTTTATGCCGCAAGTTATCAATTTTGGTTTTAATCAATTTTGCGGCAATGATGCCCCTAATTTTTCTATGTATGGGGCATAATAGCTGAAGTGTAATAATGACAACATACTTATAGTGACGTCGTAAGTAATTGATCTTGGCTCAAAGTATTGATGCCGCTATATATCAATGTCGACATTCTTTGTTTAATTGATTTTGGCAACTATGCCATACGACATTGATGCCAGATCACTTTATTTTAATGCCGAGATAGCCTATGTTTTAAGAAGGTTGGTAACCTTATTATTTCAGCCATATATCAATGTAAACTAAAGGGAAGTTTTAAATGGCGAGATAGCCTATGTTTTAAGAAGGTTGGTAACCTTATTATTTCAGCAGTTCGCCTTATGATAAAAAATTTAAATTTTGTTTTCTAACCTTGGATGGAGATTCGATATTGTTATTGTGGCATGAATGCCGTAAGCCCTTTATATTGCTATATTAATGGTGGGGAGCCACAGGCTTATGATTTTGATATTATTCCTTGGGGATACCAATGTTTTATATTTCTATATGCCATAGGTTTATGATTATGACATTATTCATTTGGGACACCAACAGGTATTATTTTATAATTTTGACATTAATCCTTGGGGATACCAATGCATGTCGTTTTGAGATGTTATAAGTTTATGGGTTATACAACCTACTTGGGAATGCCGATAGACACAGGTTGATCGCTTGGGAGAATGTTATAACCTAATTAAAATTTGATAATTTATGGGTTCATAGTCATCCTATGAAAACTATGGAATGTGTGATGGATAATCCACATGATGCCAGAGATGGATAGTCTCTATATGGTTAATAAAGGGTTCATGGTCATTCTAGGAAAACTATGAGATGTGTGATTAATAGTGCACATTATTTTAAATAAATGGAACATGTGTGATGGATAGTCCGCATAACTTAAACAGTAAAACCATGCGTGATGGGCAGTCCATGTAGTAAGGGATAGATAATCCATATAATGTTTATATATAAGATGGGTTGTCCACACAAATGTAAGATGGTCGGTCATTTGAAGTTAAGATAGATAGTCAGATGAAATTAAGACAGATAGTCAAATAAATTGTGATGGGTAGTTCACTGTATGTTGCATAAATACAAATGTTTATTTATTATATTCTAACCATTGTGGATGCAGGATGCATAGTATATGGTTGATTTGTTGTAGTTAAGATACTAGTGAGGGGAAAACCCGTTCCGCTTAGTGGTATGGTCTCACTGGATATCTATTTTGGTTCGAGATGGTAAGTTATTATTCACACTGACTGTTTGTCGGACCCGAAGTTTTTGTTTTTCCAATTAGACTCTCAGGTACTCGTTTGAGTGTGTCGTGCGTAAGGGATTTTAGGTTTCTAGTTTGACGAATAAGCTTTCGGAGACGTGCAGGAAGCAAGTTAGCTATATTAGGAGTTTTATTTAATAGGTTGTGTAGTTTATTAATTTGAATGGATGTAATGACAGAAATTATAACTATCAAGTAGTAGTAGACTTTGATCAACCGGAGGGGCATCTTCCTATACCACTCTTGGAGTATTTTCTAATAATTATATTTTCTCTGAATGTGAGATCGAATGGGATTATTTAATGAATATGAAATCTTACTTCTGAAATGAAATGTGAAAACTTGTTATTAAATTATGTTTGAAAATTTTCATATTTATGTGCTTTTGATTACTAATAAGATTAACATAGCCGCATTTTATAATCGAAAATTAATACTATGGATGACTGTAGGACTTCGTAGCGCTTAGTTTCAGGCCTCAAAATGGAGGATGTTACATAGAGTCCCTATCCCTCGGGTGTACAAGGAATTTATTTTATAGTGAGATATAATAGGAGTATATATAATACTTAATATATGATGATTACTAGGGTAATCATCAAAGGATGTTTTTTTTCTATATGCATAAGATATTTGGATTTTGATATTTTGAGTATAAATATATATTTAAAATGAATTGATTTTGGATGACTAAATATTGATTTTCTATGTTTTGATTTGAGTTTTATCAAAGCACGCGGCAGAGTTATAGTTTATGTCGAGTGCCTTTATTTAGTCTCTTATGTTTAATTGATAAATTGAAGTAGAGGGAATTGAATTAGATTTTGCGATATGTGTATAATTATCAAAGCTATGAAATAAATTTAATGACTTGGTTTATACTTATTGTAAATAAATATAAATAGTGTTTGTTTGTCAGTATAGGTTGCTTTTTCAAATTTTTGGTTGAGTAATATACATATAGATAAGTGTGTCTTAAAGACTATTTGAATATGCTTTAAAAATTAATAAATGTTTGGTTGAAGCAAAGGTTTATCATATATATATATATATATATTGGTTATTATTATTATTAAATGATTGTGGAAGTTAAGTAAATGTTTCAATTTAAAATCTTTTTTGAAAATATATATATTATATGTATAATGAATAATTTGGGGAAATAATACTTGTAGATATTTTTGAAAGTAAAATTGTGTTAACTTGTCTGTTGACAGTGTTAAGGATTTTGATCGATGTGGGTGCACAAATATTCGATAGAAATTCTTAAATGCTTGAACGAGACATTTAAGCACGATGATTTAGAAAGAAATAAAAAAAAATATGTAAAAGATTAAAGTATTTTGGAATAGAGTTGGATGTTTGAAATGGGAAATTAAGCAAAGTAAATTATTTTGGTAAAGTGATATTTGAGATTTAAATTTGCAAAGGATATGAAAACCAGGGTTTATATTTATTATTTTGGTAAATGGCTTGTATTGGCTATTTTATGATAGTATATATTTTTGGTAATAACTACAGTCATTGAATATTAGTGCACAACTATGATCAGTGGCAAGGCAGTATTGATTATTTGGTCAATATTGCAGCCAATTGATATTAGTAATCACTATATTAGATGGCAAGGCAATATCACTCTATTTTATAGTATTTAAGAATTAATGGACATAAACACACACACACACACGGATATATATATATATATTCATATATATAGATTTACATATACATATACATACATATATGTATATATATATTCGATAACATTTTTATATATATGATGAGTAAATGTTATAAAGTTTTGGGATTTTAAGATGTAGATATGTATATTTATATAATTTAAAGATTTATTTTGTAATGAGTTAATTAAATGAGAATTATTTTGATAAGTGATATAGAATTATTTTTAACGTGTTAAATTTTGAAAATAAATTTACAATTTTCCTCCTAGATCTAATTTAAAGGTGTTAAATAATTGTATAAATCTATGGTAAAGGGTTGCAAAAAAGAGTTTGGAATTAATTTTGTTATAAGATGTTAAAAGTTGAACAAAATATTGAATGGTGCTTTATTAAATGGGAAAGGAGATTTTAATAGAAATTATTTAATGAAATTTTGGCTTTTGTTACAATATTTTAAAGATTGTTTGATGGAGAATTTGAATTTGAATTTGAGTTTGGATTAGATTAAAATGAATTTTAGGGAAAAATATGTATAATATAATATATAAAATGTTTGAAAAGAAATTTATTTAAAAAAGGGATTTTTTGAGATTTTATAAAACAAAATATTCCTTGAATAACATTTTGCATTTAAAATAAAATTTAAATAATATGATTAAATTTTGTATAATTGGTTTGTTATAGATTTTCCTTATGGAAATTGCGCGGATGCAATTTTGTTAAGGGGAGGAGTCTATAACACCCGGTTTTTAAGTAATGATAAATTTGAGTAAATTATAGTAATTTGATTAATTAAATTAGAATTAGTGGATTTATTTGGAAATGAGTATTGAAAATAATTACTAAAAGGATTAAATTGTGAGAATATGATATTTGAAATTTAAAATGAGTTAGAAGATGTGACGATAATATTTTATAAAAGCAATTGAAATGAAACAAAATAATAATTTGGAAAATAAATGATTTTTAGATATAAACTTATATTTAATTAGATCAAATAAAAGTTAGTTTAAGAATAAAAGCCCACATACACACATATATACACACGTATGTATGTATGTATATGTACACACACACACACACTTTGTGAGAAATGTGGATTAAGGATCTTAAGGCTAGAATTAACACTAGAGGGGGGTGAATAGTGTTTTTAAGAAATTTGTTAATCTTTTTGAGTTTATCTTAATTTGTTAACAATGTATGCACTAATCAGACACAGATATGAACACAGAATCAAACACAGATGCAAATATAAAGTAAAAGCAGTAAAGGAAAGAACACACCGGATTTTATACTGGTTTGGAGTTACCCTACATCCAGTCCCGCACAACTAAGTACGAATTTCCTTTCAAAATCAATTCAACAATTACATCCCTCGGTTTCAATGCTACGAGGTACACCCTCCAGAATCACAATACTCTGGGTAGAGATACTTGATTTCCGGGGCAACAAGTTCACCCAATTGATTTTCAGGGCTACAATCACACCTTCTCTCGCTCAATTGATTACAAAAAGTCTATAACTCAGATTAGCAGTTGGATCTTGTAGAGATAGTGGAGAGAATCAAAACCAGAAATTATCTAGTTAGATTCGATATTGATTTCGGCAGAGTAATGGTGTAATTTGTAAATAAGAAAGTGGAGAAGAAGAAGAGAAGTTAAATCTGAGAAAAGTATTATAAAATTCGTTGAAACTGACCCCTATTTATAGAAGAACAACAGCCATGACCATTCATGAAAAGTTATGGCAAATAGACACTTCTTTTGAAATTTGAATTTTGAATTAAACCGTCACCATGTCGATATGGTGCCTATGGGCATGTCGACATCCCTCAGCCAAATTTGATGTTTTGAATTTCTATAAAAATAATATTTATCTTATATTAAAACTTTATAAATATACTTGAATATAGTTGAAATTCATAAGTAAATATAAAGAACAATATATATATATATATATATATTATTTAACTATAATTTAAATCAAAGTATAAATAATTTAAAAGTTAAATATATTATTTGAAAAGATAGTTTAAAATCAGGAGAAATTTTGACTCTGAAAATAAAGATGTTTTGAGGCTAAAATTATTTTAAAAACAGAATCGAGGGTTTTGAATCTTTTTATAAGGAAAGTTTTGAAATCATTTCGAAAACCAGATAATTTTGAAAAATCATTTGAATTAAGCTTAGTGGATACAAAATAATGTCCCACTAGATTTTCGTAGGTTCCATCCTACTTAGGGTTCCATCCCTTTAACGGGCTCGAAGTGGATTCCATTTCACGAATAAATTGGATATTAAGATGCCAGTGCTTTTCTATGAGTTTTAACAAATATTCCTAATAAAATAAACTTAACCTTTAAATCTTGAACTCTTGATAATCTTGATACTCATGAGTCTTCTATCTCTATATCTTGAATCTCTATACTGTACAGTCTTCATTCTTGATACCTGCATGGTTAGATCTTGCATATATATATATATATATATCTAAACTTGTAATGTTAGTATTTATATTTTATAATCTATTCTAAGGTTGTTGTCATCAAAACCATCATCTCATGGACTAACAATCTCCCCCTTTTTGATGATGACAACCTTTGTTTATAAAATATTCCTTCTATCCAAATAACTCCCCCTAAAACTAACAACTCGCCCTTAATCTATGCCTAACTACCCTATTTTATATTTCTCCCCCTTTGTCATCAACAAAAAACTTACTCCCCCTTATTCTTGGACTTCAGTACCTGCATTGATAAACTATACAATGGAATATATAATATATAGATTAAGAAATAATGATACTTATGAGCATAGTAACTTAATTAAAGACTATATTCATTTTAGTGTATATATATATGTTTCACACACAAAACTTCAAACCAAATAAAATCAATCCACACAAAGTATCAATTCAAACCAAATTAAATCAAACAAATTAATTCAAACAAATCAAACAAAGAAAGAAAATTAAACGTTACGAGGAACATCTACCCATCCATCTTCTCCAAATATAGGGTCTGCTTTAATTGCATCCGAATTATCATTGTCATTGGTGAGAGAGACAGGAGGATGTGCTTCATTATCATCCTTGTGTAGAGAGGAGATCGTCCATCGTATTGCATCGAAGTGTCTCTCTTGTTCCTTGATCATCTGTATTTGACTCAATTCTAAGTGACGCTGGTTTCGTAGAATAAAAGAGAGAATATTCTTGAATGAATTGAGTGTTTCTTCAAGATTTTCATATAGATTGTGAATAGGATTGGCCATAATTGAATTAGAGAAAGAAGTGAAGGATATAGATAATGAGAAATAAATTTCAGTGAAGATTTCTGGAAGAAAAAGGTATATATAGGTGTAGAAATTCGTTTGAAATGAATAGACATTTGGTAGTTATTCAAATTTCAAATTCAAAATCAATAATCAATTCTGACCAGTACATGTCGACATGGTCTTCTAGGGGATGTCGACATGGGTTAGTGAAAATTTATGACAACTTTGATTTTGTGAATAATTGTGTATATGTATATATTTATATAATATACTAACATTTATTCTAGAGATAAGATAAGATAGATAACAGAAAGGAAATTTCATTTCATTACGATAATACAAAGATTAAGCATAATGAACTACACGAACATTCGAAAAAAACAAACTAAGACAAATACAATAAGATACTAAAAGATAAAACTAGTTAGAAGATGAAGATGATGAAGATAGTCCAAGCTTCTTGCTGACTTTTGAAAAGAACTTGTTCATCTTCGAAGAAATGTTATCCAACTTCTTACTAACGGATCATTTTAAAATCCGTTGATTCTCCACAATTATCTTTTGGTTTTTGAGAAGGGTTTTGTTGGATGGATTGGAAGGATATTCGATGCTTTCCAAAGAGGTTTCACCTTCTTCTTCTTCTTCAATTTCCATTTCATCCCTTTCTTCTTCTTCTTCTTCCTCTTCCATTTCTTCATGAGCCAAACGCTCTTCCTTTTCGGCAAGAGTCTCATAAGGTTGAAAAACATATGGGATTTTCATGAGAGAAATGTTTGAGATATTAAAAACTTTTCTTGAAATAAATTCTTCTCCTTTGAAATTTACTCCAAAATAGTCGAAAATCCGAGTAAGGTAAATTCCATGATATAAAGTGTTTTCTCCCATTTCAAAATTTTTAGGACGAAGTTCATCTAAAATAACTAGCGCCCAATTGATATCATAATTTCCGAAAATAGCAAAAAGTGCTTTGCACACTTTTGAAGTAGGATTGTTAAAATTTCCCGATCTTGGGGTTAAAGTATGTTGTAAGAGAAGATTGACAATTCTTGCTTTAGGACGAAAGTTTCGGTTTTTAAATTTAAAGTTTTCATCTCCTTCAAAAATATGATGAAATGTCTCACGATCATGTTCATTGATTTGAAAACTAGAAAGATCCATTCCCGTGCTTTTGCAATTGAGAATGGTACCCAAAAGATCACAATTCAAAACAATTTGAGTGCCTTTGACACTACTCCAAATTTCATTCTCATTTCCAATATAAAAACCACGGTTTAAATTAGCATAGAAGATTTTGACAAGATTAGGATAGCAAACAAAATCATTTTGAGAAGAGTCAATAAGACTTAAAACACCATTGTTTGCAAAAAGAGAATCAATTTCATAAGAAGAAAATTCTTGAAAAATAGCAAATTTTCCGGAATGGACTTTGGCATAATTAGCATAATTAATGTATGCTTTAATTGCCTCCGGATCATTGAATAATTGCTCTTTGATTTTGCTGGAAATTCTCATGGTTGAGGGGTTTCTTGAAGAAGCCATTAGAGTAGAGAGTAGAGAGCTTGAAGATATGAAGAGAGAGTTTGAATTTGAAAATGAAAGTGAAAAGATATGATAAAAGATGTAACGACCCGTAAATTTCAGTGGTTTTATTTATTTAATTGATTGAATTTGTGTGAAATTTTAAACAGTAAAATTTTGAAATATAAATTTGATATTTGGAATGCGTCTAATTAAACATAGCAACTGGTAAATTTTCGTCCGAAAATATGAAAATTTATTTCACGCGTAAATTTACTTCAATTTAATCAGTTAAAAATAGGTGATAATAAAATGTTTTCCAAACCTAAATATTTTTACATAGAAAATTTGTAAATCATCTTCTGAGTGAAACGTCATCTTTCGTTTCGTCAAATTTGGACTTCGGTTGCTCCGTTTATCTTAATTCTGTTAGAATAGCAGCATTTCTGGTACCGGTTATCGATTTTTGATCGGATGACCGTACCACTGATATCTGTGTACCATGTTAATCGTCTCGTCGTGCTGATCTCTGCGGTATGTTCACCTCTGCGTTTCGGTTTCCGGTACCCGGTGGAATCCGTGAAACGATTTCGTACCGATATTAAAATCTTTGGTTCCCTGACTTTTTATTTCCCACCGTAAATTACGTTGATTTGGTCTTTCCACGTTCCTCTTTTCTTTCTGTCTTTTTGTTTCCTTTTGATCTGTTCAATATCTAATCCATAATATGTGGCTTCTGTACCGTTAGATTTTTCTTTATCTCTCCACTTTATTTGCTAAAACCCAACCTCTCTCACGCTCATCCACCATTCTTCCTCTTTTGTTCTGTGCTCATTCTCTTCTCCTCTGTGTTAAAGAATTCAAGCATCCATACATATCTCCTGTTCTCTTTAATCATGGCTACCAGCAAGTGCCGTTCACCGAGCTCTCTCCTCTCGCCTGGCTCTGCGACCGAACCCCTAGCCTCCGCCCTGGCCTTGTGCGTACGGCCTCCATCAAATCCGACCTGACCACCTCCCTGATCAACCTAGCAGCGCCTCTCCTCGGTTCAGCTCGAGGCCGCGCATCAGCCACTGTTCTCGCCTGGATCGGTCATCTCCCCTTTGTATCCTACCCAGATCATCACTTTTCCCTTCACCCGAGTCTCCTCTTCAACTTCACATTTCACCCCTCACCTGACCCGCTGCCACGTGTCTCCTTCCTCTGCCCTTCACTCCGACCACGTGGCCAAGCGTGCAACCCAATCACCTCCGGCCTCTCCATCCATCGCCACCACATGAACTTTGTTCCTCCGCCTCAACCCCTCGCCTCATATTTTTCCAGCATCTCCACTCACCAAGCCCGGCCATCCACCTTAGCCCAGTTGGCCAAACAACCCAGCATGTGCCGTCGCTCCACTGCGCCGAGACAGCCCGGTGCTTCTTCCTTTTCCTCCAACTATCCGCGTTTTTCCACCCTCCGCCTACGAAGGTGCCTCGGCCTTCCATTGCTCCACTGCCGAGACAGTCCGCCATCTCCTCGTCTCAACCACCTGACCTCAACCTCCATCACAGAGGCACCTATCTCCGCCTCCACCCTGCTGTGCCGAATGGCCAGTGTGCCTCAGTCATACACTTCCAGGCGGCTTCATGCGCACCTTTCTCTTCAGCCATGCTTTAGCCGTGCCTCTAGTATGTGTGTAAATTCATGTAAGTTGCTATATATACCATATTATATATTTATGGTTGATTTTAAATTTACATAAACATAGTTATATAAAGTTGTAGACAGCCTGTTAGATGTATATAAAGTGAATGTCGGTTATACATTTTTAATAAGGTAGGATTACACTCATTCATATTATCGGTTTTACTTTAGTATTTGGGTTTCGTAATATATATGTTACAGTGTATTTATTCAAGTGTGTGCAAGTTTATATTAGTTTAAAGAAGTTGCAGTATAGATTTGTTGTATTTTATAATATTATATTTTACTATGTAAAGGTTGTTGTAATTTATAAGTGTATAAATATACTTTAAGATCTGCTGTATAGTTTATAAAGTTTATGAAGGTTATTTAAATATATATTTGTATGTATATATATTTATTTGATTTTATATATTAAGTTAGTTCGCAATATGATGTTATATAATTGGTTTATAATATATATTGTTTAGAAAAAAAACAGCAGCACGTATATCTGAATATGGTTATAGTATTTGGATACATAAAAAGTATATTATATGTTAGTTAGATATACTATGGTCATTTCAGAGTATATATGGATATCACGTTAGTTATAAATTATTAGTTATATAGTGTGTAGTAATGGAAGTATACCTGGCAGAGTATAAGTTTATAGTTGCAAATTTATAGTGACTTGTTTATGTATATATATATATATATTTATTTATTTAAAGGTATGTAAGTATTCTGCATTCTTATAAGTGTGTGTGTGTGTATATATATATATATATACTTCAAATTTTATTATGAAGATATGTTTGTTTTGTTTATGTGTTATTATTTAAACAATGATTTTGAAATACCTGTATATATTTAGATTTAAAGGTGTCCGAATTGAGAACATGATTTTTCATAAATTGTTATATATGATTTTATATTATATAAGCTCACTTATACCACTTGTCTTCACCGATCTAGTTCTAATTTGATTTTGTCAATCTCTATTTATCAGCTTCGTTATCCATTCGAGTTCAATCTTGCCTTGTTTTGAGATTCGTGCCTGGATTCATAGCCCATTCTTTGTCAAATCTATCTAGCCTCCAAAGGTGAGCAATCACTCACGATTAATATTCTTATATTTATTAAGTTTAATTTCAATTGAAACGTCAATTGAAATATGCTGATGTTAGTTATTTACATTGTTATATATGTCATTTTCTGTATCTGTTCACCTGTGACATCTGACACCATTATCTGTTATTTATACTGTTGATATATGCCTGTTACTGTTGTTATTTTATTATCATATCTGTTATCACTCTGCAAGTTCCCTATTAGCATAGAATCACTATGGGTTGAAATGATACATACCCGAACGATCTGTAGAATAGGAGAAAATCGTTATGGGTTGAAATGATAAACCCAAGCGATTTTCATTGAATTGAATTTGGGATTTCGGGTTGAAAAGATATATACCCGAATATGTTTAAATTGCGGATTGAAATGATAAATATCCGTATCACTTGACCATAGGATAGAAAATTATATACAGGCACCGTTGGTCTATATATAAACGTTTTGAAAATGATTTCTATGGTTTTGAAGAGAAAAATATGGTTTTGATAAATATTGATTTATAAGATTTATCAAAGTTGATTAAATAAAGTTGATAAATAATATGTTTAAGTATTTATTTAATATCTATATTTTTGAAATATAGATTTTATAATGATTTGAAATTGATTGAAATTATATTTATTTAAGAATTATACTTAAATAAGTTTGATTTGAAATGTATTGAATTTGAAATTTAAAGAAATGATTTACAACTTGAAATTTTAAAGGTGATTTAAATGGATATTTCAAACGTATAAATATTTAAATAAGATATTGGATTTATTTAAATTGTAAATTTAAATTGTATTCAAATGTTATGAAAATGTTAAGTTAATGTTTCAAACTAAATAATTGTAAAATGAATCTGATATGTATATAAATTTATCGAACTTAGTTTTGAAATGTTGAATATTTAAAGCTTTGAAATATATTCAAATTGAAATGGCTTATTTTATGGTTCAGATATGTATTTGAAATTGATAAATTGAAATGGTTTATTTAGAAGCTAAATCGTGTTGAAACGGATGATTCGAGATTTGTTTAAAATAAATTTTTGGAATTCGAGTTAATTTGAATCGATTTATGAAATTTGAGGAAATTAATTTATTTTATAACGAAATTTTGATATCTAAACTGTTAAAAAGGGAAGTGTTATGATTTCCAAAATACTGTGATTTCCAGACTATGATTTCGAAAGCATAAAATTTTGGAAAGTAATATGATTTTGAAAATGGATATTTGAAGTGAAATGATATCGTATTAAATTGGGTTTTGAAATGATAATGATTTTGGTTTGAAGTATAAACTATTTTGAAATGACCACGGTGTTATAATAACGATTGGTTGGCAAAGAGACCGGGATCGGATATGGACATACTCTCTGTCGATACCGAAAACCACTTTGACAACCGTGTACGCGGTGGAGATTCCAGAACGAAGTATGATGGTGGCGGCGTTCTTAAGGTATGTTACGTGGACCCAACTCCCATGAGTTGGCATAAGGTTGCTAAAACAGGAGCGATCTCGGACCAGTGAGGTAGCACCTCTTCTCGGACGCATTTCTTCGATATTATACTCTTACTTGTGATTTGATTAGATGGCCATCCTCCGATTTGGGAATGTTGTTCGAGGTGGAACGGTAGTGGCTGCTATGCGTATCCATCAGTCCGTGTGCGTAATTGGTATATCTACCCTGGCATTGCCTAGTTGTGCCGTGTCACCTACCATATCGAGCTTTACTACGATTATGATTTTAAGATCCGACCGCGTTAAGGTTCTCCATCCCCTTAACGCTATTTTCCGATATGATTATACTTTACTTATTTAGACACTACTGTATATAGCGTATATTACTACATAGTAAATAGTTTAACGGACCCTTAGAGGATGGTTATCCCAAACATCCTTTAAGTTACTTGTATTTCAGTTGATATTTCACTTGAGTTGGATTTATTAATATAAGAATGTTAATCCTGACTCGAGTGTTTTGTGTTTTGCTTTACGCTCGGGTCAGACTGAGTGATACAGCATTTGGAGACTCACCTTTGGAGTTGGAGCTTCGCTTGGAGATCCAGCTATCTATCGATCCTGCTTTCAGTTATTCCGTCGATCCAGTGATGTATTCAGATCTGGTATTTGATTATTGTATTGAGACATCCATTGTATTCGAGACCTCTGTTGTATCTTGTTTAACTCTGTTAAATATATATAGTAGCTTCATGAACTACTATCTGTTATCCCATTTTCTGGTCAAAACTGGAATATCAGTGATGGGTGCGTTTCCTCCACGATCGAACCAAGAAGAAGCAGCCAGCAAGCGTATTTCACTCATGATTCAAGGGCATAAGGTTCATTCGGCACCAAGAGTAACTATCTCATTTGGCACTACCTCATTCGGCACTCCCATCTATAGAATTTCATTCGGCAGCTCACTGCCAAACCAGCTGCACCTCCATAAACCACCGAATCACATCCCTACCGAACCAATCCCCACTACCGATCCAAGTACCCACCAAACCTACTCACCTGCCATCTACCACCGGTCCAAGGCCTCGCCGAACCAAACAACACCGAACCAACTGCTTCACACCCCTATGCCGAACCAACCTATCATCGGACCACATCCCTACCGAATCCCAACCTTCTCCAAGCACGGCCGAACCAAAGCTTCGCCGAACCGGAACGCTGCCAGGCCAGATTGCTTCAGCCCAGGCCCACCAGCAGCTATATACATCCAAGACCCCTGCCCCCAACCTCACTCTATAAATAGAGGGGCAGGGGTACAACAATGGGGGAGGAGTTTGAGAGCTCAAGCACGGAAGGAACTTTCAAACGCTTTTAGATACTTGTACCAAAGCTTTGTACTTGTAATCTGAGATCTAAAGGAGAAATAACATATAAAGTGGACGTAGGCACGTTCTGGCCGAACCACTATAAATCTGTGTGTCTTTTTACAGTTTAGCCCCTGCTTTTCATATATTTGCATAAGTCATCCAAATCACTAAGAACAACATAAGATCTACTAAATCATACAACTTTGAGGTGTTTGTCCATTTTTTGTGCAAACATTTTTGGTGCTTTCACTGAGAATTGAACTCAAGGATTCTACCGCTTGGAAGCTGAATTTGAAAGTCTAAAGATTCAGATTGGGAGAATCATGGCAAGACAATCAAGCAGAAGGCCGAGGCCAGAGCAAAGTCAACAGGAAGGGAGTCAAGAGGCTTCCTCAGGAGCAAACCAAGCTTCAGTCTTCATCACCAGAGATGAGATGGAGGCCATGATGAGAAGACAAGAAGAGATGATACAGAACTTGCTTCAACAGATTGGGCAACTTGGAGCACGGAACCAAGGCGCAACTGGAGTTCAGAACGGAGCAGGACCATCTGGCGTAGCACCAGAGCTAGGGAGCACACGTGCAGAACATGTTGATCCAATCCCGACAAGAGAGACGGGGGCATCCGAACAACCTGGTAACAATAGAAGAATGAACGCTCCGCCAGAGGGGCATACACCTGAAAGCTCCCACGGACTCAGGGGGCAGGTCGAAGGCAGTGAACAAGGACTACAACTTGGAGATAGTGACAGACTGGCGGAGATGGTCAGACGAGCCATGAGAGGCGGACTAGTGAATAGGGACCTGGAGGATGTGAATAGGAGTCCTTTTACCACAACAATCAGGCGAGCTAGGAACCCACCGGATTTTAAGCTACCATCATTGGATATGTATAATGGAAGGACAGACCCCACGGTTCATCTGACAAAATATAAGGCATATGGAAGTGCTGGGGGCATCAGAGGAGGTTATGGCCCGGTGCTTTCCATTGTACTTGGCAGATATTGCGGCGTTGTGGTTCAGACAACTGGAAAGCGGCTCCATAGGAACGTGGGCAGATTTAACTGAGAGATTCATGAGGCAATTCAGGGTTCATATTGCAAGACCCAAGAATGTGATGACTTTGGCAACCTTGAAGCAGAAAACTGGAGAGACTTTGAGGAGTTTTCTAACACGATTTAATGCGGCAGCAGCATCAGTGGATCGACCAGATCCATCTATGGTCATGATGGCGGCTGTATCTGGAATAGCTGATAGTACGGAGTTCAAGAATTCGTTAACTAAAGATCCGCCTATGAATCTGGGAGAGTTCTATCATGAGGCTGAAAAGTTTCTGCGTTTGGAAGATGCTAGTGCAGAAAGAGAGGAAGAAGTTGACGTTTACGCAATCAAGAGCGGAAACCCACCTGGAAGGGGTGCGGAGACTGGTAAAGGAAAGAGAAAGGCTGAGGATAATGATGACAGGTCAAAGCGGCCACGGAAAGAGTCGCGATTCACCACTTACTCCGAGCTGAATGAGAGTTTGGAGCGAATCTATCAAGATACAAGAGAGCAGGTTCCCTACCGTAGGCCAATGCGAAGGGATCCGACTATTAACGAAAGGAAATCAGACAGATACTGCTTGTTCCACGACCTGAATGGTCATCATACCAACGATTGCAGGCATCTGAAAGATGAGGTGGAGGGGCATATTCGGAATGGTTTGCTATCACAATATGTGAGAAGGAGGGCCACAACGGTGGGACAAGAACGACCACCGCCCGCACCAACTGAAGACGGCTCAGGATCGAGACGTCATCTTATTATCCGTTGATCGAGATAACGACGAACAAGCAGCAAACTCCACACTGATACGGTTAAGTTGTTTACACATGTACAGGACCGCGAACGATCCTCAGGCATGCTCTGATACAACTATAAACCACATCGATATAGGCGTTTGCACTCCGACGTCACTGCTTTGCTTTTGTTCTTTATTTCTTAAATTTGGATTTGACTTTGCTGAACATTTCTATTTTAAATTTCATCAGTTGAATGGATATTTGGTTTCGATAATTCTAAAATGGCTAAGCTACTTACACATGTACGGGATCGCGAACGATCCCTAGGCATGCTCCGAGATAGTGATAAACCGCCACAACAGACAATCCAGAAACTCACCCGAACGTGAATCTGGTTTGGATGGTATTAAGTCCCCCCCGGGCACACATAAACTCGCCTCGAACGGCACCCCGACCGCGAACGGCATCCGACCTCGAACGGTCACAACTCGCCTCGAACGGCACCCGACTTCGAACAGTCACAAACTCGCCTCGAACGGCACAACTCATCTCGCCACAAGTGGCTCGATCGCGAACGGTCGCCATTTGAGGTCCACCCCCTGACCGCCAACAGTCGCACCTTACCACGAATGGCTCGATCTCGAACGATCGTCATTCGAAGTAAGGCGCTTGACCGCGAACGGTCACATTTCACCCCAAGTGGCTTGATCACGAACGGTCGCCATTCGAGGTCCGCCTTCTGACCGGGCTTGGTCGCACTTTACCTCGAATGACTCGACCCCGAACGGTCGTCATTTGAAGTAAAGCGCTTGACCGTGAACGATCACATTCCACCACAAATGACTCGATCTCGAACGATCGTCGCATGGATTTAGACGCTTGACCGCGAACGGTCGCACTTCACCTCAAATGACTCGATCGCGAACGGTCGTCATTTGAAGTTAGGCGCTTGACCACGAACGGCCGCGCTTCATCCCAAGTAGCTCGATCTCGAACGGTCGTCATTTGGGGCCATATAAAACTATCAAGCTCTTTACAGGTTGTTGACAGGTTACGAACATCCAGCTCATGGCATTACAAAACACGTCTTCCTACCGCAAGTCATGTTTTGGGGGCAAAGTGTTATCCCATTTTCTGGTCAAAACTGGAATATCAGTGATGGGTGCGTTTCCTCCACGATCGAACCAAGAAGAAGCAGCCAGCAAGCGTATTTCACTCATGATTCAAGGGCATAAGGTTCATTCGGCACCAAGAGTAACTATCTCATTTGGCACTACCTCATTCGGCACTCCCATCTATAGAATTTCATTCGGCAGCTCACTGCCAAACCAGCTGCACCTCCATAAACCACCGAATCACATCCCTACCGAACCAATCCCCACTACCGATCCAAGTACCCACCAAACCTACTCACCTGCCATCTACCACCGGTCCAAGGCCTCGCCGAACCAAACAACACCGAACCAACTGCTTCACACCCCTATGCCGAACCAACCTATCATCGGACCACATCCCTACCGAATCCCAACCTTCTCCAAGCACGGCCGAACCAAAGCTTCGCCGAACCGGAACGCTGCCAGGCCAGATTGCTTCAGCCCAGGCCCACCAGCAGCTATATACATCCAAGACCCCTGCCCCCAACCTCACTCTATAAATAGAGGGGCAGGGGTACAACAATGGGGGAGGAGTTTGAGAGCTCAAGCACGGAAGGAACTTTCAAACGCTTTTAGATACTTGTACCAAAGCTTTGTACTTGTAATCTGAGATCTAAAGGAGAAATAACATATAAAGTGGACGTAGGCACGTTCTGGCCGAACCACTATAAATCTGTGTGTCTTTTTACAGTTTAGCCCCTGCTTTTCATATATTTGCATAAGTCATCCAAATCACTAAGAACAACATAAGATCTACTAAATCATACAACTTTGAGGTGTTTGTCCATTTTTTGTGCAAACACTATCCTTTTGTTTCCGTTGCATTATTTTACTCTGTGTCTGTGATCTGTGCTTATATTTATTTACTGTATATTCTGAGATTTGCCAAATTTTAATTACAACGCGGTATTTTGAGCAATTCAACTCCGGCATGAGTGTCTACCTATACACTTATAATGGATGCGAATGGTTGAAAATATCGGGTCGTTACAGTTGGTATCAGAGCTCTGGTTTTAGACAAACTCAGCATATGAAGTAAATTCAATTACAGAATCACTTTCGTTCGAGCTTGAATTCCTTCTTCTTTGACTCAGTTCCTTTGAATTTTGGAATGTTCACTTCGATTCCAAAGTCCATTCATGTCTTCCCTATTCGTGTCTCTTGATTTTGGAGTATCCCATAACTCCGCTTCGAATGATCTCTAGAATAAAATCGGCGGTCTCGCCAATCTTCAAATAATTTGTACTGGGGTGAAACTCCTTTACAATCGGTATTGATTCACCGGAGATTTTCTGTATCCTCGGTTTACGGTGCTGCTATCTTATGCTATACCCGAATTCTACCTTTAGTAATCAAATGTCGATTTGCTTTAGAATTCTACATCGATCTTATCTATGAAGTCACGGTTGACCCGGTTAAGGTTGCCCGTGATTTATACAACTTTATCCATCTTCCTATTTGAAATGCAATCATCTAACCTTTGTTTCAAACCTATTTATTTTAGATTAGAATTCTCTCTGATTTAAGGCCCTCTATATTTGGATCTCTATCCTTGTGTTGAAATCCAATTCTGGAATCATCGTGTGAGGGAGTGTATTGTAATTAAAATAAAATAGTTTATGTTTATAGTGTGTTGTTTGAGTTGTTGATGTTGGTTTGGATTTTCGATCGATTCGTCTGATCAACGCTATCGATAGGGTTTCCAAAACACTTGAATAGAGCAAACTAACACAATATAAATTTTAAATTTGATAAATGAAATAAATTTGTATGATTATATTATAAATATATAAGAAAATTTTCTGGAATTAAAAGTTAAATAATTTGGTTGTTGAAAATGATAATATTTGATTATCATTTTATTGTTTTGCAAGTCATTGACTATTGCAAAATGACTATTGTTTTTAAATTTATTTGGAATTGAAATGAATTTAAATTGAGAAATTTAGAATTAAATTTCTGGTGATTCAAACTTTGTTTTAAAGTCTTAAAATGTATATTATTTAAAGTATTTCGAATAAAATGGTTTTCAAAAAAAAAAAATTTAAATGTTTAAACCAGTGCTCTTCTCTTTGTCGCTGGAAAATAATTTCGGTGATGACGGCCGCATCATCGACATTCATTTTCGAGTTTCAAAGAGGAGAAACTATTATGTAGCTTTGCTACGGTTTTGTTTGAAAGAGAAAAAAAAAATTCAATTTGAATAATTTGATGTATATATATATACAGGTATCTTATTTTAAAATTTGATTTGATATAAATATATTATATATATATCTAAAATTGTTTAAAGTTAATCGGAAATCTAAATTCTTATATTTTGTTAAAAAGTGATTTCAATTATAAATAAAATCAAAATTTGGAATAAATATTTAAACTTGAATAATTGAATTGGGTAAATTTTATTTGTATATTGTTCAACTGCATTCTAATACAACTTACCTAAATCATTCAGAAGTTGAATATGTAATTGGATAATATATAATATAAATTGAATTTATAAAAAAATTTGAGGGGTTATAATAAATGTTATACACTAAAATTTTGATTATAAAGATGTTAATAGCGTTAGATAGGAAAATAGGTAAAACTCAGTTAATAATGAAATAAATTTGTTTTGAAAGAATTAATAAATTTATTTTGAAAGAATTAATAAATTGAAATTAGATCAACTTATAGAAATACCTTTTATATGGTTTAAATATATGAAATAAGATATATTAAGTGAAATAAACTTAATAATAATTTGGAATAAAGAAGAATTTAAATTGCTGAAAATATATGATTATAATAAAAGACTATTCAAATTTATGGTTTTAGAAATTGTAAATTTAGGATAATTTGGATAAAAGAATTAAATTTGTTGAATAAAATATGAGTATAATAAATGATTATACAAATTGATAGTTTAGAAATTGTTAATTTAGAATGACTAGATAATAAGATAATGAATTTAGAAATAGATGAATTGGTTTAACTTAAGTGAACTCAGTAGATTAAATCAAATTGTTAAATATTAATTAGTTTTATTTGAAATTATATGGTTTAAATTAATAGTCTTATCTTGTCTTTTAATCTATTTTTCTTTTGGTTGCTTCTACTCTCCTACCTCCTTCCTTTTCGGGGACGAAAAGTTTTGAGTGGGGGAGAGTGTAACGACCCGTAAATTTCAGTGGTTTTATTTATTTAATTGATTGAATTTGTGTGAAATTTTAAACAGTAAAATTTTGAAATATAAATTTGATATTTGGAATGCGTCTAATTAAACATAGCAACTGGTAAATTTTCGTCCGAAAATATGAAAATTTATTTCGCGCGTAAATTTACTTCAATTTAATCAGTTAAAAATAGGTGATAATAAAATGTTTTCCAAACCTAAATATTTTTACATAGAAAATTTGTAAATCATCTTCTGAGTGAAACGTCATCTTTCGTTTCGTCAAATTTGGACTTCGGTTGCTCCGTTTATCTTAATTCTGTTAGAATAGCAGCATTTCTGGTACCGGTTATCGATTTTTGATCGGATGACCGTACCACTGATATCTGTGTACCATGTTAATCGTCTCGTCGTGCTGATCTCTGCGGTATGTTCACCTCTGCGTTTCGGTTTCCGGTACCCGGTGGAATCCGTGAAACGATTTCGTACCGATATTAAAATCTTTGGTTCCCTGACTTTTTATTTCCCACCGTAAATTACGTTGATTTGGTCTTTCCACGTTCCTCTTTTCTTTCTGTCTTTTTGTTTCCTTTTGATCTGTTCAATATCTAATCCATAATATGTGGCTTCTGTACCGTTAGATTTTTCTTTATCTCCCCACTTTATTTGCTAAAACCCAACCTCTCTCACGCTCATCCACCATTCTTCCTCTTTTGTTCTGTGCTCATTCTCTTCTCCTCTGTGTTAAAGAATTCAAGCATCCATACATATCTCCTGTTCTCTTTAATCATGGCTACCAGCAAGTGCCGTTCACCGAGCTCTCTCCTCTCGCCTGGCTCTGCGACCGAACCCCTAGCCTCCGCCCTGGCCTTGTGCGTACGGCCTCCATCAAATCCGACCTGACCACCTCCCTGATTAACCTAGCAGCGCCTCTCCTCGGTTCAGCTCGAGGCCGCGCATCAGCCACTGTTCTCGCCTGGATCGGTCATCTCCCCTTTGTATCCTACCCAGATCATCACTTTGCCCTTCACCCGAGTCTCCTCTTCAACTTCACATTTCACCCCTCACCTGACCCGCTGCCACGTGCCTCCTTCCTCTGCCCTTCACTCCGACCACGTGGCCAAGCGTGCAACCCAATCACCTCCGGCCTCTCCATCCATCGCCACCACATGAACTTTGTTCCTCCGCCTCAACCCCTCGCCTCATATTTTTCCAGCATCTCCACTCACCAAGCCCGGCCATCCACCTTAGCCCAGTTGGCCAAACAACCCAGCATGTGCCGTCGCTCCACTGCGCCGAGACAGCCCGGTGCTTCTTCCTTTTCCTCCAACTATCCGCGTTTTTCCACCCTCCGCCTACGAAGGTGCCTCGGCCTTCCATTGCTCCACTGCCGAGACAGTCCGCCATCTCCTCGTCTCAACCACCTGACCTCAACCTCCATCACAGAGGCACCTATCTCCGCCTCCACCCTGCTGTGCCGAATGGCCAGTGTGCCTCAGTCATACACTTCCAGGCGGCTTCATGCGCACCTTTCTCTTCAGCCATGCTTTAGCCGTGCCTCTAGTATGTGTGTAAATTCATGTAAGTTGCTATATATACCATATTATATATTTATGGTTGATTTTAAATTTACATAAACATAGTTATATAAAGTTGTAGACAGCCTGTTAGATGTATATAAAGTGAATGTCAGTTATACATTTTTAATAAGGTAGGATTACACTGATTCATATTATCGGTTTTACTTTAGTATTTGGGTTTCGTAATATATATGTTACAGTGTATTTATTCAAGTGTATGCAAGTTTATATTAGTTTAAAGAAGTTGCAGTATAGATTTGTTGTATTTTATAATATTATATTTTACTATGTAAAGGTTGTTGTAATTTATAAGTGTATAAATATACTTTAAGATCTGCTGTATAGTTTATAAAGTTTATGAAGGTTATTTAAATATATATTTGTATGTATATATATTTATTTGATTTTATATATTAAGTTAGTTCGCAATATGATGTTATATATATATATTGGTTTATAATATATATTGTTTAGAAAAAAAACAGCAGCACGTATATCTGAATATGGTTATAGTATTTGGATACGTAAAAAGTATATTATATGTTAGTTAGATATACTATGGTCATTTCAGAGTATATATGGATATCACGTTAGTTATAAATTATTAGTTATATAGTGTGTAATAATGGAAGTATACCTGGCAGAGTATAAGTTTATAGTTGCAAATTTATAGTGACTTGTTTATGTATATATATATATATATATATATATATATATATATATTTATTTAAAGGTATGTAAGTATTCTGCATTCTTATAAGTGTGTGTGTGTGTATATATATATACTTCAAATTTTATTATGAAGATATGTTTGTTTTGTTTATGTGTTATTATTTAAACAATGATTTTGAAATACCTGTATATATTTTGATTTAAAGGTGTCCGAATTGAGAACATGATTTTTCATAAATTGTTATATATGATTTTATATGTATATAAGCTCACTTATACCACTTGTCTTCACCGATCTAGTTCGAATTTGATTTTGTCAATCTCTATTTATCAGCTTCGTTATCCATTCGAGTTCAATCTTGCCTTGTTTTGAGATTCGTGCCTGGATTCATAGCCCATTCTTTGTCAAATCTATCTAGCCTCCAAAGGTGAGCAATCACTCACGATTAATATTCTTATATTTATTAAGTTTAATTTCAATTGAAACGTCAATTGAAATATGCTGATGTAAGTTATTTACATTGTTATATATGTCATTTTCTATATCTGTTCACCTGTGACATCTGACACCATTATCTGTTATTTATACTGTTGATATATGCCTGTTACTGTTGTTATTTTATTATCATATCTGTTATCACTCTGCAAGTTCCCTATTAGCATAGAATCACTATGGGTTGAAATGATACATACCCGAACGATCTGTAGAATAGGAGAAAATCGTTATGGGTTGAAATGATAAACCCAAGCGATTTTCATTGAATTGAATTTGGGATTTCGGGTTGAAAAGATATATACCCGAATATGTTTAAATTGCGGATTGAAATGATAAATATCCGTATCACTTGACCATAGGATAGAAAATTATATACAGGCACCGTTGGTCTATATATAAACGTTTTGAAAATGATTTCTATGGTTTTGAAGAGAAAAATATGGTTTTGATAAATATTGATTTATAAGATTTATCAAAGTTGATTAAATAAAGTTGATAAATAATATGTTTAAGTATTTATTTAATATCTATATTTTTGAAATATAGATTTTATAATGATTTGAAATTGATTGAAATTATATTTATTTAAGAATTATACTTAAATAAGTTTGATTTGAAATGTATTGAATTTGAAATTTAAAGAAATGATTTACAACTTGAAATTTTAAAGGTGATTTAAATGGATATTTCAAACGTATAAATATTTAAATAAGATATTGGATTTATTTAAATTGTAAATTTAAATTGTATTCAAATGTTATGAAAATGTTAAGTTAATGTTTCAAACTAAATAATTGTAAAATGAATCTGATATGTATATAAATTTATCGAACTTAGTTTTGAAATGTTGAATATTTAAAGCTTTGAAATATATTCAAATTGAAATGGCTTATTTTATGGTTCAGATATGTATTTGAAATTGATAAATTGAAATGGTTTATTTAGAAGCTAAATCGTGTTGAAACGGATGATTCGAGATTTGTTTAAAATAAATTTTTGGAATTCGAGTTAATTTGAATCGATTTATGAAATTTAAGGAAATTAATTTATTTTATAACGAAATTTTGATATCTAAACTGTTAAAAAGGGAAGTGTTATGATTTCCAAAATACTGTGATTTCCAGACTATGATTTCGAAAGCATAAAATTTTGGAAAGTAATATGATTTTGAAAATGGATATTTGAAGTGAAATGATATCGTATTAAATTGGGTTTTGAAATGATAATGATTTTGGTTTGAAGTATAAACTATTTTGAAATGACCACGGTGTTATAATAACGATTGGTTGGCAAAGAGACCGGGATCGGATATGGACATACTCTCTGTCGATACCGAAAACCACTTTGACAACCGTGTACGCGGTGGAGATTCCAGAACGAAGTAGGATGGTGGCGGCGTTCTTAAGGTATGTTACGTGGACCCAACTCCCGTGAGTTGGCATAAGGTGGCTAAAACAGGAGCGATCTCGGACCAGTGAGGTAGCACCTCTTCTCGGACGCATTTCTTCGATATTATACTCTTACTTGTGATTTGATTAGATGGCCATCCTCCGATTTGGGAATGTTGTTCGAGGTGGAACGGTAGTGGCTGCTATGCGTATCCATCAGTCCGTGTGCGTAATTGGTATATCTACCCTGGCATTGCCTAGTTGTGCCGTGTCACCTACCATATCGAGCTTTACTACGATTATGATTTTAAGATCCGACCGCGTTAAGGTTCTCCATCCCCTTAACGCTATTTTCTGATATGATTATACTTTACTTATTTAGACACTACTGTATATAGCGTATATTACTACATAGTAAATAGTTTAACGGACCCTTAGAGGATGGTTATCCCAAACATCCTTTAAGTTACTTGTATTTCAGTTGATATTTCACTTGAGTTGGATTTATTAATATAAGAATGTTAATCCTGACTCGAGTGTTTTGTGTTTTGCTTTACGCTCGGGTCAGACTGAGTGATACAGCATTTGGAGACTCACCTTTGGAGTTGGAGCTTCGCTTGGAGATCCAGCTATCTATCGATCCTGCTTTCAGTTATTCCGTCGATCCAGTGATGTATTCAGATCTGGTATTTGATTATTGTATTGAGACATCCATTGTATTCGAGACCTATGTTGTATCTTGTTTAACTCTGTTAAATATATATGGTAGCTTCATGAACTACTATCCTTTTGTTTCCACTGCATTATTTTACTCTGTGTCTGTGATCTGTGCTTATATTTATTTACTGTATATTCTGAGATTTGCCAAATTTTAATTACAACGCGGTATTTTGAGCAATTCAACTCCGGCATGAGTGTCTACCTATACACTTATAATGGATGCGAATGGTTGAAAATATCGGGTCGTTACAAAAGATAGTGAATAAATAGACTTTCAAAGGACATATTCTCTGGTCAAAAGGTATCTTTTCAGAGAAATAAATGAAGTGAAAAGGTGGAGGAAAATTTAAACATTTGAATTCAAAATTTGAAATTCAAATTCAGGTAGGCATGTCGACATCATGGTAGGGGCCATGTCGACATGTGGCTTTGAATTTTCATGACATGATTTTTCCTAAGTTATCTAATATACATATATATAAATATTATTACTAATGTCTATGTTTCTGAAATATTATTGTACTTATAATATATTTCAAAATGTGTCAAAAATAATAAAAATAATAATAAAATAATAGTAAAAAATAGAAAATAAATTTTAAAATTCAAACAACATATCAATTCAAAATCAATCAATCAATCAATCAATTCAAAAACAACCAATCAATCAATCAATTCAAGCATGCAATTTCAGCCAATGTATTGTAAACGTGTACCTTTTTCAGATTCCGTGTCTTTGGTATTGACTAAATCGAGAATTGCTGTGAAACACAGATTTGAATTATCTTTCTTCTGTTCATCGTCGCTGGAGGATGAGTCAGAGTCATCTAGAGTAGCAGTGAATGCACGTTTCTATTTCTTTGCAGAATCATTGTTTGTAGGAGGGTTTTGCTTATTTGGATGCGGACAGTCTCTTTTGATATGACTTGGTTCGTCACAATTGAAGCATTTGATAAAGTTTGGTACTGTAGTCTGATTACCGGAATTCTTAAAGTTGTTTCTCTTGGAACTATTCAATTTTCTGTACTTCAAGAATTTCCGAAAATTAATGGTCATAAATGCTATCTCTTCATCATTATCACTGTTTGAGTCTGATCCGTCGATTAATGCATTGAATGCCATTGATTTCTTTTCAGATGCTTTGCTATCTCTTCTCCCGATCATTTGAACTTCAAACGACATTAGATTTCCAATCAATTCTTCTATCTTTAAAGTATTGATGTCATTTGCCTCTTCAATTGCAAGTGTCTTTTGATCCCATTCTGGAGTGAGAGAATTTAAAATTTTTCTGACTTGATCTTCTTTCGAAAATTCCTTTCCAAAAAATATTAAAGAATGCACAATATCTTGAAATCGACTATACATATCTGAAATAGACTCATTAGTATTCATTTTAAATAACTGAAACTGATTTGTGAGCATGGAAATTTTGGTCTGTTTAACTTTGCTTGTTCCTTCGTGAGTTACTTGCAAAGTTTTCTAGATTTCATATGCAGACTTACAAACTGACACTCTATTAAATTCATTTCTTTCAAGTGAACAAAACAGAATATTCATTGCTTTAGAATTATTTTGTGCAACAGTCTTTTGCTCTGTGGTCCACTGTGAAAAATTAGTTATGGGTTCAGAATATTTAGTTTGTGTGATATTCCAAGTATCTAATCCTACAGATTGTAAATATATTTTCATCCTACATGCCCAATATGCATAGTTACTGCCATTAAAAAGTGGTGGTCTGGCAGTAGACTGACCTTCTACAAATGAACTAGTGTTGGTGGTAATAGCAGTACTAGTGTTAGTAGCCATTTTGAAATTTTTCAAAATTCAGATAATGAAACTTTTGAAAACAAGGCTTTGATACCAAATGTGAGAAATGCGGATTAAGGATCTTAAGGCTAGAATTAACACTAGAGGGGGGTGAATAGTGTTTTTAAGAAATTTGTTAATCTTTTTGAGTTTATCTTAATTTGTTAACAATGTATGCACTAATCAGACACAGATATGAACACAGAATCAAACACAGATGCAAATATAAAGAAAAAGCAGTAAAGGAAAGAACACACCGGATTTTATACTGGTTCGGAGTTACCCTACATCCAGTCCCGCACAACTAAGTACGGATTTCCTTTCAAAATCAATTCAACAATTACATCCCTCGGTTTCAAGGCTACGAGGTCACCCTCCAGAATCACAATCCTCTGGGTAGAGATACTTGATTTCCGGGGCAACAAGTTCACCCAATTGATTTCCAGGGCTACAATCACACCTTCTCTCGCTCAATTGATTACAAAAAGTCTATAACTCAGATTAGCAGTTGGATCTTGTAGAGATAGTGGAGAGAATCAAAACCAGAAATTATCTAGTTAGATTCGATATTGATTTGGCAGAGTAATGGTGTAATTTGTAAATAAGAAAGTGGAGAAGAAGAAGAGAAGTTAAATCAGAGAAAAGTATTATAAAATTTGTTGAAACTGACCCCTATTTATAGAAGAACAACAGCCATGACCATTCATGAAAAGTTATGGCGAATAGACACTTCTTTTGAAATTTTAATTAAACTGTCACCATGTCGACAAGGTGCCTATGGGCATGTCGACATCCCTCAGCCAAATTTGATGTTTTGAATTTCTATAAAAATAATATTTATCTTATATTAAAACTTTATAAATATACTTGAATATAGTTGAAATTCATAAGTAAATATAAAGAACAATATATATATATATATATTATTTAACTATAATTTAAATCAAAGTATAAATAATTTAAAAGTTAAATATATTATTTGAAAAGATAGTTAAAAATCAGGAGAAATTTTGACTCTAAAAATAAAGATGTTTTGAGGCTAAAATTATTTTAAAAACGGAATCGAGGGTTTTGAATCTTTTTAAAAGTAAAGTTTTGAAATCATTTCGAAAACAAGATAATTTTGAAAAATCATTTGAATTAAGCTTAGTGGATACAAAACAATGTCCCACTAGATTTTCGTAGGTTCCATCCTACTTAGGATTCCATCCCTTTAACGGGCTTGAAGTGGATTCCATTCCACGAATAAACTGGATATTAAGATGCCAGTGCTTTTCTATGAGTTTTAACAAATATTCCTAATAAAACAAACTTAACCTTGAAATCTTGAACTCTTGATAATCTTGATACTCATGAGTCTTCTATCTCTATATCTTGAATCTCTATACTGTACAGTCTTCATTCTTGATACCTGCATGGTTAGATCCTGCATATACATATATATCTAAACTTGTAATGTTAGTATTTATATTTTATAATCTATTCTAAGGTTGTTGTCATCAAAACCATCATCTCATGGACTAACACACTTGTTTACTTTAAAGATTCAAGGCCCAAGCTTTTATACTCATGCCCATGAATCCAAAATCTAGAATTTTCCATTTCCAGAATTTTCTCTTTCTCGATCTCTCTCTATTCACTCATTTTTATTTCACGTATACTTCCTCTATTAAATCATCTTCTTCCTAAAGCCATCAAACGTAAAAAAATTACATCATATCTAAATTCAACAACAAATCTAATTAATTACTAAAAATCCCCAAATTCGAATATATGCTTTTCGATACATGTGTGCACTTGTGGAAGGAACAGAGTTCGCTGCGGAGCTGAGGTTAGGTGTGCGTTCGAGAGAGAAGAAGAGGAGGAAGGAGCGCTTACATGTGAGTGATTTTCACTCACGCGACCTATGCTTTAATCACGTAAGTCATGATATATGGATTATTGGTACCGCGTTTGAGTAAAATATGTACATCTCTGTTTAAACTAAACATTAATGTACATCAAAATTCTTGAATTGCCTTTGCGTTCTTTTGCTACCCAATCGTTGTAACTAATAACCCATCTTCTGTATATAAACAATCAATCCAATGTCTTTAAATCCAAGCTTAGAGATGACTGAATTATTGAAATGAAGGAATGAATCTCACGCACGCATGGACTATGTGATCGAACAAATGAAATAAGGGAGAAGGTCGATTGTATCAGGTGATCGATCTTGCCATTTTCGAATCAACTAGCCGACCTACGATGGCCACCAATCGACCGATGGAGGCCACCGGTCTACCTTTGTTAGCTTACTTTTAAGTGCTTGTTCATGAGTACATATGTGTGTACGCCCATGTTGCATGCGTGTATGTATTTGTATATGTGTGTATGCATGTATTCGTGTATACATATTTGAGTTGTTGGTGCTATAGGTTCCTCCCTTGGTTGTTGCGTGTGTGGGATGGGTTGTGTGAGTGTAATAGCAAGATACGTGGGTTTTGCTGTGTATAACAGTTTGTATATATGTGTGTCGAGTTATTAGTGTATCTGCTGCTTTGGTTGAATTGCACATTTGTATCTTTGTTTCTGTGTATTGCTTCATTTATATATTTTGACTTTGAGAGCAAGTTAGTTTGTTGGATTTTCTTAAGTTTTAATTACTTTGCATATAGTCTTGATAACTCGGTTACTTTATTATTACAACTGCTATTTTTATATATATTTTTTCAGCGAATCTCAGAATTCCACTTCTTGCGAATGAGTATGTGTGTAACTATATATTTGTGCAATCTTAAGTAATTTATGGATGAATATATTTATAAACTACATCTGAAATAAAGTAAATTTACTTATATTATTTAAATAATCATCTATTATTATTTTGTAGAAATGGGAATTTTAATATATATTATATAATTTAAGCTTTGACAATATTTTATTGAATCATGAATAATTAAGCTAATTAGGGTGTTTATAATTATTTAATAATTGAGATTCAAATACTATTGGCAAATGTTAACTATTGATTAACGCTATAAAAGATTAAGAAATTTATTATTTATCGTATAAAATATTATAATAGAGTTTAATTAATTAATTATTTAATAGAGTATATGTTAACATTATTGATCTTTAAATATCCTATTTCTTATATAAGATATGAGATGTTAATGATATCGAACTAGTTGATTTATAACTATAGTTACTTAAATAATCTATTTTTATATTAGTTTATGATTCCTTATCTTCATTATACGAATTTCAATGATATGAATGATTCACCATTGACATGGTTTTGATTGAGATTTTAATATGATATCGTGATCGCATCCTTCTAGTTTGATTTATTGATATGTATTTTATGTGACAAGAAATCTAAATAAATGGTTTAGCGATACCTTATGGATGGTACTTTCAGTAACACTTTTCTGATTATTCCTGACACTCGTTATATAAAATAAAGATGGGAGAGTGTGATGTGAGCACTGGATAAATGGACTAGTAAAACATGATGGTATAGGACGCCATTGTGTTATTAATTCAGCTATTCTTTGCTCGTGGATGACACTCAATATGGTGTTTATCGTATGTGATACTCATTGTGTTAAGTATTTGATAAACACATGGTGACTTATATGTAGAGCCACATGGTGGCCATTGTTAATATTCTATGTGTATGTCTACCTTTTGTCCAGCTCCCTTTATGGTTCGGGAGTAAATCAGATTGGCTAGAATCCACCCCGGTGGCCTAATCGTGGTGTCGCGCCCTAGATTTGTGACACATTGTTGTATTTTATATTCGATGCACATCACATGATTTGGGTTTTGTGTTCCATGGGGTAGGTGCCCCAACATCACGGTATTTGGGTTAGGTGACCCATAAGGTAAGTGCCCTACGATCCCTTGTGTCTCTTAGGCCAATGGTCTGTTACCTATAGGGGCAAAGCAGGGTCATGACCGAGGCTGCGCGTTGACGAGCCACTGGTGGATATGTGTCTTGATGTCTTTCGTGGTAATTAAGGCTATAGGAACAGAATCCGCTACATAGCATACGGCATAGTAGACCCTGTGTTCCTAAAGAGGGCATATAGGAGGGCATACAGCTATCGGTTTCCTGTCTGGTTTTGGATCACGTGAATACTTGTTATAGGAGAAGATCCGGCTACATTGCATAATGCATAATGGACCTGGATTTCTAGAGAGGGCATATAGTCATCAGTCTCTAGTTTTGTTATTGTTCACGTATGGTAGATTGGTATATATGAGATGAGATTATACCTAAGACTATGTCCAGAGTATAGTCAACCCCGTATCCTTCTATCTTTGGCAGAGAGTTTACTTATTATTGATTATATTCGGGCATTGTTATGAGCTGGCTCAGATCTCTCTTATTGATTTTAACGATTTGATTAAGGTATTTTATAATATAAGATTGAGAGATATTTGGTTACTACTTCGTGCTTGCCCGATATACTTAATGATATCTCACTTGTTTTCTAAATTCAGACAATGGTTTTTTGATATGTATGATTCACCAATTTGTGTTGATTACATGATTTCTGATTTGATGCGTTTCTATATGGGTGGTGATGATAGTTTTTCATATCAATTCTGATTGTTTATATGGATTTGAGACATTTAGGAGATGTTATGTCTTGAGGATTGTATTATATATTTACATAGATATACTTTGACATGTCATCTGGTGTTTAGAGTACCTTTGATAGTAACCTCGTATCATTCTTCTTTTTCATACCGTATCACCTTATTTATGATCCTTGACAACCCATGTGTTATTTTATAATACTCGAGTCAGTCCGAGACATTACATGTACATGGATAATACGACCAGCATTTTTTTATTAGGGCTTAGACGAGTTTACATATAAGTTGTTACATAATATTTATCTGTCATTAATTCACCGTATGTATATAGATAGCGTTTGAATTGTATGGTATCCTTATAACATTATTGTATTATATATTATATGTCATCGCTGTGACTGACTCCGTTTTCCCTTCAGTTTATTTTATATTGTGTATTGTTCTGTCCTGGAGGCACACGTGTCTATTGCTGTATACTGATACTGTGTACATATAGGTAAGTTATATATTTGATGTTTTAATATGTACCCATGTTAGTCCAAGGGAATATTCCTGTGTGTGCCCCATATCGCTTCATTCTCCATATTACTCGACAATATTACTTAGTAATACTATTGAGTAGTTTGGGTATAGAAGTGGGGATGTCTCACGATTGCATGTGGAAAACCAAGGAGAACATGAGGGCTGCATATCCGGAGCTCTTTGCATGGTAAGGCCTAGTGCCTATCGTATATCCTTCCACTTTCGATGTCATATAGGGTAGTTTAGTATCTCGCATGCTTGGATAGGTTTAGCTATATTATTGATTGCATGACTATTTGTTTCATATGTTTGATGGTTGCATATGGTTGTGAGGCATGCGGGGTAACTATAGTTGATTATTCTTTGACTTGTTTGGATATTTTTGGGGGCGAAATTCCTAAAGGGGGAGAATGCAGCGATCCGTATTTTACGTATTGGAGGATCGTAAAATATTGTTATTTAATTCATATAAGGTCATATGACTCTAAAACTTTGGAAAATGACAAAAAAATGACATTTTCCACCTTTAAAATTTTTATCAAACATTTTAGACCCAGAAATTCTTGTAAGGTCTATAACTTTTGATAGGGATTGAATTATGGTTTGAAAGCATTTCTGTTGGATCGGGCTTGTGGTTTTTCTTTCTGTACTGTGATCATAATAGGAAAACAGACTTATCATTTAGGAGATATGGCCGTTTCAAAATCTATTTGCTGTTGGATAGATTAATAGGTAATTAGAGAGGTTTAGGGGCTAACCCCAAGGGCCGACTCGGGATTTGTGCCAATAGTGGCTAAAGCAATAACCCACAAATCTTTTCTCTTCTTCCCAAATTAGATTGGAATCCCCATTATCCCTAATTTCATCTAAAATCTCATCATTTCTTTACTAATCTTAGCCTAAATCATCTTTAGAAGCATAAATAGCAAAGGAAATCAGAGTTTCATCATTTTGGTGCTTGAAAACTCAGGATTTTTGGCTATACATTTCAAACGTAGAGATTAGATTGATGTTTCGGGTATTAGGTGTTGTGATGCCCCACCTTGAGACCCACATTAACAAAGAGTATTACTGGGTAATACTGTCTACTAATGCAGAGAATAGGACTGGATAGGAGCGACCATCTATAGCCTTATCTTAAATATTTATTGAATACGTCGACAATGCCATATTTTTTTCCTCAAGTGGATCGACATATCCAATAAATATTTAATACAAAGCCATAGGTGGTTATAGGATCTATCAAAACAAAATACAAGAACTTGAATGCAAAACATGTCACAGAACAGTAGATCATCACATATATGGTTCTTGACCTCTCACTATCCTACACTTTTTCATATAGTTAAAATTAGGTGTTTTAAAACGATTTGGATCTTAAAAACATTTTCCAACTTCAATCGCAATTTATACATGTTTATGGCCGAAATTAAAAAGGTTCAAAATGGTTTCGCAACCCCCTTTGATTATATTTATATGCTAGTGTAAGAGTTAAACCTAGACTAGAATTTGTGTTATAATCATGTTTTGATGGATTGCAAGTGTGTATGGATGCATATGGATGATATTTCGGTTTTGTATGTTGTGCTTTGATAAGGTTTGCTGGTGCTTTTAGGTAGTTAGAAAAGAGATTATTGATTTGGACAAAATAAAGGCAAACACGATCGAAATAGAATAAAACTTGGAGGAAGCGCTCTGGAGGATGGGACAGGCCTATGATTCAAGTCGCATGAAGTTTGGGAAGAGGAATTCATATCGATGATGAGGTGATGGCTGGGTGGAGAGTTTGTTGATCTATTCGGAGAGAAGGCAAGGCTTCGAGACTTAGGCTACAAGACTTTAGGGCAAACTTCGAGCTAGAGTAAGGCAGGACTTCCAGGAGTCAAAGTAGCAAAATAGGCTAAGTTAGGTGGTTGGTACTGATCACTTCAGGCCAGTACCGAGTAGACTTTCTGGCATTTGGTTGAAGCTTAGAGCTTGGAGAGCTTGAGGAATGGAGCATGGAGTTCTAGGCATGCCGTGAAGAAAAGATCGGTGTGGAAAATACTTAGCTAAATCTTGGATAAGTATAGATGAAGGGAATCATATCAGTGCTAACCTCTTTCGGTCGGTACCGATGTGAAATTAGGGGGCTTGGGTGATGCAACTTCCAGGAGAGAAAGTGTTGGCTCTGCAGGTCGTGCAAAAGATGTTTGTTTGTTCGCTATATAGAGTAGCATGTTAGGTTGCAACACACCTTAATGATGCTTGTAGAGTAGCATATTATGTTCGTTATGTGCTAGCTCTTTTTTGCAGGGACATGTTGGGTATGGTTCGTATACCCTTGTTCCTTGCTATAATGAATTATATAATATTTTTTGAGGTTTATTTATCGCTCACACTATACTATTGTCTAACTCGAGGTTTTATGTTTTGCTTCTTATTATCTAGGGTACTCTTAAATGAGTAGGCTAGATAGCAAGTCTAGGTGTACGTGGTGGCTGTGCAGAGGAGGAGCTAGGCAGAGCTTTCTTGTATTATATATGGATATACTATTGCTTATTCTGCTGTGCAACACTGGAGCCTAGGAAGTTTTTGCTTTTCTATGAGATAGTTTATTTAGGTTTATTTCAACCTATATAAACTCCATTACTATGTTGTATAACTCTATGGATCTGTGCTTTGATATTTGGTTTACTTAGTTAATACTGTCTCTCTTGTTTTATATCTTGGATGTATATTATATTTTACTCGATCTGTTGTGAGATATATGATAGGTTCTGTGATGTTTTATTTAATTTCAACCTTTTACAATCATCCTACACCGGCCAAGAACTACAGAACCGCATTATACAGGTATATTGGGAGTTGGTGGTGTAAGGAAGACTTCACAATATGACATACACACAGCGATGCCTAAGATTATATCTTGGATAATCATACAGTAGACATACTCAGGTCCATCATCTTAAACAAATATGAAAATACATATTCAACTATCCTAACAAAACATACATAAAACACAAATATGGCATACCCTTGATATCCAAGGTCATCCCTAAGATAACCATAAAAAGATGAGTACATGATCCAACTTCTTTCGGATTCCTGTTGTTGGAAAAATAGAGAAAAATACATTGATGATTATTTTGATATGGTAGTTAATAATGAAAATTATATTTATAAAGTTCAACCACAACCAAATGAGTATGGTTTCCTAAAAATTAGGAAATTATAAGAAACTTGGGTATCACATGCTTTAAATGTTATTTTTTTTTCTGATACCTTAGATTATAAGTAGTAGTTACTTTTAAAATTGTTTCATTATTTTTTAGAGGGTACAACCGCACCTATTTTGGTAAGGTTTTCATCCTATGATTAACCCTTGGACCCTAGCATAATAAGGGGGTACCAAAATAATTTATATTTTTTATAGATACTTGGAGAAACTAAAGGAAAATGATAGATTTTACAATTTTAAAGGATTCTCCATATATTATGTCATCATATAAACTCTCCTTTTTGTCGATGACAAAAGGGGAGAAAAGATTAATTATTTACAGGAATATATTCAGGGGGAGAGATAAGTCAACAAAGCTTGTCAAAGATTCGTCTGTAGCAAATGGAGTTGTCATCATCAAAAATGGGGAGAATGTTGGATCATAGGTTTTGATTGCTGACACGAAACAAAAATTCACGAATCTACGACTACGACAACATCTGGACTTAACGACTCAAAGTATGGTTCGTATAGTTATATAATTTAACAAGAGTCATCAAATGTGCATAAAAAGTCTAGTTTAGTGCTTTGTTAAAATCTTTCCTCAGGAATCATCATTCACATTCAAATAAACTTGCATGCATATTTTAATCGAATTCAAAACACACACACATATTCTTTAATGTACTGAACTACACTGTTTAGTCGACTGACCAGGAATATTCAGTCGACTGAATCAATAGTTATATTTTTGTATATAACACGGACCAGTCGATTGAACACACCTGGTCAGTTGACTGAGTCTGTGCATGAAGCTTGTGCACTTTTTGAATTCAGTTGACTGACCTTGCACTTTCAGTCGACTGAATCCTGCAACATTCAAAAATTTGAAAAGACACTTCCATATCCCAAAGGTTATCTTCCTTCTAAAGTGTTGCACCCTTTAGCTTTCCACAGAGAACTTTTACCAGAAGTTGTAACTTATCATACACCATAAAAGCACTCAAGTTTCATTAATCAAATCACCGAATTTTCTTATCTTTCTTGATCTATAGTGCATAGCTTTCTTGATTCTATTGCTTACAAAATTCTATACAATCATTGCTTACAATTCCACTTCCATATTCTATAAGAAATTCTAATCTTCCTATTCTTCATACACACACAAGTCCTATTCGGTTACTTAGGCGGTCAAGTCCTGTTCTGTTGCTCAGGCGGTCAAGTCCTATTCGGTTACTTAGGCGGTGTAATACCCTTTCCTCTGGGTTAAGTGAGGGTTGCTAGCTTTAATTCCAGAAGGAGTCTCGGACTGGACGTGGAACGGGAGTTCGAACCAGTATAAAAATTCCTAGTGTCATTTTACTTTACTGCTATTATTTTCCGCATTAGTTATTTATTATATTCCATATTACTCGATCCTATAGCACAATCACTTTCATCAACTTCCCTAGCTTATGCAGTTACAGCCCCGCTAAAGTCCCACAAAATCCCCGCCATAGCGCTCTTCGACCGCTACACTATTTCAAATTAGTGCTATTAAACAATGAAACCACTTTAAGCCCTACTATTTTCTGTTACACCCGCTAAATCAAGGCTTTTTAGTGTCCGTTTTAGCAACATTAATGTACAAAGATTGATTTGAGTAATTCTCTTTTAAACCGAATCACCAAAGTTATGGTACAGACCTAATTTTAAGGCATAAATACTTAATATACGTAAGAAATCTATTGTGGTCACTAAATCTAGTTTGCATAAATCATGATATTCTTCGGTATTGTTATATAAGTAAATAATATATTTTTTCAACACAAATAATGTTAGACTGAGAATAAACTAAAATTAAATATTTGGTTTTTATATCTAATGAAGCATTTTGGACCTCCGCTATTTTCTGTTATATCTCCGCTTTATCTCCATTGTAACTTTTTTACACCTCCACCGATATAGGACCGTTAAGCGCTTTAACTTCATAGTCCCTAGCTATCCTCGATAGCTGTATAATAGCTCCATACGGGGTGTCAAGGACCACTAGCTTAATTGGCTAGTGGTACGATGCATTAGACATAGATTCCTTAGGTCATGGGTTTGAATCCCTGAGATATCAAAATGATTACTTTGCTTGAATGAAGTACCACCCTTAATATAAAAAATAGCTCTGTACGAGGTCGTAATACTTCATGGACATGCGGTTTCATGAATAATTTATGTAATCCATAATCATACAAATGATCACCCAGACTTTCAGCCTCATAGTTAATCAACTTAGCTCTCAGCCTCGAGAATAATCATATGGTCTCTCAGACTCTCTATAATCTACTAGCTCTAAGTAACATAGATAGTCATCTTGATCTAAGTCCTATGTGTTCTCAACATCATATATAACTATTTCAGCTTCGGTCTTGTCATACGATCTAATCAACTCTCAACTGCATACTCAATGATCTTATGTAAGTGAATAAGTATGTGTCTATAACATCTCATCAATGACCAGATGGGAGACTTAGCTCTCAACCTACTTTAGGATCTTTCCTCCTGCGTTCTTAACGCTACACCTACAATCTTTAATTACCTCAACGGCCATCATGACTCAATATCCATCGAGTAAAAGACTACGCTATGCAATGGTCATGACCATGTAGGACCCTAATGGTAACAGACTGGTGGTCTATGTGACATGGGGGCAATGGCTCTCAACCTTGGCTCTTAACCATACAGATTAAAAGGTATGTCACTAATTCACAAAGCGACCCCGCAATTAGGCTGCGAGGATGGATACTAACCTAATCTTGTTTACTCCATGCCAAATAATAGGAGTATACACAAACAATAAGTAGACATGCTGATTACTCTCTTTCCATTTGTATTTATTCCTTTTCTTTCTTTTTCTCATTGCTAATCTATTTTTCTACCCTAACAAGTTAGCCCAAAGTTTCAAATAAAATTCACATTTTTTCTCCACAAATATTTCACTACCATTTCATAATTTTCGAATATTTACTTTATATAATTTATACCAATTAAATAATTATTTCCATATTTTCCTCTTAAAGCTCAATTTCAATAACAATTTATAAACTCCTTTTATAAGTGAAATAAAATTCATTTTTCTATAAAAATAATTTCTTTGTCTTATTCCTAATATTTAATTTTATAAAAATTATTTATTCATTTTTAATATATTTAAAATCATTTGACCTTTCAAAATACCCAAATCCATTTAAAAATCATAATTTTCTCAGGTAACTTTATTTTGTTACTTTATGAAATATTTTTCTCCTATAACTTCTATGTTATTTCTATTTATTCGCAATTTTACTATTAAAACCCATTTCCAATTAATCAAATCTTAATTTTAATTTTCAATTAATCCTTTCTCAACTACAGTTGTTAGATGAAACTTTGTTTAATTATCTTGCATCTATATTACAGACTATATAGAATGCTCATATATTGCTTATTTTGAATGTATATGGTTAGTTATTCATATTTTGATAAAAAAATTTCTAATTGAGCGTTATGTAACTAATGCACATGTTGTGTGTGCTACTATACTAGTGTGAATAATGAGACTTTTGGCTCTAAGTGAACAGTCAATCACAATCAGAACTTTAAGGCCAAAAAGAAGAGAAAACCTATTGTCAATTCTAACTTGAAAAATAAATGGAACAAGACAATGTTTTAACAGCTGTAAAATGGGACACTAGAAGCGAGAGTGAAAGGCTACTCCAAAAAAAAATAAAGGAATATCTAACGATGTTAAGATAACGGAGATAGATGAAATGTAGGAAATCGTTGTTATAGTTTTAGATCAACAGGAAGTGCTCATGGTAAATGAAAATGGTTCAAAATTTCTAGGCAAAGGAAACATGGAGAGTTAGTTTACTTCCAACAAGAAGCTCATCCATACAAATGAGCTTTATGTGCCCGATATTTAGAAGAATTTGGTTTTTGCATCCATTTTATGTAAAAAGTTATAAAATTCATTTGGAGGCGGATAATATAATTCTATCCAAAAAGATGCATTCACGGGTAAATGATATGTAATGGTATGTTTAAACTTGGTACTGATGGAATAAAAGAACATTCTCTTATACTATTGATTCTTTTTTCCATATGGCATGCTCGTTTAGGACATTTAAAATACAAATCTTTAAAATATGTGTCTAAGCATGATATTATTTTACATACAAATAGTGATTATGTTAAATGTGAAGTATGTATAAAAGACAAGTTAACTAAGAAACATTTTCCTAGCATTGAAAGGAACTTTGAGCTTTTGGATTTAATCAACTTTGATATATGTAGATTGAATGAAATTTTAACAAGAGGTGGGAAAAGATATTTTATATCCTTTATTGATGACTTTTCAAAATATACATTTGTGTATTTACTTTACTGAGTAAACGGATGTGTAGTGCGAGATTACAGAACCAGAAAGCTTTAAATAAAATTAAAAAATAGTCTTCCGATCAACAAGCATGGTCGGTAGCATCAAAATAATAGAGTACTAAATATTCATAAAGTAAAAACCACTAGTCTTCACCATAACAAAATGCAAGCAAAATATATACAACCAAATGAAACAGAAACAAGCAAAAACAAACGGCGGCACCAAGGGCATGCAGAAGACATAACTGAACAAGGAGCGAAAGTAGCTTGTTTGATGTAAGGATGATGCATTTGAAATGTTTAATAGTCATAAATTGGAGGGGGGAAACCTAAAAAATGGAAAAATAAAGATTCTTCGAAGCGACAAAGGACGAGAATATTTTTCAAATGAATTCTCCAACTTTTGTGAAGTATATGGCATTGTGCATCAACAAACGCCCCTTATTGTAACAATCTGCTATCTACAACATCTCGATTCATGCATAAAATGGCACAGGCATCTCGGACCTCGTAAACGGCAGATCATTTTGAGATAAAATTTAAAACAAATCATTGAACTATCTACAATGTTCTACACTTTCTAAATCTCACACTAGAAGGAGAAAATATAATAATCGATAATACAATCTCAGATAAATAAAATAATGGAGTACCAAATAAACTCCAACCACTATATCTCTGTATATTGTAAGTGGGAACAGTCTAATGTCTGGAAATAACTAGTGTAACAACCGGTATTTCGAATCTTTCGCATCCGCACATGTCGGACTTGAATTTCTGAAAATATCAGATTGTAAATTTATATTTGGCAAAACTCAGAATATACAGTAAATAAATCAATCACAGACACAGAGTATTACAAAAATAAGTAGTGGAATAGATAAATAGTAGTTCATGAAGCTACCATATAAACATCAGAGTTTGAAATAAAATACTACAGAATATCTCAAATACAATCTAGTCTCAAGTACAAATAGATGACAAGTCTGAACAAAACAACTGGATAGATGAAAGCTGAATAGATATAGATGGATCTCCAAGCGAAGCTCTAAACTCCAACGGTGAGTCTCAAATGCTATGACACTCAGTCTGACCCGAGCGTAAAGAAAAACACCAAACACTCGAGTCGGGATTTACATTCTTATATTAATAAATTCAACTCAAGTGAAATGTCAACTGAAATACAATTAACTTAAAGGATGTTTGGGATTTCCATCCTCTAAGGATCCGTGGAACTATCTACTATGTAGTACAACACGCTATTAGAATATGTCTATAGTAAAGTAAACTATTAAAGTAGCATTAAGGCGTTACCCATATCCCCCTTAACACATTTTTATATATTCCCATAGTCTATACAGTACCGTAATTCCTCCGTAAACTGGAGGGCTATCAGAGGGCACTCCATTGGTATGGTACAGACCAAACTTGTAGAAGGTGCGATAGGGCATGCGACAAGGCACTCGAGGCAATGCCAGGGTAGATATATCGTTTGCGTATCCGGACTGGTGGTAACGCATAGCAGCTACTACCGCCCACCTCATGACACACTCCCAAATCAAAGGGTGCACCCAATCAAATCACAAAAGCAATAGAATGGTATCGAAGGAATGTGCCCGATCGGAGGAATGACCTCACTTGGCCCGGCGTGGCTCCTGTTTTAGCCGCATCAAGATGACTCACGGGACTTAGGGCTACGTAAATACCGTATGGAATCGTCACCAAACCATCCTACTTCATTCTGGAATCTCCACCACGTACACAGTTGTTAAAGTGGTTTTCGGTATTCGCAGAGAGTATGACAATATCCGATCTCGGTCTCTTTAACAACCAAACGCTTATTTCACACCATGGTCATTTCATTATAAATAGTCTACTTCATATCAAAGTATCATATTCATTTCAAAACCATATCAACTCGATATCATTATTCAATTAAAAAAAATATTCATTGTCAGAATGTAACACTTTCAAAATTTATAACACTTTCGAAATCATAACACTTTGAAATCGTAACACTTTGAAATCATAACACTTTGAAATCATAACACTATCCACCTGAACAGTTTAGATGTTGAAAATAGTATATATATTAAAATACTTTATAAATTAAAATAGTTTATATATATAATGAAATACTTTATATAATAAAATTAGTTTCCTTCAATTTCGCAAATTGATTTAAAACATCTTAAATTCCAAAACTCAATTTAAATCAATTCCAGTTTAACCATTTCAAATTAAAGTTCAAAGATTCAAGTTTAAGTATTCAAACATTTACAATATAAATTTCATTTATATTTCAACATTTAACTTTAAATTTATTCAAATTGGAAATTATTCCCTAACCATTTTTATAACAATTTATTTAAATCATAATTTATAAATTTTAATCGATATTAAATATTCAATCACAATTTTATTTAAAATTGAGAATATTCATTTAATCACTTTTTATCAAATCAAGTTATAAATCATATTTTCAGAATATCAAATCAATAAGTTCAATTAAATTCTAATTTAAATTCAGTTTATTAACCAATTTAAAATTCCAAGTCAACATTGGTTTATCTTCCCAACCTTTATTATTAAAGTTATAAAACTATTTTAAAATATTAATAAAATTTTAAATAAATACTTAAACATATTATAAACCAATTAAATTAAATTTATTATATTTTAAAAATCAATATTTAATAAAACCCATATATTTCCTTTCAAAACTTTGGAAATCATATTTCAATATATAGACCAACAGTGTCCATATATAATTTTCTATCCTATGGTCAAGTGATACGGATATTTATCATTTCAATCCGTAATTTAAATATCTACGGGTATATATCATTTCAACCCGCAATCCAAAATTTCAATTCAATGAAAATCGCTTGGGTTTATCATTTCAACCCATAACGATTTCCTCCTATTCTATAAGATCGTTCGGGTATGTATCATTTCAACCCATAGGGAATTCTATACTAACAGGGAAGTGGCAGAGTGAGAACATTTATGATAATAATATAACATATCAACAACAAGCATATATCATCAGTGACAATAAAATATAATATAAACAACAAGATATGGTATCATATCCCACAGGTGAAAAATTACAGGTAATAACATATCATATATAGCAATTATATAAATAACTGTTCAATTTAGCAGCATATTTCAATTGTCGTTTCAAATGAAATCAAATTTAATAAATATAAGAATGTTAATCGTGAGTGATTGCTCACCTTTCGAGGCTAGAGAGATTCGACAATGAGATGAGTTAGAATCCTAGCACGGATTCCAAAGCAAAGCAAGATTGAACGTGAATTTGACGAGCAAAGCTGACAGCTTGGAATTGACGAAATCAAATCAAAACTGGATTGTTCAAGATCAATGGTATAAGTGAACTTATATATATAACTATATATAACTATATATAACTATATATATGTAAAAAGAATCATATTCTAAATTCAAACATATACTAAAATAAGATATACATATTTATTTTCAAATCAATAATTTAACTTTAATATCAAAAAAATAAAATCTATATATATATATATATATGAAAAACCAAATTCACATATACACTGAAACCAGATTATACTTACATTTAAAAATCCATACATATAATATTTATAAAACAGAATACGAGAAATAACTTTATAATATACATAACATGTAATAGCCAAGCAAGCTTAGGCAAAGTACAAAAGTAAGGTGGCAGGCTATATACGTATATATACAAGCTACTTAAAATACCCACAGACTATATATATTTTTACAATATATACATTTAGACCTTTATATAAGAAATAAATATATATATAATCAACTATTTAAAACTAATATATTATAAACAACTACACTTAAAACTTGCATATAAAAAATACTTTTATACTATAATATTGTAAGCCAGACCTTATATATACGCATATTTAATACTGTAAGATATAAAACAAAAGAAAACAAAGCAGCTTGTATATAAATATATATATAAACTAATATAACATCTGATATACAATAGATTAATGTATATACCAATATATGTAAACCACTTTATAAGATTTAAAAATCAATATATATCACCAAATATATTTAGTTAATATATAGTATATACTTCTTTTATATAAATTTCTTATATATTATATACAGTAATCATATATATACTATAAACCTATATACTTTGTAAACATGTCTATATAACCGTATATATTCAAACATTGCCTCAAAAATACAAATTAAAGTTTAAAATAAAACTCTTATGTTAGATAGAAGGCCAAACTTACGTATACATATTTATACAAAACAAACAACAAACTAAATATAACTTAGGTAATCATATATATAAACTGACATAAATATAAATATATATTATCACATATATAAATAACATCTAACTTACATAGCTGTTGGGTGTAGTGTTCGGCAAGCAAGGAGGATAGGTGGCCTCGGGAGGGTGGTGAGAGTGGGACTAGGGTGGCCTGGGAAAACATGACGGAGCAAGGAGCTTGAAGAGGCTATCGTCTAGGCTTGATGGGTCGGAGGTTACACGTCCGCGTACTGTCATGGAGGAGGAGGGAAGTGGAGCAAGCAAAGGTAGAATGGTCGTGTGTTGGAGGATGAGGGGTGGCGGTGCCTTTGGGTTGAGCTGCCGGAGGATGTTGTTGAATCATGAGTTTTGATTCATGACCAGGAGCATTAACAAAGACTATATGGCGATAGCAACAAAAAGAGAGTAACATATACATGGTATAAGCTACAAAGAGAAGAGACTTCAAAACTAGTTTTCGTATGATTATTTATTATGTTTTTGAGTCTTAGATATGTTCAGATACTGTTAAAATCATTCCTCAAGTAGTTACACTTGCACACAGAACAAATTATTTTCGTTTGTATATGCATTGAAATTCACTATGCAAAATTGCACAGGTCAGTCGACTGATTATAGTCGACCAGTCGACTGATCTGGTGCAAAATGCACAGTGAACATAAAATATATATACAAATTTGAATTTCAGTCAACTGAGCTTCTGAACTCAGTCGACTGACCGACGTATAACAGCTATATTTTCTGAACTGATGCTTCCTCTCGCGAACTGTTTCAATCCAATTCGAAGAGTAATGGCTTCACAATTGATTGAATCTCTTAGCAAAAGGTTGTATCTATCTATGCACTATATAAGCACATCAAAATAATTTTCCAAATCACTGATTCTTGAATAATTTACTGATCTTACTCTTTATATTCTCTGCATTCAAAAGCAATCAAACCATCTTCATTGCTTGAATCCTTGAATTCATATTCATATTCTTTGATTCATAGCGATAATCTTCCTTATATATCTTCACACAAACTCATATACTTGAGGATTTGATTATAGGAAGGGTGTACACACATTGACATATATGTGTTATCAAGAACACATTAGTCAGACAATTTTATATACTAGTAGAAGTCATGTTCTGCTGCTCAGGCATTGTGAAGTCCTCTTCAGTTGTTGAGGCATCCGTGTTCGGCTGCTCAGGGGTTGTATAGACCTGTTCCTCTGGGTTAAGTGAGGGTTGTTGTTTTAGTTAAATTCCAGAAGGAGTCTGGGACTGGACGTAGAACGAGAAGTTCGAACCAGTATAAAAATCTTGGTGTGCTCACTTTTATTTTACTCTACTATCTACTATCTTTGTTTTAATCTCATACATATTTAGTATATTTCCATATTACACGATCCACAGTCACTTTCATTTGGTATCAGAGCAAGGCATCTTATAACCGTTACACGGTTATTTGATATTTTGCTAATATGGAAAACAACACCAGCACAAGCACTGTCACTACCACTAGTTTTATTGAAGGTCAATCTATTGCACGACCACCACTATTCAATGGTTTGAACTATAACTATTGGGCTACTAGAATAAAAATCTATATGCAAGCTAATGGTTATGACACATGGAATATCACTCAAACTGAATATCACATACCAACTACTCAATTTTCAGAATGGTCTAACACACAAAAACTAGATGCTACCGCTAATGCAAAAGCTATGAACATGCTATTTTGTGCTTTAGACAAAAATGAGTTTGATAGAGTTAGCATGTGTACTACTGCTTATGAAATATGATGCACATTGAAAATTACTCATGAGGGTACTAACAAAGTCAAACAAAGCAAGATCTCTATGCTTAAGAATCAATTTCAGAATTTTAGAATGAAGCAAGATGAATCTATAAACAATATGTACTCTAGATTTCAAGATATATATCATTCACTTTTGGCACTAGGAGAAAAATTTACGAATTTTGATATCGTGTCCAAAATCCTAAACTCTTTAACCGATGAATGGGAAAGAAAAGTCTTAGCTATTAAAGAAGCAAACGACCTTTCTACCATGAAACCGAAAGAGTTAATAGGAAATTTAATATCCTATGAAGTAAATTTACAAGCAAAAAGAGTTCAAGCACAAGACAAGAAAAATATGGCATTTCATGTAGAACAAGAGGAATCAGATTCAGAGGATGAAGATTTAGCTTTCATAGATAAAAAATTTTAGAAATTTTTGAAGTACAGAAAAGGAAATCGAAATAATGGCAAAAGAAACTTCAACAATAAGCCATCATCCTTAGTACTAGAATGCTTCAATTGCCATAAGAAGGGTCATATACAAAAAGATTGTCCAGAACAAAGGAAGGGAAAACAAAATAAATATAGAAAGGACAAATTCAAAAAGAAGGCATTTTCGGTGACATGGGATGACTCAGATTCTTCGTCTTCTGAATGTAGCAGTGATAGTGAAAATGAACAAGCAAATGTCTGCTTCATGGCTACTGATAATGAGGTCCCATTTAAGAAAAGAGGAAAATGGATACTCGACAGTGGCTGCTCAAAACACATGACAGGAGACAAAAATATGCTAACAAATATCACATATCCAGATGGAGGCTCTATCACATTTGGAGACAATTCCAAAGGTTATATCATCGGCAAAGGCAATGTGAGCAATTACGGTATATCTAATTTACCTCTCATTTCCAATGTTTTACTTGTCAAAAACTTGAAGCATAATTTGTCAAGTATTAGCCAATTGTGTGACAAAGGATTCAAAATCTCATTTTCTAAGGATAAGTGTAGCATTTATGATCACAATGAAAATCTTATCTTTGAAGGTAATAGAGATAGAAACATATACGTTCTGAATATGAAAATTAATCATAATTCAGATATGTGCTTAATAGCCCAAGAGAATGATCCTTGGTTATGGCACAAGAGATTCTGTCATATTAACTTCAAAGCTATAAACAAACTTTCTAAAAATGATTTAGTCAAAGGATTACCAAAAATGAACTTTAAAGTTGATCATATTTGTGATACATGTCAATTAGGAAAGTTAACTAAATCATCTTTTAAATCTAAGAAAGTTATTTCTACATTACAACCACTTGAATTACTACACATGGATTTATTTGGACCCACTCAAGTACAATCCATAAATCACAATAAATATGTGTTTATAATAGTATATGACTTTTCTAGATATACTTGGACCTTTTTTATAAAAAATAAAAGTGATACTTTTGATCATTTTAAAATTTTAGTTAAGAGAATTCAAAATTTAAAAGGATTAAAAATTAAGAACATTAGAAGTGATCATGGAGGAGAGTTTGAAAACGAAGTTTTTGATCATTTTTGTAAGAAGAAACAAATCTTTCACAACTTTTCATTTCCTAGAACTCCACAACAAAACGGAGTTGTAGAACGGAAGAATAGAACTCTACAAGAATGTGCAAGAACTTTGTTAAATGGAAGCACACTTCCAAAACATTTCTGTGCAGAAGCTGTAGCAACTGCTTGTTATGTTTTGAATCGGTTTTCTATTCGACCTCTTACCAAAAATACTCCATATGAACTTTTTACTGGAAGAAAACCAAATATTTCATATTTTAAAGTTTTTGGATCAAAATGTTTTATATTGAATACCAAAGATCAGCTTGGCAAATTCGATGCGAAATCTGACGAAGGAATCTTTCTAGGATATTCAGATCGAAGCAAAGCTTATCGGGTATTTATTAAAAGAACAAATACTGTTGAAGAAACTCTTCATGTATCTTTCGATGAAAACTTTCTACAAAAACCAAGTATAAGAGATGATGAAGAACTTCCACATAACGTCAAAAATACGGATAATATAAATTTTGAAAATAATGAAAACATAATTGATAATTCTAGAGAAGATGAGAATGTTGTTCATCACAACAATGAGTTAAGATCTCCACCAAGAATATTACGGGGTCATCCCGTTCAAAACGTCATTGGAGAAATTAATTCAAACGTCCGAACTAGAAGTCAATTAATTCAAACGTCCGAACTAGAAGTCAATTAAATCAAATGGGCCACGTAGCATTCCTTTCCAATATCGAACCTAAAAACCCTAAGGAAGCTTCTACAGACGACTACTGGTTCATTGTAATGCAAGAAGAACTAAATCAGTTTGAACGCAATGAAGTTTGGGAGTTAGTAACTAGACCAAGTGATCAAACTGTTATTGGAACAAAATGGGTCTATAAAAATAAGGCGGACGAACAAGGCCACATCACCAGAAATAAAGCAAGGTTAGTCGCTCAAGGTTATAATCAAGAGGAAGGAATTGACTACGAAGAAACGCTTGCTCCTGTCGCTAGATTAGAAGCAATATGTATTTTATTGGCCTATGCATGTTTTCTTAATTTCAAACTTTATCGAATGGACGTTAAAAGTGCCTTTCTGAATGGTTATATAAAATAAAATGTGTATGTTGAACAACCTCCTTTATTTAAACATGAGAAATATCTAGACCATGTCTATAAACTTAAGAAAGTTCTTTACGGTTTGAAACAAGCACCATGTGCTTGGTACGAACGACTTAAGAGTTATCTAATAACTTCTGGATTTCAAATTGGAAAGGTTGATCAAACACTTTTCACTAAACATTCAAAAAGGAATATTTTAATTGTTCAAATTTATGTAGATGATATCATTTTTGGTTCTACCAATGAAACATTATGCCAGGACTTCTCCGAAATTATGACCAAAGAATTTGAAATGTCCCACATGGGAGAATTATCATATTTTCTTGGTTTACAAATCAAACAATTACTAAATGGTATTTTTATTAATCAAGAAAAATATTGTAATAATTTAATCAAATGCCTCGGAATGGAAAATACTTCTGCCAAACCAACTCCTATGAGTCCAACCACACATCTGGATAGAGATGAAAATGGTAAAAGTGTTGATCAAAAATTATACCGAAGTATTATTGGATCATTACTATATTTAACAGCCAGTCGTCCTGACATAATGATGAGTGTTTGTTTGTGTGCTAGATTTCAAGCCAATCCAAAGGAATCACATTTAAGAGCAGTAAAACGTATATTGCGTTATCTTAGTAATACCAAGGATTTTGGACTTTTCTATCCAAAAGAGTGTCCTTTCGAAATAGTATCATATAGTGATGCTTATTTCGGAGGATCTCGTACAGATCGGAAAAGTACAAGCGGTACGTGCCATTTTATTGGAAAATCGTTAGTTTCTTGGTTTAGTAAGAAACAAAATTGCATTTCGCTCTCTACATGTGAGGCAGAATATATTTCTACTGCCTTAGCTTGTGCTCAAGTAATCTACATGCAACAGACACTTAGAGATTTCGATATAAATTTAACAAGTTCTATCATATATTGTGATAACACAAGTGCTATCAACTTGTCCAAAAATCCAGTCAATCATTCACGAACGAAACATATTGACATTCGTCATCATTTTTTTCATGATAACATTGAAAAAGGAACGAACAATTTGGATTTTGTTTCTTCAGATAATCAGTTGGCTGATATATTTACAAAGCCGCTTCTCGAAAATATTTTTGTAAAACTTCGACGAGAACTCAGAATCGTCTCTTTTAAGGATTTGTAAAATTTTCTATCCGAGTAAAATTCTGCAAAATCTTTGCATTCTTCACTATTTTTAGTCTATGATTATGTTCTCTCAAGTGTTCTCAGCCTCAAGTTAATTCTCTTTTTAGCATACTCTTCACCTATTTAAACTTCCTACCACCTCTTTTTAATCAACACTTTTCTTTTTAATATCATCTTATCATTCCTATCAATTTCTGCAATTCACAATGATGTTCGACCTATTTATCCTTCTCATTTCAATGGCCTCCAATGGCCATGATGATTCCGACCAATCAACAACTGACTATTCAACACCATCCTCCGCTTATACTTCTTCCTCTCGATCATTACCTACACCAAATCCTTGCTATGAACCTGCTAGGTTTGTATCTCCGCAAAATCATACCGGACATACTCCAGAAAAGAAGAAAGCTCGTCGTTTCTTATTCTTCGGTTCTCCGTCAACTAAACAAAAGATTGATGATATGCATCATTAACAACGGGAACAACTAGAACTCCAACGAGAAATGTACTATGAGCAAAAAGTTAATTCCAAACGTCTTAACTTTCTGGAGCAACTCGGTTGGAAAATTTGTGGTTGTTCTACATCTAATGTTCATCAACCAACATCATCTTCCTATCACAATCCATGGGAACCCAGTCCTCGACCACCTCCGGTCTCACCACATACAATGACTCGTAACAATATATGGTATCCATTACGACCGCACATTGAAGATACAAAAGTAGAGCCGGATGAACAAACGACACCACATAAAACACCTCGAAAGACACCATGAAAATCATCTAAATAATTTTTGTGTCTCTTTATCTATGTCATTTTATATATTTTATGGTGTATTCATCCACTTTTTGTATAAGCTTTGATATATATTAGTTTTTGATTGCTTAACAAGCTCACTGTGCATTTTAATAACAGTCAGTCGACTGACTGCATCGGGACGGTCGATTGAATACAGACCTAGAAAACTCTCGGGTTCCAGTTCAGTCGACTGACATGCTGTATTCAGTCGACTGAACGACGTTTCTGAGCCTTTTTACCCCCCTTTCCATCTCCTTTTTAACCTATCTCTTCATATTTTCACTTTTACTTTCCTCTTTTTTACCCAATCCCATTTTTCATCCTTCTACCATAAAATTTACCACAAATCATGCCTCCCAAACGTTCAAAAACCGTTGGATCATCCTCAACTGCAGCCATAGACTCTCTTATCTCTCAATGGCTCTTTGATCGGACGGCAGTGGAAAGATGGAACGCAATGAAATCGGAAAGGATATTTGAAGGTTCTTTTATGGTATTCCCTGATTTTGAATCTTATAGGCTTCGAGAATTGGCTGATCAAAGTGGCTTGCAATCTTTAATAGACTTAAAATTGAATAGCCATAAGATTAATCACATTATGGTTAAGCTTTTCTATGCTAATCTTAACTTAGCACATCAACAACCTAGACATACCAACAATTGTGTGTGGAGTCTTGTTTGCGGCAAACCTGTTTGGTTTTCTCTCAATTGCATTACCCATATTTTACAATCACCAAATCATGGTGTCACCTTTGATGAAGTAGAATGCAACATGGCAACTCGAGATAGAATAAGTCATCAATTTTTGGATGATGATGTAACCGATGTAAAATCAATGTCTCTACGTCCTAAAGCTAGGATTATGCATAGGACCCTAATGAAAACTATTCTACCAAGGACCGGGTCATATGAGCTTGTCTATCAAAATAATTTTAAAGCTCTATATGCAATTTGGAGTAACACGCAAGTCAACTGGATGCAATTAATTTTAGATGAATTCCTCTCGTTTAATCAAGGAAAAATGAATGTGATCTATTTTGGGGAATACATTATGCGTCTTCTTATCAACTTGGAAGTGCCCTTTCCTGATTCCGAAGTGTCAAATCTTGGTGCTATAAACATGAGAACTCTTAGTCTCATGAAATTACCTGTTACTCCTCCTCCTATTATGAATTATGATGCATGGAAAGCACGCCAACGTGCGCGATGTCAACAACAACAAGATCAAGGTCCTTCCTTTCAACCACGTCGCTCACCTACTCCTCCATCACATTCCAAAGATGACGAGATTCAACTTGCAACCTCCAGTCATTCAACCCAATAATCTATTGAGATTTTATCACGGAACCAACTTGTTCTCGACACACATTTGAAAAGGGTTGATAAAAAGCTTGAAAAAATCAAAGGTTTTTTCTCCATCTTATGGGATGCTATTTCTTGTTCTACCTCTACTTCGACCATGCCATCTACAGGAAAACGCCCTGCGCCCCAATTACCTCGAGCACATCCGAGGATCACACTGGCACGGACACTAGCGGAACTAGTAGAGGTGGACATGGTAGTGAAGCATCATCTCGAGGCAAGTCTACGCCATTCTAGAAAAACAAACTAAATATAACTTAGGTAAACATATATATAAACTGACATAAATATAAATATATATTACCACATATATAAATAACATCTAACTTACAGAGCTGCTGGGTGTCGTGTTCGGCAAGCAAGGAGGATAGGTGGACTCGGCAGGGTGGTGAGAGTGGGAATAGGGTGGCCAGGGAAAACATGACGGAGCAAGGAGCTTGAGGAGGCTATCGGCTAGGCTTGCTGGGTCGGAGGTTACTCGTCCGCGTGCTGTCATGGAGGAGGAGGGAAGTGGAGCAAGCAAAGGTGGAATGGTTGTGTGTTGGAGGATGAGGGGTGGCGGTGCCTTTGGGTTGAACTGCCGGAGGATGTTGTTGAATCATGAGTTTTGATTCATGACAAGGAGAATTAACAAAGACTATATGGCGATAGCAACAAAAAGAGAGTAACATATACATGGTATAAGCTACAAAGAGAAGAGACTTCAAAACTAGTTTTCGTATGATTATTTATTATGTTTTTGAGTCTTAGATATGTTTAGATACTGTTAAAATCATTCCTCAAGTAGTTACACTTGCACACAAAACAAATTATTTTCGTTTGTATATGCATTGAAATTCACTATGCAAAATTGCACAAGTCAGTCGACTGATTATAGTTGACCAGTCAACTAACCTGGTGCAAAATGCACAGTGGACATAAAATATATATACAAATTTGAATTTCAGTCAACTGAGCTTCTGAACTCAGTCGACAGACCGACGTATAACGGCTATATTTTCTGAACGGATGCTTCCTCTCGCGAAGAGTTTCAATCCAATTCGAAGAGTAATGGCTGCATCTATTGATTGAATCTCTTAGCAAAAGGTTGTATCTATCTATGCACTATATAAACACATCAAAATCATTTTCAAATCTCTGATTCTTGAATAATTTACTGATCTCACTTACTCTCTATATTCTCTGCATTCAAAAGCAATCAAACCATCTTCATTGCTTGAATCCTTGAATTCATATTCATATTCTTTGATTCATAGCGATAATCTTCCTTTCATATCTTCACACACACTCATATACTTGAGGATTTGATTATAGGAAGGGTGTACACACATTGACATACCTGTTTTATCAAGAACACATTAGTCAGACAGTTTGATATACTAGAAGAAGTCATATTATGCTGCTCAGGCATTGTGAAGTCCTCTTCAGTTGCTAAGGCATCCCTGTTCGGCTGCTCAGGGGTTGTATAGACCTGTTCCTCCGGGTTAAGTGAGGGTTGTTGTTTTAGTGAAATTCCAGAAGGAGTCTGGGACTGGACGTTGAACCGGAAGTTTGAACCAGTATAAAAATCTTGGTGTGCTCACTTTTATTTTACTCTACTATCTACTATCTTTGTTTTAATCTCATACATATTTAGTATATTTCCATATTGCACGATCCACAGTCACTTTGAGATGTTGCTTCGGTGGAAGGTGGCTGCACTCGGCCTGGGTATGGCTAAGGGGAGAGGAAGTGAGGGGTTCGGCTAGAGGGATTTGGTGAGGTGGAGGCTCGGCAATTGGATGGAAGCTCGGCCAAGGCTGAGCAGGTGGCCGATGAAATAGAACAGCATGGGTTCGGTAGGTTGGTGAAGTTCAAGGGGAAGAGGATGTCAGGTGGGGAAGGAGGGAGGAATGGGAAGGAGGTCGCACGTGAGATGTGAGAGGGAGAGTGGAGGAGAAGGCTTCTCAGGTCAAAAACAAAATATATATATTTTGATTATAATTTCGAACAGAATGAAAATGTAGAAGCTTTGCTTCTTTTTTCTTTCAAATGAAGAATATGAACAAAAGAAGAGGAAGGAGAATGAGCAAGTTGAATAAGAAAAATGACGTGAACAGTGGGAGTAGTAAGGGTCAAAAGCTGAATTGATAAATGTTAATGACTGTTGGTTTACACACGGTGAGAAATGAATGGTCACAGAAATCCAAAAGCCAAATCACGGAACCGATACAGAAATCGTTCCATAGATTTCGCTGTCTCCCGGACTCCAAAACACACAAACGAATATACTGTGGAGATCAGCATGACGAGAAGATCAAAACAGTATACATATATTAGCGATACTACCATCCTATCAAAAGTCGATATTCGGTACCGTAAATGCTGCTAAAACACCGAAGATAAGATAAACGGAGCAATAACGGTCCAAATTTGGTGAAACGAAATATGACGTCTCACCCAGAAAATAGTAAACATTTTTATTGTGCAAAAATATTCAGGTTTCGAAAATATTTAAATTTCATCAAATATTAACTGATTTAAGTTTAAATAAAATTACACGAGAAAATAAACTTCCATATTATCTGATGAAAATTTATCATTTGCTATGTTTAAGTAGACGTATTCCAAATATCAAATTTTTATTGCTAAATTTTACTATTTAATTTCAAGCAAAATTTCAGCTAATTACATTATAAAATCATTAAAATATCAGGGTCGTTACAACTAGAATACAATTTTAGATAATAAGAAAAATAAATGCGTGTGTCTTCATCGTACCATCACCCATGCAAGCTACCACCAGTCATCTCTATCGAATTATTAATGTATAGCTAAAAAGAAGAAAATAGTAAAGTGGGTCAGACATAAGCATGTTGAATGAAATGCATCATATAAGTATATAATACAAGAAAACTAATAAAACAACAATAATGCTCGAAACCCATACCTTAACATGTGTCATATGCACCCAACAAGTTAGCTAAACATGGTATAATACTATAGGAATACTAGTGACATCATGTGTAAAGGCCACACCAAAATAATAACTAATGCCTTAGTGCATCAAGCTTTAACTTGAGGATTTTAAACCAAACACTATTTGGTCCACTACTTTAACGTCAAATATATCCTAAACGGAATCATGCTGCACTTGACTAATCGTCATGTGTATCACTATTAGGAATCATTCTCCCAACTCATGGACCTAAACTATACGCATCAATATTGGAATAAAACTCCAAGTCGCATGCCGTTGTACTCCACACTATTAGGATAAGGCCCCAACTCGTGTGCCAAAACGTGTGCCACACTATTGGAATAAATCCCCAACTCGTGTAACGAACCATATGCGATGCTATTAGGATAAAGCCCAACTCGCCATCGTTTTACCAAATTCAACACTATTGGAATATAACCCTAACTTGCATGTCGAACCATATACGACATTATTGGACTAAAGCCCCAACTCACTATCACATTCACCACGCCGCCATACTCGCTACCGTCCTCCGACGTTAGATCTGACCACTCCACTAACATTCCCTTGACCGACGTCACCAGACACCACTCACCACGTAACCTTCGGCTGCCCAAACAACCACCATCGCCATAGATCTTTGAGCCCAGACTAGCTCGCCACGTCACTAATATATGCGATCAAAGACCGGCATGAAGCACTACTTAACCTCCTCTATATGAGGCATTCTCCAATCATCATATCCTTGTTGTTTCACCATTGGCTCTTAACAGACGGTCTATGTTAATCGAACTTCCAATGCATTTTCTGGTCAGACCATGAACCCAATCGATGAATGACCACACAAGTCGATTCGTGTCATCGAGCGCTACAATTTTGATATATAATAGGTTGAATTTGGGATCATTTATGTTTTACGCTTTTCTGATTAAGGTAAGATTAACTTGTCTAATTACAATAAACCTTCGCCATTTTAATTAATTAGCCATGACATATTACATCCTAATCTTAAATTATTACAAAAGTTGTACGGTCAATAATCAATCCTACATTGATTCAACGTTAATAACTTGATTTAAGATCATGAAAGGTGAATTACTATAACCTATTGGTATATACACAAATATAAAGAATCCGACCCACCGAATAGGTGTGTATCATCTCCTATTTGATGTAAATCCTCATTCTCCTTAGCTATCCAAAATTTCATTGCCTTCAAAACTCCAAATTTCATGGTAGCTTTGATTCCTTTGCATAGATTTCTTTGTGATGATTAGATTCATATATAAATTTTTTAATTTGGATTTGATTTAGGGAAATTATAATTGATTTAGGAATTTGAGTTTTGTAAATTGAGGTTTGCTTTATAGAACAATATACATGAGTTAAAATTTCTTTATTCGCTGAAAACAACAGTATTTGGGTTGAAATTCAAATGCAATATTTATGAAAATTTCATTAGGCTCTATTTTTTCCAATTTAATCTATTTTATCAAATTTGATGCGTTAAAATTTTTTTTGACTAGAAACAGCATTGTGGATGCAATGGGATAGTTTCCAAAGCCTAATTTTATCTTTTGTAAAAATTTATTGTTCTGCCCATTTATGTAAAATTGTAATTTTACCATTTTTAATTATGAATATTCGCCATGTTACATTAATAACCAAAACAAAATGGCTTAGTTAAAAGGAAAGGTAAGACTTTAGTTGTCATGGTAAATTCTTTGTTGCTAAATCCAAAATATTCATTAAACTGCTGTAGTGAAATATTAGTTTATGCTTGTCATTTTCATAATAGAATTACCTTGATAAAAACTAAAATCTCCCTATATGAACTTTGCAATGGAAGAAACCTAACCTAAGTTATCTAAAAGTATGGGGTTATATCTCTTGTTATATGTTATCTGATCCCAAAAGAACCAAACTAGGTCCAAAGGCATTGAAAAGCATATCTGTAGGATAGGTTGAAAATTCTAAAACACATAGTAGTTAGATTTGTCTTCTAATAGTATTATTGAATCTAAAGATGTTGAGTTTACAAAAAAAATTTAGAAATGTTTCAAATATTGATCAATCAACAGGCCCTTATATTACTCAAACGCCAATGGATATTCCGATACATTCAGTTAGTAATAAGACAAAGGTGGTAGAAGAAAAAACAGAGGTAAAAAGGACACTAAGAATAAGAATATGGTTGGAAGGCACTAAAAATAGTTTAACTTCACCTTTTGATGGCTAACAACAACCTATCGTATCGTTGGAAGGTAATAAAAGCTAAATTAATGCAGTTTGTTATAAAGAAACCGAGAAGTAAAGTTGAGAACTCTTAATAAAGTTCGATGTAGTCTCTACATGGAGACTATTACTAAAAATTAAGCCAACCTTGGAATTAGACTAATGCATTTGTGTTAACAATGGTTACTTGCTAACACTAGGCTTAAAATGGAAAATGAGGAGTAAATGTGCTTTTACATGAAATAAAACAAGGTATAAAGTCTTTCGATAGAAGCTTGCCTATGTCCACCATGAAGATCTCTTACTATGTATGCCTCTTACAATTACATGGAATCATAAGATAATAATAAGAAATTTAGCACTTAAGCCTATAATGGTACTAAATTTAAGAGCTTAAGAGGTTTATCTTACTGGAAAATGAATAATGATCTTGGATATTAGTTAAAATTCAACTAGTTTTCAACCTTCTAGCCCTTTGATGTCGCTTGGCAATAGGTATTTATAGCAGCTAAAGTAAATCAATGGATGGATGAGATTGTGCTACAAATAGGTGGGAATCATTCTCGACCATAGATATGATCGCTTGGGTCGACGGAAGACGGTCAGAAAGGTTGTTGGAATAGGTGGCTAAGATGAATGCCAATTGTGATGCCTTGTCTGGTGCGTGTTTTATACCGAGAAAGGCGACATGCTATAGGAATTCGTACACTTTTGACAGACATGTCACAGTAGTAGGTATACTAAGTAGTACTATGTTGTACTTTTCAACATCTAGCACACTTTTTCAAGCAGCAAGGCTGGAGAGAAGCTTCTTGCACAGTGACGGTTGGTTACTTGTTGTTGTATTTGAGAATAAAGCTTAAAATGCTAAGGTTAGAGTGTGAAGGGCTGAGCTAAGATGTATTGACGAGACGGGCAGCGTGAGACCGGTCCCTGGCAGGCGGAGCTTGATTTGGGCCAAAGATTGGTCGCTTTTGAGCTGGGTTAAGCACATGAGATGGCTGTGTCGAATTATGTCCGACCAGGCCAAGTCTAGGAGTCTAGACCGGTATATCTTTGACTTGATTATTGGATTTATTGAGATGGAACCAAGCTGACTATGGGCTGACTTGGACTGGACCGAGCTAAAAAGTGCTAACAGACATGAAAACGGTTCGGGCTAAGCAATGCAAGTCGGCTCGTTTTTGACGGTTGGGGTTTTATTATAAAAATTAACCTAGAATGGGAGGGGCCTTAACGTGTCTGGCGGCTAATCATACTTGCGAGAAATTTGAGTAATATTTTCCTCCTAATCCCATCTCTATAAGCATGGGTGGGATTGTCGAATCACGAAAATCTTGCTGATTGAACTTTCTGCTATACATTTAATGCATGCACCACGTGTCAATGCATGATTGAACGAGATGATTCCTTTTTCAAAGCGACACTATTGCTATTCAGTCTTGGGGACATTGATGTGTTGCATCATCATTATACCTTGACTGTTGAGATCTTGTTGTACTTTGAATCCAATGGTTGTGATCAAGTGAGTAGGTAAATTACACCTCTTCTCATTCTTCTTTATTTTTGTACAAAAGTTTAAAGATTAAAGTTGCCATTAAAATCCATCGAACTCTCAAAAACTTTAAGGTTTCTTCTTCTTTACAAACCATTAAGCTTTTTTCTCTTTGATTCTTCCTTGTGCTTTTGAATTCATGGTGCTTTTGCCATTTGAAAAAATGTTTTTGGTTTGTTTTTTGTTTGGCTGTTCAAAGCGCTCGATATATTATGTGTCGTTGGTTGGCCAAAATCAATGCTTCCTGGTCATGTTTTGGACGTCGATCGACCATCGTTGATATGCCAATGGTGGTCTATTGACGCTGGTGAACTTTATGGTGGCTTGTGAATTTTAAAAACAATATTAGTGTTATGGACTATATTTTAAGCCCAAACAGGTTGCCTTGAGCTTTTAGTTAAAATCAACAGGTATGGGCCGTAAGGCCTAAAAGTTAGCTTAGGTGTGAAGTCTGAGTTTAGAGTTGGCATTCATGGGATGCCCGGCCTGAGCATGCCACGGAGATGATTATCCAGCTTCCCTCCCAGGTTGTTGCATATGGGTCTTGCTAGGCTTAGATGCTAGGGCTTATTTAAATTAGGTAGCATATTTTTTAGATGGCAGCCTCTGGATATACATCGACATGTGCTTCCATTCTTAATTCATTTGGGATTATAAAGGGGGTGGTAAAATTGGATGAGAGCATGGCTAAGCAAGAATGCAATGTTAGGATGGTGAGATATCCCATGGCTGCTAATCGATCGGTAGACCACCCTCCCTTAGGATACTTTGCTTTGTTTTTGGGCTACTTCAAGGTTGAGGCCATCCTACCTCTTCACTCCTTCGTTTCTATCCTTAATGCTTTCGGGCATGCCCTTGGTTAGTTTACTTCCAATAGCTACTTGTTCTTATGCGGGATCTACGTTTCTTGCACGGATCCTAATCTTCCCGAGTTAGCGGCTTACTTGGTCAACGTGCTTATGGTTGTATAAGGAAGCTGGATACCCGACGGACTCCTATTTCAATTTTCAAGCAAAAACTAAACCCGATGTTTTCACAAACATTCTCGACAAGGTTGTCTCAAGCTAGACGAGGAAGTATTTCCTCATCCCTTATGAGGTCAACCCCAATCTAAAGAACACCGAATTCCAAACACCCAGTAAGTGCTCTTTGATGTTATCTTTTTTTCTTTGTCCTTCTTTTGCTTAACTTTTCCTTCTCCAAGGGCATTTATTGATCCTACCTACTTCAACTTCGGGATTCTTATTGAATATGTCGAATGGTTGAAGTTGAAAATCGATAATATGCGAAATCTAAAGGTCTAAGTGACTGATAGGAACCTCCATGGGGTAGCGCTGCCAAGGGGAATCCAAACCATAGTTCCAGAGCGAGCCGCCCCATCAAAGGAACCTACTAAGGAGAAATGCGATTACTCCAAGATCACATTCGTAGACCCCTTAATAATGGGTTGTTTACATATGAGAACCGGTTATACAATGATGTTATCAACGACAAGGTGCCAAGAGAGTGGCACCAAGTTGATTATGACAAGTTGAGTGATGTAGTGTCGATGCCTCAATGAGAAACTTTAACCCACAACATCAAGTTGAAGTCTCAATTCCACAACGTGGCACGCAATAATATCATGGGATACTAAGGAGAGTTATGAGAAAGTTAGTGTAAGGGGAGGGTCACAAGTACCGGGCGTCGGTAGGGATCCAGGTCCCTCCTCCGAGACACGTCCTTCTTATGATCTTTTTTATCATGGATACAATGCTGCACCACCAGGTGAGTCGCATGCCAGGACTAGTCAAACTACTGTAGAAGTTCAGTCTCATCATACCCACCGCTTCCTAAAGGGTAAGGCCGGGCAGGTCCAAATGGATGTTAACATACGTGCACTTGTCTCTTTGTTCTTATACTTGAACTAATCATGCATTTTGTTGTTTCATGGTCGAAAAGATCAATTTCGATGCCTTTGATGCCTTATACTCCACTGCCCATACTACATGACTCATGTGCCCAAGGCACCTATGATAAACCAAAAGATGATTGAGCCGCCTCCCAGTCCCAATCAGATGACTCAATGTTTCAACGATAGGAGGAAAAGAAAGAGGATCAGGGGAGCCGTCCTTTAGGGCCTACAATCCTTTTGCCAAGCAAGCATTTATCTATGATGTAGAGGGGCTTGCTGGATGAGAAGAGGCGGTTTCGATGGGGTGGTCATTGGAGATTCATTAGGCTTTGGAACATGAAGAACTAAAGTAACTTTTGAGGTCATTCCAGCTTCTGTCCATGGAGATTTTGTCATCCACCCACTGGCCCAGATCTAGTTAGTACCGGCACTCCCGGGAATCTATGTCAAATGCACACATGTAGGACACCCTTCTCGTAAGCTTCCAAACTTGACTTTTCTTTTCCTAATGGAAATTCTTATCAACACTGGGTTTTAAGGCCGCTAACCACTTCGTCTGCATCTGTGAAGACTTCCTAGATCTTAAAGAGGAGTTCAAGAAAAAGAAGCAAGCCCAAAAGGCGACCAAGGATGCCAAGAGGCGGTAGCGGCGGTTGAGAAGGCGACGAAGCAGGAGGCCAGGGTGAGGGAGAGGGTGGACAACGCGGTAGAGGATCTCAAGGAGATGTTGGAGAAGATGGTCGAAGCTCTGCAAAACCAGCTGATCAAACATATAACTGGATGTCGATCGTCTGCTGATATGGTGGCCGCTAGGGTGGTAGAGGAGATTATATGGAAGATCTGGCTGAAGAATAAGGCAAAGGCCCTATTTAGGGAAAACTATCACCTGCTAGATTCCATTAGTAACTTCAAGCCGAGGCCTTCATTACGACCCGGGCTAAGGTGGCTGTCGATATGGAGGCAGTTGGTTTGGCTGTCCCAGCCATTTGGTACAGGAGCAAATTGACTCATTGGCCAGTCGGCTAGCGGATCGGCTTTGTAAATAATTTCTTTCGATCTTCTGTTAGCCCGAAGGGACGGCCTTTGTGCCCCGCATTTTTAGAAGGAGTGAACAGAAATATTTTTTGCAGTTCAATCTTCAAGTGTTTGATTTATCTGTCTTTAATTGCTTGTCCTTGCATGATTAGTATGATGATGTACTTTGAGTAGTCAGCATAGTCCCTATGTTATCTGCACTTGATGTTTTTAAATGATAGATAAATAGCAGTGCCCTATAATAAGACAGAGGCAAATTACGGATCATTCATGTGAACCATGTAAACTATTATAAATAGAACTTATATTGATGATAGGCCGAGCGTGGTTGGCTGTGAACCCAATCATATTTGAACATGGAGGCGGGAACATGACTTCCAAGCCTATTTTTGTTGTTTTACGATATTGGGTGGTCCCGGCTCAAATTAGAGATTTAAGTCGCTCGTGAGTTCTCCAAGGTGACGTGCAACAGGATTGAGTGGCGAGTGGTCTTGGCACAAACCAAAGCATTGAGTGGCTCGAGTGGTTCTCCCAGGTGACATACGATTGGGTGATATGTTGGGTGGTCTCGGCATGAACCGGAGCACTAAGCGGCTTGATGGTTCCCCTAAGTGGCATGCGTCAAGATTGAGCGGCAGGCGATCCCAGCATGAACCGGAGTGCTGAGTGGCTTAGAGGTTATCCAGGGCGAAATGTGGCCAAGTGATATGGTGCCTGACTTATTTTTATGTAGGGGAACTATGGCTAGACCTTGGCGTCATTCGAGGTAACATCACTAATCTTCACAATTGTGCCCCGTCCTGCTGGAAGAACGGACGGCATCATGGGTGAAGGAATCAGGACTATTGCGGTCGAGCTTTCGGTAATTTATGCACCCTGACGTAATGGGGGAGAGAATACTCGCAAAAAATCGATGAGGCAGTTTGGTAGTGACCAAATAAGGAATATAATACATAGTAATTTACCCTCGTTCGATAGTCGACCGGCAAGGAGAGTAGCGTGGGTCGTGTGGTCCTTAACGATAGAGGTCGACGGCCCCAAAGCAAGGAAGTGATCACATAACAACACACCATTACTGGATAGCCTATAGTAGTGGTAATGTCTAGACAAGGAAGTGAATGTATGACAAAATCGCCCAAGTTGGATAGTCGACTGGTAATAAGGGATGCGTTGATTGGCTTGCGTGGTCGTTGGTGGCTATGGTTGGCAATCCTAAAGCAAGGAAGTAAGCACAAAATAACTCACCCTTACTGGATAGCCTTTAGTGTTGATAGAATTTACTTTAAAGTCTTTGTTATTTTCATCACAAGAGGTTATTTTACAACGACCTTACAATTATGGCTCATATATAATAGACCCAGAGTTGCTCTATGTTTCAAGTGTGGGATATTTGTGTTCCATCTAGGGGTGAGAGGCGGTAAGTGCCATTTGATAAGATGGCATTGATGACATATGGCCCTCCCAATTCAGGCTGATAACTCCTTCGGTTGGGTTCTTGTGTTTGCAAACAACATTCGTATTACTAGATCACCGACAATGAATTGTCGAAGCTTCACTCTACAATTGTAGTGCTTTTCTATGTTCCTTTTGTAGGCTTTGGTATGGAAATCGGCTTCAGCTATTCGTTCTTCAATGCTATCGAGCCCGCGCTTGAGTAGCTCGTCGTTTGTTTAGGACCATGTGTGAGACTCTAAGGTTAGGGGATATCAATTTCGATGGGCAGCATGGCATCATACCCACAGGAAAGTGAGAAAGGAGTATGGTCGGTTGAAGTTTGGGTTAAGGTGAAATAGGACTACAGTACGAGCGATGATTCCTCGACCCAGTTTCCTTTGGCTTTTGTGAGGTGCTTCTTGAGTGTTGATGGCTTACACTTAGTCTTTTTCTTGGAAGCGAGCAATAGAAGAGAAGCACTTCTTGGTCCTATTTCTTGCACAGAAGTCTTGAAAAAGGATACACTTAAAATGAGTGTCATTATTAGTGATGATCTTCTTTAGAAGGCCAAACTGGCATACAATTCTCTTGATAATAATGTTCATTATTATGGAGGCAGTAGCCCCAGTGAAGGGTTTGGCCTCGACCCCAACCCAGTTTATGATGTAGTCGATAGTGACATTGGCATGGTTGTATCCTCTTTTGGCATTTAACAGTTTTCCTATCAGATCGATTCCCTAAGTATCAATGACCAGGGGGAAGTCATCGTAGTATGGAGGGTAAAAGTTGCTATAGGGATCTTGGCGAACTACTGACACTGATCGCACTTCATGCCATAGTCCATTGAATCCCTAATCATGGTATGCTAGTAATAGTCTTACCGGCTGGCCTTTTCTTGCTATGCTTTTCCTCTTGGCATGAGCCTCACAAAATCCTTCATGTAGCTCCTCCAAATCTAGCCAGCTTCATCTTCAGACACACACTGCTGAAGTGGTGTAGAGTACCATCGTCTATAGAGCTTTACGTCCATGATAGTGTACCGAGGAGCCCTGTATAGGACTTTTCGGGCTTCATTGCGGTAGGTTGGAATCTATTCATTAACCAAGTACTTGATTAAGGGAGCCATTTAGTTATCCATGGATGATATATCAATATCCATTGTTGTTGTCTCTGACTCGTAGCAAGAGGCATCTCGTATCTCGGATGGGACCTTGGGGTTAGCCGCTTCGGGTTGCATTCTTCCTTAGCCAGCTGGTCGTCCTTATCATTTTACTCCTTGGGTATCGACTCCAGCTTCAAATCCAAGAAAGGGATGATTATCTTCTTGACTTCAACTACATACAAAGCCGGTATTTTTCCTTTGACTTGGAAATGATCACCACTTTGATTAACTACTAGTGATGAGTTACTGAACACATGGATGGAGTCCACTCATAATTTCTTTGCCATCCTAAGACCAGCCAGGATATCTTCATAAATATCTTCAATTTTGGTTTCCTTGAAAGTGAGGCAGACCGTTAAACAAAGTTCTCTCCCTTCGATGGTGACAAGGACCATATCGACCCTGCCCCCTTTTCATTTGATGCCACATCTACAAACAAACACCAAGCTTGCTGATTGGTGATGATCTTCTCTTTGCTGCTATCCATGCTTAAGCACTCAGCAATGAAATTTGCAACGACTTGGCCATTGATATAAGTGCGAGGCTTGAAAGAGATGTGATATTGCCCAAGTTCGATGGACCACTTCAGCAGTGGGTCCACCGTATCGAGTCAATTGAGAATTTGCTTCATTGGCTCGTTGTTCAGGATTTTGATGGGATAAACTTGGAAATATGGCTAGAATTTCCATGCCACCTTGAGTAGGCAGAAAGCTAGCTTTTCCAACTTCATGTATCTTGTCACGGGGCTCGACAACCTTTGTTCACATAGAAGATCGGCCGTTGTATCTTCTTGTCCTCTTTGACTAAGGTAGCACCAATTGCGTGGTCTAACACTGGAAGGTAAAGATATAGATCCACCCCGTCGACGGGCTTAGACAGTATCAGTGGTGTAGCTAAGTGTTGCATTAGTTCTAAAAATACCTTGGTGCAGCTGTCATTCCAAGGCAACGACTTTCCCTTCTTCATGTAGTCGAGAAGGGTAGACACTGGTCGGTAGCCTTGGACATGAACCTTCTCAAAGCTGCAACCATCTCGTTCAGGCTTCGTACTTGCTTCATAGTTTTCGGGACTTGCGTGTCTTGTATGGCTTGGAATTTTTCCGGGTTAGTTTGAATTCCCTTGGTGCTCACAACATAGCCAAGAGACTTTCCTACCTAGACAGCAAATGGACACTTCTTTGGATTCAGCTTCATATTATACTGAAGCATGATGTTGAAAGTCTTTGTAAGTTTTGTATGTGCCCCCCAGCCTTCTTTGACTTCACCAACATGTTATTCACGTATACCTATATGGACCAGCCGATCTGTTTTGAGAACATACGGTAGACAAACAGTTGTTAGGTAGCGCCCATGTTCAGTAGTCCAAATGGCATAGCACAATAGGAATTGAAATGACCCTCTAGATTTTGCTTAATTTTTTTTTTACATTCCTTTAATTAATATTCTCAGAGTCATTTTCTTTTCAAACAATTCATCCAGGATCCAATATTTTCTACCAATATAAATATATCAGTTCATTCCTAAAGATATACACATACATATGAGGATGTATGTGTTCCTCTTGTTTAAAATCAGAGTATGTTTTTAATTCCATTTGTTAAACAAGAGCATGCTGTTTAGGTTGGATTTGAAGAAATCTGCATATAGTTAATTACCTTGTTCTTTAGAATATTTATAATATGTTAATAAATCCCGTCCATATTTGGTCAAAGTATTTGGGATTCTCTTCTCTTTTTTTCTCATAGTTCAGATATATTGATATTTGGCTGAGACCAGAAAATGATACATTCTCTTATCATTTTCCACTTATGTATTTTCTAGAAACTTTCTTATTTTGATTCAATCTATATGACTTGTTTATTTCAACCTTAGCCTATATAACACATTGTAAGTTGAGTATTTGCATAAGATTTGCTGTGACAAGAATTTGAACTTAAAAATATTTAAAAGAATAATGTGTGTTTCCAGGTTTTGATAGTGCAAACCTGTCCAGATTGCATATCTGGTATGGCTTTTGAAAGTTGGTTGTGGTGAAACAATTACTAAATAAACTAAAGCTTTCGAAATGTATTATACATTCAAAATACCATCGAATATAGTCAACCAAAACTTCACTCATTTGAAGCTGGTTAACCCATGTGTCTTGTGTCTAACAGACACTTGTTCAAGGAAATGGCATTATATCTGAAGCCTTGCAAAATATTTACTTTTCTCAAAACAATTCAAAAAGTGGTATTAAACTGGTTTACAAAGTATTACAGTAAAAAGGATTTAAATCCTTATAAGTTTACCTCTAGTTAAATCCAGATTTTATTCTAAAAACTTAGTGCATTGCTATGTCTCAAGAATTGACCAATACATAATATAAGTTATGCAACACATTTGCTCACATACATATATGTATATTTCTTTTCCCAGGCTTTCCTATCTAATACTTAAGCATAATTTTCTGGTTTACAACCCAGATATTTCTTTTAATTTTTAAACCTTAATGCATAGCAATATTCAGCAGATAAACAACCAGTTCAATCAAACATAGCAAGTTCATTACATAACATCAAGTTCAAACACAACTGTCTCATGAATACATGTAGATAAAATCATATTATGCTCTTATTAAAATTAGCAAGCATGTTCATTCAATCCCTTTTCATTTGCCATAACTTCACTTTCTACTTAGCTCCTGCATTTCCTGAAAGAGCATTGGTGGCTGCCTCATTTTAAAATGAGACACCCCCATATGCCATGAGCAAATAAGGGTCAGATCCATGATCTGGTATGAGCAACATAAGTATATTCATGATATTAAACAACAGAGAATATGAGTGTAATGACTTGTTATTTGAATGAATTTCTGCAATCACTTATTATATCATTGTGTAAATAAAGTGACTCAGGTATGATAACTCCATCTATCATTCCTATACCTGCATTCATAATCAGGCAAACATAATTATCTATTTGCAACATGTGTATTCACTGGAACAATCATGGTTCCCTACCAACCAACCTAAGAAATATTCATATTCCTATCTCTTCATGTACAGGTTGTATAAATTCAGTTTAAATTCCTGCCTCATCTGCCATCAAGGAATCACAGGGACACATTGCAATGAACTAATTCACATCATTGCACAAAGATCTCAGGGCTTAAACAAACCATGTGCCAACTTGCATACATCAAATATAACAAGCATTCCAGCAGCCTTCTTGGCCTTCCCTTCCCTAGTTTATTTACTAGTGCATTGATTTAAATATTATCATCAGATAGCTAAGTGAACTTGTCACTTCAAACATGGAAACACCCATAAATTTTTCTAGCATAAATTACTCAGAAATTAAGTAGACAGTTATTTCCAAAAATGTGGACATTATGTCTTGATCTTAGTAAAAATGTAAGAATATTTCCCACTGTAAAAGAGGCATGGCATGTCTTGTTATATTGATCTGCAAGCCTCTATGATTGAATCAGATTCATGATCTGGCTCAATCATAGTTTTATCTTGTGAGCTCCTTTTTTTTAAATTTGATTAAGGGCTCAGCACCTAGAAAATTTCTATTGCACCCTTAATTTCTTTCTTCTCAAGCCTCAGCACTTATACCAAGTATAATGCAGCTCCCAACATTTTTCTTTGGTAAAATTTCCATGCCATAGATCTATAACAGTTGAGAGTATTCTCTATATATAATTTTTAAGATTCTGGACCTTAGCATTTTTGAGTAAAATAAAGCAGTAAATTGCACATCCAAGGGCAAATATCTCAACAAGTCAAAGATCACCAAAAACATCCATAATAAAATCATATCAGATTCAAAATAAAACATCCAAAAAGCATTGATAAAATCATATACATCAAAACCAGCAATATGTAAATGGCAATATAAAAAGTGGCTGCCTCATCTCAGGTCTTAATGCCATGAATTCTGTGAGGTTACTCACCTAAGTTCTTCCTTCTCTTGATCTAGAGAATCCTTTTGTATGTGCGTTTTCTTCTTCCTTTCAATATTTTCCTTTCTTTCTTATTATTTTGAGCAACTCGGGGTAAAATGTTTTCCTGGCCAAAACTGCCTATTTATACCAGTGTTTTCTCCTAGGGTTTTGTTACAACAAAATTCCATTTCTATCCTAACCATCTTCATGCATTTTGCATTTTCACATTTTCCTCCTTAATGCCCCGGCCACTTTAGTCCATTATAGTTAGTACCCTTTTTTTTCTTCTCTTACTTTTCCAGAAAATGGCTATCTTTAATTACTTACCCCAGTCATGCTAAATGTGTGATTCAGTTTTTATTTATGCTTTTATTCTTTTCTAGAAATCTCCTTTTCTATTTTTACCTACACAAGCATATTGACTTGTATTACATTTCATGTGATTTTGATGTTTCTTTTTTTTAACACTTTCTGCTCACAGAAAATATACATGCACATAGGTGTATATATTTTTATTTGATCTCTCTTGCCTTTCAGAAAATATACACATATATATTTCCTAATTAAATGAGTTAGATCTGGTAAAAGAAAACCCTATGCTAAGTAAGAATTACTTCTTTTCTCGCATAAAATCTTTCTGCCTCTTTATTACTTTATTTAATTCCTTATGCTTCACAGAAAAATGTATATAGGCATATCTCCCATATTTAACTTGGTTAGACCTAAGTTAAATTCCAATGTTTTAAATAACAATTTACTTTCTTATTTCAAATAAAAAATTTCTGTCTCTTTTTTTTTTCAAAATAATACATGTGATCTGAGGACAGAATAATTCACATTTCAAAATTATATTTGAAATGTTTTCTTTTCCCTATATATTATTTTTTTTTCCACAAATTCTTGGATTTCCCCTGTGCCATTTTCCAGTGTGCATGTGCACACATATCCTTGCACACTATTTAATCCCAAGAATTTCACCATATTTAAATCTAAATATTTCAAAATTAAATCATTTTATCAAAATGATTTTTCACAAAATTTTGGGGTATTACATTCACCCCTCCTTTTAGGAATAGTGTCCTCACAATTTTCCTAGTACTTATAACAAGCATCATCTTATTTTCTGAAAATCTATCAAACATATGCATAAGCAAGCAAATTCAATCATGGCAACCATACATATTAGATTTTCTAAAAATTTAAAATTAGCTTTAATCTGCAAAAAGCTTAGGATAATCTATCCTAATCTTGTCTTCTAGCTCCCATGTACAATCATTAGGATCAAGACTCCACTAGATCTTTACCAGTTTCAAAGTTTTACTCCTTAATTTCTTTTCTTCTTTAGCTAAAATCCCCACTGGTTCTTTCTCATAAACCAAGTTAGGATTTATTTGAATTTGGGTAGGTTTTTCCAGAATTTCTTCTCTATCATGTACCCATCTTCTAAGTTGCGACACATGAAAAACATTATGCATTGCTTTCATTTCCTCTGGCAACCAATTCTTTCCAGAATTTTATAGGGTCCAACATACCTTGGTGTGAGCTTACCTTGCTTGCCAAATCTCAAGACCTTTTTCATAGGTGAAACTTTGATAAAAACAAAGTCACCCACTTCATATTCCACTTGCTTTCTCTTCCTATCTGCAAACTTCTTTTGCTTGTCTGGAGCTGCTGCAATTCTTTTCCTCACCAATTTAATTTTCTCTGTAGTTTCTTGTATGTACTCAGGTCCTAAAATAGTTCTTTCTCCTGTTTCCACCCAACACACATGTGATAAACATGGCTTTCCATATAAGGCTTCAAATGGTGCCATCCCTATGGTGCTTTGATAACTGTTATTGTATATGAACTCAGCTAAATGGAGATGGTCTTCCCAGTTGCCTCCAAAGTCCAATGCACATGCTCTCAACAAGTACTCTAAAACTTTGTTCACCACCTCAGTTTGTCCATCTGATTGTGGATGGTAGGCAGTGCTTAAGCACAATTCACTCCCCATGGCCTCTTGAAAACTTTTCCAAAACCTTGAGGTGAAGATGGTATCCCTATCACTCACAATGGTTTTGGGTATGCCATGCAATCTTACCACCTCTTTCATGAATATTTGAGCCAATTTTGGGGCATTTCTTTCTGATTTTACTGGGATAAAATGTGCTACTTTAGTTAGCCTATCCACTATTACCCATATACTTGTGTTTCCTCTCTTAGATCTAGGCAGACCATCTATGAAATCCATAGATATATCCTCCCACTTCCATTGTGGTATACTAAGGGGTTGCAACAGTCCTGATGGCCTTTGTGTCTCTGCCTTGACTTGTTGGCAAGTCATACACTTTGCAACATGTTTGGCCACATCTGACTTCATTCCCTTCCACCAAAGATTTCTTTTCAAATTTTGATACATCTTGGTACTGCCTGGGTGTATGGAGTACTTACTCCTATGGTATTCATTTAATATTTTCTCCTTCAATTCTATGTTTTCTGGAACACATATCCTATTCTTGTTCCTTAAATAACCATCTTTATAAACTTGATAATTTACTACTTCTTCCCCTTTTGATAAGAGCATTTTCTTTTCCAATAGGTTTAGGTCTTGTTCCTGCATTTTCCCAACCTTTAGAAGTAAATCTGATTGCAGAGATACCATACTCAATTTCCCTTTACTTTCATCTTCTTCAATTGGTACCATTTGTACCTCACTGTTTGCTTCAATTTCCAAATCAGTAAGTATAGACAAATCCTTAAATTCTTCCATCATCAACATGGCTACTTTAGCATGTTGTCTACTCAAGGCATCTGCAACTTTATTTGCCTTACCTGGTGTATAGAGTATCTCTAGATCATAGGAAGTTAGGAACTCCACCCATCTATGTTGCCTCATATTCAAATCTTTTTGTGAGAATAAATATTTCAGTGCCTTATGATCAGTGTACAAAATAAATTTGGCACCTAACAAATAATGTCTCCAGAGTTTCAAGGCATACACAACTGCTGCTAGTTCAAGATCATGGGTTGCATATCTTGTTTCATGTGGCTTTAATTGCCTAGATGCATAGGCTACCACCTGGTCTTGCTGCATCAACACAACCCCTAGCCCAGAGCCACTTGCATCAGTATACACAATTAAGTTTTCATTCCCCTCTAGCACCCTCAATACTGGTGCATTAATTAAAGCTTCTTTTATTTTGATAAAATCTTGCTCACATTTTAACTGTCCATACAAAGGCTTTATTCTTTTCTAGTTAAATTGGTAAGTGGTGATGATATTTTCGAAAAATCTTTTATAAATCTCCTATAATATCCTGCTATCCCCATAAATGATCTAACCTCACCGACTGTGCTAGGCCTTTTCCATGCTTGGATAGCTACTACCTTATTGGGGTTTACTGAAATCCCTTTGGCAGAGATAACATGACCAAGAAAATGTACTTCTTCTTTCCAAAATGCACATTTTGAAAATTTTGCCTTTAAATCATTTTCTCTTAATCTTGACAAAACTAAATGCAATTGATTTTTATGCTCTTCCACTGTTTTGGAATAAATCAAAATGTCATCAATAAAAATCAGTACAAACTTGTCTAAATAATCTCTGAATATTCTATTCATTAAATCTACAAAATATGAAGGAGCATTTGTCAAGCCAAATGGCATAACCATAAATTCATATAAGCCATATCTAGTGTTAAATGCAGTATACTTAACACTTGAGTCTTCAACCTTCATTTGATGAAATCCTGATGCTAAGTCTAATCTAGAAAATATTTTAGCTTCACTGAGTTGATCAAAGAGATCATCTATTCTAGGCAATGGATATTTGTTCTTGATGGTTACTTTATTTAGTTCTCTATAATCTATGCACATTCTCAAAGTACCATCATGTTTTCTTACAAACACTACTGGAGCACCCCAACATGAATTACTTGGCCTTATAAATCCTTTGCCTTCTAATTCTTCCAACTGATTTTTCAATTCCTTCAATTCACTTGGCCCCATTCTGGTGGGTTTCTTGATTATTGGACTTGCTCCTGTAATGAGATTAATTTGAAACTCAACTGGTCTATAATGTGGAACACCCTTAACTTCCCTAAACACATCCAAGTATTCACTGACTATGGGAATTTCTTCAATGGTTAGTTCCCTGAAATCTTTTTCTGAGTCAACTAAATGATATAATTTTCCTTCCTTAGCTACTTCACATAAAACTATTATCCTCTGGCCTCTAGAATTTTGCAATGATATGGTGGATGAGTCTAAATTAATTATGGCTATAAATTGCCTTAACCAGTCTACCCCCAATATAACACCTATATTTGGGTAATTCAAAACAAATAAATTGGAAATAAAAATATTTCCTCCTATGTTTAACTCCACATCCACACAATTCATGTTCAAAACACTAGAACTCCCCAGTGGACTTTGTATAAGCAGTGGGGTTTCAACCAATATGCAATTTAATTTTAGCATTTTAACTAATTCATAGGAAATCAAGGAGTGAGTTGCCCTAGTGTCATATACTACTGCTATGGGTATGGTGCAAATAAGTAGTGTACCTTCCACTTGACCATGATTCTCAGCTCCACTCTCCATTGTTGATTTGCCTTTGCCTTCCAAACTTGCTATTTTCCCTTGCTGTTTGTACTCAGGACAATTCCTTTTCATATGCCCCTCTTTCCCACATAGGTAGCACTTGAAAGCTCCTCTTTTTAATTCTGGGCACCTTGGTTTGATGTGTCCTTCTTTTCCACAATGATGGCAAACCAACTTCTTCTTAGCATCATTAGCTTTAGTGTCTCTGTCCATCTTGTTGTCTGTCTCCTCCTTCTTTTTATCATAAGGGTGATATCTTCCCTTATTCTTCCTACTGTTGTTGCTCTTAAAATTCCTATACTTATCTCTTTCCTTGTCATGTTGTTCCAATTTCAATGCCAGATCTATTACTTGATCAAAAGTCCTATCTGCATATGGTAGCATGGCTCTGCTAAGTCCTGGGTTCAAACCTCTAATGTACCTATCATTTTTGGATGCTTCATCTGCCACTAGCATTGCTCCATATTTGGATAATCCCTCAAATTTTTATGTATACTCAGTAACATTCAAAGTTCCCTGCCTAAGTCTGATAAATTCTTCAAGCAAAATGGTCTTGGCTGATGCTGGTACAAATCTTGCCTCCAACATCTCCTTGAATTGATTCCAAGTGATTTCATTTTCAATTCTCCCAGCTATGATCACCTCCCACCAGCCTAATGCTACTCCTTTCTGCTGTCTTGAAGCTACTTGCCTCCTCCTCTGATCATCAAGCTGCATGTCATTGAAAATTCTATCCAGTGTTCTCAACCATGCTTGAATTTCCATCACATTCTAAGTCCCTTCAAAACTTTTACCTCCCAAATTGTTGTAAGCCTTCAGTAGTTTTGAAAGTTCCTCATGTGGGTTCTCAGGCATATGCCCAATTCCATCCCTTAAAACTCTTACAAACTCTTGCATATCAAGCATCTGTGGTGCACTTGTCCCTGCATGATGTGATCCCCTTCCTACCATGGTTTGCTAACCAAATTATGGGCAAATAGTATTTGTGCACTGTAAGTATTTCCTATGGTTAATATTTTCCTATCTAAATTATTTCATCCAAAACAACCAGATATAATACATTTCTATAGTATTCAACAATCAATGCAACCATTTGCTCTGATACCAACTGAAATGACCCTCCAGATTTTGCTTAATTTTTTTTTTTTACATTCCTATAATTAATATTCTCAGAGTCATTTTCTTTTCAAACAATTCATCCAGGATCCAATATTTTCTACCAATATAAATATATCAGTTCATTCCTAAAGATATACACATACATATGAGGATGTATGTGTTCCTCTTGTTTAAAATCAGAGTATGTTTTTAATTCCATTTATTAAACAAGAGCATGCTGTTTAGTTTTGATTTGAAGAAATCTGCATATAGTTAATTACCTTGTTCTTTTGAATATTTATAATATGTTAATAAATCCTGTCCATATTTGGTCAAAGTATTTGGGATTCTCTTCTTCTTTTTCTCATAGTTCAGATATATTGATATTTGGCTAAGACCAGAAAATGAAACATTCTCTTATCATTTTCCACTTATGTATTTTCTAGAAACTTTCTTATTTTGATTCAATCTATATGACTTGTTTATTTCAACCTTAGCCTATATAACACATTGTAAGTTGAGTATTTGCATAAGATTTGCTGTGACAAGAATTTGAACTTAAAAATATTTAAAAGAATAATGTGTGTTTCCAGGTTTTGATAGTGCAAACCTGTCCAGATTGCATATCTGGTATGGCTTTTGAAAGTTGGTTGTGGTGAAACAATTACTAAATAAACTAAAGCTTTTGAAATGTATTTTACATTCAAAATACCATCGAATATAGTCAACCAAAACTTCACTCATTTGAAGCTGGTTAACCCATGTTTCTTGTGTCTAACAAACACTTATTCAAGGCAATGGCATTATATCTGAAGCCTTGCAAAATATTTACTTTTCTCAAAACAATTCAAAAAGTGGTATTAAACTTGTTTACAAAGTATTACAGTAAAAAGGATTTAAATCCTTATAAGTTTACCTCTAGTTAAATCCAGATTTTATTCTAAAAACTTAGTGCACTGCTATGTCTCAAGAATTGACCAATATATAATATAAGTTATGCAATACATTTGCTCACATACATATATGTATATTTCTTTTCCCAGGCTTTCCTATCTAATACTTAAGCATAATTTTCTGGTTTTCAACCCAGATATTTCATTTAATTTTTAAACCTTAATGCATAGCAATATTCAGCAGATAAACAACCAGTTCAATCTAACATAGCAAGTTCATTACATAACATCAAGTTCAAACACAACTGTCTCATGAATACATGCAGATAAAATCATATTAGGCTCTTATTAAAATTAGCAAGCATGTTCATTCAATCCATTTTCATTTGCCATAACTTAACTTTCTACTTAGCTCCTGCATTTCCTGAAAGAGCATTGGTGGCTGCCTCATTATAAAATGAGACACCCCCATATGCCATGAGCAAATAAGGGTCGGATCCATGATCTGGTATGAGCAACATCAGTATATTCATGATATTAAACAACAGAGAATATGAGTGTAATGACTTGTTATTTGAACGAATTTCTGCAATCACTTATTATATCATTGTGTAAATAAAGTGACTCGGGTATGATAACTCCATCTATCATTCCTATACCTGCATTCATAATCAGGCAAACATAATTATCTATTTGCAACATGTGCATTCACTGGAACAATCATGGTTCCCTACCAACCAACCTAAGAAATATTCATTCCTATCTCTTCATGTACAGGTTGTATAAATTCAGTTTAAATTCCTGCCTCATCTGCCATCAAGGAATCACAGGGACACATTGCAATGAACTAATTCACATCATTGCACAAAGATCTCAGGGCTTAAACAAACCATGTACCAACTTGCATACATCAAATATAACAAGCATTCCAGCAGCCTTCTTGGCCTTCCCTTCCCTAGTTTATTTACTAGTGCATTGATTTAAATATTATCATCAGATAGCTAAGTGAACTTGTCACTGCAAACATGGAAACACCCATAAATTTTTCTAGCATAAATTACTCAGAAATTAAGTAGACAGTTATTTCCAAAAATGTGGACATTATGTCTTGATCTCAGTAAAAATGTAAGAATATTTCCAACTGTAAAAGAGGCATGGCATGTCTTGTTATATTGATCTGCAAGCCTCTATGATTGAATCCGATTCATGATCTGGCTCAATCATAGTTTTAGCTTGTGAGCTCCTTTTTTTTTATTTGATTAAGGGCTCAGCACCTAGAAAATTTCTATTGCACCCTTAATTTCTTTCTTCTCAAGCCTCAGCACTTATACCAAGTATAATGCAGCTCCCAACATTTTTCTTTGGTAAAATTTCCATGCCATAGATCTATAACAGTTGAGAGTATTATCTATATATAATTTTTAAGATTTTGGACCTTAGCATTTCTGAGTAAAATAAAGTAGTAAATTGCACATCCAAGGGCAAATATCTCAACAAGTCAAAGATCACCAAAAACATCCATAATAAATCATATCAGATTCAAAATAAAACATCCAAAAAGCATTGATAAAATCATATACATCAAAACCAGCAATATGTAAATGGCAATATAAAAGTGGCTGCCTCATCTCAGGTCTTAATGCCATGAATTCAGTGAGGTTACTCACCTAAGTTATTCCTTCTCTTGATCCAGAGAATCCTTTTGTATGTGTGTTTTCTTCTTCCTTTCAATATTTTCCTTTCTTTCTTATTATTTTGAGCAACTCGGGGTAAAATGTTTTCCTGGCCAAAACTGCCTATTTATACCAGTGTTTTCTCCTAGGGTTTTGTTACAACAAAATTCCATTTCTATCCTAACCATCTTCATGCATTTTGCATTTTCACATTTTCCTCCTTAATGCCCCGGCCACTTTAGTCCATTATAGTTAGTACCATTTTTTTTCTTCTCTTACTTTTCTAGAAAATGGCTATCTTTAGTTACTTACCCAGTCATGCTAAATGTGTGATTCAGTTTTTATTTATGCTTTTATTCTTTTCTGGAAATCTCCTTTTCTATTTTTACCTATAGAAGCATATTGACTTGTATTACATTTCATGTCATTTTGATGTTTCTTTTTTTTAACACTTTCTGCTCACAGAAAATATACATGCACATAGGTGTATATATTTTTATTTGATCTCTCTTGCCTTTCAGAAAATATACACATATATATATTTCCTAATTAAATGAGTTAGATCTGGTAAAAGAAAACCCTATGCTAAGTAAGAATTACTTCTTTGCTCACATAAAATCTTTCTGCCTCTTTATTACTTTATTTAATTCCTTATGCTTCATAGAAAAATGTATATAGGCATATCTCCTATATTTAACTTGGTTAGGCCTAAGTTAAATTCCAATGTTTTAAATAAGAATTTTACTTTCTTGTTTCAAATAAAAAATTTCTATCTCTTTTTTTTTTCAAAATAATACATGTGATCTGAGGACAGAATAATTCGCATTTCAAAATTATATTTGAAATGTTTTCTTTTCCCTATATATTATTTTTTTTCCACAAATTCTTGGATTTCCCCTGTGCCATTTTCCAGTGTGCATGTGCACACATATCCTTGCACACTATTTAATCCCAAGAATTTCACCATATTTAAATCTAAATATTTCAAAATTAAATTATTTTATCAAAATGATTTTTCACAAAATTTTGGGGTATTACAGGAATACTGGTTGGCATTAGTGATGAGGAAGTATGCTCTTAGTCTTGACTACAACAACTATCCTATACCTCCGGCATCCAGTATAACTGTATAATGCACTGTAATGGTGCTCGGCCAACGTAGGACAATTTTTGGGGTCGTAAAAAAACTAAAACAATCACATAACCTATCATGTATCTCACTGCACAAGGATAACATATAATACATCACAGATATAAAATAGGAAGGACAGAAATATTACTATATGAACCATCATAGATTAGAGCACAAGTTCAATATAGTCATACAAATTATTAATATATTTTATACAACCGATAAATAAACTTAAATTTTATATGTCTCTAATAGAATAAGTCAAACAGGGTTTAGGCTCCATAGTGCTGCATAATGGAATAAGCAATAATAAGCTCAAAATATAAGTACGAGAAAGCGTCGCCTCCTACTAGTCCATTTGCACAACTCCATGTGGTGTCTACACCTGCTATCTATTCTACGACTGCAAGAATGAACCACCATGTCATACTACCTGAAGCCTCTTCATCATCCACTTCAAGGATTGGCTAAATTGAATATCGTCAATAGTTGTAGGTACCAACCACTTCATAGTGGTCAATACTGACCAGATTGGTCGTGTACTTAGCCAAAAATCGCTAAGTACAAGCCAAGTGAAAATGTTAAACATCCATCCTAAAGCCCAAAGCACACACCCAAGTCCATCGTCTTCCATTTTTAGATCGGTCGGCATGCATTCCAGTACTATTCTACATTCTTATCCCATCCATTCGTGTTTTAGCCATATGTGCATTCATCGATCTACATGAAACTCTATCTTTTGGGATATTTCCTAACACTATATTGCTTACCGAATGATGCTTTTAACCAAAACAACTAAAAAACATACATATAACCAACATAGCATATTTATACAACATATAAAATATACCTATATCAATGAATTTCATATTCATATTAAAAATGGCCTAAATATTGCGATTTTCAAAAAATAGTTTGTCCATAAGAACATGTGAGATATCTAATTTAAAACCATTTTACAACACTTTAAAAATTCTTTTATAAAATCAGGTGTAGGTCTAATTAACTCCGCCTGTGTGGTTTGGTATTCAACCTGTCCCAAGCCAGGATAAAGGAGGAGTTTGTGATAGGCTTGGCGCGCCAACATAAAAACTATAGCCTTTCTTATGGAAATGGAACCTTATTATATTTCGTTGGGGTGTAACCCTCTTAACGACGCGCCATATCGAGGCTTGGGTGTGGTAATAAGTAAGCAAGGGTTGGGTTGCCACTCCCTTAGTGGCGCGGCATATCGAGGCTCGAGTAGGGTGATAAATATGCAAGGGCTGGGTGTGACTCACTTAGTGGCGCGCTACATCGATGCCCCAATGTAGAGATAAATGAGTAAGGGTCTTTGCACTTTACTCGGCCAGTGTGAGGAGCAAGGAAGCTAGTCGATGAAAGTAGGATTTAGTTAGGTAGTTGGAATGTAGGATCCTTAACAGGAAAGTTAAGAGAGATAGTTGCTACTATGACTAGGAGACATGTAAATATCTTATGCGTTCAGGAGACCAAATGGACGGGCTAGAAGGAGAAGGAGGTAGAGAACATAGGCTTCAAGTTATGGTACATGGGAAATGAACGTAACAAGAATGAGGTAGGCATCCTAATTGACAAGAACCTTAAAAACGAAGTGGTCGACATTAGGAGACAAGGGGATAGGATCATCCTATCAAGCTGGTAGTTGGTGATATGGTTTTGAACGTCGTTAGTGCCTATGTCCCACAAGTAGGACTAAGTGAAGCCGTCAAGAGGAATTTCTATGAAGAGTTAGATGTCATGGTTAGAGATTTGCCTAGTAGCGAGAAACTTTTCATATAAGGAGATTTTAACGGCCATGTTGGTACAACTAGTTGTGGGTTTTTGAGAGTGCATGGTGGTTTTGGATTTGGTGATAGGAACTAAAAAGGAGAAGAAATATTGAATTTTGCTATTGCTTATGACCTCATGATAACTAATACCTTCTTTAAAGAGACAATCTCACTTTTAGTAGTGGCCAACACTCTAGCCAGATTGACTTTATCCTTACTAGAAGAGATGACAAACAAGCTTGCGTAAATTGCAAAGTCATACCTGGAGAATGTGTCGTCTCACAACATCAGCTTTTGATATCCGAGTTTCGTCTTCGAATATGTGTTCAAAAGGATAAAGGAACCAAGATTAGTCAGACGAAATGCTGGAAGCTCAAAGGAGACACCTCCCGAGTGTTTAAGGATAGGGTAATGGGAGAAGGGGCATGGAATATGGAAGGAGAAGCAAATGACATATGGGATGAGATGGCAGCGCATTTGGAAAGTGGCTACTAAGGCGTTTTGGATAACGAAAGGAAATAAACTCGAACCTAAAGTTTCATGGTAGTGGAATAGTGATGTTCATAAGTCTATCAAAGAGAAGAAGGAATGCTATAAGTGCTTACATCATCACAGGAGTGAGGACAACAGGCAAAAGTACAAAGTGGCAAAGAAGAACACAAAGAGAGCGGTGCGTGAAGTAAAGGGTCGAGCGTATGAAGAACTGTATCAAAAGCTAAGTAAGAAGGAGGGTGAAAAAACGTCTATAGGATAGCTAAGCTCCGCGAGAGGAAGACGCGAGACTTCAACCAAGTTAAATGCATCATGGATGGTAATAATAGGCTCTTGGTGAAGAACGATGAGATAACAAATAGATAGAGAGATTATTTCGATAAGCTATTCAATGAAGAAGGTGATAGCACTACAATCGACCTGGACGACTCTTTTTATGACATCAGTAAACATTTTGTTCGGAGAATTCAAGAGTCCGAGGTAAAGGAGGTGCTAAAACGGATGAAAGCGGACAAGGCATTGGGGCCTAATGACATCCCCATTCAGGTGTGGAGATGCCTTTGAGATGCAAGGATAGCCTGGCTAACTAAGTTGCTCAATAATATTTTCAAATCAAACAAAATGTCAGATGAGTGGAGGAGAAGCATATTAGTTCCAACTTTTAAGAATAAAGGAGATATTCAAAGTTGCACAAACTACGGAGGAATTAAGCTTATGTGTCATACAATGAAGCTTTGGGAAAGAGTCATTGAACGTCGATTAAGAAGGATGACAATTGTTTGAAAAAACCAATTTGGTTTCATGCATGGGAGGTCGACCATAGAGGCGATTTTCTTGATAAGACAAATTATGGAGAGGTTGAGGATGTAAAAGAAGGATCTACACATGGTATTTATCGATTTGGAGAAAGCTTATGACAAAGTACCGAGAAAGGTTATGTGGTGGGCTTTGGAAAAGAAAAGAGTCCCAACAAAGTACATTACCCTTATCAAGGATATGTACGATGATGTTGTGACTAGTGTCAGAGCATGCGAGGGTGAAACCAGTGACTTTCCCATTAACATAGGATTACACCAAGGGTCAACTTTGAGCCTCTACATTTTTGCCCTAGTGATGGATGAGTTTACGAAGGGTATACAAGGTGAGATTCCTTGGTGTATGCACTTTGCTGATGATGTTGTGCTAATTGACGAAAGTAGGATTGGGGTTGATAGACAATTGGAGCTGTGGAGGCAGACTTTAGAATCATGGAATTTTAGGCTTAGTAGAACTAAAACAAAGTATATGAATTGTGAGTTCAGCGGTGTTAGGTCAGAGGATGGAGATGTCACTCTAGCTGGACAAGTAGTGCCCAAGAAGGAATCCTTTCAATATTTAGGATCAATGTTATAGTATGATGGTGAGATTGATGAAGATGTTTGTTTTAGAATTCGAGCGGGATGGGTGAAATGGCGACAAGCGTCTGGTATTCACTGTGAAAGGAAAGTGCCACAGAAGCTTAAAGGAAAGTTCTATAGAACGGCAATCAGGCCTGTGATGTTGTATGGTGCGGAATGTTAGCCTACTAAAAGCCAACACGTCAAGAAGATAAGTGTAGCAGAGATGCGTATGCTACGATTAAGCTGCAGTCATACAAGAAGAGACCGAATTTGAAATGCTGATATACGTGACAAACTTGGAGTAGCACCAATTGAGGAGAAGCTAGTCCAACGCCGCTTAAGATGGTTTGGACATCTCCAACGGAGGCCCTCGAGGCACCTGTGCACGTTGGAATTATAGGTCGTGTCGAATGCTCAAAGAGAGTTAGAGGCCAACCAAGGTTGATATGGGAGGAAGTAGTAAAAATGGACTTGAAGGATTGGAGTATGTCCGAAGTGGTCATGTCGGACAGGAGCGTGTGGAAATTAGCGATCTACATACCAGAACGATGAGCTAGGAGTTTTTTTTTGCTTAGGGTTGGTTTAGGGGTAGTGTTATAAGTTTTAGATTATAGGACTAGTGAATAGGTGCCTAAGACGTAATTTTGGTCTTCGGTCAATATTACTAATAGTACCATTATTACTATTATTATTATTATCATTATGGTTTTTTCTAAATATATATATATATATATATATTTATATATTTATCTTTTAATCTTTATTTTTATTTTACTTAGTTATATTATTATTTGTTTACTCATTTGAATTTATTTTATTATTATTTTCGTGCTTTTTATTATTGTTGATGTTGCTATTGTTATTATGACTTTTAAATTGACTTTGTTATTTAGCTTTGGGTTCCATATCTAGCCGACCCCAACTTGTTTGGGAATAATGGCTTAGTTGTTGTTGTTGTAGTTGTTGTTGTAGGTGTAGGTCAAATTATATTTAAAATAAAAATTTAAAGTTGAAATCATTTCAAAAATTTGTTTTCACACTATAATGACAACCATGGTATGGTGAGAGAAATATCATTCACCTCAAAAAAAAGCTACCAAATTTTGTGCCAAATCATAAAGGACTCCAATACAAGTGCAATGCAAGAAACCACGCCAATATCGAACCTCGTATGCAAGAAGATATGAGCAATATAAGATTTCGATTTAAATTAACTAATTAATAAATTAATTAACCAAACTAATCATCATTAACTTAATTAATTATTTTAATAATTACCTTTAATAATTCAATTTTTTTCCTTACGTACCCTCTCTCCCCCTCTTCTTCCCTCCTATAGCATGTAAATCAACTTGTAACCCCATGTAACCCATTCACGCAAGTTAATCTCCAACACCACCCCAAACGCCACTACCGCCTCACTTTGTCTCGAACCACTGCATAACGCCTTGCCTATATCGCCTCCACTTCGGCCACCGGCTCTGGCCAACTCCGACGGCCACCCTTTTTTTTTAAACGTGAAACCTAGGCACATATGTGCCAACTCTGGACCAGCAAACGATCATCATCTGCCACCCCTGACCATGCCTCACCACTGCGGCTATCATTCCTGGTTGCCCGCCCCATATCGAATCCCTTTATCACCATATGACGTTAATAAAATACAAAAAACCCATTAACTTTTCCAACTTTACAACATTCCTGCCACTACCATGTCCCTCTTCGGCTCCTTTCATCTACATTTCCAAACTCCCATTGTCGAGATGTACAAACCTGTATTGACGGTTTCCTCTACGGTTAAATCATCAAAAAGTTCACCATTGGCAATCTTTCCATTCAACTCTAATATATTCCTCTCCGTAGCATGAAAACCGATCATTTCAGTGCTATTCTGATCCTTTCTCTGCTACGAATACAACCATATCCTCAAAGTCCATTTCGGTTGACCTTCCAAAATCTCTCCTTTCGTTGGATTCATATTTTCGACTACCACAATCATAGTTGGGTCAAACCAAGACCTTGGTTGCGTAGCCCTCGGAAAAATAGAGAGAGCCAAGTTTTATTTCGGCCAAATCGTTTTTCGATCTCTCATGAAACAAAAGGAGAAAAAAGTAGGGAGATGGGTTCATGAAGAGGAAGGAGAAATAACATGATGGAGAAGATCATATGCGGCTGTAGTAAAGGAAATGGTATTTATATGGTAGGGTTAGATTTTGAATATACCTTATTTTCTTTTATTTCCAAAATTCTTATGCACGTTTCATGGTCGTACAGCTTCTAGGAATGTCGAATTGCGACAATTCTTCAATGGCATGACTCATCGTATTTTTCTCGTTCCAACGCAATAAGTTTTGTAAGAATCGGAGATTGTTCCCAAAGAGGCTACTGTTGACGATTTTAAGTTGTACAAGCTGGGGGAACATCTAATCTAAAAAATACTACGACGCGTAGCTTGTACAATTTTTCTTAACCCAAGGACATCTTACGTTCGTCCAAATTCTCTGGTGCCTATCGATGCACCCGTGTAATACATCCAACTATCGAAATTGTCCAAAAACAAATCTAAGGTCAAGATCATATAATAAAATTATTAAGGGTCAATAATGTCTGTACTTAACATCATCCAAAGTTATAGCCAAAGACATATGATTTAAAAATAATATTTTATGATTCTTCGATATGTAAAATATGGGTCGTACACTCCACCTTCTAGGTTCACCCCTAAAATCATCAAATCAAACAAGGCAAGATCAAATAGCTACCCTGCATTCCTAACCATAAGAAATCATATCGAGCATCAATCATCAAACACCAAATGTGCACATATAATATCAGACATCAAGGAGTAACACTCATGCCTATCCTAACATGCAGGATACTAAACCATCTAATATAAAGCGTCGAATATGATATCACATGTGAAAGCTAACAATATAATGGAAATCTTACCGAGTGAAGAGCTCTAGACTAGTTGTCCCCACGCTCTCTTTGGTTTGCCATGTGTAATCGCTTTCACTCCACTAAACCTTCACCGTCTTCCTCTTAAGCCATTTCATATCACATCCTATGATACGAATAGGCCAACGAGGTCTCAAAGCTTCTGGCTCAATATCGATATCACTTGTTCGATCCGGTGCCATCTTTCCTAACCCCTCTTCTAAGCTTCTCCAAAACCCACTAGTGAACAATGGGTCCCGGTTACTTACAATGCTCTTCGGCACACCGTAGGATTGCACAATCCACTTCGCATACAACTCGACCAATCTGCATGCTGTTTTACTAGACCTAATGGGTATAATTCTATCACTCTTCATCAATATATCGACCATGACCCAAATGCCATTATACTCTCCTTATGTGCTCGAAAATGTAACGATGAAATTCATCGATCTCTGCTCCTAATTCTAGTCAGGAATAAACAATATCCCATCCTTATGGAACCAACTATCTCGGTCGAGTCTGCACTGCCATATATCCTCACTCTCTACTCTACTATGAACTTTAGAAATAATCTTTGTTATTCTAGCAGCATGCCTCTAATCAGCGTTGTTCCATTCAATCAAAGTAAATCTAATAGTCAAACTAGCCATCATCTCTTTCTCTAGCTCACATCGATTTCTGAAGTTATAACCAGCAATAAATTCATGCTGCGACCACTCTAGAAACATCACTTACAAAATGGCATGTCTTCTACTCTGAGCATTAGCGAGTGCATTCCCCTTACCAGGTGTATTGAAAATGTCGAAGTCATAGAAATCCATGAATTCCAACCATCGCTGCTGGCGAAGGTTAAATTCTTCTCGAAGAAGAGGTACTTCAATGATTTGGGATCAATGAATAACTCAAACCTCGCTCCTAATAAATAGCGCCTCTAATCTCCAAAGCGATATTATTTCCCATCGACTCTAAATCATAGTCAAATACTTCCACTCATGTAGTTTCAGTTATCGACTAGCATATGCAATGACCTTACCTCTCTACATCAATACCGCACTTATTCCAGTATCACAGGCATCTTTCTATATTGTGAACTCCTCATTTCCACTCGAAATGACTAACATCGGTGCACTCATCAACCTCTCTCTCAGACTCACAAACGCATACTCGCACCTCGCAAACCAAATAAAATTTTAATTCTTCCATATCAAATTTGCTAACGGTGAAGCCACCTAAGAGAAGTCCTTAGTTAGATGTCTATAATATCATGCCAATCCTAGGAAAATGCTCACATTCATAGCACTCTTGGGTCTCTCCCAATATTTGACTGTCGCAAACTACATAGGATCCATCACAATGCTATACTTTGAAACAATGTGACTCGAGAATCTTACTTCCTTCCTTCAGAGGTGACAGTTTGAAAACTTCACTTTTAATTAGCGTTCCCTCAACACCTTCAGTACAATCCTCAAATGTATCTTGTGTTCCTCTTCTGTCCATAAGTAGATGAGAATACCGTCAATGAACACAAGCACGGACTTACTAAAGTGATCCCTCGAAATACAATTCATGAGATCAACAAAGTATTACGGTGCCTTGGTTAGCCTAAACGGCGTAACCAACCACTCAAAAAATCTAGATGGCATATAAAATGTTGTAATCGACATACTCTTCCTAGCTTCTCTCAGCTAATGAAACCCCATCACAAGGTCCAACTAAGGGAACACTCTCGCACCGTGGAGCTGGTCGAACAAGTCATCAATACACAGGAGTGGATACATATTCTTCTTCGTCGCCTTATTCATCTCATGGTAATCAACACATAACCTCAAAGAGCCATCGCCTTAGTGAAGAACACTACAGGTACACACCACTTAGATATGCTCCTACGAATGATCCCTAGTCTCAATAGGTCATCCGCTTGCACTTCTAGTTCCCTCTAATCTTTAGGCGCCATATGCCTCAAAGGTATATCTACTGGCATGTCCCCCTTCACTAAATCTATGTGGAATTCAATCTCTAGGTATGGCTGTAATCCGGTCACCTCCTCGAATACACTCGGATACTCTCTAACGATGGGTATAGATGACAACTCATCATGCGGGACCTCTAGAAAATATAAAACGCTAACCATTACCTCATCCCCTTATAGGCAATCCAAATCATCCTGCTGCCCATCCGCAGTTCGAATTGCCACCAACAGCTTCCCACAATCGAGCACTACTGCAAACTTTCTTAGCCAGTCCATCCCCAAAATAGTACCAAACCCTACAAAACCCAAACAAAGCAACCACAAGCAAAAGAACATCAATGACTTGATAAGACTAAATTACGACAAAGTATACATAAGTGAGTAGAGCCTCCAATAGGGTTTGTCACTATCAAAAGTCGATCAACAATCTCGAGTTTCAACCATAATCTATCCATCATGTTGTTGGATATAAAGGAATGTGAAGCCCTGGTATTGAAACAAATATAGGAACATCATAAATAGAAAGCATACCATGAATCGTCATGCCTTTCTCCTTCTCTTTCACCGAAGGAGAACTCGAGTCTGAACAGCATCCAATGCGTTAGCCTTCACCATCTGCCCCAGCTTTACTGGTTCAGGACAGTCTTTCTGCATATGTGCCCACCTTATTGCAGTTATAACACTTCTTCTCTTCAGCTTTGTAGTTCTTACTCAGATGGCCCTAGTCGCCACGGTTATAACAAATAGGGTTCCACTTGGCCATTTACTGAGCATTCTTATCTTGGAGCTACTTCCTCTTGTTGTTTCATTTCTTCTTGCCACCCTCGCTTGATTGCAGCTTTGGCTCTTCTTTAGAAACCACAACCACCATAGATTTAGGGAATGAGCTCTCGTGTTAAAAAGCCTTCTCAATGAGTTTCTCAAAAACTCATCAATGTGACCCACTAGCTTCTCTCCTAGATAATCACCCAAACCCATAATAAACTTATCGTTCTTCTTTAATGAAGTGTTGATGAAGGACATCCCGTATTTCAACAAAGCATCAAATTCTACCACATACTCAGAGATAGATAAATCTCCATGTTTCAGGTCTGTAAACTTCTTGAATAGCACTGACTATCGTACTTCTGGAATGAATTTCTCCTCAAACCTAGTCTTATATCGATCCCAAGTTAACTAATCCTGTTTGCACAAAAAATGGACAAACACCTCAAAGTCGTATGATTTAATTGATTTTATGTTGTTCTTAGTGATTTGGGGTGATTTATGCAAATATATGAAAAGTAGGGACTAAACTGTAAAAGACACGCAGATTTATAGTGGTTCAGCCAGAATGTGCCTACGTCCACTTTATATATTATTTCTCTTTTCTTGTTTAGATTACAAGTACAAAGCTTTGATACAAGTATCTGAAAGTTGTTTGAAAGTTCTCTCCGCGCTTGAGCTATCAAAACTTGTCCGTTTGTTGTACCCCTGCCCTTCTATTTATAGAGTGAGGCTGGGGGTAGGGGTCTTGGATGTACATAGCTGTTGGTGGGCCTGGGCTGATACAATCTGGCCTGGCAAAGTTGGTCCGGAACGCCTTGGTCCGGTGGGATTTGGTCCGGTGGAACTTGGTCCGGTGATGGTTTTGATTCGGTGGGACTGGTACTAGTGTATTGGTCCGGTGGTAGGAGTGGTAGAGGCTGGTTCGGTGGTAGGTGGAGTAGGAGTTGGTTTGGTAGCACCTGGGTGGTAGCTGGTCCGGTAGTGAGGGGAGCTAGGTTGGTCCGGTAGTGAGTTTGGTTCGGTTGTGAGTCTGGTTCGGCATTGGTAGGGATGCCGAATGAAGCTTAGGCAAGCCTAGTCGAACCTGGTGCTTCTTGGTCTTGAGATTTCCTGGGTGAGAACACACCCAACATTTGCCCCCCAAAGTGGGGCATATGCCATTCTTTGTTTTAAAATCAATGACGTTAGCTTGGATGCTCCTACCGAACCAGCCGGTCCGGTCGTCTATGTTCGCCTATAAGTATGGGCTTCAAGCTCCTGTTATCCACAACTATTAGAAAGAGCCGGACCAAACCTACGCCTACCGAATCAGGTGAGCCCTCCTTCTACCGAATGGACCTTTAGGGAGTGTGATAACCGAATGAACCTTGTGACCCGTATTACCGAATGGTACTTGGGGAGCACGAGTGCCGAATGAACCTTGAGACCCGTATTGCCGGATGGCTTTTTGCCTTGAACTGCCGGATGAATTTTTATGACTCGGAATACCGAACAAGACCCGGAGTTCGAATGCCGAACGAACCTTGTGACCCGTATTACCGAATGGTACTTGGGGAGCACGAGTGCCGAATGAACCTTGAGACCCGTATTATGTTTCGAATTACAAGCGAAATTCTAGATTATACACATTTGCTTGTTTATATCTCTACATCCTTTGTTTTAACGATGTATTATTTTGTGTTGCAGATAATGTCTCATAAAGTTGAAACCCGATCAGAAAAGAAGAAATCCCAGGACAGAGAAGAGCCTTCTGCCGTGCCCCCAGTCCAGTCAGGACCGGGACGTTATCTGCCCACCCCGAGATCGCTAGTGGACGGGTACGGTCCTCAAGAGCTTCTAAACTCACCTCCTGATTGCTTCCCCAGCTCCCTTAAAGACGAGCAGCTTGATGTCATTTCTCGCTCTTTCAGGATTGACAGAGCGCATATGATGTTGCCGGGGGAAGGAGTGATGCCATATAATCCCCCCGAAGGATATTTCGCTTACAGCAGGTATCACTGAATGTGTGGTGCCATCCCGCCTCTTAATGCCTGGATAGTCAGCTTTGTTACATATCTGAAGGTGGCTCCATTCCAGCTTCAGCCTAACTCCTACGCCATTCTGGTAAGCCTTTTTGTTATCTTCCAGAGGAGATACGGGCGTCCTCCCTCCAACCGTGAGATCCGGTATTTGTACAACTTGAGAGGCTATAAGAAGGGGTCTCCATACATCAGCTTGGAATCAGCCGTATCTTTCAAGCCGGTCCTGGACTTATATTCGAAGTTCAGCATGTTTAAGAAAGAATGGTTTTTTGTTTAGGATGACTCTGTTTCCATCTGTCGCTTCACCTCAGGCTGTAAGTCGGAGTTTATTTATGATTTCTGTTTTGACTGCAATGCTTCTTCTCATGTGTTTTTATTTCTTGCTAGCGACAGGTGGCTTTGCGGTCGTGGAGAATGATCGCCTGGTTCAGATGGCTGTGGAAATAGAAGCCATTACGGGAAGGGACATGTCGACTTCTTACTTGATTAGGAATGCTACACTTCTGGGGCACAACCTGATCCTTCCACATCAGTCCGTGATTAAGCAGAGAGATACGGCGGAGGAGAGGGCTGCCAAAGTCACAGGAGGGGCCACGGCGAAGAGTGGCAAAAGGAGACCCTTCTCGGTGCATCCAGTTGCCAGGGGAAGAAACTCAGGAAGTCTGATGGACCCTCTCCTAGCACACATCCAGATGTTCAGGAGGAGGATAAAGTGGAGGGGGAAAAAGGCGAGGATGAAGGAGGTGAGGCGGAGAGCGGAAGCGGTGGAGAAGGTGACGGTGCCCGTCACGGCGATGACAGTGGCAAAGGACAGGGTGGTGATGGTACCGGGGCTTTGTCTTCTGGGCAAGTAGGCGAGATGCAAGAGTGGACGGATAACGCTTTCCGCCAAGCCTTCGAAGGTTTGGAGGAAACGGAGAAGTCCAAGAAAGCTGATAAGGTTGGGACCGGTGTCGATTTATCTTTTGGGAGTGCTTCTACTGAGGAAACTTCTGCGGTTCAAGGTAAATTTCTCTTTACTCTTTTTAATTCTTGAATGATGGCTCAATACATGTTGGTGACACTTGGTTTTCATATCAGGAGCGGGTAAAACGGCCAAGACCTCAGATCTTCGGCACAGGCTTGAACAATACAAACTCTTCAAAGCTTCCGCCAAGCCGAAGACTACTACTAACCGTCCTGGAGACGTAGTCAGTTATCGTCCTCTTCTTGGAGTTATTGAAGAAGATATACAAAAGAAGAAGAGGAGTCGATCTACCTTTGAATCTCTTCCTGGTCCTCCGGCCCCACTCCAGCCTATTCATGATATTGAGGAGGAGGACACCGAGTTTATACCTTCCCCCCATCCGTCTGAGAATCCGACCGTCATCCCGATAAATCATCCTACTTAGCTCGCAATCTGTTTGCGGGTCATCCGGACCTGGATCCGGCATCTCACGACATCTCCTTCGATGAGGTTACTGGTGAGCATCTCCTTCCTCGTAATCCTATGGTACGGGTGCTTGACGAAGCTAAGTCTCTGGACCTTGATCTGCTTACTACCCGGGTCGTAACTCTGGGGGACGAGGCTAAGGCAAATATTGACCGGGTTGCTGAGGAGACCAAGAAATTGATGGGGCACCATGCTCGATTGGTCAAGGCTGGGGAAGAGATAGGAAGCGCCAACATTCGGCTACGGTTGATGGTTTTTGACCAGGCTAAACAACTCGCCGACCAAGCCATCCAAATCTCCCAGCATGAGGCCGCATCCAGACAATTGAGGAAGACTATTGAAGAGGCCAGTAGGGCGGAGTTGCGGAGGATGGAGGCCGTCTGTAAGGAGCGGATTGATATGGCCATTGCCACGGTGGATGAGGTTCGGCAAGCGGACCTCGAGCGGGTAGAGGAACTATCGGGGAGGCTTGAGGCCGCGGAGCTTGCTCAGGCCAAGTCGAAGGAGGAGATGGAGGCGATGAGGAGGTCCCTTCAGGCTGATCGTTTACGGTATCGATCGGAGAGGGATGCTGTTGTTGCAAAGCTGCAGGCTTTTGAGGTCCGAATGAGGGAGTTTGAAGAGAATGAGGGGATGATGGATGGGATGCTCCAGGATATGTACTTCCGTACTTGGAGGTAGGGTAACTTGTCCTGGATGGATGATTACCCCCGGGTTATGGCTAAGATCTATCTCAGGGTTCTAGAGGAGGCCAAGGCTGAGGCGAATAAGGAGGGTGGTGTGGCCTTCAGGATGGATGTGGTTACCGCACAGTTTACCAAGGAGGAGAAGGTGGCGGTGAAGGAGGGCATGCGGTTGCTTGCAGCTGAGGAGGCAGGTGTGCAAGTAGAGGATGATGATCAAGATGATCAAGGAGTAGATGCTGGTAAGTCTTCCTTTCTAGTCTTTCCGTTAACTTGGTTGCTTATCACTAATGAATTCTTTCTCTGACCGGACAGGTGGGCAACAGGACAAGGATAAGACTCCGACGCAGCCAGCTCCTTGATTGGACCTGGATATCTTTTTGTAGACTTGACATTGTTGTATATGTTAGTCTCAAAACAGTAACGTAACTCTTAGGTTGTAATTATGCTTCTTGTAATAAACAACACTATTCTTGACGTGTAATTCTTTAACTTAGGCTGATTCTGTCGTCTTTTGAATGTTTTTGCTATTTTGACATGTTGTATGAGAAATATAGCTATGCATATTCTTGTAATTAAATTGTGTTTGACGTCAGGTTCTTGTTTAAAACATAATTTCATGACTTGCAATGTTAGCGTGAGGTGTGAATAAATTATAGTCACGTGTTTACACATGAGAGAAAGAAATACCGCCCTTTATACTTTGCTTGTAGATGGCAGCTTGGAATGTCTTGTGTGACCGAGTATGGAATGCGGCCCAGTAACTCGCTGTGAGTATCTGCTTCCATTAGCGAATTTTTCTTGTTCTGTGTCTTGCACTTCAGGGATTGTTACAGAGGATAGGAGAAAAGTTTTTTAAATAAAATTGAAATATGTGAAATAGTAAAACTTCCAATCACGGAAGGCCTTCGATGTGCTTAAGTTCGTGGCAAACGGGCTTTGTAGTCACTTTCCCTAGCTGTGGGTCTTGGAGACATTTGTCACCCATCTTACCCCTCCGCGGGGAGTTAATTCTTTTTTACCACAGCCGCACTTAAGACACATCGGAGCCGAGATCGCGAACAGTAACTACCCGGGCCATTATGGCCCGTAATCGTGGGTATTATTCGATTTACTGTGGCCGGCTAGCATGGGTGCCGATCGTCAACCGTGAACTGCCCCTGGCTGGCCACACCTTATGTTGGGGCTTATAGTCGGTTCACAGTTGCCGGCGAGCCGAACGACGTAATGAGCTGCCTCGGCTATAGTCGGCCTTCTCGGTGGCTTATGATCGGCTCATTACAGTTGGCTTTAAGGGCCGTCGCGAGCAATGAGTTAACCCGCAGCAGAGGGATGCCGGAGCGAAAGTGTCTCATTGGCGAGGGCATAGATTCGCATAGTACCTGTTAGGTCTTGTCCAGGTGAAGTTGCGCTGTGGAGTGCCTTGAATGGAAATGCTATATGCACAGGATTTCGTTCAACAGAAAAGGATAAAGTTAACAAGCAGCCAAGATATAAAGGAACAAGTTAAAAAAGAGACAAGGTTTTTTAAAGTGGTTCGGCACGAAAATGCCTACGTCCACTGATTCTCTTTGTTAATTCACTTCATATGGGCAGTACAAGTTAAGAAAAGTATCGACGGAGGTGTTGGATGTTCCATGCCCTCTGGAACACCTCTCTGTCCACTATTGACAAAATATAAGCTCCGTTGTGGAGATCTTTATGAATTACATATGGTCCATCCCAGATTGGATCTAGTGCTCCGGGGCGAGGGAAGATTCGCTTGAGGACAAGATCCCCTTCTTATAAGGTGCGATGCTTGACTTTGGAGTTGTATTGTGCTACCACTTTTTGCTTGTGGGCTGCTGCTTTGAGGACTGCATCATTTCTTCTCTCCTCAATTAGATCCAAAGACATGTGAAGGAGTTCTTCGTTCTCTTCTGGGTTATAGTGGATCCTACGGTGGGAAGGTATGATGGTTTCAACTGGGAGCATAGCCTCCGATCCGTATGCCAAAGAAATAGGAGTATGCCTTGTTGATGTTCTGAAAGATGTGCGATAGGCCCACAGTGCCGTAGGGAGTTCATCCACCCAAGCGCCCTTTGACTTTTCGAGTTTCTTTTTATTAGAGTTTTCAGAATTTTGTTGACGGCTTCGACTTGTCCGTTTGCCTGGGGATACGCTACGGATGAGAAGCTTTTGTGAATTATATGCTCTTGGCACCAGTTGGCGAATTCCTCGCTGTCAAATTGAAGTCCATTGTCTGATATGATTTTGAATGGGACTCCGTACCTGCACAGAACATTTTTGATCAAGAAATTAATAACTTTTGCTGAAGACACTTTATTCAGGGGTTCTGCTTCCACCCATTTGGTGAAATAGTCGACTGCCACTATAGCATATTTGGCCCCGCCTCGGCCCATTGGTAGTTCGCCGATTAAGTCAATTCCCCATACAGCAAAGGGCCACGGGCTGGTCATTTGAGTAATCTCAGTTGTTGGTAGCCGCGGAATCTTAGCAAACTTCTGGCATCTGTCACATTTTCTGACGAAATCTAAGGCGTTCTTGCTTAAGGTGGGCCAGAAATATCCATATCGGAGTATCTTTTTTGCTAAAGTTTGCCCTCCGTTGTGATCTCCGCAGCTTCCTTGATGAATGTTGGATAAGTTTTCCTTGGCTTCCCTTCCAGCGACACAACTTAATAGGGGGTTAGAGAATCTGCGCCGATAGAGGGTGTCCTCTTGTATTGTGTAGCGGGAAGCTTTCCTCAAGATTTTCCTAACGTCGTTACGCCCGTTGGGTAGTGTGCCACTTTGTAAGTAGTCTCGGATGGGAGTCATCCAAGTTGCTTTTTCGGTTGGAGCTATCAGATTCACTTGCTCAAAACTTGGGGTCAGTTGCTTTGAGATGGCTACTGCTCCGGAAATGGCGTCGTCTCTCACGCTCGCTTGCTTTGCCAATTCGTCGGCCTCTCGGTTCTCTTCCCGAGGGATGTGTTTGACTAAGTAGTGGTCCAATCGACTGAGAAGTAACTTGGTCTTCTTTAAATATGCTATGAGTTGTTCTTCTCGAGCCTGGAATTCTCCTAGTATTTGATTAACAATAAGTTGAGAATCGCTATGAAGGCACAAAGAATGGGCTCCGATTTCTAAGGCAAGTTCTAATCCAGCTATCACTGCTTCATACTCTGCATCGTTGTTGGTGGCAGCGAACTCCAACCTTATAGCATAGTGCAACTTATTTCCCCTGGGAGTAATTATTACCACACCTACCCCCGAGCCTTGTTCGTTTGACGCACCATCCACAAATAGATTCCACTTGATGTCTTCCGCTATTTCCGATTGCTCCTTACCTTCGTTGGTAGTGAATTCTGCAATGAAATCGGCCATGGCTTGCCCCTTGATGGAGGTGCGAGGGTGATAGGTGACATCATACTGACTTAGTTCAATGCACCATTTAAGTAGTCGCCCAGAAGTGTCGGGACAATGGAGTACCTGTCTCAGTGGTTGATCGGTCAGAACTTTGATGGAATGGGACTGGAAGTAGTGACGCGGTTTCCATGATGTGATTAGTAAACAGTATGCTAGCTTCTCAAGTTTAAGATATCTGACTTCTGCCCCCGTAAGCCTCTTACTTACAAAGTATACTGGCCGCTGCGTGCGGTTGTCTTCTCTTACCAACGCAACGCTCAGGGCGTGAGATAACACAGCAAGGTATAGGTATAATTCTTCGCCTTCGCTTGGAGTCGAGAGTACCGGCGGTTTCTGGAGGTGTTCGATCAAGTTAAGGAAAGCGGTTAAGCATTCGCCAGTCCATTCGAACTTTCCTTTGTCTTTCTTTAGAGCTTCGAAGAAGGGGACGCACTTGTCCGTTGCTTTGGAGATGAATCGGCTTAGGGCGGCCACTTTCCCGTTCAGGCTTTACATTTCCTTTTGAGTGGAAGGTATTTTGATATCTCTTAGAGCTCGGACTTGTTCAGGGTTTGCTTCAATCCCTCTGGCATGGACGATGAATCCCAAGAACTTTCCTGATGATACTCCGAAGGAGCATTTTAGAGGATTAAGTTTCATTCCATACTAGCGAAGTACTTGAAACATCTCGCCCAGGTGGCTTACGTGATCGTCGGTTTTCCTTGACTTTACTAGCATGTCATCCACATACACTTCCATAGTTTGTCCTATTAGCCCTGCAAACATCTTGTTGACGAGGCGCTGGTAGGTGGCTCCTGCGTTTTTAAGTCCGAAAGGCATTACCTTATAGCAGTACAAACCCCGGTCAGTGATGAAACTAGTGTGGTCTTGTTCGGGAGCATGCATAGGAATTTGGTTATATCCTGAGTATGCGTCCATAAAGGATAAGAGTTCGTGCCCTGCTGTGCTGTCTACAAGTTGATCGATTCGGGGAAGTGGGAAGCAATCCTTCGGGCAGGCGTCATTTAAGTTGGAGAAGTCAATGCATGTTCGCCACTTCCCATTAGCTTTCTTTACCAGTACCGGGTTGGCGATCCACTCTGGGTAGATAGCTTTTCGTATGAAGTCATTGGCAAGTAGATTCTTTACTTCTTCATCGAGGGCTGCTGATCGTTCTGCCCCCATACTTCTCTTTCTTTGTTTTACGGGCGCCTTGGTAGGATCAATGTTTAGTACGTGGCATGCTATGTCAGGGGAGATTCCGGTCATGTCAGCATGTGACCATGCGAATACATCCAAGTTGTGGCGGAGAAAGTCAATGAGTTGCTCCTTCAACTCAGCTTTTAGTTGGGACCCGATTTTCAATAGTCTACTCGAGTCATGCTTGTCAATAGATATAAATTCCATAGCCTCTACAGGCTCGGCGGTGGCCTCCTCCTCTTTTTCCCTGGGGTCTAATTCATTGAAAGGGTCGCTGGTATATCGAAGAGGAGGGGCTTTCTTTAGTTGCAATGCTTCCAAACTTTTTGTGCAAAGGGCAACCTCTACACTCTTCCCTTTATCCTTCCTGTGGTTGTTGCGAAGCTTAGTTACATAGCAGTTTCGAGCAACGTCCTGGTCTCCCTCTACTTCCCCTACCCCATTGTCCGTCAGAAATTTCATCTTTAGGCACCATGGGGCCAGGACCATTTGGAAGTCAGACAAGGCTGGCCTCCCTAAGAAAGCGTTGTAGGCCGAGTGGTTTTCTATCAGCACAAATGTCTGTTTCCGCACAACGGAGCGAGGATGACTTCCAATTTCGACAAAGAGGTCCAGTTGACCGAGGGGCATCTTCGCATCTCCAGTGAAACCGTGTAGTGGTTTATTGCAGGGAGAAACATCCTTCATTGATAGTTTCATTTTTTCGAACGCATGCTTGAATAGGATATTTACTGAGCTTCCAGTGTCTACTAGAATTCGGAAAACTTTGGCTGGACCGAGCCGGGCAGAGATAACCATGGGATCCATGTGAGGGTATTGCCTTCCTTCTAGGTCACGCATACCGAATGTGATGTCATCATTCTCTTTTCGCTTCGGGTGGCGCTCTTCTATAACAGAATTAACACAGTCTTCATTGTTTCTAAGTGACTTTCCATATCTTTCCATCTCTGCCCAGCTTCTGTCGGCGATGTGCGGTCCTCCCGAGATGGTATGGACCACTATCTTCTCTTGACTAGAGCCGCTAGTGTTGCGATTTCCTCTGCCTATCTCTGGTGAGGGTAGCCTTGGGTTCTCATTGGCAGGAGCTGGAGCCCTGTTCTGACCTCTTACATAGCGTTCCAGTCTTTTCCTTCTGATGTGTTCTTCAATCAAGTCCCGGAGATGATGGCATTCATTGGTATCATGCCCATGAGATTCGTGGAAGCGGCAGAACTTTCCAGACTTCTGCGCGTTATCTGATTCCTTCTTGTATGGTGGGCGTTTGTATCTAACTTCGTCTTGGGTGGCAAGGAATATGTTTTCAATGGTTTCATTCAAAGGAGTGTAAGTGTCAAATCTTGGTCCTCGCCGATATAGGCGCTTTTCTCCCTTCTTGCCCCCAGCGTTGTCTCTAGAATCATTTCTTCGAACGTCCTTCGCTGCAGCGGGCATATTGCCGTGAGCTGCCTTATTTTGTTGCCCTAACTGAACCTCAGTGGCAACATCTTCAAGCCTCGTATATTTCCTGGCTTCATGGAAGAAATCGGGTAAAGTAGCTGGTTTTTCTTTTGTCAACCTTCTAGCAAATTTAGTATCCGGGTGCACACCACTACAGAGGGCCATTAGGATAAGCTTTTCATCGGTATCTTGGACTGTGGCAGCTGCGGCATTGAATCTGGTTAGGTATTGCTGCAGCTTCTCTCCAGGTTTCTGTTTGATACTGGATAAGGAATAAGCGTCCTTGGGTTGTTCCACATGAATGCGGAACTGACTGATAAACTTTTCTTTCAACATTTCCCACGAGCTAATGGATCCCTGGGGTAAATGACAGAACCAGGAGGTAGCTAGATCTGCTAAGAATAGTGGAAAGCATTTGCACAGTACTCCCTCTATTGCTCCACTCATGAGCATATGCTATGTGTATCTCTGTAAGTGTACAACGGGGTCGGAGGTTCCTTTGTTGGCATTTTCCATTCTCGAGGGGTGATAGAAATTTCGATATTGCGGGCGAAAGGGCTGGTTACCCTAGCGCCTATTCCTCGATCTCTTTGGTCCCGTTGGACGCACTCTCTGAACAAGCGTGCCATCCTTTCATCAGAATTTGGAGCAGATAGAAACGAGTTTGGTTTTGTTCTGTGGGATTGATTCCGTCCAGATGACCTGTAGGGATGGTATCGTCCATCATTCCTGATATTTTCCAGTGGCTGTCTTTGGTCTTCTGGGAGCATGCTATGATCAGCTACAGCTGGCCCTTGCCTTGATCTTCCCCTGTTGGGTTCTAATCTAAGCACTTCCTCGGGTCCAACTTCGGGCTGGACTCTAGCTCGGCCCCGTTCATTGGTGTTTCCATGGTTAGGCAGTACAACCTGCTCAGCTACAGTTTACCTCCGCCCGGTGCCTCCCCCGTTGGGTTCGGTTCCAAGCGTTTCCTCAGGCCTAACTTCGGGCTGTGCTCGATCTCGGCTCCTACCATGGCCGCTTCCGTTGTTAGCTCCTTCGAAGAAGGAAGATCTTTGTTGTTTCTGAGATCCTCCAGACTGGGACTCACCCCATGATTCAGTGTTGCGGTTGGACTCTTCAGCATCCCTTAAGCGTGACATGAGATGGTCCACCAAGGCTTCCTGCTGGGACGTGAAGCGGTTAGTCACTTCAGCCACAACCCTGTCTAGATCTGCCCTAGTAATTGCTGCCGGCTGTTCTGCGGCAGGGGTGGTCGGATTTGCCTGACCTTCATTTGGTACTGCTACTGGAGGGGGACGATTTACTTGATCTGTGACAATTGGATCTGGAAGACTGCTGGTTGCGATGTTTTTTCCTTTGTTAACATCTTTCTTCTGCTTGGGAGGCATGTTTTCCAAGCAATGAACGATGCTGTTAGGAAGAAGGTTAAGTGGAAGAAGCTGAAGCTTCGAGCTTCTAGCTCTCAGTGAAAGCACCAAAAATGTTTGCACAAAAAATGGACAAACACCTCAAAGTCGTATGATTTAATTGATTTTATGTTGTTCTTAGTGATTTGGGGTGATTTATGCAAATATATGAAAAGCAGGGACTAAACTATAAAAGACACGCAGATTTATAGTGGTTCAGCCAGAATGTGCCTACGTCCACTTTATATATTATTTCTCTTTTCTTGTTTAGATTACAAGTACAAAGCTTTGATACAAGTATCTGAAAGTTGTTTGAAAGTTCTCTCCGCGCTTGAGCTCTCAAAACTTGTCCGTTTGTTGTACCCCTGCCCCTCTATTTATAGAGTGAGGCTGGGGGTAGGGGTCTTGGATGTACATAGCTGTTGGTGGGCCTGGGCTGATACAATCTGGCCTGGCAAAGTTGGTCCGGAACGCCTTGGTCCGGTGGGATTTGGTCCGGTGGAACTTGGTCCGGTGATGGTTTTGATTCGGTGGGACTGGTACTAGTGTATTGGTCCGGTGGTAGGAGTGGTAGAGGCTGGTTCGGTGGTAGGTGGAGTAGGAGTTGGTCCGGTAGCACCTGGGAGGTAGCTGGTCCGGTAGTGAGGGGAGCTAGGTTGGTCCGGTAGTGAGTCTGGTTCGGTTGTGAGTCTGGTTCGGCAGTGGTAGGGATGCCGAATGAAGCTTAGGCAAGCCTAGTCGAACCTGGTGCTTCTTAGTCTTGAGATTTCCTGGGTGAGAACACGCCCAACAAATCCTTAGGAGCAGTAACCTTCACGACATTCCACCAATTCATAGCACTTCCGTGGAGTTTTCGAGAAGCCAATCTCCTCCTCGTAGCACCATCCAACTCCAGGTCATCAAAGATCCTCTTGCATGTATCTAGCTAATCCTGCACTTACATAGATAACTCTATTTCTAGGAATGGTTTGCCACCCAAACTAGCAAAATCTTTATTTAACTTTGCAAAATCATCCCTAGGCGCCTGCACTTGAGCATCGCCACTAATAACAACATCAAGAGCTCCCACCTAGGCATTTTGCAGCATGTTCCTCATAATGGTATTGAACACTGTCTACAAGTTAGGGTTAGTAGTCCATGAACCTGCTCCTTCCTCCTTAACTCTATAGATGGAGTTCCTGGTAGTGTTTCTTGCATGCCATCTCATTCTTAATCTGTAATAAGAATGATCACTCTTTCATAAAGAAAACTACACCCATGTTACTTATATGTTCTATGCGATATGTTATAGGTTGCATGTATTATATACTTCTATATTGTATTGAAATCAAAATATATAACAAGTCTGCTCTATCATATACTTTTGATCCATTCTAAAGTGTTCCACTTACTCTATCCATAATAGATCCCGGTATCAACATAGGTCGACTATGCAACCTAAGCTCTAATACCAAATATGACGACCACCCTACACCTCCAACACCCAGTATACTTGTATAGTGCACTGCAATGGTGCCCGATTGATATATGCCAAACGTTGGGGTTGTAAAATAACTAAAATCACATAGCATATCTAATATCTCACAACGCAAGGATAAAATATAATAATCATTAAGGATATAAAACATGCGAGCCAGAAATATAACTATAAGAACCATCACAGATTAGAACACAGGTTGAACACAATTATATAAAGTAGTAATAGTGTTTGTACAACTGATAAATAAACTCAAAAGATAAACTGTAACTAATAAAATAAGTCAAACTTTGTCTAGATTCCACATTGTCATATAGCAAAATAAGCAATAGGAAGCTCAAAAATATAAGTACGAGTTGCCTCCTGCTAGTCTATCTCCACAACTTTATGTATCGTCTACAACTGCTATCTAGTTTACTCATTTAAGAGAACTCAAGATAATAAGAAGCAAAACATAAAATCTAGAGTCAGACAATAGTCTCATGTGAGTGATAAACAATCTTAAAATGTTATGAAAGTGGATATAGTATATGGGACATAAGGTATAGAAAATCATACACGACCTATCTCTATGTCCAAAGAGTTATCACATAACAATATATCCTCTAAGTCCATTTCAGTTGACCTTCCAAAGTAACTCTTTTTTCCGGATCCACATTTCCCGATCACCACATTTGGATTTGGGCCAAACCGAGACCATGGTTGTTTAGCTCTTAAAAAAATAGAGGCACCTAAGTTTTATTTTGGCCAAAACAGTATTTGTTTGCTCATGAAAGAAGAGGAGAAAGAAGTGGGTAAATGGGTTCATGAAGAGGAAGTAGATATAACATGATGGAGAAGATATTACATGGCTACAATAAAGGGAATGGTATTTATATGGTATGGGTATGGTTAAGCTTTAAATATACCCTATTTTCTTTTATTTCTAAAATTCCAATGCATGTTTCGTGGTCGTATGGCTTTTAGGAATGTTGGATTACAACGATTCTTTGACGGTGCAACCTATCGTATTTTTCTCGTTTCGATGGTATAAGATTTGTCACAATCTGACACTTTGCCCCGGGAATCTATTTTCGGGTGTTTTTAAGTCGTTCGGGTGTTGGAATGTCCGATCTCGAACATCGGCTGTGTGGCTCAAACATTTTTTCTTAACCCTTGGATATTTTCCATTCGTCCACATTCTCCGGTGCCTATCGGTGTATGTATACCCATGTAAGACGTCCAACTATCGAAAATGCCAAAAAAAATCAAAGATTAAAATCATCTAATAAAATTTATGAGGGTCATAATGTTAATCTTCAACATCGCCCAAAGTTATAGCCAATTATGACCTAAAATGAATTTAGAAATAATATTTTATGATCCTTCAATATGTAGAATATGGGTCGTTACATGGGCCATGCATGGCAATCAATTATACCTAGAATAGGGGTTCATGGAGGTGAGGAGCTTGTGTCCACTAGTTGCATCTACCAGTTGAAAAATGCAAGGTAACAGAAAGAAGTCTTTGGAGCAAGCTTTGTTGAGGTTGGAGAAGTCAATGCATATTCTCCAGGACCCATTTCGTTTCCTGACCAGTACCAGGCTAGCTATCCAAAACAGATATTTCGCCTCTTAGATGAAGCCATTGGCCAATGGTTTCTCTACCTTTTCTTCGAGAGGTTGGAACCTTTTTAGGTTGAGTGGTCTATGCATTTGATGGACGAGGGTTGCCTTTGGATCGATGTTCAATGCATGGCAAAGGCTTCGAAATTTTGGTCAGATCGTCTCTGATTTCTGGGTTTAGCTCGGTGTCGATCTGGACAACTTTACTAGTGTCAACGCTATCTATAGATATTAACTTGAGTGGAGTGGCCAACCTGCCATCAATGTTCGAATCTCTCATATGTATATCGAGTGGGTCATCATCTAGATCAGGGTCAGTTTCTACATAGTTTTGGTATAACACGTAAATCATTCACTTTATGACATCCTTGGCTGGGACAGACATCTATGCTCAGGTCGAGTGGTTGAGGTTTCCCCGACTTTTACAGATGAGTTTATCAATATTGAGTGGATAGTAGTTGCTGTGTTGGACATCCCCGCTTACCAAAGAGGTGCAACTTGCTTATTCCATGTCATGGAAAATATTTTCTAAGGAGTGGCTAAGGAAATGGGATCCATGTCATCCTGGTCTTCATTGTGGCGGGACATCCCGGCACGAACTAGAGCGTTGGCTGGCTTGAGGGTTTTGTCGGGTGACATAAGACTAGTTAATGCAGTTTTGCTGCTTTGGGTAGTTTGGAAATGAACCAGAGCACTGGTGGGCTTAAGTTTACTTCTGGGTAACACACCGTTGGTAGTAGCTTCTTTATAGCTAAGCATAGTCCTGGCACGAGTAGGAGCACTGACTTGGTTGTAACTCTCCTATATGACACTTCACTAATAGCTGTGACTTCATTAGGTGGGTTACTACTTATGGGAGGAGTGGTTGTTGTTGAGGCCTCCATGTTAGAGTTGGGGATGGTCTCGGCATGAACCAGAGCACTGGCCGGCTTGAAAGTTCACTCGAGTGACTCATCGTTGATCATTGCGAACTCTTACCAACGCATGAGGATGCCCTTCTTTACTTGTTTGAATAAGGACCCGTAACACTCCCTGGCTTTTTGTTGATTGCCTCGGATTTCTTTGGCCCCACCTTCGACAAGGAATTTCATAACGAGCCAGTTGTTTGAGATTACTGTGTTGAGCTCTGCACGGGCCGGTCGTCCTATCAAGAGGTTTTAAGCAGAAGGGAAATCAACAACATCAAAGTTCACATGTATCTTTGCAACAAGGGGCTATTTACTAGATGTGGTCATGAGGGAGGCAATCCCGATTGGAATAATGCTTGCACCCCAAAGGTCAAATATGGGAAAGTCATAGGGGGTGATGCTGGAGGCAGAGAGCCTAAGATCCTTGAAGATATGTTTGAACATGATGTTGATTGAGCTGCCCTCATCCACGAATTCCCGGGGCACATTCGAGTTGGCCATTGCAAGGGTGATGACAATGAGGTTACGATGGGCGGAGGAGATGGCATCGTTGTCTTTGGCAGTGAAAGTGATAGGATGATCTATCTCTAGCTTAGGCACTTTGGACGCTCGTGATCTGGCAAATATACCTGACCGGTTGAACCAACTTTTATGGGTTGCGGAATTATGGATCCTAAGGCTAATTAAACACTAGAGAGGGGTGAATAGTGTTTTCTAACTTATATAAATCTTTTTAAATTTAGGTTAAATTTTAAATTACATATTAACAACATAGAATTATACTATCAAATAGTCACAGATGCAATCATAGAACGGGCTATAGGTACACCCAAAGCAAATACAAATAGAGTTGATAGTTTTTCCAAAGACAATTTCTTGAACTTTGGTACAATGGGTCCTATAGCCACTTGGACATCACTTTGATCTTTGAACTGAGAGTGATGTTTCCAAAATAATAAGAAAGTAGTATTGAATCAATACAATGAAGTATGAATTGATTCTATGTGATTTTGAAGAGAACATACTGTATTTTCAATGGAGTTTCCAAGATAGTAAGAGGATGGAAGAAAATAAGTAATTCTAAACTTTAAAATTCATTTGAACTCCCATTTATATAGTAAGTCAACAAATGTTTCCGTTCGTGAGGAGTTACGACGAATAGACACATCATTTCAAAATTTGAAAACTTGTTACTTTTAAAATGTGTTGAAACTTCTATACCTTGTAAAATAATTTAATACTTTGTAAAATAGTTTAAACATAGTTTATAAATGTTTAAACTTTAAAAAAAATTATTAAATATTTTGAAATACATTTTGTTTTATTTTATTTTAAAAAAAATATAAAAGATAGAAAATAGGGGATAAAGATCAAAGATTGCTATCAAGGACTTTAACAATATAAGCCATGACTCTATACACTAAATTATAATCTTAAGATCTTCATATCTTGGTCTTTGTACTCGTGATTCTTCATGTCTATCTTTTATACGATTCAAAACCTATGTAATAATCTGCAGTGTACACTATATATCTTGATAAAACATTAGTATATATATTTTATACGATTGTATACGGTGGTTGTCATCAAAATCAATAATTTATGTATTAACACTTCTCTTTGGTACTAGGAATGTGCTCTTTAGTTGTTTCTAGCCACATGCGGGCCTCCGTATTTGGTCAAAATTTCGGTAATAGCTATGAAATTGTTGTTAAGCGGCTGGGGTTGAGCCTGCTGATTGTTGCGAGTCACTCTTTGATCGACATGCTGTCGAACGAGCTCTATGAGCGGTCCTTCAAAGATCAACCTTTCTATCTCATTCTTCATCATAAGGCACTCACTACCATTGATTTGGTGGAACTCGCAGAATGTGCTGTTGCCGTGAGATTTCTCCCTTCTCCCGGCTCTAGTAGTGGATAGTCTTTGGAATGAAACCCAATCCTTGGTTGTAAGATACCGTAACGACCCAGAATTTGATCACTTAAAATATGGATATTTTATTATATTTTTAATAATTAATCGATGGATTTTATAACCCAAATAAACTCCTTTAAAATAATAACAAATGATAGTGAATTCAATTTCAAATTTTGTTTGCAAAAATAATTAGTTCGAAGAAAGATTTAAAATGTGGCTGAAATTCGTTTTTCGATTTTTCATCGGCTAAAAGTTGTTCGAATTGTCGTTGCACTTTTGAATACGCATTCACACATTTATAAATTGCCTTAGAAATATTCGTATGTATGTGTACATGTATGTACACTTGGGTATATATGCATGTATGCTAAGATAAGATATTTTTCTAAAAAGTATCTATATTATATAATATAAAGATGCTACTTTAGACATAAATACAAAACAAGTACTAAGGCATGTTGGCTTGGAAAATTGGAATAGGGACAAGGGGAACACGTTAGAAAAAAGAGGAGACAAAGGGGGTGAGGTGGCGACATGTGAAAGGGGGTAAAGTACAAGGTCATTTTGGTAATTTCACATATGCACTTTACATAAAAACTAATTTTTCTACTTTTTATTCCATTTTTCTTATTTCTTTTCTTCATTTAAAACTTCCTAAGCTCTTGGAAAATATTCCATGGTTTCCTAAAGTAGTTCTTAGTATAAAAAATCGTAACTTTCTACTTTAAATCCTCTTCGAAACTTGTTAGAATACTTCTGCATCTACTTCTTCACCTTATCTTCCAAATACAAGCACACATCCAGCAAAAACCTTCAAGGCCATACCCTTACATGTCTATGGACAAACCATATTGAGCATAAGCCAAGCTCATCCCCAAATTTTCAAAGCAAAGTTACTGTCTTTCCAGAATATTCAAAATTCCTAAGTCTTTCTGCAAAAGTTTGAAAAGATTTCGTGTAAACTAGGTAAGTAAATTATAATCTTTCTGGAAAAGAACATACCTATATATATATATATATGTATGTATGTATGTATGTATATCTTTGTGTGTGTTTTGTTATATGGCCATATATATGATGTTTGTTGTATGAATTATAGCATGGTTTGGATGTGTATGTATGTATGTGCAAATTTATGGTTAGTATTAGAACTTGAATTGAAAGGCTAAAGTGATGCCTTGGGTTATAAAGTTGCGATTTTGGTTATGTTATGGAAATGATATGCTATGTATGTGTAATCTTGGATTTTTGGTCGGATGGTCATGGAAGTTGGTACTTGGAAATGTTGAAAGGGATTGAGATCCTTTTAAAGTTCAAATCATGTTATTTAGCCTTTGATTTATTAAGTGTTTCAAAAAGAAAAAAAATAAAGTTCCAAACTTTGAATTAGAGTTTTTGAAATTGTTTTTAAAACAATATTTTCAAAAGTAAGGAAGGTAAGAGATTTGGATAATAGCATAGAAAGTGATTCTAAGTCATGGCATCCATAGTGATAGTCGCCATGGATGCAGTTCGGAAATATGCGATTTTCAAGTTTTTAAGCTTTCTTTTAAAGTTGTTTTGAAAACCATTTCAAACTTAATTAGAGATTATAAAACTTAATTAATGAGTTTAAAGATTAATTTATTTATTAAAAATATATTATTAATTAATTAAGTAATTAAGTTAAGTAATTAGGGTTTAAGAATTAATTAATTAATTAAGTTAATTTTTGTAGTTAATTAAGAAAGTTTTAATTAATGATTAGTTAGTTAAGAGGTAATTAATTTAATTAATTTATTTAATCAAATTAATTATTTTTAAATTAATTATTTAATTAGTATTTAATTAATTAATTAATTATTATTTAATTAAGAGTTATTTATTTACTTAAGTACTAATTAAATAGGGTTTAATTTAAAATAAATGTTTATTAAATAAAGTTTAATTATTATTTAACTAGAGTTTAATTATTTAATTAATTAAGGGTAATTATTAGTAATTAATTAAGACTCAACTAAGATTAATTAAGGTGTAAATTTTGATTTAAGTATGATTAATTAAGAATTAATTAAGCTTTAATTTATTATTTAATGATGATTTAATTATTACTTTAAGTTATTTTAAACTCCAACAGTTCTTTATTTTAAATCAACTTTCTTCTCTTAGTGAGTTGTTTTTAAACCAAAGGATCTCTTGTCCATACCATTACGTACCCAAACAAATTAAAATAGTTAGAATAAAATGTTGACACGTTTTATTGGAAGTAAGTTGACTTGTACTTATCGCCCATATCGCATTTCAGAAGCATGATGAATACAAGGGAGTTAGTTGTACCCAAATATGTACCATACGGATTTAGTTGTACCCAAATATGTTGAAATATGTGATGCAAGCATTTCAACTATGTTCTCTTTTACTTGAAAACCGAAGACATTATCATAATATAATTGGATTTCTGTATAAAGTGTTTTGGTTATCGTAAGGTAAAAATCCGTCCATTCTTATGTGCGGTGTGGTCTTACGAGATACCCTTGATTTTAAAAGTGTTTTAAAAGTAATAATTCAGTTGTTTGAGTTTACTCACACCAGACCCATGTCTGACCCAGAGTTTTATTTTCTTTCCCTAAAACTCTTGGGTACTCAAATTTTTATAAGTAACCAAGTGATCCAGGTTTCTCACGATTGCATTTTGGAGGAGCCGGAGCAAGTGGCTTCAATGTTAGGTAGCTACTGTCTTATTCTACTCTGTGTGTGTGTATTTTGTATTAGTGATGTAAAGACAGGTAGTTATAACTATCCCAGCTTAGAACTTGTACTATTATGACTCTGATGTACTATTATCGCAGTATCTATGTAGAATCTTATGTTGATTAATATATGCTATTTCGTTCCATGGCGTGATTCTGTGATTGTTTAGTTTTTCTTCTTATCTTCCTTTTTCTTTTTACCCTTAGTTGCTCATCTTTCGAAGTAAGGAAGGTTGTTTGTTACATTTGGTATTTGAGCTGAGGTTGAGCGAACACCTAGGCTTTGGGTTGGGTTCAACTTTGTGAGAGCGTATTTGTAATTTTTATTCGTATACCTATATATATGTATGTATGTATTTCAGATAGTTAGATCAGCTTTGATAGGTTTGGTTGGGTCATTTCTTTAAGAATATCTTGTCTAATTATTCTAAGAGTTATCTTACTATGTCCAGGTAGTAAGACATGAGTAACAGAGGCAGACGAGGTAGGGGAGCAGGTAGCACTACAACTACAAATAGTCAAACCCCAAATCCTGAAGGAGTTCGCATTGTCGAAGAGGCAACACCAGAGCAGCCAAGAATGAATTTTGCAACATTATGCAAGGATTACACCAATCTAGGAGGGAAGCCATTTAAAGAAACTAAGTCTATCATGGAAGTGAAAGCTTAGTTGCGATCTGGTGAAAAGTTTTTTTTAAGGTCTTGGTTTATCAGATGAACAGAAAAGGTTCTTAGCAGCATGGCAACTACAAGAGGGGGCAAAGCTTGGTGGGACTCCCTTACTGCAAATGTTCCAGTAGAAGATTTTTCGTGGCCTCGATTTAGGGAAGAATTTTAGGATCAGTTCCTACCTGCAGCTAGAAGGACTAGGATGTACAGGAACTTCTTGGACTTGAACTAGGGGGAACTATCTATAGCAGAATATGTGACAAGGTTCAACGAGCTACCTAGTTTTGGACCAGAATTGATCAATACCCCATTGAAGAAAAATGAGATGTTCATTATGGGAATGAGGGAAAGTTCTACAAGAAGATGACTACTCATATAAAAGGTTCTTTTGTTGATTTAGTGGACATGGCTCTCAAGCGCGAGGTCTTGGAAAATAAGAAGACTACATCGGCAACAATCAGTGGAAATGCTAATAGTAACAATTCCAATAAGAGAAAGTTTAATCCTAATTGGAAGAATCAAGGAAAGGGAAAGTCTAGCGGTGGAGCTTAAGGGAGTTGTTTTAAGGATTTTGTTTTCCATAAGTTTTAGCAGAAGGGTCACATCGCAAAATTTTGCGATAACTCTGGAGTTCAACAACAACAGCAAAGTGGACCTATCTCCCTGATGGCCTAGAAGACTCTCTTTTTTAATTGCCATCAGCCGGGGCATATGGTAAAGGACTGCCCACTTATGAGAATGGTGCAGCAGCCCAAGGTGTACGCTATCAAGAATGAACCGTCGACTTCAATGGATGTGAAGGGGAAAGACGTCCTTGAAGGTACTTTACTGATTAATGGTATTTTTGTTCGAGCATTGTTTGGTACGGGTGGTTCTCATAGTTTTATCTCTTTAAAATCAGTAAGCAAATTTCATCTTACTCCAAATATTGTAGAAACCTTATGTGTGTGCCAAGCCCCATAGGCGGGGTAACCCATTTGAATACAATTTGTAAGAATGTGCCGGTTTCATATCATTCTCATCGCTTTTCTTGTGACTCGTATGTCTTAGACTTTGAAGGATTTGGCATTATCCTTGATATGGATTGGTAATCAAAGTATAAGGCTGTCTTAAAATGTAATAAGAGAACTATATCTTTATTGACTGATATAGGAAGAAAGGCTAAAGTATTATGTAAGGAACCAAGTATTCATATGTGTGATTTCTTATATGCCCTGGAAGCATCCCAAGAAAATTTAGGGTCTGTTAAAGTTGTTAAGAATTTTCCCGATGTATTCGAAGAGGTTAAAAGTTTACTCCCACACCGGGAGATAGAGTTCCGCATTGATTTGGTACTTGATACAAAGCCTGTGGTTCAATCTAAGCGAAGGATGGCTCCGAGGGGGAGAGAGGAGTTGGTAATTCAAACCCAGGACCTGATAAGGAAAGGATTGATTAGGCCCAGTCGTTTGAGTTGGGGATAAGTTGTGGTGTTTGCGGCTAAGTCTAATGGATCTTTAAGGTTGTGTGTGGATTATAGGGAGTTGAATAAGCTGACCATTAGAAACAAGTACTCCTTACCCTGCATCAATGACCTCTTTGATCAACTTCATGGAGCTATGGTATTTCCTCAAACAAATCTAGCTACTGGATTTCATCAGTTAAAGGTTGCTGAAGATAGTATACCCTTAACTGCGTTTAGGGGCCCTGACTATTTCTTTGAGTGGTTGGTTATGCCTTTTGGGTAACCAATGCACCGGCTTATTTTGTTGATCCAATAAATCGTGTTTTTTGAGATGTTCTTAATAAGTTCGTGCTAATTTCTTTCGACGACATTCTTATCTACTCTAAGTCTGAGGAGGAGCATAAACATCATTTGGAAGTGGTATTAAAGACATTAAGGAGGCATGTTCTTAAGGCAAAGTTTTCTAAGTCCATTTTTGGCAATCAGAGGTAAGGTTTTTATGGCACATTGTATCAGAAGATGGTATTTCGGTAGACCCGGTAAAAGTGGAGGCTGATCAAGAATGGAAGCGACCCAGACTCCTACTGAAGTTTGTAGTTTTCTAGGTTTGGCAGGGTACTACAGGAGGTTCATTCATGATTATTCTAAGATTTCCTCACATTTGACTAAGTTGAATAAGAAGGGGGAGAAGTTTATATGGACTCTAAAGTGTGAAGAAGCATTTCTGGAATTGAAGAAGAGATTAACCAGTGCATCAGTTTTGGCAGTTCTAGAGGGAAATAGTGGATTCACGGTTTACACAGATGCTTGTGGAGTGGGACTAGACGTAGTTTTGATGCATCATGATAGAGTGAGTGCGTACGCAAGTAGACAATTGAAGTCTCATGAGAAGAACTATGCTACGCATGACCTGGAGTTGCTGGCTATTGTCTTTGCATTGAAAATGTGGAGGCACTACTTGTTGGGTAAGGATCCTTCTATTCCTCTTAATTTTTTCTTAACCTTTAAAGATTCTAGGAGTAAGTTTCTTTCATTAGGTGAAAAATTCAAGCTCTTCATGGATCATAAGCCCCTAAAGTATCTTTTCACTCAGAAGGATCTGAACCTAAGGCAACAGAGGTGGTTAGAGTTTCCGGCGTCCTATGAAATGGATATTCTCTACATGCCGAGAAAGGCTGATGTGGTGTCAGACGCTTTAAGCAGGAATTCAGTCTTGGCTCTTTTAGAGGTTACCCTGACTCTTCAGGAAAGGATTGTGAGAAATCAAAGGAAGGATGCAAGGAGTCAAGAAGGGTTGATGTTCGTATTTTGAGATAGATAGTCAAAGCGCTTTAAGGATGAATAGGCGATTGTGCGTTCCGAATGTAGATAGACTGAGACATGAAGTTTTGTTGGAGTGCCATAAATCTAAGTTAAGTATACATCCCGGAGTTCATAAGATGTATAAGGATATGAAAAGAGTATTCTGGTGGCCAGGAAAGAAGAATGATATTTCTATCTTTGTAAGCAGTTGGGTGAGCTGTCAGCAAATCAAAGGGGATCATCAGAAAACTACTGGATTACTTCAACCTTTGAAAATTCCAAATTGGAAATTGGAGATGATATCGATGGATTTCATCGATGGTTTACCTAGAACCAGAAATGGAAATGAAGAAGTATAGGTTATTATTGACCGGTTAACTAAGAGTGCTCATTTTATTCTGGTCAAGCCAACTAGAACTACAGCTTCATTAGTAGAGATTTATGTGAGGGAGATAGTTCGCCTACATGGAGTCCCAATGAGTATATTAAGCAATCGAGATCCTATCTTTACAAGTCAGTTCTGGGAAGCTTTGCATGTTGCATTGGAAACAAAGTTGAGCGAGCATAACCTACCACCCTCAAACTGATGGACAAAGTGAGAGGGTTAACCGCATCTTAGAGGATATGTTGAGGGCCTGCATCTTGGACTTTGGAGGGTCTTATGAAGATCATCTACATCTAGTGGAATTCTCCTACAACAACAGCTTTCAAGCTAGCATTCGCATGGTGCCTTGTGAAGCTCTCTATGGAAGGCTGTGCAAGCCACCAACCTATTGGGTAGAGCCTAGAGATCATCTAGTGCTTGGGCCAGATATTATTCTAGAGGCGACAGAGAAAGTTGCGGTGATTAAGAAAAGGATGAGGGAAGCCCAAGATCGCCAGAAGAGTTATGCTGATAGGAGGTGAAGAGATTTAGAATTTGATGTTGGAGACCTTGTGTTCGTTAAGATTTCGCCAACTAGAGGAGCTGTTAGATTTGGGAAAGCTGGAAAGTAAGCTCCAAGGTACATTGGACCTTTACATATTCTTTAAAGGATTGAGTCTCTTGCTTACAAGGTTGAGTTGCCGGAGATATTGGCATGTGTTCATAATGTGTTCAACGTGTCCCATTTGAAAAAGTATGTTCATGATCCATCATTGATTGTGGAGCCGTCGGTTCAAGAGGATTTGGAAATAGAACCGAACTTGATAGAGGTTAGACATCTAGTTTAAATTGTAGATCAGGATGGGAAGAGGCTATGAAATAAAGTGGTGAAGTTAGTTAAGATTCAATGGAGTGAGGATCCTAGGGACTGCACTTGGGAGACTATGGAGCGTATGGGGGAAGCCTATCCTAGATTGATGTTAGGATAGTTATTTGTTAGTTTGTATGTATAGTGTATGCTTTGTTGCTATGGTTGCTTAGTGTTTGTTAGTGTATGCTTTGTTGCTATTGTTGCTTAGTGTATGTTAGGATAGTTGGTTGTTAGTTTTTAAAGTTCAAATCATGTTATTTAGCTTTTGATTTATTAAGTGTTTCAAAAAGAAAAAAAATAAAGTTCCTAACTTTGAATTAGAACTTTCAAAATTATTTTTAAAACTATGTTTTCAATAGTAAGGAAGGTAAGAAATCAGGTTTGGATAATAGCTTAGAAAGTGATTCTAAGTTATGGCATCCATAGCGATAGTCGCTATGGATGTAGTTCGGAAATATATGATTTTCAAGTTTTTAAGCTTTCTCTTAAAATTGTTTTGAAAACCATTTCAAACGTAATTAAAGATCATAAAACTTAATTAACTCTTAATTAATGAGTTTAATAGTTTACTATTTGTTAAAAAAATATTATTAATTAATTAAGTAAAGTAATTACGATTTAAGAATTAATTAATTAAGTAAATCATTTGCAGTTAATTAAGAAAGTTTTACTTAATGATTAATTAAGTTAAGAGGTAATTATTTTAATTAATTTATTTAATCAATTTAATTACTTAATTAGTATTTAATTATTATTTAATTAAGAGTTATTTATTTACTTAATTATTAATTAATTAGGGTTTAATTTAAAATAAATTTTTATTAAATAAATTTTAATTATTTATATATTTTTAACTAATTAGGGTTTAATTATTATTTAGCTAGATTTTAATTATTTAATTAATTAAGGGTAATTATTAGTAATTGATTAAGACTTAACTAAGACTAATTAAGGTTTAAATTTTAATTTAAGTATGATTAATTAAGGATTAATTAAGCTTTAGTTTATGATTTAATGGTGAATTATTTATTATTTTAAAGTTATTTTAAACTCTAACAGTTCTTTATTTTGAACAACTTTCTTCTCTCAGTGAATTGTTTTTAAACCAAAGGATCTCTTGTCCATGCCATTAAGTAGACAAACAAAACAGTTAGAATAAAACGTTGACATGTTTTATTGGAAGTAAGTCGACTTGTACTTATCACAAATACCGCATTTCGGAAGCGTGATAAATTCAAGGGAGTTAATTTCGATAAGCAGGTCATGATAATTTGGGCATATGGAATATATTTCCATATGTAAACCTTTAAACCTTGATGGTGGAGTTGTCCACTATAAAAACATGACCCTTTAACATTATCGAATGTTGGTTCAGAGAGACTAGGATTGGATAGTAGTTGTTATTCAAAAACCAATTCGAACTAACGTAAGCGTTCAAATTGGAAATAGTGAAGGAAAGGTCCAAGATGAAAACTTTGAAGTGCAAGAAATATTTGCTACCAATCCTGAGGGTGATTCCAAAATGGGTGTAAGGGAAGTAGTGCCTTCGGTTCGTTCATCTCCTGAACGACTTATATGGATGAGTGCAGATATTGTGTCAACATCTGAAAGGCAATGTTAGCATTCCAAGTTGCAGTGCTATAGTAAAGGTAAATGTAGCCTCAAGTCTCATCAACTGAAAATGACCAAAACAGGGTATGCATCAGGGCTATGTGGGTCGCTCCCATCAGGATATGTCATCACCATATTTAGAATCGATATTTGACTATTTTCTATGCTCCGGTATGGTTGCTGATCCCAACCGTAGTGGTGATGTATTCGATACTACTAGTCAAGTGGTAGGCTGGTTGTGTGTAGCAGGGGTATAAGATGTTCTTGTCAGACCCCAGGTGTATTTTATCTAGACGTGCACCTTTCGGAAGTTAGTTCCTTTCCTGGTCATTTATGGAATCCATTCTCCAATAAGTACCTTATGGATTTTGTTATACCCAAATATGTTGAAATATGAGATGCAAGCATTTCATCTATGTTCTATTTTACTTGAAAACCCTAAACATTATCATAATATCACTGGATTTCTATAAAGTGTTTTGGTTATTGTAAGGTAAAAATCTGTCCATGTTTATGTGCAGCGTGGTCTTACAAGATACTCTTGATTTTAAAAGTGTTTTAAAAGTAATAATTCAGTTGTTTGAGTTTACTCACACCAGACCCATATCTGACCCGGAGATTTATTTTCTTTCCCTAAAACTCTTGGGTACTCAAATTTTTAGGAGTAACCAAGTGATCTAAGTTTCTCGCGATTGCATTTTGGAGGAGCTAAAGCAGGTGGCTTCAACGTTAGCTAGCCACTATCTTATTCCTCTGTGTATATATGTATGTATTTTGTATTATGATGTGAGGACGGGTAGTTATAAATGTCCCAGTTTAGAACTTGTACTATTACGACTTTGATGTACTATTATGGCAGTATCTATGTAAAATCTTATGTTGATTGATATATGTTATTTCGTTCTGTTGTGAGATTCTATGATTGTTTATTTTTTCTTCTTATCTTCCTTTTTCTTTTTACCCTTAATGGCTCTTCTTTTGAAGTAAGGAAGGCGGTTCGTTACAGATATATTGTAACATCCTCCATTTTAAGGCCCGAAACTAAGCGCTATGGATGCTCCAATCATCCATAGTATTAATTTCCGGTGATAAAATATGGTCATGTTAATTGTATTAATAACTAGAAGCATATGAATATGAAATTTTTTAAAAACTCAGTTCATTAAATTAACTTTCATTACATTTCAAAAATAAAATTTCACATTCATTACATAATTCGATTCGTTGCCCGCGTTCAAAGAAAATATAATAATTATAAAATACTTCAAGATTGATATATGAAGATGCCTCCTTGGTTGAGTAGAGTATAATACTTGACAGTTATAGATTTTGTCCTTACATCCATTCAAATAAGAAACAACACAGCAGAAAATAAAAGCTCCAAATAATAGCTAGCTTGCCTCCTACACGTCTCCCGAAGCTTATTCGCCTAACTTGGAAATCCCTACTCTCGACCTACTCAAATGAGTACCTGAGGGTTTAGGAGGAAAAACAAAAACTTTGGGTCAGATAAAAAGTCTGGTGTAAATAATAGTATGCCACCTTAAACCAAAATAGATATCTAGTGAGACCACGCCACTTAGCGAAATGGGTTTTCTCCTCACTGGTATCTTATCTAAATATGTCAATCACAAATCATGCACCTGCAACCACAATGGTGAGAATATTCATAACATGATCATATGCATGTATGTAAGTCTGGCTAATCTGTTCTCCTATGGCTATGCACACCCAAGGTTTACCCTTCCCAAACTAGACTATCTATCAAATCAAAGTTTTTATGGGATCACTATAACCTAATGGTTTTGCACGTCAACCAATAACCTATCGGGCTGACTCGGCCATAACCCAATAGATATTCCATAATAGTACACAAATCTCTAAATATGGTAAGGAGTAAACAAAACAATCTCCAAATACAGTTAGGAGCAATCAATAATAATCTCCAGATACAATTAGGAGAATTCCCCAAATACGGTTAGGGGAAACCAACTTTAGCAATACTGTGGGCATATAGAGCTACGAGTTCCCTTCTGTGCGTACAAATCCTTCTAATCTCACTAATGATAAAGCCCTATGCATTGGAATCGCGGACCTTTACCAATCGGGGGTTAACGGTTGAAGCATAGGGCGTGATACTACACTAGTCCCACTTAAAGTCTTATCTGGTTTCAAATCTCCAAGTCATATCTTTTTGATCAGTTCAGGGCATCCTGGCATATTAGATCCAATTGATCTCTTGGATGCAATTCTACTTCCGTAGAAGTTAAGTCTGACCATACTCGCTACTGGGACTACCTAACTGGTAACTCTGCACTCAATCCGACATGCAATCTTAGGTCATAATAATGTGAGCATGACAATGATAAATATCTAAATTACCTAATCAAATAGTAAAAGAATATATAACATCATTCATCAAAATATGTTGATATCATTCATCAAAATATGTTCAATTAACAATCATTAGCATCATAAAATCACATAGCCTTAAGTAAAAATTTCTTTTGGCAAATTCATATAAAACTAGGGCTAGGCGCCAATTTATTTCCTTGGAAACCTTTTTTTCTATAAATGATTAATCCTTTAAAATTATTCTTTAAAACAAGGGAAAAATATCCCATTACATATCCAAAATATTATGCCAAAAATACATTCCTTTTTGAAATAGCTTTCTTTGTTTATATCAAAAGGAGGTTGTCGAACCACTAAACTTGGCTTTTGGTTTCCATTGTATATGTCGTTCGGTCTATAAAATATAAGACTTCAAATATGAAGGTTCCCGGTATTATTGCCACAAAATTCTTGATATTAATAATATGGACTTGCGACATCATTGCTTCAAAATAATTGATTTTGGAAATATGAACTTACAGCATCATTGCCTTAAAATAATTCATCGAAAATATGGACTTGCAGCATCGTTGCCTCAAAACACTTACTGCCAAAAATAAGACTTGCGGCATCATAGCCATAGAGCAATGGATGTCGTCTTCTTTAAAACTGCAGCTACTTATGTTAATATAAAGGATGTCGAAAACAAAGGGTGACAAGGGACATCACATTCATGTTTGTTAAGTAACGAAACCATTTATATCGAAAGTAATGCTGAAATCCTATACATCTGTATGAACAGATTCGTTTCATACCTACCTAAGTAGATATCATATGCATCCCTTCATGTTGATATTAGAGATCATTGATGTGGCATGGATATCGGTTGTTACTTAGGATTCAACACTCAAATCTAACAACATGGCAATTTCAATAATTAAACCCAAAACTGGTTTATTTCCTTACAAAGCCATTTCTTTTTATCAATTTTTTACCCTTGTCAATTTTCTTTTGTGTAATAGTATACTTTACCAATTTCTTTTCAAAAAAACTATGGCAAGGCCATTTTGCTTTCCTCAAAATAATTTGCAAACCAATACAAAATATATTATTATTTAATAGCTTTTCTAGCTTAATACATTCATGGAAAATCATAATCACTTGAGAAAAATCCACAAAAATCACCAAAAATCAGAATTATTATATTTTTCTCATATAAAAATTTCAAGACCGAAATAATTATTTAATTATTTTTAATAATAAAAACTCGAAATACACACTTTTCCTATAGGAAATTTATAAAATAGTCATATTAACTTGGAAAATTATGAAATTGAAAACACATCTCGAAAATAATGTTTTGTAGAACATATCAAAATTTCAACTCAATAGGAGATCAAAAACTTAGGTTTTTCCCTTAAAACCTACTAAATCAATTCCATAAAAATTTCAGTAAATCGTCATTTAACCCAATAATGATATAATCAATCCATCATGACAAATAATCAAAATAAATTCAAAAATAGATCATAGATCCAAAAATAAACAATAAAAACTTGAGATGGATAATGTTATTCACATTAGATTGGATAAAGAGATTGAGATTTGTTATTCTTTGATTTCCTTAAGCTTTTCCTTTGAATTGCTTTAGATTTCCTCTTCCTTTTCTTCCTAACAATGGTCGGCCTTGATTTGTGTTTTACTTGATATTTTGAAAGTGAGAAAGAATGAGAGTGAGGAAGGATTTAGGGAATGAACTAAGGGGTGATTCTGATATAGTCAGGGGTATGCCCTAGGGCCAATTATGTAATTTGTTACATATATCTAACTTGGTAATCAACCTTATTCGAAATAAAAGGTGTTTTTCTTTTTATTATATGCTTGAAAATGTGTTATATTAATTAATAATTAATTTAATTAAAAGTATATTTAATAGAAAATCCATAAATGGTATATTTTGTGATAGTAGTTACAAAATGTTGTAACCATCAGTAATTTATCATAATGAAAATAAAAATACCATTTTGAATGTTCCTAGTCAAGATGCATCGAAACTGGATATCGATATATCCGTTAAGACTAGAGTATGTAATGCCTTCCAAATATTAGACCGTATATTACTCATGGTTGTTGGGGGCACCAAGGAGTTACGTACTGATAGTTATTGGATAACTATGGAATAACCCACTCGATGGTTTTTTGTTGGTTATTATAACTAATGTCAAATAGAAAATATCGACGTGGCTAATTTATGCAGTTCTCTTGACTTGAGAATACTGTCGATCTCTAATATGAAAGCTTCGCTTTGATTATAGTCAAATCATGGCATGGCGTTCCATCGAGTGACTATAGTTGGGTTGAGTGGAAGTATTGAAAGTGAAGCACTATTCAAGAGAGGATTCATCTCCTCAGTTTTATGGGGTTAGTATCACGATCAACTCAAAGTCATAGTCTTTGGCTAGAGCATTTCGGTTAATAATAATTGTTATTATTGAACCAAAGTCTTTGTGTTTGGACTATAGAGTTGAATATGGATGATATTGGAATTTTGATCATTACCAAATTCCGTAAGTCCAAAGTGATATAGTTTTGACGAAGAGAATTGTGTAAATATATGTCATAACCGAATAACGCTTAATAAAGTAAAATTGGATTTTACCGAAACTAAGTAAGCGATAAATTTGGCGAAAATATCACACCACCTACTAAGTGATGTGTGAACATTAAAATTCGAATAGTTCGATGTTAATCGCTGACCAAATTTATACCTAACAAGTCACACAACCGGAATGATGAATTCTCTTTAGACCAAACGATTTAATTAGTTTATACTTGTTACAAATCAATTAAATTAATTAATATTTATGAAATATTAATTATAAAATATGAATATTATTTAAGGAATAAATATTATTTGTATATCTTTTCTTTACTACTAATAAAGAGAATTCATTGAATAGATTTACTCGGTGTCTTTTTGAAATTCCAAATATACCCTTTTACATCTCATAGAGAAATAGTATTCAAATATGGGGATATAGCCTGTTAATTTCTAAGTACAAATGTTAGTCACCATGGAGAACTATAGTGTGCGTTCACAAGATGAAGTATCCGAGTGTACCATATTGTCCGTAATTTAGGTGGGAGTTCATCGGTCAAAGTTTTGTCAGATTCCAAGTTAGTATGAAGAAGTTATTGCAGTCTGAATAAAAAAACTAGCGGCTTCTGCACTAGGAGGAGTTCAAATATTGGGATATGGTAGCTTGTTATTTTTTAAGTACAACTGTCAGTCCCCATGGAGAACTACAGTGTGCGTTCACAAGATGAAGTATCCGAGTGTTCCATATTATCCGTAATTTAGGTGGGAGTTAATCGGTCGAAGTCTCACCGAATTTTGAGTTAGTATGAAGAAAATATTGCGGTCTGAACAAAAAAAATAGCGGCTTTTACACTAGGCGGAGTTCAAATATGGGGATGTGGTACCATGTTATTTTCTAAGTAAACTACCAGTCCCCGGGGAGAACTACAGTGTGCGTTCACGAGATGAAGTATCCGAGTGTACCATATTGTCCGTAATTTAGGTGGGAGTTCATCAATCGAAGTTTTGCCTGATTCCGAGTTAGTATGAAGAAGTTATTGCAGTATGAACAAAAAAAAATAGTGGCTTCTGCACTAGGCGAAGTTCAAATATGGGGATGTGGTAGCCTGTTATTTTCTAAGTACAACTATCAGTCACCATGGAGAACTACAGTGTGCATTCATAAGATGAAGTATCCGAGAGTTCTATATTGTCCGTAATTTATGTGAGAGATAATCAGTCAAAGTCTTACCGGATTTCAAATTAGTACGTAGAAGTTATTGTAGTTTGAACAAAAAAAATAGCGGCATCTGCACTAGGCGGAGTTCAAATATGGGGATGTGGTAGCCTGTTATTTTTTAAGTACAACTGTCAATCCCTATGGAGAACTACATTGTGTTCACAAGATGAAGTATCCAAGTGTTCCATATTGTTTGTAAATTAGGTGGGAGTTAATCGGTCGAAGTCTCGTCGGATTCTGAATTAGAATGAAGAAGTTATTACAGTCTGAACAAAAAAAAGCGGCTTCTTCACTAGGCGGATTTCAAATATGTGGATGTTTAGCCTGTTATTTTCTAAGTACAACTGTCAGTCTCCATGGAGAACTATAGTGTGCGTTCACAAGATGAAGTATCCGAGTGTACCATATTGTCCATAATTTAGGTGGGAGTTAATTGGTCGAAGTCTCGCCGGATTACGAGTTAGTATGAAGAAATATTGCAGTTTGAACAAAAAAATAGCGGCTTCTGCCCTAGGCGGAGTCAAAATATATGTGGTATCATGTTATTTTCAAAGTAAACTGTCAGTCCCTGTGGAGAACTACAGTATGCGTTCATAAGATGAAGTATAATTTAGGTGGGAGTTCATCGGTCGAAGTTTTGCCTGATTCCGAGTGAGTATAAAGAAGTTATCGCAGTCTAAACAAAAAAATAGCGACTTCTGCACTAGGCGGATTCAAATATGGGGTTGTGGTAGCCTATTATTTTCTAAGTACAACTATCAGTCCCAATGGAGAACTACAATGTGTGTTCACAAGATAAAGTATCCGAGTGTTCCATATTGTCCGTAATTTTGGTAAGAGTTAATCGGCTGAAGTCTCACTGGATTCCGAATTAGTATGAATAAGTTATTGCAGTGTGAACAAAAAATATAGCGGCTTCTACACTAGGCGAGTTCAAATATGGGGATGTGGTAGCCTTTTTTTTTCTAAGTACAACTTTTAGCCCCAATGGAGAACTACAGTGTGCGTTCACAAGATGAAGTATCCGAGTATTCCATATTGTCCGTAATTTAGGTGGGAGTTAATCGGTCGAAGCCTCGCCGGATTGCAAACTAGTATGAAGAAGTTATTGCAGTCTAAACAAAAAAAATAGCAGTTTCTGCACTATGCGGAGTTCAAAAATGGGGATGTGGTAGCCTGCTATTTTCTAAGTACAACTGCCAGTCCCCATGGAAAACTATAGTGTGCGTTCACAAGACAAAGTACCCGAGTGCTCCATATTGTCCGTAATTTAGGTAGGAGTTAATCGGTCGAAGTCTCGCCGGATTCTGAATTAGTATGAAGAAGTTATTGCAGTCTGAACAAAACAAATAGTGGCTTCTGCACTAGGTGGAGTTCAAATATGGGTGTAACATCCTGCCTTTTTGTATGCTTTAAGAAGACACGCATGCCGACTCAAACCATATAGAAGGGCGGATTGTTATTGGAGTGAATAAGAAAAAAAAGGCAGAGAAAGAAAAGAACAAAACAGAATCTAGTAGCGGAATGACAAAATATAATAATCAAATAACAGTTCATGAAGCTGTATACAAAACATTTGATTATACTTATACAATACAAAATCAGAGTTACACATATCAGAGATAAACAAATAATGCAGCGGAACAGTATGAATGTAGTGGAATAAATATAGTAAATAATAGTACAATCTTCGTCTTCGTCCTCCAGAAACAAGTCTTCAAAACATGAAATGCTCAGGCTGACCCGAGCGAATTGAAAAGACAAAACACTCGAGTTCGAACTAAAAGATCTTATGTAAGTTAAATAAATCGGTAAATAAATATGAGTGGAACGGCGTCAGAGATGTTTACTGGTTTTGACATCTCTTATCCAGTGTCTAACGTGAGTGCAGTAACTCAAGAGATGCTCGGGATTCACATCTCCTAAGGATCCTTTAAACTATCTACTATGTAGTAATATGCGCTATTACAATAATGTCTAAAGTAAAGTAAACTATTAAAATAGCGTTAAGGCGTTACCCATAACCCCCTTAACACATTTTATATATTCCCATAGTATATACAGTACCATAATCTCCCCTGTACTGGGCGTCATCAGAGGGCACTCCATAGGTATGGTACAAAACAAACTCGTCGAAGGCGCGCTAGGGTAGGTGACACGGCACAACTAGGCAATGCCAGGGTAGATATACCAATTACGCATCCGGACTTTTGGTAACCCATAGCCGCAACTACCACCCAACTCGAAACACACTCCCGAGTAAAAATCGAAGGGTGGCCACCAAATAAATCAAAAGTCAGAATATAGTATCGATGGAATGTGTCCGATCGGAGGAATGACCTCACTTGGCCCGAGAATTGCTCCTGTTTTAGCCACTTTAAGCCAACTCATGGGAGTCGGGTCCACGTATATACCTCATATAGGATCGTCGCCACCATCCTACTTCATTCTGGAATCTCCACCGCGTACACAGTTGTCAAAGTGGTTTTCGGTATTGGCAAAGAGTATGACAACATCAGATCCCGGTCTCATTAACAACCAATCGCTTATTACACAGCGGATGGTTCTTTTACGTTTCCAAAATCATTTCATAATTGATATCAAAATATCATATTCTCAAAACCAGAACACTTTCAAAATCATAACTTACTTTCGAAATCATATTCACTTTTGAAATCATATCACATTTGAAATCATGATTCGATAATTATAATTCCTTTCAAAGTCAAATTCACAATTTATACCAAATTATCGTATTCTCAAAACTACAGCACTTTTAAATCATATCGTTTCAAAATCATAATTTCTTCCAAAAATCATATTCCCAAAACAGGTTAAGTCCTTGCTTCAAAATCATCATTTCAATTTATTATAACATTCAAAATTCCAACTTAGGTTATAACATCATTTGGCCTTATTTTCTTTTTAAAAACAATGAATTGAATTTTAAACACTTTTTCTTTACTTGGTTTGGAAATTTAGAAATGGTTTAAATAATTATAAATAGTTAAAATACTCCAAAATAGTTTTAATTCTAGGTAAAGTACCTTTAAATTGATTTAAGATAGTTAAATAGATTTAATTTAGATTAAATATAATTAAAATAGATTAAATAGCTTTAAAATAGATTAATTAGATTTAAAATAAATTAAAATGGTTTAATTAGTTTAAAATAAATTAAATTGGTTTAAAATAGATAAAAATAATTAATATAGTTAATATTAGTTAAATAGTTTAATAAATTTGAAAATCTTAATAATTTAAAATTTAAAATAATATATTTTAAAACAGTTTTCTTAAAATATGAGTTTGAAATTAATACCAATTTAAACTATTCATTTCAACATATTTGGACCATTTCAAATTTCCAAATCGACAAACCAAATTTCAATAAACTATCGAATTTCATATCGTTTCAATCCATGTTCAAATATCAAATACGGATTACTCCAATTTCAAAATATTTCAAAGTTATTTTCAAACAAATTCAATAACTCAATTTCGATAGAATTTCGTTTATATGTAAAAGTTTAACTTTAAACTTCCAATTTAATTTCTTAAAGAAATTCCTTTTTAAACCAATTCGCATTTCAACACTGTTAACCGGCATTTTGGCCCGGTTACAAAACGACAGTTGAAGAAATTATCATTAGCATTAGACAAGATTCTGACCAAGAAGAGCCTGAGGATATACAGGTTTGATGTAGTCGATATGTTTTGGCATTTAGGTACGGTTCGGCAAGAATAGACCAACTAGCTTGAGATCGCCCTATATGGGCCAAGTCACCTTGGCCTTGAGCCCGTGAAGGAAGTCCAACCCATCTTCTCCTATAAATAGAAGGGCAGGGGCACAATGAAATGGATCTTTTTTCGAGAACACATGGGAGACTCTGCCATTTTTCAGACTCATCTTCTTTACTTAGCAACTCCATTCAAGCATTTGATCTACGAATTGTATTTGTAATCAATCATTAAGAAGATCAATAAAGTTTAACCTCAAAGTGGATGTAGGCAATTACGCTGAACCACTATAAATCCGGTGTTCTTACTTTCTGCATTTGAATTAGCATATTCTTCTTTGTTTAATTTATCTTCATCATTTATATCTCTTCACAATCTTTCTAAACGAGGTTAGTGACCAATTTTGGTGCTAACACTTTGGAGCTTTCACCGAGAATTGAATTCTCAGCTTGATTGGATCTCATCGTCTACTAGTGGATTTCCATATTCGCGAGATAGATCTAGTTGTTTACTAGGAAACTTCCTATTATACTTAGATTTGAAAGAAATCTAAAGGAAGCTAATAGCCGTATTCATATAAACCAAGTCTATGTAAGATATGGGGACTAGGCGTTGAAGTTTGCAGTCATGTTGAATAGAGGCCGACCCCCCTCTGAAGCCAACTTAACCGATCGCCCCAGAAAAGGAGTATGCCGACCGCTCCAGAAAAGGTGTATGCCCATCGCTCCAGAGAATTCCCCATGCCGAGCAGAATTCCCATGCCGAGCAACATCCAGGCCGAGCAGAGCTCCCATGCCGAATAGAATTCCCATGCCGAGCAGCATCCAGGCCGAGCAGAGCTCCCATGCCGAACATAATTCCCATGCCGAGCAGCATTCCCATGCCGAACAGCCTTGGCCGAACAGCTTTAGCCGAACCACTCCAGACTGATCCACTTTGGCCGAACCACTCCAGGCCGACCCACTCTGGCCGAACAGTATTGGCCGAACAGCTTTGGCCGAACCACTCCAGGCCGATCTACTGTGCCGAACAGCCTTGGCCAAACGCTTTGGCCGAACCACTCTAGGCCGACCCACTCTGGCCGAACAGTCTTGGCCGAACAGCTTTGGCCGAAACACTCCAGGCCGATCCACTTTGGCCGAACAACCTTGGCCGAACAGCTTTGGCCGAACCACTCCACGCCGATCCATTCTGCCGAACAGCCTTGGCCGAACAGCTTTGGCCGAACATACCTCTAGGCCGAACGCCCTTCCAGGCCGACCATAACTCTAGGCCGAACGCCCTTCTAGGCCGACCATACCTCTAGGCCGAACGCTCTTCCAGGCCGATCCATACCTCTATGCCGAACACCTCTGTAATGCCGAACGGTATTGTATGCCGTACGACTCGGTTGTGCCGAACAAGAATGAATGTCGAGCACCTCTGTAATGCCGAACGGTATTGTATGCCGAACGACTCGGTTGTGCCGAACGAGAACGAATGCCGAACACCTCTGGAATTAAGTTACACCGGTCCCTTATACGACCCCTATTTTCAAAAAAAATATTTTCGGGTACGACCCAAATTTTCAAAAAAGAGGCTAGCCGCAGCGCAGTGCCTCCGGATAGTGAATTCAAAACTCAACTTAATAAAGGAACATTCTATCCACTTCCTTGACATCCCATGATCGACCAGGGCATAGAGGATCTAGCGGCAGCTTATGAACGGCATCAAGGGAACGGACAAGCAACCGCTATTCAAGCGGTACTCCCAAAGGTTGGAGAACATAGATGATATGACTCTAGCAAACGCCAAGATGACTCCAAGCACCATTCTTCGCTGACCCAGCACTTCGAATTTAGTGACTCCAAGCAAACTAATGCTCTAAGCAATTTATTCCAAATACTAACAAGGGTATCATACTGATCGAGTTTGAGGAAAGTCAACCTCCAGATATATTTTGGCAGCTAGTTAGCTAAAGAGCCTCCTACGACTATGGATCATTTCTTTTACAAAATGAATCAGAAACTAAGTGAGGAAGAGTGGAGCAGACTAAGAAAAATAACAATGAAGGCTCGTTGGCTAAGGATGTAGCTCCCAATAGCCGAAACAAGACTTCAGAATTCAGCTCATATGCTCTTTGAAAGATTCAATTGACAACCTCTACTTGAAGACTCATGACTCGGAGTGGTACTGGAAACCAACCTCGAGAGAGTACACCAAAGTCTAAAAAAAATCAGGGGAATGTTGTATATTCCTAGATGCTCACTGATCCTAACACGGGCGATTACAAACACCTCCGAGGTGTGATCGAAAAGATGACCTGGAAAGTAAAGCGTCAATAGTATGTACAAGTCCTGTAGAATGGCGGGCAACGAATATCCGATGCCTATTAATAAAGGGCTATGATTATCAATTGGACGGTTGACGGCCGACATCCCTTTGAAAGGAGCCAGGGGCGGAGTCGAATAGCGAGCACACGATGCTGCTTCACATATCAATGAGATTTACCATAATCTTCTTTGAATTATTTCCATTTCCATCTCTATTTCAATTGTTCTATGAACTACGACTAGCTTGAACTAAACTACTTTCAAAACGATGCAGGTGACCAGGTACTCAGATTTGGTTGCCAACCAATCTACGCAGACCATGATCGGACGTATGGAGTTACATCTGGACGAGCATAATTCAATCGCTCATCATCAACCATATGCCTTTGATTTGGGGCTATGGACTAAATATTGAGAAGTTCATCATGATCAAAGCCCAATACAAAGTCAACATGACCATCCATCCATTCATCGACCTCCACGTTTAACTCGGAGACCTAAGCAAGGCTTGGAATGGGTATGGCCTGATCATCCACTCAAATCGAGTCATAGAACAAAGTTCGACAAAATACAGATGCCCCTCCTGAAACTCAGTGACGCCGGGATCTGTCTAGAGTGGACATGATTTGTTCATCTACACATCAAATCCTACCTCGAACACAAAAGGTTATTCGAAAGCCCGACTTGAAGTAGTTGTGGTGGACTGCCTACTCATTAACCATCGCTCTCAATATATGGACACGACTGCACCTTGGAACATATGCAACTTACTTTGTCTACTCGACAATCTATTATCCTTATTTTCTAGAAGGAGATGCGGAGCAAATTGTAAGAGATTTGGCTATCTAACCCAACATGGATATGATCCAACCATCTGTCATATACCTCCTTCCTTGACTTGATTAGAAGAGCTATAATCACCAAGCGGACGAGAATCGATCGTCCATTTTTCAAATTCCGTCCCTCATCTTGGGGGGCAGAATCCCATTCCGTGAGCAAACATGGTTCGATTGTTCATTCGACGACTTAGCCTCGATACAGTAGATGAATACAAATTAAAGAGTGGAAATAAGACTTCTCTCAACTTAAACCTCCAAGTCCCCAGAGTGCGGACTGGAGTACTCTAAGTCCCCAGAGCGCGGACTAGAGTATAAACGACTTAAACCTCCAAGTCCCAGAGTGCGGACTGGAGTACTCTAAGTCCCCAGAGAGCGGACTAGAGTATAAACGACTTAAACCTAAAAGTCCCCAGAGTGCGGACTGGAGTACTCTAAGTCCCCAGAGCGCGCACTAGAGTATAAACGACTTAAACCTCCAAGTCCCCAGAGTGTGGACTGGAGTACTCTAAGTCCCCAGAGCGCTGACTAGAGTATAAACGACTTAAACCTCCAAGTCCCCAGAGTGCGGACTGGAGTACTCTGAGTCCCCAGAGCGCGGACTAGAGTATAAACGACTAAAACCTCCAAGTCCCCAGAGTGCGGACTGGAGTACTCTAAGTCCCCAGAGCGCGGACTAGAGTATAAACGACTCAAACCTCCAAGTCCCCAGAGTGCAGACTGGAGTACTCTATGTCCCCAGAGCGCGGACTAGAGTATAAATGACTAAAACCTCCAATTCCCCAGAGTGTGGACTGGAGTACTCTAAGTCCCCAGAGCGCGGACTAGTGTATAAACGACTTAAACCTCCAAGTCCCCAGAGTGCGGACTGGAGTACTCTGAGTCCCCAGAGCGCGGACTAGAGTATAAACGACTAAAACCTCCAAGTCCCCAGAGTGCGGACTGGAGTACTCTAAGTCCCCAGAGCGTGGACTAGAGTATAAACGACTCAAACCTCCAAGTCCCCAGAGTGCAGACTGGAGTACTCTAAGTCCCCAGAGCGCGGACTAGAGTATAAATGACTAATACCTCCAATTCCCCATAGTGCGGACTGGAGTACTCTAAGTCCCCAGAGCGCGGACTAGAGTATAAACGACTTAAACCTCCAAGTCCCCAGATTGCGGACTGGAGTACTCTAAGTCCCTAGAGCGCGGACTAGAGTATAAATGACTTAAGCCTCCAAGTCCCCCGAGTGCGGACTGGAGTACTCTAAGTCCCCAGAGCGCGGACTAGAGTATAAACGACTAAAACCTCCAAGTCCCCAGAGTGCGGACTGGAGTACTCTAAGTTCCCAGAGCGCGGACTAGAGTATAAACGACCTAAACCTCCAAGTCCTCAGAGTGCGGACTGGAGTACTCTAAGTCCCCAGAGCGCGGACTAGAGTATAAATGACTTAAACCTCCAAGTCCCCAGAGTGTGGACTGGAGTACTCTAAGTCCCCAGAGTTCGGACTAGAGTATAAATGACTTACCTCTAAGTCCACAGAGCGCGGACTAGAGTATAAATGACTAAAACCTCCAAGTCCCCAAAGTGCGGACTGGAGTACTCTAAGTCCCCTGAGCGCAGACTAGAGTATAAACGACTTAAACCTCCAAGTCTCCGGAGCATGGACTGGAGTACTCTGAGTCCCCAGAGCGCGGACTAGAGTATAAATGACTTAAACCTCCAAGTCCCCAGAGCGCGGACTAGAGTATAAATGACTTAAACCTCCAAGTCCCCAGTGTGCGGACTGGAGTACTCTAACTCCCCAGAGTGCGGACTCGAATATAAGCGAATCAGATCTCCAAGTTCCCTGAATATGAACTATGACACAAATGACTTGAATTTGTCAAATCCCTGACATACGGGCTAGAAAGTATTCTAAGTGCTCGAAGCATAGAATGGAAGTTCAACGACTCCCGAAGAGTTTCCGAGTTATATGAAGATGGACTGAGAAGTCTATGTTACTCACAACTGCTTGGATTAAAATCACAATCACAAAGAAAACTGAACAATAAGAGTCTTTTGTAAGACAGAAAAAGGAACTAAACCTTATTCAGAAATGAGTTTCTATTACAACCCCTCCAACGTTCGGAGTCGACATTCTATTTACAAGGACTAAGGAAATAGATGAAAATAATTACATGACTTAAACTAACTCTCGTTGAACGAGGATAGTAATCACTTCTTGTGCTTCTTCAACTTCTTTCCAGACGGCTCCTCTCCAGAGCATTTACCCTTGGTACTCTTCTTTGATAGAGGGGTAGCAACTGAAGGAGTACGGGGGCCTTCCATGGGCTTGGACCCGCCAGGAAGGATGACCTTCAACGGCTTGTTCAAAGGATCGTCCAAGTCCACAACTCGGGGCTCTACTATGACCTTGACCGTCTCCTCCTTCTCTTTCTCGAGCCGCTCCTCCATGCTCAATTCGGATATGTGCTCAGAGGCGCCTGTAATTTCTACTTCATAACCCCCGTCGGTAGGAGAGGAGGTTTCAGACTTGTCTTCATCAAGCGCTCCGATCACCTGAGCGTCTGGACCAGGAGCCTCCCCTACGTGAGTGGCTTCACTTGTTTTCTCCCCCACTTCCTTGGCGACATCGCTCCTCGGAGTGGGCTCGGGGTCAGAACGGCCTGCACAAAATCTTGGAAAACAAGCATTAGAATGCAATAGTCATGCATAAAGAATAACGACTTTCGAAATCTTAAAGAGAATCTTAAAGAGAAGGATTATCTACCAGGTTTAGGCAAACTCTCAGCCATCCGGGGGGTCTCACCCTCTGGAACGGGAGACAGAATGCGGACTAAAGTACTCTAAGTCCCTGAGTGCGGTCTAGAGTATAAATGACTCAAAAACCTCTACGTCCCCAGAGTGCGGACTACAGTACTCTCAGTCCCCAGAGCATGGACTAGATTATAGACGACTTCAGAAAAATCCCTAAATCCCAGAAGCGGGCCGGATTACTCTAAGTTCCCAAAGTGCAAACTAGAGTATAAACGAGTTGACGAAAATCTCAGCGTCTCGAACTGTGGACTAAAGCATAAACCGTTCGACAAATCTCTAAGTCCCCAGAGCGTGGACCGAAGCATGAACACAAATTGGGAGCGAGTCAACCGGGGGGAGAATAACACTAAGTCACCAGAATGCAGAGTGGTGTATAAACATCGATAAATAGACGAGTGGATTCCGACCATTTTCTATTCCGCAAACTTCGACCTGGAATCGACAGGAGGATTATTAACCCGCTGAGGATGGAGTTCGACCATCCAACCAGTGACCTGGACAAATCATTACTGGGGGCAGGGGTACAAAACACTAAAAAGCTGAATACGACAGCTCATTGTAGCTTTAGCGTGGCGTTCTTTATAACTTGAGGCAGCGACTGCAGGGAGGCCTCAATACAGAACCAATCGAAATGGCATCCAAAGCTACGAGCAACCTACTATATCATACCTCAAACCAAGGGTCAATGCCGATCCGCACCAAGTACATACGAATGTGACTCGGATGTTTTTTGAAAAACTATGACCCCTAGAGTATGGAAAGGAGGGTAAACCACGAATACTTGGTCAAAAATTCTCCAGCACCCTCTTTCGATTCGTCAGGAGGAGTATGAAACTGGATGAGTATAACCCGACTGCATTTGTAGCCAACTTTACCCCGAGATCTGATTATAGAGCATGAATCAAAGTGGACGTGGATGACCATCCACTGTCCAAATTACGCCCTGAAACTTACGTGGCATCGAAGTATTCCTCTTGGAATGAAAAACCACGATAAAATCCAAGATAGGCGAGACCTAGTCTCCCATCGACTGACATGATCCCACGATTCAACGGGAAAGAGAGTAAAGCTAAAGCGGGCGTGGCTAGCCTTCCTACTTATCGGTATATGCCCCAGACCTGGGGGCACGAGCGAGAAGCAAGATGAATGTGAACCGACTATTCACCAATCACCTCTATGTCTTTGGAGTTTAGGTGAAAACATAAACATAGCTAGGACAAGACTCAACCGTCCATGTAGTACATTTAACAACTCGAGACTGGGAAAAGACGCACGGTCATCCAAAAACTGGCTACGATAGCTCAGTATTAAAACTTATATATAGTGCTTACAACTACTCAAGGCAACGACCGAAAGGATGCCTAGAGATAGAATCGTTAAATCGATACCTTAGCTCATGGGCAATTGACTTTCACTCCAACCCGAAGGACGGGTAAAGAATCATGAATGCATTGAATAGAAAGTGCGTTACTCGAATGCACAAGAAAATTCAAACTCATAGCAAGATCCAGCTATACAGTTGCATGCCACTCGAGGCTGACCCCCACTCGACATTTCCTTTAATGCGCTTTTAAGCCTGATTTTTGGCCATTTGCTGATAATCTATTAGAGCATTCAGAGCCCTTCGCTATTAGACTCAATAACTCATGACAAGACTCTAGGATTCGACTAGAGTAACCATCAACATTGGTCGTCCCAACTATATTTCACATTGAATGTTATGCAAAATAGTTACATCTTTACTCAAAGAATCTGGGATGGCACCTGCTAAGCTGACGGTCGACATTACAGCCAGCCATGGCGACCCTTTCCGGGTGCTGAATATCGGATCACAGCTCAGTGCAATGATGATAAAATAATTAGTTGGATTTTTCTGGATAAATGATGATATGTTCCCTTGGACCCATTCTGACATGCATATGTGATTTCATTAACTATCACGAGCCATGCATTGGATGTCAACCCGAAGCTACAAAAGCTAGCACAATCTCTATTGATTTCATCATGAAAGCTCCACTCTTACTTTTAGGCTCACCCCATCAACGTCTATGCCTACCAGCCGTTGCGACAGGGCATACAATGACCTGAGACGTCTGAAAGACTACTTAAATAGAATATCGAACTAAGCTAATTCGATATCACTTATTTCCCACAAAGGGCTATCCACGGACGGAAATTAGCAGACCTCACACCCAAATTCACTACCTCAGATGATTACTCGAAGAGTAGCAGAGAACCAACCATAAGATGGAAAATGTACGCGGATGGAGCATCCAATGATCAGTGTTATGGCATAGGAGTCATGATAATGACTCCTGAGGAACGATCAATCTGCTACGTCCTAAAACTCGATTTACCTGTAACAAACAACGATGCTTAGTATGAAGCCTTGATTGCCAGCCTCAAACTTGCTAGAGGATTTGAAGTGAAAACTTTACATATCTTTTGTGATTCTTGATTGGTAGTATACAAATTTAAGGAAGTTGATCTTGCTAGGGGGCATTGTCTTGCTCCTTATCTCGGCCAAGTCCAAGAGCTACTAACCGACTTCACGTATTACATCATTACACACGTACTCAGCGAACAAAATGAAAAGGTGCCATGGTTGACTCCTTTCAAAGACTATCTACAATGAGGAATTCTTACTGAACGGAGGAATGGAAAACGACAGATCCTCCTCAAAGCTTCACGCCAAATCATCTAAGAATAAGTCGTGTGTCAAAAGGAGTTTATCCATCCCCATGCTTCGGCATAAAGCCCATGATGATATCTTGAGCAAAGTCTATGAAGAAGAATGCGGTAATAACATCAAGGGGAAAGCCATGACAAAGAAGATACTCTACTACGGGTATTACTGGCCAACTATCAATCTAGATGCGGTTGATCATGCTAGACAATGCGAAAAGTGCAAGATGTTTGCAAAAATCCAGGAACCCTACCGATGGAAATTACTCAAATGGCTAGTCCATAGCCGTTTACCACTTGGGGTAATTGACATCCTCTTCTTACCAATCCTAAAGGTAGTGCGAAATACGCCATCATAGCAGTTGATTGCTTCACCGAATAGGCAGATTAACCATGACCAAGATGAAGAAAATAATCAACTTCATTGTCTGTAACGTCGTCTCTCCTTATGACCTTACAGTGGATGGAGGTAAATGGGTGAATGAACTCCCAACAGCATTATGGGCTTATAGAACTACCCATGGGTCCGTGACTGGCCGTACTCCATTCACCCTTGCTTACTGTTCTGAGATCGTCATCCATGTAAAACTTGAAGTCCGCTCTCATCAAGTGGCTGATTACAACCCTTATTTCACAGAAAATACAAATAAGGAATCGCAATTGAATTGCTATTAAACTAGATGGAATTGGCAATGACTTGTGAGCATATAAAATGCATTCGAGAGCCAATGGCAAGAACATGTACCCAAACATGCATGTGTACATCCAAAAAAGTTCGACTTCTTGAAATCAACAGAAATTGAATTCTCACTAAGGGTTATTAAGAGAAGACTAGATCAGATAGCCGAAGCTTATTAGCTCTGCAGAATCAGACATGGATGGCCACTGATGAACTTCAACCCTGGATTTATAATATTGGGAATCGACCAAGCATCATGATGACCAAAGAAGGATACAACACCTTGGGAGGATAAATTGGAGGATAATGACTATTCAAGAAACATGGTGGATTTCTTTCTGAAGACAAGGAATAATCGCTGATTCAAAGCGTGTTGTGTTGCTTCACACGACACACTTTGGGGGGCAAGTGTTAACCGGCATTTTGGCCCGGTTACAAAACGACAGTTGAAGAAATTATCATTAGCACTAGACAAGATTCTGACCAAGAAGAGCCTGAGGATATACAGGTTTGATGCAGTCGACATGTTTTGGCATTTAGGTACGGTTCGGCAAGAATAGACCAACTAGCTTGAGATCGCCCTATATGGGCCAAGTCACCTTGGCCTTGAGCCGTGAAGGAAGTCCAACCCATCTTCTCCTATAAATAGAAGGGCAGGGGCACAATGAAATGGATCTTTTTTCGAGAACACTGGGGAGACTCTGCCATTTTTCAGACTCATCTTCTTTACTTAGCAACTCCATTCAAGCATTTGATCTATGAATTGTATTTGTAATCAATCATTAAGAAGATCAATAAAGTTTAACCTCAAAGTGGATGTAGGCAATTACGCTGAACCACTATAAATCCGGTGTTCTTACTTTCTGCATTTGAATTAGCATATTCTTCTTTGTTTAATTTATCTTCATCATTTATATCTCTTCACAATCTTTCTCAACGAGGTTAGTGACCAATTTTGGTGCTAACAAACACAAAACTTGATTTTCCAATAATACTTCAATTTATATAAATCAAATTTTATTTCACAACATTAATTGATTAAATTCAAATATTTAAGGATTTTAAAATCATTTAATTTAACCAATTCGGTGTCCGTATATAATTTTCTACCCTAGGGTCAAGTGATACGGATATTTATCATTTCAATCCGCAATTTAAATTTTACGGTTATATCATTTCAAACCGCAATCCCAAAATAAATAACATCCATAAAATCGCTCGAGTCTATCATTTCAACCCATAATGATTTTTCCCTATTATATAGATCATTCGGGTATATATCATTTCAACCCATAGTGAACTTCCAGTTTATAACGATATAAAATACAACATCCATTCATCCAATATCAACGATCAACATCCATCATAATCATCATCCAAATCAATCAATAAATATCAATATAGAACTGATAATCAATAACAGGTATTAAACTGGCATTTTATATTCAATAATAAATTAAATGATAATTTAATCCAAATAAATTCAAATTAACTGAGGTGATGATTAAAATATACCAAACAGTCATAAATAAATTTCTAATCATATCATAAATTAAATTTAACAAACATAAGAAATTTTAGAAGTTGTGAGTGGGTTGAAACACTCACCTTTGAATTTAAATAGAATTTAAATTCAATTTAAGCCCAAAATTTGAACGATCTCGGAATTCGTCCAAACAAATGTCAAAATGTACGTTATTTTCGATACGATCTCGGCAAAACAAACCGGGCACAAATCGGACCTCGTATGTGAAAGATATTAAGTTTAGAAGTTATACGATTTTGAATTTAAAATAAATACAATCAAATAACACAAAATACACGTCATACCCTTCATCTCTCATACGTGCTAGAGCCCAGGTCATCTTGTTCGACCCAAAACGTGCCGCCGCTTCTTCCATCCAAACACCACGCCTAGGAGCCATCGCGATCCCCACCTCGCCTTGCCGTGACCTCGCCAGAGGCCTGCCGCCTCGCCCCGGCTCCCACGACCCCCCACGAGCATCCATGCCATGCCAAATAGCCCAGCGCCGCCATGGCCTTGAAATCCTAATCCAATTTATCGTGCCAATCCAGCTGTTGAACCCCCAGCGAATCACTCTGATGCACAGCCACTCGACCCTCTACACACCCATGCCAACAATTAGCCGATCAGATGAAGTTCATCGTCGAGCGATGAACGGTGATGTGCACGTAAATATGCATATTTTTACCACCATATTTAATCTATTTAAATTAAATAAATGATCATATCGGGCATTTTAACTTGTTTAAACCAAAATTCATATTATTTTCAAATCGTCATATATTCATCTTCATCCAAGGGCAAAATGGTCATTTTTGTGCATATATTAATTTGAGAAAATTTAATTGGAAATTTCTATATTTTTTATAGGAATTTGGCTTCATATATAAGTGGTTTCATGAAGATATATGCATGCACAAGAGTGAAGATAAAGGAATGAAGATGGAAATAATTCAAAGGCATGATAATGGAGGACCCCACCTACCCACCTCTCTTCATGTACAAATTAGAGGCTAATGCACATGCTTATGGAAGTAATGGCTTCATGTACACTTAAATGATGATTAGTAGAAGCTAATGATTACTTGGCATCCACACTTTCTCAAAGGTAATTTGGGCATTCCCCAAAAATATGAATTAGGGTTTAACACTTGTATAAATACCCTATATCTTTAGGTAACTTGCTCTTCTTCTCTTAGTCTCTTTTTTAGGCTCTCTTCTCTTAGTCTCTTCTCTTAGGAAAATAAAAAGAAAGCTCTCTTTCTCTTTTCACGGCTACTTAGCCATTTTTATTTTATGTAATCTTCTTTTCTTTTTATGCAATGTTAATTATTTTTTCCTTTTACTTACATGTTCATTTCCTTTCATGCTAGTAGTGTAGATTTTCTTTTATGCAAGTAGATTAGTTTTTTTCTTTCATTTAGCTCTCTTTTTCTCTATGTTTTGTTCTATGTTGCAAGCTATATTTGTTGATATGATAACAAATATGAGAAGCTAAACCCCTTCAATTTAGGGGTAATGAAGCTCTCTAATTATATAGCTTCAACTATTTGTTAATTCATGCTCTCTTTTTATGCTTAATGAAGAATGATTGAAGTGGTTTCATTGTTGTTTTTGCCTTGAATTTGATAGTCTATATTGTTGACACCAAATAGGCTATACTTAAACAATCACTAACACAAATGACTCTTCATCAAAATATGATTATGGCATAAGAAAGTGATTTGAAATTAAAATTTGATGGTCTATATTTCTAATCAATAGTTAATAGGCCATACTTAAAATAGATTTCATTTTCATTATCAAGTTTCATGAAAGTTAGTAAGTGGTTTAAGGGGTGTGTCAAAGTTTGATGGCTTATGTTAGCTAACTAATAGCACAAATATGCCATACTTATGATAGACACATCAATTAAAGCACTAATGACCATAAAAGAGAGATCATGATTTCATATTTGGTTGAACTGTATGATCTAGAGAGTAGAATTATCTCTAAATTGCCTTCACACTCTCATATTTTTATCAATTTCTTTTTGTCATTTTTTGTCATTTTCTAGTTTAAACAACTCTCAACTTTGGTTAATTTGATTGAATAGATTTTTAAAATCATCAATTCCCTACGGATCGACCCGTATTCGCCATGTACTTCAATAGTACGCCGTGCGTTTGCGGTTATATTTTAATTTGAAATTTTTCGATGGTTTTCTAATCCGATAGAAATTCCGTCGATTAACAAGTTTTTGGCGCCGTTGCCGAGGAATTGCTTTGATTTTAATTTCTATTCTTCGGATTATTTTTGTTTGATTTTAATGTGTGTGTCTTTTGTGTGTTTGTTTGCATTTGAAAATAAAAATTTGTGTTGTTTGATTTAGCTGTTTGCATTTTGTTTGTTGTTGTTTCTAGTGTGTTGTTCATTTGCATTTGCATGTATTTAAAAAAACATATAAACAATTTCTTTTGATAAAGAAAAAAAAAATTTGTTCATTTCAATTACAATTTACATTTACAAGTACAATTACAATTTCAGTTCCTAAAGCTTGTGATTTTCATTTCATTTCAATTCCTACTTGCTTGTACATTCACAATTCTTCCTTGCCTCTGTCTCACAAAACAACTGTTCTTCTATCAACTGCCACCCTGCTACTCATCACTTCCCAAACCATCCCTCTGCACTTCATAAACTCATCCTCATACAACCAAACCCCGGCCACATCACTATATTACTGTTCTACCTCACATCACCATCAACATTTCCACGACGACAAACACTACAGGTGACAGTTGAACAGTTACAAAACAACTGCAACTATATTTCCACACTCCACTTACAAATCATACAGCCTCTGTCGAACTTCCCCGTTTTTTCTCCTCGCTCCTTCATACCATACAAACCATACAACACACACATCACAGAAGCTACATACTCTCCTTCAAACCATTGCCATCTCCGACAACTGCTCAACCAAACAAACTTAATACCAACAGCAGTCTACACTCCAAAACGCTGATTTTCCTCACACTTCAACCATACTCAACACTTCTTCACCAACTTTCATCGACAACCATGCTTCAGTGCATACAAATCGATCCCTCTACAAATCCATATAGTTTCATCTGTCCCATATCCAACCTGCACACGGCTACAACTTCGACAACTAGACCACAACACTCAACTTCTCCATTGCAGTTCATTACCCCTTACAAACCATCCATTCAAGTTGCAATTGTTCATCTACTCATTCATCTCAACACCACTTACAAACTACAATTCCCTGTCTCCCCAAAATTGCTGCTGCACAACTCTGTGTCATACGCCACCACTTCATTGCCTCTACCCTCCAACTTGATCACAGCACTCACCATCCCCACTTTTCAAATTCAAAAAAAGAAAAGAAAAAAATAAACTGTTGCATACCCCATCAACGTGACGTACACCTTACTCCTGCTCCTAACACACTGCCCAATACCATAACACAGAACCATTCGTGTGCACCACCTTCTGCTACCTCCACTACTACTTGCAAACTGCATCATCACCTCTGCCTCATCATTTCACATCACTGTTACAAACATTCAAACATCACAAACCATCTTCTTCACCATATCTCACTGTGCAACTATGTAGCCAACACTATCACCCCATCAACTTCAAACAAAGTACCTATCCACATTAAAACTGAACCATTTCCATAAAAACATCACACTACAACTGCATTTCCTCACTACCACTTCACCAGACTGCCCACACTTCATTAACATTGCCATTGCCCTTACCTTGAACTTCATCATATTGTTTCATCATCTCTACAACCACTCACTGACGAACAACTTCCAGTGATACAACATATACAACCAATCGTCACTGCCAGGAACCATACCTCGACCAAACTGGAAACAAACATCATCAAACTTCAATTACACTACCACCCACAAACTACAGCTACTCCACTCCTGCCTGCCTTTCACTACTGCACTTCCCCATAGAGACAAACCAACCATCGATCATACTATTGCTGCCTTACACTCCAGATCATAGCTTACTGCGTTGCTCTGAAATACATTTGCCAATAACTCTCCCTTCCCCTGCCACCACACTTGCATGTGCATCAGTTCAACCACAATCTTCCCTGTTCATCACAACCTAACTTACTGCATCACTGCTCAAGAGCTCTTCCACATATCAGAACTGCCACCATTCCACTTGCATAATCACAAACATCCACCATCAAGTCACAGTCCATTTCAAAACCAAACAACTGCATAAAAAAAACTGCTTACCTTTCTGCTTGCCTGTACGTTTCATCACAGCCATCACAATTCCTTCATCTCCACAATCGAATAACCATCGCCAATCTTTCGCCATCTCATTCGAACAACCTCGAGTCGAAACTTAATAGCGAACATCCTCAAACCACATCGAACCGCGAGCACCCAAACAATCGCAACAACATCGCGATACATATTCGCTCGACCTCTACTCAATCAATTTGCTACTTCGCTGTTTTTTTACTCTGGTTTTGAGAAATTCAGTTGTTGGGAATGAACGTAAATGTTGATTTTGATTTTGCAGTGCAGGATTTGATTGAGTTAAATTGAAAGTGAATTGTTTACTGAAGTAGAGTTTTTAACCGATTGGGCCGGGCTCTCTTGATTTGAATTGCGAATTTGGTTTTGTTTTATTTAAATTTGTTTGTGGCATTGGGCCGGGCCCTGATTAGGTTTTAAAAAATAAATTTTTTTCAGTCTACCTTTTTAAAAAAAAGTTTGGTCTTTGATATATCTAAAATCCAAAAGAAAAATTTAAGTAAAACTTCACTTTTAAATTTTCTTTCCTTTTCAAATTTTTTTTGTATATATCTTGTTTTTAATTTCAGGTTGCAGAAGCAGAAATTCAAAGGAGAGGAACTGCTGCCAACAATAATTGCTTCGCTTTGCATGCCAAAAAAAAAAAATATATATAAACTACTTGCTTGCTTATCTATTGTTTTATTAGTCTTGCATTGTTGTTTACTTGCATTTGGAAAAAAAAATTAGAAAACCAAAAAAAACAAAAATCATTCGTAGTTGCATTGTTAATACATGTTTAATTTATGCTTTGTATTTCATCCTAGATTTTGATTAGTAATAACAGTTAGACATCGATAACACTAAATTGTATATTGGCAAATTGTCTTCTTTGAATAATTTAATTTCTTGGTGTCTACGGTAGAGTAATAACCATTTATAAATATTACGGTGATTCGTAAATATTATAGTGGTTGTTCCTCTGAAGGTACTTAAACCTTCGGCTGCATTGCTACGGTGATTCGTGGTGCAGCGATAAATCCTGTCCATTACCTGGCTGAGAACTATCTTGTTTATCTAAGACAATGTGTGATTATAAAATTTTGGGATAACTTAGGATAAATCATTTGTAATTAACCCCTACATTCATTTAGTTGCATTAGTTCATGCATATTTAAAAAAAATTAAAATCCAAAACTAAAAAAATTGTATATGTTCCTTTTTCTTCGAAATTTTTTTTCCTTTTCCTTTGAAATTTCAAAAATCCAAAAAAAAAATTAGAAAAAAAAATCCAAAAAGAAAAAAAATATAAAATCTTTTCAAAAAACCAAAAAACAAAACAAAAAAATCAATTTTCCATTTTGAAAAATAAATTCTTTTTGTAAATATTTTTCCTTTATAAAAAAAACAAAAACATTCTTGAAAATGTCCGAGTTTCCCCACTCATTTGAATTTTACAATAGTTGTGAAAATCAATATAATCCATATGATTTTACTCCAAATTCGTATGGATATTTTAACGACAACTATTCTTTAAGTAATTCGAATTTTGAACAACAGAATTTTCAAAACGATGACCAACCCTCGAATCTCGAAAATAGTATTTCATCTCTACTTGAAATCTCTACACAACAAAATCAAATGATAAATGAGTTGTGTAATTCATATTTGTGCGATAACTCAAATCAAAGTTTTCAAAATAATCAAAATTTGAATTCACTTCAAAATTCAAACGATTTCGAGTATAACCCATGCCAATTTAATTTTGAACTCCAAAATGAATTTCAAAATCAAAACGAAAATGTGATCCACTTTTCAAATAATTTTGGCAATGGGAATCATCTCGACTATGATGCAAGTGAAAATCTTTGTTCTCAACAAATCCAATCGAAGATTCTCAAGTTAATAACTATAAATTGGATTTTGTTGAGCAAATGAACGAAATTTACGATGATCACACGGATTCGTTGTTTGAAACATATATGAAACAACGTGAAAAACAAAATCAAATTCCAATGTGTAACGAGTCAAACAATAATCCATCTTTTACCCAAATCGACGATTTTCAAATAACAACTTTCGAAATTGAAAATTACAATCTTAGTAAAGTTGTTGAAAACACGGTAATTGAGTTGGATTTCAATTCTTTTGAGGGTGTGGAACCAAATTTAAAATTCGATCTTCCTTTCCTCGATTCCAAAAATTTGAATACAACAACTTTGGATTTTGAACTTGAGATACGCAATGAAGTTGTTAATAATCCAACAAAGGAAGACGAATTTAATGAACACGAATTCTTTGGACTTTTCGAAAACGAGTTATCGAATTCTGATGGGGAAGATTTAAAACACCATTTTGATTTTGAAATCAACAATTTTGAAGAAGTTTTCAATGATAAATTTGAATTTCAATTTGGTGAAAATAAACTTGAACTTCAATCAATCGTTTTATCAACCCTGAAAATCATCAAAAAAGAAACAACTCGTAAGATTTTTAATAAAATGACATTCGTTTTCCCAAATCCACATTCCATTTCGAAATCATTTATGGTTTGGTTTTTCGAGCTTAAGCTGTGTCTCGTATACTTGACGAGATAAATGAATCGGTTTTTGGAAGACCGTTTCATTTACGCTTTGACAATATACTTTCTGATCTCGTGTAAATATCGTTCACTTTCATGTAAATATATGGTTTTGGTTTATTAATTTGAAATTTTTGAAAATTTATTTTTCTTAACAATAATAAAAATGAAGTTTGATTACAAATAACAATGGTTTAACTAGTATATAGGAAGATTCATACATGTTAATTGTAAAATATATCCTAATTGAAAATATTTGTTTTAAACAGTGGTTGATTTAAAGCAAAGTATATAACATTTTTTTTGTCTTCTAAGTTAAGTGGTGCTAAGATGATTTTGCAAAACTCTCTTCGAAAAAAAAACAAAAAAAAATACAAAAAAAAAAAATCTTGTATATATGTTTATAATTTCTTAATAAACACCTAGAGTCATGTGTTCACTCGCCATGCTCTGTCCCGAAAGGCAGTGCACGATCGGTATATCTGGCCTCAGTTTATCTGAGTTAGGTGTGTGTATATAAAAATTATTTTACTAATAACGCCTATAGTCAATAGGTGTTCACACTTGTGTGTTCACTCACCACGCTCTGTATTCCCCTCACATCAGTCTGCAAGGCAGTGCATGGGTAATATATATTGCCTCAGTTTATCTGAGTTAGGCATATGTAAATATTGTTAATATCAACAAAATTTTCAAAAGAAAAAATGGAGAGAGTAAGCAAATGAAATCCAAGCACTATTTAAACTTATTTGATTTGGTTTGTTATTGAAAAGAAATGGAAATACCACTTTGAAAAACTTTGATAATCAACTAAGGATCCATTTCAAATTACACTGTGTTATCAACCAAAACAACGAGTTAAACTATAGTCTATTTGTTATGATAACTTAATTTTTGTTGGAAATTTTGATAAGTAAATGACTTAAATTCTCTAGATAATAACCAAACCTATTTAACTTATTCGTATTAATTTCGTAAATATTTCCAAACACTCTGTTTCCTGGAGATTTGACCAGGCAACTAGTGCTCGGCATCAGGTAGCACTCGGCATCTCTTGGTACTCGACGTAGCGCTTGGCATCTAGTAGTACTCGGCATCTCATGGTACTCGGCGTAGCGCTTGGCATTTAGTAGTACTCGGCATCTAGGAGTACTCGGCGTAGTACTCGGCATCAGATAGTACTCGGCCTCAGATAGTACTCGACACCAGATAGTACTCGGCATCAGATAGTACTCGGCATCAGAAAGTACTCGGCACCAGATAGTACTCGGCATGAGATAGTACTCGGCACCAGATAGTACTCGGCATCAGATAGTACTCGGCATTTAGAAGTACTCGGCGTAGTACTCGACATCCAGTGGAACTTGGCAATAGGAGTACTCGGCATAGTACTCGGCATCCAGGAATACTCGGCGTTAGAAGGCGTTCAGCGTATATGACTACTCGACATGACAGTACCGTTCGGCCAGAATGCATCGTTCAGCCAGAAGGCACGTTAGGCCAAGGAGGATCGTTCGGCCAAAGGTATCGTTTGGCTAGAATGCATCGTTCGGCCAGAATGCATCGTTCGGCCAGAGAGCATTGTTCGGTCAAGCACTTCGGACAAAGGCACGTTCGGCTTCGACTGACAACTATTCTACACTTCCCACACATCAAACATACCGTTCGGCATAGGAAGGGTGGTTCGGCGTCATTGTGTTCGGCCTACCTGGTTCGGCATGCAGCGACCACTATACTTGGGCTAGAGTGTTCGGCTACCGAGCCCATCTGGGAAGTCCAGCCCATCTTTGTCTATAAATAGAGGGGCAGGGTCACAGTGAAAAGGGACTTTTTTGGAGAACACTGGGGAGATTCTGCCATTTTTCAGACTCCTCTTCTTTACTTAACAACTTCATTCAAGCATTTGATCTACGAATTGTATTTGTAATCAATCATTAAGAAGATCAATAAAGTTTAACCTCAAAGTGGACGTAGGCAATTACGCTGAACCACTATAAATCTGGTGTTCTTACTTTCTGCATTTAGATTAGCACTGTCTTCTCTGTTTAATTTACCTTCATCGTTTATTTCTCTACATAATCTTTCTCTACGAGGTTAGTGACCAATTTTGGTGCTAACACTTTGGTGCTTTCACCGAGAATTGAATTCTCAGACCTCAAGGATCTGCTTTGAAGCTACTGGATTGAACAAATCCCCCAAAGAAGATCCGACTCATTGATAGGACATCCGTTGATTCTACTCAGAGTTCCTACCAATAACTCTACAATGGCAAGACCACGTACCAGGTCAGCTTCTCATAATGCGGATTCCCATGAGACTGCTAGTGTGTAACAAGCAGGACCTAGCAATCAACCAGCGATTCTGGGTGTAGGAATTGCCACCCAGGACCAAACTCCAGTTGTCACCAGAATAGAGTTCAACGACTTGATGAGAGAACTCAGGGAAAGCAGGAGACAACTAGGAGAGAAGATGCAAGCTAACGCCAACCTGATGGCACAACTCACTCAACAGCAGCAACAGAATGCTGGGGGCAATCCCACTCCCTATTCCTCATCCGACAGCTCAACTTCTTCTGATGAACCTCCCAGGCGCAGACGCCGTAAGACTGAAGCTGCGCGGATGGGTGCTGCTGCTCAAACAGCTGGAAACCGTGACCAAGTCGGAGTTGGAAACTTAGGAACTGGAGTACAGATGGAGGCTGGGGACCCAGACCATCAAAACGCTGATGATGTCGAACCTCAAGACGCACGATTGGCAGATCGCCAGGAGAGGAGACATCAACATGGACAGTCACGTAGAACGGACTCTAACCTTCCACCTTCCATACAGACACCAGACCAGACAGCCATGGTCAGGCAATTGATGAAAGAAAATCAGGGCTTATCAAATGACGATTGGGGAGTATCAAGGAGTCACACTCCGTTCACAGATGTTGTGTTACAGGCGGCGTACCCCAGAAAGTTTAGTATGCCAACTATCCCTGCGTACGAGGGAAAGACTGACCCCAGCCAACATGTCATGAGGTACGAATGGATGATGGATTCAGCTAGAGCAAATGATGCCACCAAGTGTAGATGCTTTCCAATTACTCTATCTGGGATCGCTACTATGTGGTTTACCCGACTTCCTCCACGGTCTGTATCCAATTTCGAGGAGTTGGCAAAGAAGTTTATTGAGCAGTTCAGGATGCACACTACTCGTCCAAAGGACGTGATGTCTCTGTCAAGTGTAATCCAAAGTCCCGGGGAGTCATTGAAGGAATATTTACAAAGGTTCCATGTTGCGGCAACTGAAGTCAATAATCCCAACGATCATGCAATCCTAATGGCTGTGATGAGAGGTGTGGATCCGGATTCTGAGTTTGGAAACTGGTTGGCAGGAAAACCTCCAACTATGCTAGAGCGTTTCTACTCAAAGGCACACCAGTTCATAAGGAGAGAGGAAGCTAGGTGGGTAAGACGAGATAAGAAACCAGGGCCTGTCCAAGAGTCCATAAAAAGCAACGTTGCTGTGAAACAGTCCGGGGACAACTCGAGAAAGGTCCAAGTCAATGTCCAGAATAAGTCCAGGCAGCCTAAGGAGTCCGGAGGAAGAAATCAAGGGAAGAAGAGAGAAGCGGGGAAGTGGAAATCGAGAATTCCAAGCTACAGCGAGTATACCCCGCTGAATGCGTCACTTGAAAACATTTACCTATCAACCTGCAATGCCTTTCAGTACAAAAAGCCATGTCCAAAAGAATCAACCGAGGAACAGAAATGGACCGGGAAATATTACCGCTTCCACGAGACTTATGGGCACAATACGGAAGAATGCAGACACCTGCACGACGCTATCGAGAAGTTGATTAGGCAAAAGAAGTTGCAAGAATTTGTGAAGGATCCACAGGAAGGAGGACAGGGAAAGTCCAACCCAGGTCGTGCACCGGCTCCGCGTCATCCCGAGGAGCCTGCCCGAACTGTGGGTAGGCTAGTCATAAACACGATCATCGGCGGGCCTCACCCCGCGGATAAAAATTGGCAGGAGATGGAGCGGTATACTAGTGCCCTGAAGCATGCAGATTTCGAATGCTGTTCGAACACGGAGGATGGGACCCCTGCTAAGCAACAGCGCGTAATGACAAACGATATAGTGTTCAGAAACAGAGATGCTGACTAAGTGGAGGCTCCAACCATTGACCCAATGGTCATATCTGCAACGATCGGACCAGCATATGTGAAAAGAATTTTGATTGATTGTGGGAGTTCTGTCAACATCATCTTCAAGAAGGCTTATGACTAGATGAAAATGGAAACAAAGGATTTGAAACTGTCCAAAGCTCGCATACACGGCTTTAATGGCGCAGCGACCGATGCAGTGGGCTATGTTGAGTTACCAGTTGAACTGGGACAAGGCGAACGTCGGAGGGTGCGAATCCTACCCTTCGTAGTCTTGGATGTGGATTCTCCATATAATGTTTTCTTGGGCCGACCGGCCCTGGCTGAGTTTAGGGCAGCATTAGCCCCGTGGTGCTTAACTTTGAAGTTCCCAACTGACAAAGGAGTAGGTGTTGTTCATGGCGACCAAGCGGCTGGTCGTGCCTGTTATGTGGCTGAGCTCCGAGAGGCCCATCGGAGGGAGAAAGGAAAGGCTGCGGACAATCCCGTTCGCATCCTTAACACAGATAATTGACAAGTAGTGCTCGAGCCTTGGCTCGGGCATAATTCTCGGATCTTCAGAGACATAGATCCGAGAGACGACGACGAGAAACCCAGGGGAGAAAAGGCAGCGCCGGCCGAATTAACAATTGACATTTCAGTCAGCCGAGACGACCCATCGCGAATACTGAAGATTGGATCACAACTCGACCCCGCAATGACTGAAGACCTTAGTGATTTCCTCCGGGCGAATCTCGATGTTTTTGCCTGGACGCATTCTGATATGTGTGGGATTTCCCCTGCCATTACGAGTCATATGTTGAACATAGACCCGAAATACGTCCCAGTTAGACAGAAAAGGAGAGGGATGGACCTAGAAAGTTCCGCTGCTCTCAGAGAGGAGGTGGACAAACTCAAAACCAATGGGTTCGTCCGCGACGCCCTCTACCCTAAATGGGTATCGAACCCCGTGCTGGTGAAAAAGGCAAATGGGAAATGGAGAACTTGAGTAGACTATTCCGATTTGAACAAAGCGTGCCCCAAGGATAGTTTCCCATTGCCTAGGATTAATCAGATGGTCGACTCCACTGCCGGACACGAGCTGTTATCATTCATGGATGCATACTCGGGTTACAATCAAATCCAGATGCATATTCCGGACCAAGAACACACCAGCTTCGTTACGGATGTCGGGCTATACTGCTATGTAGTAATGCCCTTCGGACTAAAGAACGCAGGAGCGACTTATCAACGTTTGGTGAATCGAATGTTCAAGGACTAGCTTGGTAGGACGATGGAAGTCTATGTGGATGACATGCTTGTGAAGTCACGACAGTCAAACGACCACATTCGAGACTTGGCTGAAATGTTCGACATACTAAGGTATTACGGGATGAAGATCAACCCTCTGAAGTGTTCCTTCGGCGTTGCGTTGGGGAAGTTTTTGGGATTCATCGTCAATGCTAGGGGAATTGAAGCTAACCCCGAAAAGATCCAAGCTATTCTGGATGTGCAAGTACCCAGGACTATAAAGCAGGTACAGAGCTTGAATGGAAAAGTAGCTGCGCTAAGTCGATTCATATCCAAGGCGACTGACAAGTGCATCCCTTTCTTTGATGTAATAATGAAAGGGAAGAGGAACTTTGAATGGACGTCTAGTTGTGAGGAAGCATTTCGGGATCTGGTGAGGCTTCTGGAGAGTCCACCAGTGCTATCAAAACCAGTAGACCATGAGATGCTGTACATATACTTGGCTGTATCCCCACATGCGATAAGTGCGGCTCTGGTTCGCGAGGAGGACCGAATCCAAAAGTCGGTGTACTACGTTAGCAAGCGTTTAACGGGGGCAGAAAGAAATTACCCCAAAATCGAGAAATTGGCCTATTGCTTGGTGATTGCATCATGTAAGCTACGCCCATATTTTCAAGCACACTCAATCAGTGTTTATACCGATCAACCCCTGCGGCAGGTACTCTAACGACCAGAAACTTCCGGAAGATTGCTAAAATGGAACATCGAGTTGAGCCAGTTCGATATTGCTTACTTGCCACGGAGGGCCATACAAGGGCAAGCATTAGCAGATTTCATCGCTGAGTTTACCATACCCATAGAACCAGATAATCATGACGTCATTCCCCCCGTTCGTTGAAAATTATACACTGATGGGGCATCAAACGACCGTTGCTCCGGCGCAGGTGTAGTTCTTATAACTCCGGAAAATCGATCAATCTGTTATGCTTTGAAGCTTGATTTCCCAGCTACAAATAACGAAGCAGAATATGAAGCACTGATCGCTGGCTTGAAGCTCATCGGAGAACTCAGGATCAAATCAGTTGAAATCTTTTATGACTCACAGTTGGTGGTTTACCAAGTGCGGGGAGATTACCAAGCAAAGGGACAGAAGCTGGCTCCGTACCTTGTTCAGGTCCAAGAACTACTGTCAAATCTTGAGCGTTATGACATTTCACATGTCCCACGCGAACAGAATAAAGAAGCCGACTTGTTGGCTAAGTTTGCAAGCACAGGCGACACGCAGCAAATGGGATTGTATCCCGTTGAGGCCTTGCATGCCCCGAGCATAGACGAGATGAAAGTTGACCGTGTGTTGGAAACAGAAACTTAAAAGGAGTCGTGGATGACCCCGTTCAGACTGTACCTGACAACTGAGGCTTTACCAGAAAAAAGGAGCGAAAGGCGACAGGTCCTTCGAAAGGCCGCGCGATACGTGATGCAGGATGGAATAATGTATCGAAAAGGGTTCTCAGTCCCCTTATTACGATGCATCGCTCATGACGATACAGAGCGGGTCTTAAGAGAGGTTCACGAAGGGGAATGTGGCGACCATACCGGGGGGCAAACGCTAGCAAAAAAGATCCTCCGCTATGGATACTACTGGCCGACCGTGAATCGGCACGGTGCAGACTACGCAAGGAAATGTGACAAGTGTCAAAGATATGCGAAAATCCCGAGAACTCCATCAACGGAACTCACACAAATGGTTAGTCCCTGGCCATTTGCAATCTGGGGAATCGACATAATCGGCTCTTTGCCTATATCTAAAGGTGGTGCGAAATACGCGATAGTTGTAGTCGACTATTTCACAAAATGGGCTGAGGCAGAACCCTTGGCCACCATCACCTCTAAGAAGGTCATTAACTTCGTTGTACGAAACATCATATGCCGCTTTGGCCTTCCTCGCACCATCATTACGGACAACGGGACGCAATTTGAAAGCAGAGAGTTCAAAGAGTTTTGTTTAAAGTATGGCATCGAGAAGAAGTTCGACGTCGTTGCACACCCAAAAGCTAACGGACAAGTTGAGGCCGTTAACAAAACAATCAAGTCAATACTGAAGAAGCGTTTGGAGAAAGTCGGAGGCAAGTGGGTAGATGAACTCCCGACATCATTGTGGGCTTATAGAACTACCTACAAGTCCACGACCGGCCACACTCCATTCGCATTGGCATACGGCTCGGAAGCCGTTATACCCATGGAACTTGAAGTTCCATCGCATCGAGTGACATATTACGATCCCCAGACGAATAAGGACCTCTTGTTGGAATCACTGGACTACATCGATGAAAAACGAGAAGAGGCCGAATTAAGGGCGGCAGTGCATAGACACCGAGTCAAGCGTTACTACGACGGCAGAGTCCGCCCAAGGACTTTTGATGTGGGTGATCTCGTTCTGAAACGATTTTTCCCGGTACCATCACGTATGAATCCCAGCTGGGAAGGTCCGTACGTCATTGAACGGAAGCTTGGAGAGGGAACGTTCAAGCTAGCGACCGTTGATGGCACGACACTCCCCTGAGCGTGGAACAGTGAACATTTGCGGCATTATTACATTTAGCATGTTTTCTTTCTTGTTTTAGGCACTGTTATTTCCTATATGTTTTCGTTCAGTCGCAACTTAGTTTCCTTTTAACTATGTAATCAAACAGTTTAGTTGTTTTTCATTAATAAAGGCTTGAAGCCGTATTTTCCACGAATTACTAATGTTTCTATATTTCATAGTCGGGTGATGAATTACTAGAACTACATTATCCTGTACGGTGCACGAACTCGTATAAACGATTTCAATTCTTCGAATCCCCGGAGCGCGGATCGGAGTACTCTAAGTCCCCAGAGCGCGGACTAGAGTATAAACGAATTCAAATCTCCGAATCCCCAGAGCACGGATCGGAGTACTCTAAGTCCCCAGAGCGCGGACTAGAGTATAAACGATTTCAAATCTCTGAATCCCCAGAGCGAGGATCGGAGTACTCTAAGTCCCCAGAGCGTGGACTAGAGTATAAACGATTTCAAATCTCCGAATCCCCAGAGCGCGGATCGGAGTACTCTAAGTCCCCAGAGAGCGGACTAGAGTATAAACAATTTCAAATCTCCGAATCCCCAAAGCGCGGATCGGAGTACTCTAAGTCCCCAGAGCGTGGACTAGAGTATAAACGATTTCAAATCTCCGAATCCCCAGAGCGCAGATCGGAGTACTCTAAGTCCCCAGAGTGCGAACTAGAGTATAAACGATTTCAAATCTCTAAATCCCCAGAGCGCGAATCGGAGCACTCTAAGTCCCCAGAGCGCGGATCAGAGTACTCTAAGTCCCCGGAGTAAGGACTAGAGTATAAACGCTATGAACCTTCGAATCCCTTGAACGCGGATCAACTTACTCTAAATCCCTGGAACGCGAATTTAGAAAAAAGTCCAAGTACTCAAGAAATGTGGGACAAGAAGTATGCCACATCTGGAAATGTTCGAACAACACGAGAATGGATTGGGAAATAATGCAACTCCTAAAAATTTGAGTTATGACTACAGTTAGTCAGCGAACCAAAGAAAAGCAAGAGAATCATTCAAACGAAAAAGAAACTAAACTTCATTCAATAGTTCAAAATGGGGTTACACCGTTACTCCTACAAAACTCAGATTTAAGAACCTATCTATACAAACTACAAGCTACAAAAGATAAAAGCAACTACAAGACTTAAGCAAGAAGCTCGTTGAATGAGTGTATCGATCATTTCTTTTGTTTCTTCTTCTTGTCTTCCTTTGTTTTTTCCGACGACTCCTCTCCCTCGCGCTTTTTCTTGGACTTCTTGCTCACTAAAGAAGCAGAGTCAGGAGTAGGAGACGGAACATCCAGTGGTTTAAACCTGCCCGGGAGAATGATTTTCAGAGGTTTGTTCCGCGGGTCGGTAAGTTCGAGTATTTCAGGTTCGACTTTGACCTCGACCTTTTTTTTCACCTCTTCGGCGAGGCGTTCCTTCATGCTCATCTTTGAGGTATGATCAGAGGCGCCAGTGATCTCGATTTCATCACTCCCTTCGGCAGGAAACGAAATGTCAAGCTTGTCATCATCTAGCGCCCCGATCACTTGAGCATCAGGGCCATGAGTTACTCCTGCGTGAACAACATCGCTTGTTTTCTCTTCCTCCCCCTTGGCGTCCTCGCTCCTCGGAGTTGGCTCGGGATCAGAGCAGCCTGCATGAAAACATAAAGAATGAACATTAGAACGAATAACCAATGCTGGAGAATAGCAAGATCTTTCGACTTCTAGAAAAGAAGAGTTTCCTACCGGGTTCTGGTTGGCTATCGGTTGCGCGTGGGGTTTCACCCTCCAGAATAGGAGATAGCACGTGAACGCCAAGCCCGGGATCTTCAGGATCATAGCCGGCATGCTGCTCGAACGGGTCAAGTGTCGGCCGACTGGCCGGCTGAGCAGCGGGAGGAGCAGCAATATGAGGAGCCGTAGTCTCAGCCCCAGACGGGCCAACTTCATCACTTTTCTCTTTTGGAAGGGGAGAGCCTTTGTTATAAAGCGCCAAAGCTGCGGATAAATCCGCTGGCTCATTCCCCCTAAGAAACTCATTCACCAAGGCATCCTCGTCGACCACTTCATAGCCCGACTCGATTTTCCTAATCTTCACTATAGTTTCCCAGGCCTCAGCTAGGGATTCGAGATTGCCCTCGCCCAAGAATGTTAAGTCACGATGCATAAGGACGCGGGCTCCATACTCAGCGATCAACGGGTCAAACATGCATTTGACCTCTTCCCTGCCGGCTTCTGCGGCCGCCTCGAGGCGAGAATCAATCTCTTCCGCAGCTTTTCTTTTGCCCTCCTCACGGGCTTCGTCCTTCATTTTTTCAACCCCAGCAAGTTCATCATCGAGCTTCGTTTTCAGGAGCCGAGTAGCAACGATTTCATCATAGTATCGTTGTGACTCTTCTTGAGCAGCTACTTTGTCCTCTTTCTCCTTGGAAAGTAATTCCTTCAACTCTTTGACTTGTAAAGCGAGCGTGTCCCTTTCTTTTTGAATGGAATTTTTTTCTAGCGCAAGGGCACCGCTACGCTGGACTGCTTCATCAAGTTCCTTCTTGTGAGCCACCTCTAAACGAGCGACTGCCTCAGCAGTATCTTTTGCGCTTTGCTCAGCGGCTTCCAGCTTCGACTTGTACGAAGCAAGCTCCTCGTCTTGGTGCTTAATGATGTTCTTGTCACAACCAGCCTCCAATTTCAGACGATCAATCTCATATTGTCGCTCAACAGACACCTCCGAGATCTTTTCAACCAAGTGAACAAACGCGTCATGTTGAACATAGACGTCGTTGTTACAGGCAATGGCACTCTGCTTCACGTGCCCAGGGATATGGTGAATAGCCGGGAGGAATTTCAGACCATCGAAATAAATTTTTGGAAATTTGGCCTTAAGATCGACCATCTTTTCCGCTACAGTCGGGTCAACAGCGGGAGTAGGGGAGGAGGCTTTGGAAGTTCTGCTCTTTTTTGTTGCTCCCGAATTTGCCTTGTGATCGACGAACCAGAGTGTTGCTCTTGAGGAGCATCGGGTTGGTACCCCTTCTGTGAAGACTTCTCTCTATCTGACTCAGATGGAGGAAGAGGATCATGGGACTGTGAAGATTGGGAGTATGCCTTCTTATGATAAGACGAATCGCGGGGACGGTTGTCTCTATCTTCATAATCTTCTCTATCCCTGCGTCTGCCTGAACCTGAATCCCGTCCGGGATGATGAAATATCGAAGAACCATGAAGGCGATCGAATCCGTGAGAGCGCCCCATGTCACCTACAAAGAATAGAGATAACAACGAGTTAAGAAAGATCTGAGAAACAAGAAAAAACATGAAGTGTATGATGGAATGCGTATGTGCGTGTATGTCCTAGTGTTCCCCCCGACGGACCAGTTCTTTTGTCTATGCTAATCGGAGTATTGTCTCCCTGGACTGGGAGTTGACCCCCCGCATTGCCTCTAGCGGGCGAATAAAACTTGAGGGCTTCAGGATCGTCAAACCCATAATTAAGTTTGTCGTCGGGGATAGAAAGATTCGACAAACCCCTTAGAGAACTCTCCAGGTGCTGTGAGGAAGCCTCTTTCTCTGGCGGGATAGGCATGTCTTTTGAAGTGCCACCAACTTTCTCCTTTCGAATATTGTATTTTAATCTCTTCTTTCCCTTCGAAGGGGAGGATGACGTTTCAATGTCATGAACTTCGACCGTCGGATTCCAAGCGGGACCCACATTCTCTCCTTGGGTCTCAGGAGCTTTGTCCTCTTTGCGCTCACCTTCTTCGTCCGTATCGGGAGTGCGGCGTGATGACGATCCGGCCTGTTTTTTCCCTTTACCAAATGATGGCTTGGGAATGGAGACGCCCTCCAGGAGGCTAATCCGACGACCTGGGGCTAGCAAGCCGAACCTTGACAACGATTCATTCGAAATGATGGTTTGGACGTCTCGTTCCTCGGCAGGAAGAGCTCTAATGGCCTCAACGGCCTCAGAATATCCTCGACCCTCCGGACGCGGGTTAATACCTGAAAAGATGAAACGAGGAGTTAGAAAAGCATGACTCCAATTAAACGTGAATGATGACTCAGCAATGAGACTTACTGCCTTCAACCCATCTCCTCGCAAAACCAGGAGGGCAACGCACGTAGAACCATTCCTGTTTGTACAGGGCGAATTTACTGCATGCTCCTGTCAAGATTTGGCATTTGTGGTACGGCTCGAGGAACATGAAGGAAGGGCTGTCTTTCTGTTTCTTGATCATATAGATGTATCTGATGTCGGCAGAGGTTGGTGGTCTAGAGAAGACGGCCATAAAGAGTAGATAGGTCCCGTATAGAAACGCATGACCGTTCGGATGCAGCTGCGACGGAGCAATGTCGATGTACTGCAACATGTCCCGGAGGAATAAATTAAACGGAGGCACGCTGCCCATCCAACACATGAACTTGTTGCAGGTGGTATATCCGACTGGGAGCAGGTGAGGACGATCGTGTTGCGAAGGGACTAACACATCGGCGAACGGAATCCCGTGAATGGGGCATATCCTTCAAAGTGCGGCTTCATTGATCTTCGAAGCTTGTGAATCGATCGGGTTGTCTAAAAGAATTATTGCCTCCAAGGCATCAGGTGCTAAGTTATGGGCAGGGGAAGTCGACGGATTTGAAGCATCAGCGGCTTCTTGCCTTGATGACGGCCCAGGCCTGTCAGATATGGTGGCGGAGCTAGACTTCATAGACATCCCCAATAAATAATGAATCTGTTTAAGTGCCTGCAAAAACTATACTTGAAAAAAACGTTGAACGTTAGAGTTAACAACACGAATATCCCCCCCCCCCCCCCCGTGTGGTGTGTGATCTAGTGCAAGCAATCGTGTAGAAGCGTTGAAAGTTTGAAGGTCGCAAAGTTATTGCTATAAAACTGAGCATCAAGTCATCGCCCTCGGAGACCGTCATCGCTGACCGTCCCCAGAAGCCTGCCTTTTGGCGATTGCAATTCCAGATCTAGAAAATGTATGATAATCTAAGTTCAGATTTACGTTTATTGAAGCTAAGAAGTTAGCGATCCGAGCCGGCTTCACGTATGCTAGAATGCTTGGGCCCTGTTTCTTGTTTTGCTTACGGGTAGATATAGTTAATGAGTGTTCGGCTAAATTTTGGTTCGGCTAAGTCTTTGTTCGGCCAAGTCATTATTCAGTTAAGTCACTGTTCGGCTAAAGTAATTGTTCGGCTAAAAGTCACTGTTCGGCTAAAGTCACTATTCGGCTAAAGTCACTGTTCGGCTAAAGTAATTGTTCGGCTAAAAGTCACTGTTCGGCTAAAGTTGTTGTTCGGCTAAGTCCTGGTCCGGCTAAAGCCATTGTTCGGCTAAAGCATTGTTCGGCTAAAGTCATTGTTCGGCTAAAGCATTGTTCGGCTAAAGGGACCGTTCGGCCTTGTTTTGTTCGGCGTGTTTTAGCCTGAGTATGGTACGGTGTTTGTGACTGTTCGGCTGAAATGACCATCGGCACGTTGTCTTCCACATTGGCCTCGTCTCTTCCTCCATCCACACCGAACCACGAGGGTGAATCGTTCGGCAAGTTGTACCAGACCAGATCGCTCGATGCCCCTAGTCATCTCCTACTTACTCCATGTTTCTACTTCCACCAATCTGGTCCGGCATAAAATACCTATGCCGAACCACAGTGTGTCTATCATTGATTTATGAAAAAAAAACTCATCTCTATTTACACTTCCTACCACCACTCGTCGCGTGACTCGACATTTTGTCTAAGGCTCGATTTATCCCATCAATTAAGGGAGTTCGAGCATAAAGGCTGTATTGAGATGAAAGGATCGGTACCTAGTTGGTAAGGAAGAAACTTGGGAAGAATCGGCGAGTTGTATGCTGATAGGTTCGGCAGAGGCAAGGCAGAGGTATTGGAAGTGTGAAAAGGAAAAGAAGGATAGAGGTGCTGGATTTTATAGGGAAAACGGGAGAAGTCGAAAAGGCCATATCCGGTGGAACCGGTCAAGGTCATATCGTTCGGCATCGGCGCGTAATGGTGTCCGGCACTGAAGTATCGTTCGGCAAGGAAGCATCGGTCGGTTACAAATGTCTCGTTCGGCATTTAGAACACGCTCGGCATACATCTAAACCACTGGAGTTCACAAAAGGGCATCTCCATTCGAGGTTAGTCAAGGGTCTAAGCCGAGACAAAAAGGTTACATGATTCAAAGCGTACCACGTTCGGCCATGTGATACACTTTGGGGGGCAAGTGTTTCCTGGAGATTTGACCAGGCAACTAGTGCTCGGCATCAGGTAGCACTCGGCATCTCATGGTACTCGACGTAGCGCTTGGCATCTAGTAGTACTCGGCATCTCATGGTACTCGGCGTAGCGCTTGGCGTCTAGTAGTACTCGGCATCTAGGAGTACTCGGCGTAGTACTCGGCATCAGATAGTACTCGGCCTCAGATAGTACTCGGCACCAGATAGTACTCGGCATCAGATAGTACTCGGCATCAAAAAGTACTCGGCACTAGATAGTACTCGGCATCAGATAGTACTCGGCACCAGATAGTACTCGGCATCAGATAGTACTCGGCATCTAGAAGTACTCGGCATCCAGTGGAACTCGGCAACAGGAGTACTCGGCGTAGTACTCGGCATCCAGGAATACTCGGCATTAGAAGGCGTTCGGCGTATATGACTACTCGACATGACAGTACCGTTCGGCCAGAATGCATCGTTCAGCTAGAAGGCACGTTAGGCCAAGGAGGATCGTTCGGCCAAAGGTATCGTTCGGCCAGAATGCATCGTTCGGCCAGAGAGCATTGTTCGATCAAGCACTTCGGACAGAGGCACGTTCGGCTTCGACTGACAACTATTCTGCACTTCCCATACATCAAACATACCGTTCGGCATAGGAAGGGTGGTTCGGCATCATTGTGTTCGGCCTAACTGGTTCGGCATGCAGCGACCACTATACTTGGGCTAGAGTGTTCGGCTACCGAGCCCATCTGGGAATTCCAGCCCATCTTTTTCTATAAATAGAGGGGCAGGGTCACAGTGAAAAGGGACTTTTTTGGAGAACACTGGGGAGATTCTGCCATTTTTCAGACTCGTCTTCTTTACTTAACAACTTCATTCAAGCATTTGATCTACGAATTGTATTTGTAATCAATCATTAAGAAGATCAATAAAGTTTAACCTCAAAGTGGATGTAGGCAATTACGCTAAACCACTATAAATCTGTTGTTCTTACTTTTTGCATTTAGATTAGCACTGTCTTCTCTGTTTAATTTACCTTCATCATTTATTTCTCTACATAATCTTTCTCTACGAGGTTAGTGACCAATTTTGGTGCTAACACACTCGCATTCATCTCTTTGTAAAAAAATCTTACATTTTGTAAATATTTTCATCTTGCATTTGGATTTTTTGGGTAGTATCTGCTGAAAACCCTCACGAGACAACACTCGTCCTACTGGGGACACCTAGAGGTTTAACGGCTTGTTGCATACGCTCAATGCAATCGTGCTCCCTACGAAAATAGATTTATCTTAGTTTTAGTTTATTCGAGGACGAATAAAAAGATAAGTGTGGGGGTATTTGATGTGCACGTAAATGTGCATATTTTTACCACCATATTTATCTATTTAAATTAAATAAATGATCATATTGGGCATTTTAACTTGTTTAAACCAAAATTCATATTATTTTCAAATCGTCACATATTCATCTTCATCCAAGGGCAAAATGGTCATTTTTGTGCATATATTAATTTGAGAAAATTTAACTGGAAATTTCTATATTTTTTATACGAATTTGGCTTCATATACAAGTGGTTTCATGAAGATATATACATGCACAAGAGTGAAGATAAAGGAATGAAGATGGAAATAATTCAAAGGCATGATAATGGAGGACCCCACCTACCCACCTCTCTTCATGTACAAATTAAAGGATAATGCACATGCTTATGGAAGTAATGGCTTCATGTACACTTAAATGATGATTAGTAGAAGCTAATGATTACTTGGCCTCCACACTTTCTCAAGGGCAATTTGGGCATTCCCCAAAAATATGAATTAGGGTTTAACACTTGTATAAATACCTCATATCTTCATGTAACTTGCTCTTCTTCTCTTAGTCTCTCTTTTAGGCTCTCTTCTCTTAGTCTCTTCTCTTAGGAAAATAAAAAGAAAGCTCTCCTTCTCTTTTCATGGCTACTTAGTCATTTTTATTTTATGTAATCTTCTTTTCTTTTTATGCAATGTTAATTATTGTTTCCTTTTACTTACATGTTCATATCCTTTCATGCTAGTAGTGTAGATTTTCTTTTATGCAAGTAGATTAGTTTTTTCTTTCATTTAGCTCTCTTTTTCTCTATATTTTGTTCTATGTTGCAAGCTATATTTGTTGATATGATAACAAATATGAGAAGCTAAACCCCTTCAATTTAGGGGTAATGAAGCTATCTAATTATAAAGCTTCAACTATTTGTTAATTCATGCTCTCTTTTTGTGCTTAATAAAGAATGATTGAAGTGGTTTCATTGTTGTTTTTGCCTTGAATTTTTTAGTCTGTATTGTTGACACCAAATAGGCTATACTTAAACAATCACTAACACAAATGCCTCTTCATCAAAATATGATTATGGCATAAGAAAGTGATTTGAAATTAAAATTTGATGGTCTATATTTCTAATCAATAGTTAATAGGCCATACTTAAAATAGATTTCATTTTCATTGTCAAGTTTCATGAAAGTTAGTAAATGGTTTAAGGGGTGTGTCAAAGTTTGATGGCTTATGTTGGCTAACTAATAGCACAAATATGCCATACTTATGATCGACACATCAATTAAAGCACTAATGACCATAAAAGAGAGATCATGATTTCATATTTGGTTGAACTGTATGATCTATAGAGTAGAATTATCCCTAAATTGCCTTCACACTCTCATATTTTTATCAATTTCTTGTTGTCATTATTTGTCATTTTCTAGTTTAAACAACTCTCAACTTTGGTTAATTTGATTGAATAGATTTTTAAAATCATCAATTCCTTACGGATCGACCCGAATTCGCCACGTACTTCAATAGTACGCCGTGCGCTTGCGGTTATATTTTAATTTGAAATTTTTTGATGGTTTTCTAATCCGATAGAAATTCCGTCGATTAACAAGTTTTTGGCGCCGTTGCCGGGGAATTGCTTTGATTTTTAATTTCTATTCTTCAGATTATTTTTTTTTGATTTTAGTGTGTGTGTCTTTTGTGTGTTTGTTTGCATTTCAAAAAAAATTGTGTTGTTTGATTTAGTTGTTTGCATTTTGTTTGCTGTTGAGTGTGTTGTTCATTTGCATTTGCATGTATTTAAAAAAACATATAAACAATTTCTTTTGATAAAGAAAAAAAATTTGTTCATTTCAATTACAATTTACATTTACAAGTACAATTACAATTTTAGTTCCTAAAGCTTGTGATTTTCATTTCAATTCCTACTTGCGTGTACATTCACATTTCTTCCTTGCTTCTGTCTCACAAAATAACTATTCTTCTATTAGCTGCCACCCTGCTACTCATCACTTCCCAAACCATCCCTCTGCACTTCACAAACTCATCCTCATACAACCAATCCCCGGCCACATCACTATATTACTGTTCTACCTCACATCACCATCAACATTTCCACGACGACAAACACTACAGCCAACAGTTGAATAGTTACAAAACAACTGCAACTACATTTCCACACTCCACTTACAAACCATACAGCCTCTGTCGAACTTCCCCGTTTTTGCTCCTCGCTCCTTCATACCATACAAACCATACAACACACATCACAGCAGCTACATACCCTCCTTCAAACCATTGCCATCTTAGACAACTGCTCAACCAAACAAACTTAATATCAACAGCAGTCTACACTCCAAAACGTTGATTTTCCTCACACTTCAACCATACTCAACCCTTCTTCACCAACTTTCATCGACAACCACGCTTCAGTGCATACAAATCCATCCCTCTACAAATCCATACAGTTTCATCTGTCCCATATCCAACCTGCACACTGCTACAACTTCGACAACTAGACCACAGCAGTCAACTTCTCCATTGCAGTTCATTACCCCTTACAAACCATCCATTCAAGTTGCAATTGTTCATCTACTCATTCATCTCAACACCACTTACAAACTGCAATTTCCTATCTCCACAAAATTACTGCTGCACAACTCTATGTCATACGCCACCACTTCATTGCCTCTACCCTCCAACTTGGTCACAGCACTCACCATCCCCACTTTTCAAATTCAAAAAAAGAAAAGAAAAAAATAAACTGTTGCATACCCCATCAACGTGACGTACACCTTACTCCTGCTCCTAACACACTGCCCAATACCATAACACAGAACCATTCGTGTGCACCACCTTCTGCTACCTCCATTACTACTTGCAAACTGCATCATCACCTCTGCCTCATCATTTCACATCACCGTTACAAACATTCAAACATCACAAACCATCTTCTTCACCATATCTCACTGTGCAACTGTGCAGCCAACACTATCACCCCATCAACTTCAAACAAAACTACCCATCCACATCAAAACTGAACCATTGCCATAAAAACAACACACTGCAACTGCATTTCCTCACTACCACTTCAACAAACTTCCCACACTTCATTAACATTGCCATTGCCCTTACCTTGAACTTCATCAGGCATGTCGAGCCCGTTCGGTCAAACGACAAGTCTGATCGCTACGAAACTTGAAATCATATAATAATTCACTGTTACAGATCCGATGAAACTGGTTTCATCGAAATCCGAGTCATTGGCAAAATTGCTATTTTCACATTAATTAAATTAATTAATATTAAATTAATTAAATCAAATTTTCACTTTCAATTCCATAATTAACAAATTTTATCATTTTTGGTTTCTTAGACAATTACAATACTTTAAACAAATTTAGATATCAATTGAAAGTTAATTAATTTACCAATTATAGTGTTTTAAATTTCACCGTAATTAAATCTAATTAATAAAATTCAATTCCAATAAATTGCATAACTTTGATTTCAACCTGTAAATTCAACCAATTATAAATCTAATAACATAGTTGACATTTGTTTTACATTACATTAATATACTCCAATTTCCGTCTTTATTTGTATCAACTACTATATTTCAATTTTATTGGATTTCTCGTAAATTTACACATTTATTATAATTAAAATCCTAATTAATTATTTTATCTTGGTTTCATTCCCTTTATTACATCAATGGTTGTCATGTAAATAAATTTTACATTTCTATACCCTTTACTACGTTCACACTACAGTTATTGTCTTATTCCACATTTATTTACGTTTATTTACAATTGACTTATTAAATTGGTAACAGATAACCATTTGTCACCTTTTACCTTCTATTACACTTGAGTTTATTACTTTCAAACAAATATTAAAATTACTTTCAAAACATTGATTTTATTCAATTACCATTTATTATATTAATTCATTAATTAATTCAATGTTCACATTTGTTTTCTTATATTCAATTTATAGCCAAGTATAACAATTTACATTATTTCAATTAATTGTAATTTCATTCAAATTGTTAATTATTAGTTTTAATTTTCATTTGTTACATCATTTCAGTATTCATTTCATTATTAAATTATAGATTTTTATTTCTTCCAAATTTAATTACCAAAACTTATTAAATTAACAAATTTAAATCATCGACAATTTCGGGTCGTTACAATGGGGATGTGGTAGCATGTTATTTTCTAACTAAACTATCAGTTCCCATGGAGAACTATAGTGTGCGTTCACAAGGTGAAGTATCCGAGTGTACCATTTTGTTCGTAATTTAGGTGGGAGTTTATCGGTCGAAGTTTTGCCTGATTCCGAGTTAGTATAAAGAAGTTATCGCAGTTTGAAGAAAAAAAGCGGCTTCTGCCTAGGCGGAGTTCAAATATAAGGATATAGCATGTTATTTTCTATGTACAACTATTAGTCACCATGGAGAACTAAAGTGAGCGTTGAAGTGAGGATATAGCCTGTTATTTTCTAAGTACAACGATTAGTCACCATGAAGAACTATAGTGTGCGTTCACAAGACGAAGTATTCGACTGTACCGTATTGTCCATAATTTAAGTAGGAGTTCATCGGTCAAAGTACCGCCTAATTCCGAGTTAGTATGAAGAAGTTATTGCAGTCTGAATAAAAAAATAGTGGCTTCTGCACTAGGCGGAGTTCAAATAAGGGGATGTGGTAGCATGTTATTTTCTAAGTACAACTGTCAGTCACCATGGAGAACTACTGTGTGCGTTCACAAGATGAAGTATCTGAGTGTTTCATACTGTCCGTAATTTAGGTGGGAGTTAATCGGTCGAAGTCTTGCCGGATTTCGAGTTAGTATGAAGAAAATATTGCAGTCTGAACAAAAAAATAGCAGCTTCTGCTCTAAGCGGAGTTCAAAGATATATCGTACCATGTTATTTTCTAAGTAAACTGTCAGTCCCTATGGAGAACTACAATGCGCGTTTACAAGATGAAGTATCTGAGTGTTCCATATTGTCCGTAATTTAGGTGGGAGTTCAACGGTCGAAGTCTCACCAGATTACGAATTAGTATGAAGAAGTTATTGTAGTCTGAACAAAAAAATAGCGGCTTCTGCACTAGGCGAAGTTCAAATATGGGGATGTGGTAGCCTGTTATTTTGTAAGTACAACTTCCAGTCCCCATGGAGAACTACAGTGTGTGTTCACAAGATGAAGTGTCCATGTGTTCTGTATTGTCCGTAATTTAGGTGGGAGTTAATCAGTCGAAGTCTCCTCGGATTCCAAATTAGTATGAAGAAGTTATTGCAGTCTGAACAAAAAAAATAGCGGCTTCTGCACTAGGCGGATTTCAAATATGGGGATTTGGTAGCCTGTTATTTTCTAAGTACAACTGTCAGTCCCTAGGAGAACTACAGTGTGCGTTCATAAGTTGAAGTATCCGATTGTTCCCTATTGTCCGTAATTTAGGTGGGAGTTAATCGGTTGATGTCTTGCCGGATTCCGAATTAGTATGAAGAAGTTATTGCAGTCTGAACAAAAAAATAGCGATTTCTACACTAGGCGGAGTTCAAATATGGGGATATGGTAGTATGTTATTTTCTAAGTAAACTGTCAGCCCCCATGGAGAACCACTTTGTGCGTTCACAAGATGAAGTATCCGAGTGTACCATTTTGTCCGTAATTTAGGTGGGTGTTCATCGATCGAAGTTTAGGCTGATTTCGAGTTAGTATAAAGAAGTTATTGTAGTTTAAAGAAAAAACAAGCGGCTTCTGCCTTGGCGGAGTTCAAATATGAGGATGTAGCATGTTATTTTCTAAGTACAACTATTAGTCACCATAGAGAATTACAGTAAGCGTTGAAGTGGGAATATAGCCTGTTATTTTCTAAGTACAACTATTAGTCATCATGGAGAACTACAGTGTGCGTTCACAAGAAGAAGTATCCGACTGTACCGTATTGTCCGTAATTTAGGTGGGAGTTCATCAGTCGAAGTATCGCCTAATTTCGAGTTATTATGAAGAAGTTATTGTAGTCTGAACAAAAAAAGAGTGGCTTCTGCACTAGGCGAAGTTCAAATATGTAGATGTGGTAGCCTGTTATTTTCTAAGTACAACTGCCAGTCCCCATGGAGAACCACAGTGTGCGTTCACAAGATGAAGTATCCATGTGTTCCGTATTGTCCGTAATTTAGGAGGGAGTTAATTGGTCGAAGTCTCCCCGGATTCCAAATTAGTATGAAGAAGTTATTGCAGTCTGAACAAAAAATTAGCGGCTTCTGCACTAGGCGGAGTTCAAATATAGGGATGTGGTAGCCTGTTATTTTCTAAGTACAACTGTCAGTCCCCATGGAGAACTACAATGTGCGTTCATAAGATGATGTATCTGATTGTTACATATTGTCCGTAATTTAGGTGGGAGTTCATCGGTCGAAGTATCGCCTAATTTCTAGTATGTATGAAGAAGTTATTGCAGTGTGAACAAAAAAAATAGCGGCTTCTGCACTAGGCGGAGTTCAAATATAGGGATGTTGTTGCCTGTTATTTTCTAAGTACAACTGTCAGTCCCCATAGAGAACTACAATGTGCGTTCACAAGATGAAGTATCCGAGTGTTCCATATTGTCTGCAATTTAGGTGGGAGTTAATCGGTCGAAGTCTCGCCAGATTCCAAATTAGTATGAAGAAGTTATTGTAGTCTGAACAAAAAAAATAGCGGCTTCTGCAATAAACAGAGTTCAAATATGGGCATGTGGTCGCCTGTTATTTTCTAAATAAAACTGTCAGTCCCCATGGAGAACTACAATGTGCGTTCACAAGATGAAGTATCTGAGTGTACCATATTGTCCGTAATTTAGGAGGGAGTTCATCGGTCGAAGTTTTGTCTAATTCTGGGTTAGTATGAAGAAGTTATTGCAGTCTGAACAAAAAAATAGCGGCTTCTGCCTAGGCGAAGTTCAAATAAGATGATGTAGCATGTTATTTTGAAAGTACAACTATAAGTCACCATGGAGAACTACAGTGAGCGTTGAAGTAGGGATGTAGCCTATAATTATCCAAGTACAACTGTTAATCACCATGCAAAACTATGGTATACGTTCATAAGCTGTAGTATCCGAGTGTTCTATATTGTCCGTAATTTAGGTGGGAGTCCATCGGTCGTAGTTTTGCCCGATTCCGAGTTAGTATGAACAAAAAAATAGCGACTTCTACCTAGGCGGAGTTCAAATACGGGGATGTAGCCTGTTATTTCCTAAGTACAACTGTTAGTCATCATGGAGAAATATGGTATACATTCACTAGATTATGTATCTGAGTGTTGCTTATTGTCTGAAATTCAGATGGGAGTCCATCGGTCGAAGTCTCACCTGATTCCGAGTTAGTATGAAGAAGTTATTGCAGTCTGAACAAAAAAAATAGCGGCTTCTGGCTAGGCGGAGTTCAAATATGGGGATGCTACTATCAAATCTACTTCCACAGGTACAACTAAAAATGCATGCATGTTGTGATTAAATGCAGGCCCACCTGGACGTGCATATGTACTCGTATTTATAATAGTAATAAATATATTGATAGATATGCGATATCGATAAGCAATTAAATTAGATTTAATTAATAATATTTATTTGGGCTTAAAATGGGTTTAAGGCCCGTGAAAGGGCTCGAAATTTTGACCAAAATAAGGAAATATGAACCATAAGATTGTGCGACAAAGGCTTTGAGATGGAGGGCTAAGTTGGAAGAGAATTGATAAGAGATGATGTAGGATATTAGTCATAAAATATCTTCAACTTCTCCACTATATAAGCATCTCTATCCTCAACCTTTAGAAGAATTTTTTGGCTGCCTCCTCTCTCCATTTTGCTACCAAATTATACCACCTAGTGCTCTAACACAACTTAAATCAAATCAAAAGCTATTCGATAGCAAAGGATCTGCAATTGAAAGACCTGCAATCTGACAAATCGAGAATGTTTCAAGAGGAATGAAATTCATCATTACAAGGTTTAGGAAAGTATTTAGTTTTATATATGATGCATACTCTCTGTATAACTCAATATTGTACATACATACATGCATGCATCCATGCATACATATTGTTATTATTGAATGGTTAGTTAGATGAGATTCCTGTAGGAATTGTTGTTGTCGCATATATTGATTGGTTATATGTATAAATAAATAGTTTTTATATAACAAATATGATACACACAGCCGAAATTACTTTATTTCATTTATTATTATTTTATAAATTTATTTATACATATAATAATTAATTAATTTACATGACTAATACTTAACTATATAAGTATATCATATAACAATTCAACTAATATTTTTAAAATGCATAATTATATGAATTACAATTTTTATTAACTTTGATAATTTTCTAGTAATTATTTAATATTTTTAGTATTATTTAATCATTATATGAATTAAAAATTTATATAAAATAAATTATGCTTCGAAAATTTGATCTTAAATTTTATAAAATTAGTCTATCATTATATAAGCTTTCAGTCAAAAAATTAGATTTTTTCAACCGTTTTTTAAATTTTAAAAAAAAATATTTTTTAATTAGGCCGAAAGTAATTAATTAATAAAAATAATAGTTTGACTTAGAAAAATCTCAATTTTTTCGTAAGCTAAAAGATATGTTTCCATATTTCTTGGAAATTTAAAATTTGAAATATATGTATATATTTTATATTTTCTACCATTTATTTATTGTTGTTTATCTAATTAATTCATGATATTTATATATTAATATAATAAAATTATAATCAAAATTGTACCTGCTGTGTATTCGATATAGAATGTTAAAAAGGAGATTTTTTAATTTTTTAATATATATATATATATATATCATTAGAAATCATATTTGCATTTAAATAATATTTATATATATATATATATATATTATACATATAGCTATGTTATTTTAACACACACACACACATATCTTAATATAAAAAAAAATATAAATAATTTGTATTTATACCTTTTATGTTTGTGTGTATTTGTTTATTTATATATTATTTAACACTATAATATTTACATATAAATATATCAATAAAATTTTCTCATAATATTCTTATATATATGCACACTCACACTCTTGGTTTAATATATAATAAGCATAAATATATATACATATTTGGACAACATACGATACATATAGGATGAGCTAATATGTCTGTTGCGATTTAAATCGCAGCATCTATATACGGTCATGTTATACCCTTAATGGAATATCATGTTACACATGCACACACATACACATAAGTATATGATACATATGTATATTTATATATAAATCGATAATAACTTAAATAAATTTTTATCAACAATTTATAAATTTAAGTGAATATATGATTTTATTTAAATTAAATTTAGAAATGTTCTAAATAAATTAGACTTCATAGGCTCAATAAAGATCCTATAGGGTAAAAAAAATTTGAAATTCACCCATAACTTCCGCTACGGGCTGACCTAGTTCCAACATATTTCCATTTTTTCATTCTCATTAGTTTCTTCTATTCTATGTTTTTTATCAATCTTATTAATCAATTATTAAAGGCACAACCTAAGTTAATCAACAAATCTCATTCTTCTTATCATGCTACACATTATTTTATTTAATTTATGGAATTAAATCTTCTAAATAATGTTAAACCAATAGCTAAGGGTGTTATAGGCTCCACCCTAAAGAATTTCATCCTCGAAATTATAGTAAGGATAATAATAAACATATCAATCATGCAAACATCTGTAACAAACACATAACAACAATACTAGCATATCTAACTAGCAAAAAGTCTATATGACAAATATAGAACATGCCATCAAAACAACTCAGGATAAGTATCTCTAATCATGTCCTTTGTCTCCTAAGTATAGTCTTTCTCGTTGTCACTCCATTGGACTTTCACTAGCTTAACTGTCTTGTTCCTTATCTCTTTCTCATCTCTAGCTACAACACACACTGGTTGTCTAATAAAAGTCATATCTGGTTCCACTATTAAATCTTCCAATGCAGTCAGAATAATAGTCGTCTCTGGATCATGCACACACTTTCTAAGATGATAAACATGAAAAATATTATGGATCTCTTCCAAACTGTTCGATAACTCTATCTGATGAGTGAGTTTCCCGATCCTTTCTATAATATCAAATGTACCTATGTATCTCGGCGCCAATTTCCCCATCTTTTCAAACCGTACCACACTCTTCATCGGTGATACATTAACAAAAACATGGTCTCCAACCGAGAACTCTAAATCCTTCTGCCTCTTATCTACGTAACTTTTCTGCCTAGACTAAACTTCCTTCATCCGTGCTTGGATCAACACAACCATTCCATGGCTTCTCTCACCATATCTGTACTAAGAACCAATCTGTATCCGGTCTCCAACCAACGTGCTGATGATTTGCACAGTTTTCCATACAAAGCCTCGATTGGCGTCATTCCTATACTAGTTTGATAACTATTATTATAGGAAAACTCAACCAAGTGCAAATGGTCTTCCCATGACACCTTAAAATCTAGTACGCAAGCTCTTAGCAAATCTTCAAGTACCTTATTGACTCTTTTTGTCTGCCCAGTGGTCCGTAGGTGATAAGCGGTACTAATATTCAGCTTGTTACCTAACACATTTTGCAGACCTTCCATAATTCACTATTAAACAAAGTATCTCTCTCATTGAATATACTACTAGGATTCCCATGCAGTCTAAAAATATTCTTCATGGATAACTTTGCCAAAGAAAGTACCGTGCTTGTCGACCTAACAGGAATAAAATATGCACTTTTGGTTAGTCTACCTACCGCGAAACAAATACTTTCATTTCCCCTATTCGACCTTGGAAATCCATAAATAAAGATCCATGGAAATAGAATCCCATTTCCAAAGTGGTAGTTCTAAAGGTTGAAGCAATCCACTTGGCTTCTGGTGCTCGGTTTTTACTTTCTAGCAATTCAACATTGCTTTACCCATAAGCCTACCTCTCTTTTTATCCCTTCCAGAAGAAACTTCTCTTCATATCTTGATACATCTTAGTACCTCCAGGATGAATAGTAAACATCTATAGATGACACTTTCTAAGAACTTCCTTCCTTAAGTTACAAACATCTGGAATACATAACCATCCCTTCTTCCTCAACCATCCATTCTGGTCAAGACTAAATCCTTTAAATTATCAATCTTGGTTCCACCTTTCAATCTTCTAATCCATTTAGCTAGTAATGGATCATCTCTCTACTTAGAAGAAATTCTTTCTATCATTACTAGTCGAACTTCCAAACATGAAAATAAGGAAGTTACCTAACTAGAACTAGCTATTGATCTTAACTTCACACCATAGGTGGTCAAAGCCCCTAAGTATTACCATTCTGCTAACATCGCCAACACCATATTCTGATGTTCTCTGCTAAGTGCATCTACCTCTTTATTTCCTTTTCCTGGCGTATACTTAATACCAAAATCATAAGCTGCTAAAAACTCTAGCCAACTCTGCTGTCTCATATTCAACTCCTTCTGAGAGAATAAATACTTCAAGGACTTACGCTCTGTAAACAACTCGAATTGTTCTCCAAAAAGATAGTGTCTCCATGCTTCCAGAGCAAAGTTCACCGCTGCCAACTCTACATCATGGGTCGGATATCTCACTTCAAGTGGTCTAAGTTGTCGAGAAGCATAGGCAATCACTTTACCTCATTGCATTAACACAGCTCCCAACCCTGTTCCACATGCATCAGTGTACACCACTAAATCTTGATTCCCATCTCGCATAATTAATACAGGCGTATTTGTCAATAAATGTTTCAGCTTTAGGTATGATTCCTCACATTTATTAGTCCAAACAAACTTCACATCCTTCGGGAGAAATCCTTGATGAATCTCTAATAATAGCCAACTAGTCCAAGAAAACTTCTTATCTCGGTCACAGTCTCGGGTCTCTACCAATTATTTACAGCTTCAATCTTAGTTGGATCCACGGAAGACCCTTTTTCTAAAACTACATGACCAAGAAACTTCAGTTCTTTCTTCCAAAAATGAACTTTTGAAAACTTTGCTTTCAATTGATGTTGCCTCAACTTTTCTAGCACTACTCTGAGATGAACTTTATGATCTTATTCATTCTTAGAATATATCAAGATGTCATCTATAAACACTAATAGGAATCTATCCAAATGCTTTTGGAAGATTCAGCTCATCAAATCCACAAAGAAAGCATGCGCATTGGTCGGTCCCAAGGGAATAGCTAACCATTTATATGAACCATATCTTATTCGAAATGTCGTTAATGGAATACTATCCACCGCTACCCTCAATTGATGGAACCCGATTGCCAAATCAAATTTCCAAAATACTATGGATCAACTTAATTGATCAAACAAATCATCTATTCTCAGCAACGGATATCGATTATTTATCATCTTCTCATTCAACTTATGATAATCGATGCACATCCTCAACGATCGGTCTGATTTCTTTACGAATATTGCGGTCGCTCCCTAAGGTGATTTTCTTGATTTAATAAAATCATTTCCTTCTAAGTCCACCAGCTGCACCTTTAACTCTTTCATTTCAGTAGGTGTAATTCTGTTAGGTGGTCTACTTATGGGTTCAGCTCCAGGTACAAGATCTATTCGAAACTCAATAGCTCATCTCAGTGGTAGTCCTGTAACTGGCTCAAAAATATTTACAAACACTCTTATGATAATAACCGGATTCACTTCATCCTCCACTTCTAACGCACCTAATAAATCACAAACATCGAAATCCTCATTCTCTACTGAGTATATAATTCGATCACTGTTATTAGGGTATCTTAATGATATATTCCTATCCTGGAAAAATATCCTAACATCATATCTCCTTAACCAATCCATACCCAGAATAATCTTAAAGCCCACAAAATCAAATACATACAAATTGCAGGCAAAAGCATGACCTAGAAACTCAAATTCTAAATGGTCACATCTCAACCCAAGAGTTGCATAACCTCCTATCGGATTTACAACCCTTAAGGAAGTAATAAGGTATGATGGTTCTAGACTAAACTTATCTACCAAACAATGTGATATAAAAGAATGTGATGCGCCAGTATCAAATAATACTTTAATAGGTATGCCATGAATCAAAAGCGTACCTTCCATCATAGACTTTTCTTTCTCCTCAGTAGTTGGCCTAGATGCAGATAGTTCCATAGCAAAACTTTCCCTTATCAGCCTTAGCCGGTTTTGGATAATAATTCTTTAAATGCACTATCTGGTCATAGTTGAAACACTTCACACTTTTCTTTTCCATAACTTTCTTTCCTTTACCGGTCTAACACTCATGAGCATAGTGTCCTTTCTTATCACACTTAATGCAAACAAGATCAGCTTTTCCTTTCTTGGCAGCTCCGCCCTTTTTATTTCCCTTCATATGAAAGAAATTTCTTTTCTTGCCTTAACTTCCATGAGTCTCTACTGGCTTGTCCTTTCCAAATGTTGAAAGCATTTCCTCATCCTTTAATGTCATCTTTACCACCACATCACTTGGGTCTCTAAGGTGTTGCATAGTTTCCCTGGCGATCTCTAGCTTCAATCCACAAATGAACTTCTCATTCCTTTTAATCACATTGTCAATGGTAGCATATCGGTATCTGAACAACTCATCAAACTTAGTTGCATACTCCAGTACATACATCTCTCTCTATTCCAATTTAGTAAACTTCTTGAGCAAAGTTGACATGGCTATCTCAAACAAAAAATCTTCCCTCAAACCTTCTTCTAAAGTCAACCCAAATCAAATTCTCCTTTGGTACTCCGACAGTCACACCGTTCCACCAATACAATGTAGCTCCTTGCAACTGTCTAGATGCCAACCTCCTCTTTTGCTCATCGTTCAACCCTAAATTAACAAAAATACTATCATAATGCAATAGCCAATTCTCAACTTTGATGGCATCTTCTGTTCCTAGAAAAGTCTTCCCTCTAAGATTGGTATAATCATGACTCAACTAAGCATAATTATTGCCAACTGTCACCTTGGGATTAACTCCTTCCGCACTAACAGCATTACCTCCAGCCAAACCAACATCAGCTCCAGCTTGCATCATATTTATGAAGAATTGATAAATCGTTCCTATATCTATTGGCGGGATTTTAGCACTCACTTTAGCATTTGCATTTGGATTAGCATTTGCATGTCGACTCAAATTCCTTCTACTATTGGACCGAACATTTCCATTAGTTATGGTGCTTCCTCCACCTAGATTCACTCTTCTGTTTCCTACTTCCATACCTTGCTTTCTCATAATCTGCACACGAGCATTAATAAGATACAGAAGAACGGTCTAAGAGAGAGGGGATAATACATACTTATATATATATAGCAAATATAAATATGTTAATGTAGCATTATCCCATACTCCAATCTTATTCTCGGATTTATTGGGAATATGTTTTCAAAAATCCTTTAATCATTTAAAATTTTCATAAAACAATACTCTGATTCCAAGTTTTAACATCCCCTATTTTGAGGCCCAAAACTAAGCGTTATGGATGCTGCAGTCATTCATAGTAATAATTTTCGATGAAAAAATGTGGCCATGTTAATTGTATCAATAACATCAGAAACACATGAATATGAAATATTTTTTCAAAACTCAATTCATTAAATACAGTTTTATTTCATTACAGAAATAAAATTTCACATTTATTACATAATCCCATTCGTTCCCCACGTTCAAAGAAAATATAATAATTATAAAATACTCCAAGTGTGACATATGAAGATGCCCCTTTGTTTGATCAGAGTATAATACTTGACAATTATAACTTCTGTCATTACATCTATTCAAATAAGAAACAACGCAGTGGAAAATAAAAGCTCCTAATAATAGCTAGTTTTCCTCCTAGATATCTTTGGATTATTTGTCTAACTTGGAAATCCCTAATCTCGACTTACTCAAACGAGTGTCCGATAGTTTAAGGGGGAAAACTTGTGGTTGGACAAAAAGTATGGTGTGGGTATTAATATATCATCTCAAACCAAAATAGATATCTAGTGAGACCACAGCGCTTAGCAGAACGGGTTTTACTCTCACTAGTATCTTATCCAAATATGTCAATCATAAATCATGCACCTGCAACCACAATGGTTAGAATATTCATAACATGATCATATGCACGTATGCAACATGGTTAAGTCTGACTAATCTTTCCTCCTAGGGCTATGCACATTGAAGGTTTACCCTTCCCAAACTAGACTATATGTCTCAAATCATATTTTTCATAGGATCACTATGAACCTAATGGTTTTGCAGGTCAACCAATAACCTATCGGGCTGACTTGGGCCATAACTTAATCAGAAATTCCAAAATATTCAAATACGGTTAGGAAGAACACAAATCTCAAAATATGGTTAGGAGTAAACAAAACAATCTCCAAATACATTTAGGAGCAATCAATAATAATCTCCAGATAGAATTAGGAGAATTCCCCAAATACGGTTAGGGGAAAACAACTTCAGCAATATTGTTGGCATATAGAGCTATGAGTTCCCTTCTATGCGTACAAATCCTTTTAATCTCACTAATGATAAAGCCCTACGTACTGGAACCGCGAACCTTTACCAACCAGGGACTAACGGCTGAAACATAGGCCGCGATCCTACACTAGTTCCACTTAAAGTCTTATCTGGTTTTAAATCTCCTAGTCATATCTTTTTGATCAGTCAGGGCATCCTAACATATTAGATCCATCCGATCTCTTGGATGCAATTTTACTTGCTTAGGAGTTAAGTCTGAACATACTCACTACTGGGACTACCACTAGAAACTATGCCCCAATCCCAAAATGCAATGTTGGGTAATAATAATGTGAGCATGAAAATGATAAATATGTAAATTAACTGATCAAATAGTAATCAGATGGTATAACATCATTCATCAAAATATATTCAATAAACAATCATCGGCATCATAAAATTACTTAAGCTTAAGTAATAATTTCATTTGGAAAATTCATATAAAACTTGGGCTAGGCACCAATTTATTTCCTTGAAAACCTTTTTTCTGTAAATGAGTAATCCTCTAAAATCATTCTTTAAAACAAGGGAAAAATAGCCCATTACATAGCCAAAATCTTATGCCAAAAATACATTCCTTTTCAAAATAGCTTTCTTTATATACAATATCAAAAAGAGATTCTCGAACCTATAAACTTGGTTTTTGGTTTGCATAGTATAAGGCTTTTGGCCTATAAAATATAAATAAGATTTCGAATCTGAAGGTTCACGGCATCATTGCCACAAAATACTTGATATCGAAAATATGGAGTTGCGGCATCATTGCCTCAAAATAATTGATATTATAAATACGAACCTGCGACATCATTGCCTTAGAAGAATTCACATCAAAAATATGGTCTTATGGCATCATTGCCTCAAAACATTTTGATGTCGAAAATAGGACTTGCAAAATCATTGCTATAGAGCAATGGAGTTCGAAAATAAGACTTGCGGCATCATTTCCAAAGAGCAAAGGATGTCGTCTTCTTTAAAACTGCGGCTACTTATGCCGCTAATATAAAAGATGCCGGAAACAAAGGGTGACAAGGGACGTCGCATTCATTATTTGTTGAGTAACGCAACCATTTATATCAAAAGCAATGTCGAAATCATATACATCTATATGAACAAATTCATTTCATACCTACCTAAGTAGATATCATATACATCCCTTCATGTCAATGTCGGAGTTCATTGCAGCAGCATGGATATCGACTATTACTTGGTTTCAATACTCAAATCTAATAGCATGGCAATTTTGTAATTACCCAAAAACTGCTTTATTCCTATATAAAGCCATTTCTTTTTACCAACTCTCGTCCGTTGTCAATTTCCTATTGAATAATAATGTACTTTACCAATTTATTTTTAGAAAAACTACAACATGGCCATTTTTCTTTCCTCAAAATAATTTACAAGTCCATGCAAATAATATTTTTATTTAATATTATTTAATAGTTTTTCTAGCTTAATACTTTCATGGAAAATCATAATCACTTGGGAAAAATCCCCACAAATCACCAAAATCAGAATTATTATATTCTTTATCATATAAAATTTTGGGGGCCAAAATAATTATTTAACTATTATAATAATTAAAATCCGAAATAAACACCTTTTCCATCTTAGGAAATTCATAAAATATTAATATTAACTTGGAAAATTATGAAATTGAAAACCCATCTCTAAAATAATATTTTACACAACATAAAAAAATTTGAATCAACAGGAGATTAAAAACTTAGGTTTTACCCTTAAAACCAACTAAATCAATTCCATAAAAATTCCAATATATCATCATTTAACCAAATAATGATATAATCAATCCATACATGACATATTGTCAAAATCAATTCAGAAATAGATCATAGATCCAAAATAAACATAAAAACTTGAGATGGATACTATTATTCATCTTAGTTTGGATAAAAAGATTGAGATTTGTGGTTGTTTGATATTCTTAAGCTTTTCCTTTGAATTGCTCTAGATTTTATCTTACTTTTCTTCCTAATAATGGCCAACCTTGATTTGTGTTTTACTTAATAATTTCAAAAGTGAGAATGAATGAGAGTGAGGAAGTGTTTAGGGAATGAACTAAGGGGTGGTTCCCATTTTTCCATTCTCATTAGTTTCTTCTATTCTATGTCTTAAATCAATCTTATTAATTGATTATTTAAGGCACGACCTCGATTAATTAACAAATCTCATTCTCCTTATCGTGCCATACATTATTCTATTTAATTTATCTAATTAAATCTCCTGGATAATGTTAAACCAAAAAATGGGGGTGTTAAATATATGGATTTCATATCTTGAGTCAAGGTAGCATAGTGAGCATACCTAGGCTTGTACTAGGTTAACTCTTCTGCACACCTCTTGTTGTTCTATTGACCATTACTTTGACATTGTGAAGTTTTAGAGGGAATTGCTTTGGTTGAATGTCGAGCTTCAACTTCGCTTCCTAAAAGATCAGAGTCCTCCATCCATATGATGTTGTTAGCCCCATTGACAGAACATGGTTTGGGATGTGGTCGATTGCTTCAGTAATTCCTTCCATGTTATGGACTTGTATCTAACCTTGAGTAGAGGTCCATAACTGACTATTCTTGTTGACACCCCTGGCATGGATGGACTTTTTGCTGAAGCAATTTAGATATGATCGAAGATTCTTCATCGACCCCTATCTGCTATTACCTAGCTCACTAGCCATAATCACATGGTCTTGGTGGAAAAAACCTGATCTTGAAATCTATACAAAGTTGGGCCCAAGAATGGATGCTACCTGGTTGTAGATGTAGAATCCAGCGGCTGGACGGTCTTGTAAAAGTGGAGGGAAGAGCAAACACTTTACTAGGCCAAAAGCTTATTGACTCGGGTGATGGAGTTGAAAGCAGTAATGTGATTTGATGGTTCAGCGCTTCCATCTTATTTGTTTGTAGGTGCTAAGGGATACCGCATGTGGATATATGTATTCAGGATTCCTCGAAGAATGGCCCTCCATTCTCATCATCAGATAGTGCTAGCCCCTAGAATTCCAAGCTTGAATTCTATTTATTTGTTGTCGAAGACGATTCATTTATTCCTGGAGGCCAGCATCCGCCTATTGCAAGAATATTAAACCTATAACTAGCACTGGGCTCAACTGACGTCTATGTGAAGTGGGAGACTGGCGGTGATGATGTGTGGGAGAGTGATGGTGATGATGATAACCTAAGGATGGGGATCTCCTCTCCTTATGCAAAAAGTGCAACCATGAATGCTCAGTCTGCTCTTCTCTTGATCTAGGCCTGGCCACACCCCAATAGGATCAATAGTATGCCAAGAGGACTATTTGTTTTCCGCCGATGGAATGAGCACTACCACCAGGACGCTTGAATATCAAATCATGAGCTTCATCTGTCTCTCAAAAGCGTACAAAAGCCGATGACCATTATACTAAGGAGAGCAGTAATGTCTTGGTTCCCTATGCACGACCAGTTATGGTCAGTTTCAATAACGTGACTTGGCCTGTGCACAGCATGCATTCTCCCATGGTGAGAAGGAGCTACCTTGAACAGGGTTTCAAGTACCACCTTCTCCTGGGCGGTATTAATAAGAGTGTAGCAACTGGGGATAGTAGGTTGGAGAGGAGTCATTTCAACTACCAGAGGAGGTGGAGGATCGAAGTTCACGGTGGTTTGAGCATCCAACCATGTCCTCCTATCGTTCACTTCATGAGCAAGAGATCCCACGTTGATTAAGCCTTGGAGCACACTTTGCCATATGTCATTGTTGAGTCCAGGGATGAAACTGTTGTTGGCGATAATGTTACTGCTAGTCTCACGGTCATTAGAGCTAATACCATCGTTCTTACCATTATGATTCATGGTGACAACTAGAATAGATGTTTGTAGAGGAGAAAAAGTGAAGAAAGGTGAGAGCTTATTGGGGAGGTCCTCTTTCTAGTGAAAAAATGTTAAGTAAAAATTAGCCAACTTTATAATTTACTAATGTGTTTGTGCTAACAAATGTTACTTGCTAACGCCAGGCTTAAGAAATGAAAAACGAGGAGTAAATAAGCAATTAAAATAAATAACACAAGGTATAAAGTAGTTCGGCATAAGCTTGCCTACGTCCACTATGAAGATCCCTCACTATGTTTGCCTCTTACAATTACAAGAAATTACAAGAGAACGATAAGAAGTTTAACACTTAAGCCTATAGTGGTACTAAACTTAAGAGCTTATGATGTATTGCTTGTTGGAAAATGAGTATTTAGCTTAGCTAAAATTCAACCATTTTCAACCTTCAATCCCCTTTGATGTTGTGTAATAAGGGGTATTTATAATAGCTAAAGTAGATAAATGAATAGTTGAGGTTGTGCTAAAATTAGGCGGGAATCATTCTCGACCGTAGATCTAGTCGCTTGTGTTGATGGAAGACGATTGAAAAGGTGGTTGGAATATGTGGTTGAGATGCATGTCAGTTGTGATGCCATACAGGGCACATGCTTTGTGCTGAGAAAGGCGGCATGCTATAGGAGTACGTATGCATTTTGAAAAACTTGCTGCAGTAATAGGTATACTAAGTCATACGAGATTGTACTTTTCGATGTCTTGCACACTTTTCTTTGCAACAATATTGGAGAGAAGCTTCTTGCCCAATAACGCTTGGTTACTTGTTGTCGAAACTTGCGGAGAATAAAGCTGAAAATGCTAAGGCTGAAGAATGAAGGTTCAGGCTTAGACATAGAGACGAGACGGGCTGCATGGGACATGTCGCTAGTGGGCTGAAATTGGGACTGGCCATAAACTGATAGCTTTTTAGCTGGGTCAAGTCATATGGAATGGCTGTGTTGACTTATTTCGGTCCAAGCCAGGTTTAGGAGTAAACGCCGGCCTATTTATGACTTGCTTGTTGAATTTGCTAGGATGGATCCAGGCTGACTATGAGTCGGCTTGGACTGGGTTGAGCTAAGAAGTGCTAGCTAACATGAAAACCGACATGCCTTAGAATTTCAAGTCGGCTCGTCTTTGACGATTGGAGTCTTGTTCTGCAAATTGACCTAGAATGGGTCGGGCTTTGATGTGTTGGCCAGCTAATCATACTTGCGAGAAATTTGCGCAAAAGAGACGTTAAAGCAGAATTTACCTTTATGAACATGGAAGTTGTGTTGCTTCTAAGCAAGATTTAAAGGTTTTCCTATTGTAAGATTTTTTAAGCCGGGATGGTGCACATGGCCATAATGTGCCCAACGGAAAAGGAAATTTATTAACAAAATAAGTTTATGTATGTTATATTCCGACTTTAAAATAAAACAAGACTTGGTTTATGTTTAGATCATCCGTTCTTCTTTAAAGTCTGGAAATGTTTATACTTGAATATGGTTTATCAAATAGATATCATATATGATGCATAACCTTAAAATAATATTTAAATTGGTTATCATAACAACAAAACAATTTTGTGGGGATTGTTGGGAAGATTGCTTTGAAAGGGGGAAACTATTTTTGTCCTAGACCGGGAAAACACTTCAGATGATTGTGTATATATGAAGTTGCACTTGCACTATCGACTAGGAGAACTGAAAGGAAAGAGAAAATTGACACCACCAAATCGCACGCATGGAAAAGACTTAGCACTTTGTATGTGTACATGTGCGAACAGATGTACAAATGAGACACAAAACTAATGAATATGTATGGTGAAATATGATAGTCTTTTCTCTTTTTATTCGAATTATTGACTACTCAATTTTAAAAAATTATGACTGTTAATTTCAAATAGTCATGTCCCTTCGTACAAGCATCCTTTCACATGCTATATATGCACATCAAAACTAGTTTAAGAATTAATTTCGCTATTAAATTTTCTTAGAATCCATAGACATTGCTATAATTAGGATTTTGGTTATGTTGTGTCTTGGGAAGCAATTTGCTATCAAACCCAGTAGCAAACTCTATTCGATTTAGGGCAAATATTGCTTTAAGGACAGTGATTACGTGTGTCAAAACCCAATCAAATTTGTGATTCTCTCGTCAAAATATTCATTACCCATAATCTAGAAATTTATCTTCTCATATTCGTTACTTATACATCTAGTTCAAATAAAATCATATTTTAGAAAGTTTCATGTGCGCTTAATAATAGCCAACATGTTTGAATTAGTTGGCTGGTATTTTATATTACGAGATTAAAGATCACGAGTTTTATCCTTGAGATCAACACCTGTTGGCATTAATGAACCATGTTAAAAAAATGTTTAATAACAACCGCATTTTTAGTGTTAGACAATATTTTCAAGTCGATACCTCATTGTTCTTCTTAGGATGATATAAAGTTTCGAAAAAAATATGATGTTTGAAACATCATAATGTAATTGTATATAAAGAAATTTTGTCAATAGTAATAACTGAAAAAAAAAATTTGAGACCCAGGATGGGAAACAGATTTCCCAACCTATAAATTAGCATTAATCATAGTACATACAAAGTTTTACAACCACTTAACTGACACAAAACACAAAAGCCCCTTACAAACATTTACCCATACATACAAAATACAAACCCGCAAAACCATACCCACTTATAGGGTTGCACAAAGTATGGGTTGGGTCGGGTCATACCAAATATTTCATCCGACCCGCATAGGTATGGGTTTAAGGTAGCTCAACCCGTATCCGACCCTATATGAGGTTGGATATGGGTTGGGTCGAAGTATGGGTTGGGTCGGGTTTAGTAGGGTTGGGTTGGGTTGCATGAACCTAATAAAAAATGAGAATATAAAGGAATATTTTCAAAAAATAACATTAAAATGTTCAACATAATATATTAGATTTTAACTATCATAATGCACTTAAACTAACTAATTCATTATAACATATATTTCATTAAAATTTCATTGTAAAACACATCATATGAAATTAGTTCACTACATAGTAAAACAAGTGTTTCATTTTAAAATACATTAAAATGCCCTTTGGAATATCTTTGCCAAATTCTATCTTGTTTGGGTTGACATAAAATATGTTTTTTCGTATATTTACTGTAGAATACATAAACATTATTCTAGGATTAGACTATTCTAATTTTAAGTGTATTGATATTAAATTTGGTTTTTAATATAGGGTTGGGTTGGGTTAAAGTAGGGTTGGGTTGAACAAAATAACACACCCGACCCATATATAGTATGGGTTACAAATTGTAACCCATATCTGACCGGAACTAGGATGGGTTGGGTTGGGTTTATGTAGGTTGGGTCGGGTTGGTGGGTTGGGTCGGGTTGGATATGGGTTGTGTGCAGCCATACCCACTTACATAAAGAGACCCTGAACTTTCCATGACCACAAAAGCCTAACATACTAGAAACTATTTACATACAAGTACCAGATGCACATATAAATTGAAAAATAAAAGTGAAAGACAAAACAACAGCTACAGTTAAGAATCTCCATCTCCCCTCTTCCTTCGCACCACCCTTTTGCCAATGGAATCCATGCTTTCTCTAACCCTTTTCTACGATTCAGGAAGAATTGATTTCCACTCCTGCCCATAAGGTAAAGCAGCACCTATCCAGAATAATATATTAGGAATTGTAACTCTAAGTAAAACATCAAAAGGCATAGTTCTATGATTAAAACATCTATCATTCCTTTCAAACCATAATACCCAAGAAATGCTCATGTTAATCAAATCAGCTAAAGTTCTGTCTACTTTATCTGGAATCAATTTCCTATCTTCTTCCCAGTACCAAAATTGGTCATAGAAATGAGGAGAAGAGCTGAAGTGAAAACTTTGAATGCATTTGATCCATAACAGGTAAGAGTAAGGGCAATGAAAATAAAGATGGTTTGTATCTTCATCTCTATGTCTGTAAAAAAGACAGCGAGGATCTATCTTTGGACCTTTATATATAAGTAGAACTTTAGTATTCAATCTATTATTTATAGCCAGCCACATATGTTACTTCACTTTAGGTGGAACATGGGTCTTCCATAAAGCCTTGTAATACTTCACTTTGATACCTCCAAAATTAAACAGCATGTATACAGAGTTAACACTGAACTTCACATCTTTACTCAAAGCCCATTTTACTCTGTCATTATCATCATTAATTGGTACATGCTCTAAGAAACTTATTAACTTGCAGTATTGGAACAATATATCATCTACCAGCATTCTGTTAAAACCAAGATTCCACTTCAACCCATTTTTATCTCTATAAAAAACCTCACAAAGTCTAGCATTCTGATTCATAGATGTTACTCGGAAAATTTACTTTCCGCTTAAGCCATGAGGACTTAAACAGATGAAAGAAAGGAAAAGAGCAGGATCAGACCTTCCGGAGAGATCGAAGGGATGCAGTCAATAATATGAAGCGGCTCAAGAACTTTCATGGAAGAAGTAAAGTGTCATTCTACAATGATCAGGAGGCACTTACCCTTCAGAGGAAGCAAACAAGAGGAAACAAAGTCGTGGCCTTATGCCAACCCTTCCGAAAATGCAATGAGCTTTTTAGACCAGATAATACACCTACAAGGCACCTTCCGATGTTACCGAAAGGTTTAGATAAAAACAACATTCATAAGTCAACGGAAAACAACCTTCCACATCACCCAAGGAAGATACAACTTTCGGCAGTAGTCAAGTAGGAAAAAGCGACCTTCTGCTAGGGCCAAAGGGTTCACAAAGGCTGTAAACCTTTCGGTGGGATCGAAAGGTTCACTTGCTATGCATATAACAAACCTTCCAGTAAAGGCAACGGCTTCTTGAAAACAAGTGAAGGAAAAACTTTTCGGCAACGTTCAGTAGACAATGATGATACACAATCAACGGACCTTCCGACAATAATGAAAGACCTACAACCGTGTACAAGAAACTATCTTCAAGCAAGCCGGAAGATTTACAACTGCATACCAAAAGCAACCTTCCGTACCGGATGAAGGCATAAGGCTGATGGGATGCCACCCGCATCTATAAATAGGACCCAAGGGGTCCAGTTTGGGGGGACTTTTTCCTCATTCAAAAAAAAGCTTGTAACTTCTTGATCATGATTCTGTAACCCTAATTGGGGATTTGATTTGGGGAAATTCAATAAAAGTAACGTCTTATTATGGATGGTAAGGGAAGTATTCTGATTTCATGAATTATTTTATCAATTGCTTATCTATTTGTTGTTATAACATTGATTTACAGCATCAGTTCCTCCAAAGGGTTTATGCTGATAAGTTTGAAGGGTCGACAACTGATCTGGGTTGATACAAGTAATACCTTCCGGGGTTATTAGCATTGTGATTGGAATTCTTCAACCAAAATTAGTAGATACTTGTACCCATGCAATCACCTAACCTTCCGCGGACATAAGTCCACCACTCAAACCCTTCAGAACAATCTAAGTATAGGATAATAAAGTTCAATCCGGTAGTTAGAATTCTAATACCTTTCGGCCAGATCAAGTTCAAATTCCTAAGAGCAAATAAACCTTTCGACAAGATCAAGGCTCTCCACATATTGCCTAGGATTCCATTCTTCACCTTGTTGCCAAAGGAGTCAATCATCCAAACTTTTCGGAACCACTAGGGCACAACTTTGAAAGATAACATTTGGTTAATCTCTATTAGAGTTGTAGAGAAAGGCATCATGACGTTTCAAAACAAGTCTACCTCTGGTAATAACCTTCCGATTGAAAGATCAAACCTTCCGCCTACATCGTGATCTTTAAGTCCAAATATATCAATTGTGGGTGTAAAGCGTAGGAGCTATTATCTAAGCTAACGTACCTTTCAACCTAACCTACCTTCTCTTTCCTATTAAAAGCACTATTCGGGGTGTTAACCAAAAATATGGCTAACATTTTGGCGCTAGAAGGAGGGCTTGAACCTCCGGCTTGATCAATTCTCTAACACTACAGCTCTCTAATTCCCATTCGACCAGTTCCACTTTCACTACACTTACTTTAGTTTCATAATGGATAAGAGATTTAAGAGGTCTGAATAAGGATCTTCCGAACCACACTTGACAAAGCTTTCCTATGTGAATGCCAAAGACTCCAATCAGGATGAGGAACAAAGGTTAAGACTTGAGGCTTTGAGAATTATAAACGGAAAGAAGGCAGATTCTTATAACCCTAAGAAATAGAGCTTAAATCCTTTCCACATGGGACCGACCCCAATTTTTGAACTTGGAAGGAAAATGAGTGGAAGTTACAACATTTTTAATCAAATGAGGAGAACTATTCAGTCATACTCCTGGGGAACTATCTTCAAAAAAGAGATGATAAAAGACTATAATAGTCTCACATATAAGTGGAGTAGGATTATAAACGAGGCTTGCCATTCAAGGGAAAACTATGGATACATGGAGAAATCTTCAATTGAAGAAGTAAGGAAGATAAAAGAGCTACCCGGTGGAAATATAAGAATCATCAAGGAATTTCCAACCGAAACCTTAAAACTGAGAGAAATTCCCGTGAAAGAAGAACAATGAGCGATAAAAAGAAAACCTACTCCTCAAAAAGAAGCATTTGAACCAAGCTGCAAAAGAATTAGACGCCAGTCAAAGACGGCTCAAAAGTCAATGCTTCTTAGAGAGTATAATTTTACAACATCAATTGAAGACATCTATGTTAAAACCAGAGAGGAACTGAATTATTGGCCTTCTCAAAAGAAGAAACCAAGGTTTGAAAGAAGATCCGAAGGAGCATATTGTGACTTCCATCTCATAAACGGACATGATACCAATCAATGTAAAGTACTCGGAAAAATGGTCCTACACTTTTTAAAATAAGGAAAGCTGAATCAGTTTGTAAGGGATTAACCTTGTCATGAAATAAAGGTTCTATTCTCAAAGTGAGAAAAGTCTACATGATCGGGATAAGAATTCTCCTTAAACTTGGACTACCTAAAAAGGTAGACTGCCTATAATGGTAGAAAGCCCTTGGTCGCGCCAAGATGGCCAGGCCAAGGCACCTCCTAGAGGGAGGGCATAAGCCTTTATCCGCACCAAAACCAGAAATGGCCAGGTTAAAGTAGCATAAGCCCTTATCCGCATCACACTATAGCCAGAATAAGGCACCTCCTGGAGGGAGGATGGGTAATCACTTGGTCCCGCCATGCTATGGCCTAGCCAAGGTACCGAACAAGCCCATAACCACATCATGCTATGGCTAGGTTAAGACGCCTCTTGGAGGGAGGTCGGGTAAGTCCTCGGGACCTACTTCAGAATAAGCTAGCCGAGCGCATCGGAGACCCGAACGAAATGTTCGACGGACTAAGAAAAGTCCATGCCTGAAATAGGCACCGCCAGAAATCGGCATAGCTTAAAATAGCAACCACTAAAAATGTCGGTAATGTCAAAGATAACAAACAGCCTGAAATAGGCTCTGCTTAAATAAGCACAAAACCGAACAAAAGAGTCCCCGCTGAAATAGGCTAAAAACAAATTACAAATGGACAAAGAAAACACGGGCCCGAGAAAGCAAAAGCATGCATGATATCCTCAAAGCCTGAAGATGGCACGTTCAGCAGATAGAATCAGAAAGAATTCTCGAGCTTTTTCCAGACGGGTATTCTGGTCTTCTATTATTAATTTCCAAAAATGGGATTCGGGACTTCTATCATTAAGTATCTAAAATGATATTCTGGACTTCTACTATCAAATATCAGAAAAGGATATTCTGATCATCTATTATTTATTACCAGAAGCTGTGTTTTTTTTTGGATTTCCATTATCGACATTGAAATAGATTGCTTGCCTTCTATTACTCATTACTCAAATTACCTTGGACTTCTATTACCAGAAACAAAATTCTAGAAGTGGCATTCTAGTCTTCTATCATCTATTACCGAGAATGGTAGTTCGGTCTTTTATTGCTCATCGCCAGGCAAAGTCCCTAACCCTTCATTATTAACTGTTAAATATGGTATTCTAAACTTCTATTACCCAAACTCTGAGATGGGTTTTCTGGTTTCTAATACTAAATACCAAGGTGGATTCTTGGTCTTCTACTAATTATCAAGTGCCGCATTGGGTATTCCGGACCTTTGTTATCTAATTACTACATACGGTTTTCCTAACTTTTACTATTAATTCCAGATTAAAGATCCTGGTATCTTATCAGCAAATATGACTTTTTATCCTTATGACGACCATCATTGGAAACAATACGGCAGGGTTCTATTGCTTATCATCAAGGAAAGGCATTTCAAACTCCTAACTCTCCATCGCCTATTATCAGAATATACCAAAAAGGGACTGCCAAATTATCTCAATATTTTCTAATACCCGAATCTGGGTCCGGAGATATCTTGTAAAGCTTCATCGTTAATGATGTAAGACTATTGGTTATTAAAAACCCCAATCTGAGTGCACAATCTTTGGGTTCTTATTTATCTCAAGTAATTTGACCCGAGTCAAGGAATATTATCAGAAGAAGATTATTACCAAAAGAGTCTCCTAATGGAAACTTCCGACCTTCTTTATTCTCAGATCCCCTAGATAATGAAAAATGAATTCAAAAACTACCTTATCAAGATCTCAGTCATAAATGTCCCATCAAGGAATGCCGAACAAGAAAGGAGCTAAATCTATATTCATCCCTCATTATGGATAAAGATGAGACCTAAACATTTTTAGTGAATTGCTTTTCATATAATTGTTACAAAGGCTTGCTAATCCAAGCAACCGATGGCTTTAAGATTAAATTGTCGATTTCCAACTAATAATTAAAGAATACTATGTGCTACATGTTTTGCAGGAAAGGTAGGATGACAAAGAATCTAGATTCGCTTAATCAGAAGAGGAGTCAAGGATTGGAACGAAAAGCTTGGAGACACATCAATCTCCAAGAGGCATATCCGAATCAAAGATAAACAAGGTGTAAACAAAGATAAAGAAATAGGTAGCATGTACAACATTATAAGTATTACATTATGCTGCATAGCATTACCAAGGTATGGAAAACACATCTTATGTGTAAATTGAGATACTCGTGACCTTATCAATCATACTAGCAAAACTCATGGATATTATAGTATTGACACTTGAAACTGAGATACCAAATAGGGATTTTGAAGATTTGCAAGAACCCGACTATCTTTAGATTTTATTTCCAAGCCATCTATCTTCTCATGAAGCTTAGTCATTTCAAGTCAAGATTTATACAAGTAACTCCACCAATGAAATGCTTTAAAACTTCAATACTCCAGCCTCCCTCTTTCTTGAAGATTTAATTCCAAAATCTCAATTTCCGTAAAGAATTTTTTGAATAGTGCAACATGTGAGCTTAAAAATTAAAGAAGTTTTTGCAAAATTAACTTTGTTTGAGCTCCATTCTTAACTTATCCAAAATCATTGTGAACTCTAAAGAAGGAGCTTCGGAAGGAAAAACTAGTCTTGTTCAAGTCTCCCATATCAACAAGCAAAACAATTCCCTTTATTTCAACAATAAGAACAAATATTAGAGTATGTTTATTGTTGAAACTTGTTGTTAATAATAAGATACAATAACCCCGTCTAGAATGGTAACTAGTGTGTATTTCCTAATTTTATCTCTCGGTTAGAAGGGTATTATAGTGTAACTATCAATTAATATTGAATAAAATATCCCAATTTACTTTAAAAGGAATTTACCCTCTACCTTCGAAGGAAGCCAGGTGAGAAATTGGGGTGTTCCACGTACAAAAACCATTTACCCTAGGACAATCAATATTAGGTCATTTTGGAAGGAGGCCTTCATCTATATAGCATGTTAACTAGGTTGGCTTATTAAGGAGACATGATTTAAGGAACATATAGTTTGGAATAACATAGTATAGACAAGCGAAATATAAAATACGTACTAAGAAATATATATTCATAGAATAAATACTTGACACCCATTTATAATCGCCCTCCCAATTCATATGAAATGGACATAATAAGAAATTTGAGAACAAACTTGTACCTATAATGCTTGAGCCATTTAAGGAAAAATTTTGACAAACAATCTAATTCAAAGCAAATTATAACGTACACAAAGATTTAGGCCAAGTCCTAATTTACATGAAAATAGAAATACAAAAGTAAAACTCTTACTGAAATTAACCCAAAAACTAAAATTTCAGAGCTGAATGTTAAAAGTGTACTTTACATAAAAACAGCCAAAGTGTCTCTATTAACTTGTCATCCAGCGGAAGGTTAAGATTTCACCACTCTTTCTCAAAATGTGCCGAGTCAGGGCCATCGTTTGCGGAATTTCATCAAATAAGACTTAACCAACAAATGCTTTCAAATCAAAGGTGAAACGATAGTCATACAAAAAGACAAAAACATTTAATGATAAACCTCTGGAAATATGGGTGATAACGTACAAGACTTCACGCCAAAAATCTCTGTTAGAAATCCATTCGTCTTCCTTCACTTTCCCTTCTAACTTTTATTACAAAAAAAAGAATTAATGGCTGCTTGCAACCTCCATCAGATTCATCCCAATTTCATCAATGCGGAAGCACCCCATTATTACTGTTGCTTTGCATTGAGCATCTTAAACCTTCTGCAAGAAGCGGAAGAGGTTGCTAGCGTGCAATCCAGTAATGCTGCTTACCCACAACCAAATTTTCCAAATCCACATATAAAAGCAACGTACTCTTTGCTTTTCGACTTAGATACGAACACATTTTGGATGGATTTGGCCATCTGGCATGTTTAGGGAGAGAATCCAGCTTTAATAAATTATTCTCCATATCAGCCAATATAGGTTAAGCCCATTGCCATCAACTCCATTGACTTAGCTCCACATCTTCCTCCTTTTCCATGGGGGCCGTAGAATAACAAGAAAGAAGACATGTTGTTATTTTTTAGTCACTTTCAGTGTTTAATTTTAAGATGTTAATGTGATAGATCATTTTGAAAAGTGTAGTACGAAGTAGTATATGTATGTGTGTGTGTGTGTGTGTGTGTGTGTGTGTATGAATATTTAGATGTATGGTTGAATTTCTTAAGTTACGTTGAACAGTTGAAGATGAATTTATATACTTGTTACTTAATTATATGATATTTTGAATAGCAGGAAGAAATTGGAAGGTTTAGAACTTTCTAATTCCCGGAAAAGCTTGTTGTCGGAAGGATTAAGCATTAGGCCATTTAGACCTACCGACAGTAAGTTAAAGTAAAAGCTGAAATACCTTCCGATCCCATCGGAAGGTTTAGCGCTGCAACTTTATAATCTTTTAGAGAGGCAAAAAAGAACGCTTTAAATTACCAGAATGGATTTTAGATAAATCTCGAATCATAATATTAACTCGATGTTAAGAATAGCTCTATACCTCAGGAAGATGGCTTCCTTGTTATAAATCAAGTTTTATAAAAAAAATGAATGAAAAATGACTTCCTTGTTGTGAAGAAGGTGAAATTGTTTAAAAGGGCTCTTTTACATGTACTTGGAATTTATGTTTGCAAGAAGAGGAAGCAAAAACTCCATGATTCTTAGAAAGAATGACTTGGAAAGTCAAGTGCATCCCTTCGCATGGGGGGGGGGCAAATGTTACTTAGAAAATTCACCTTCTGCTTAAGCCATGAGGACATAAACAAAGGAAAGAAAGAAAAAGAGCAGGATCAGACCTTCGGGAGAGATCGAAGTGATGCAGTCAATAATATGAAGCGGCTTAAGACCTTTCATGAAAGAAGTAAAGTATCATTCTACAATGATCATGAGGCGCTTACCCTCCGAAGGAAGCAAACAAGAGGAAACAAAGACGTGGCCTCACGCCAACCCTTTCGAAAACGCAATGAGCTTTTAAGGCCAGATAATACACCTGCAAGGCACCTTCCGATGTTACCGGAATGTTTAGATAAAAACAGCATTCATAAGTCAACAGAAAACAACCTTTCGCCATCACCTAGGAAAGATACAACTTTCGGCAGTAGTCAAGCAGGAAAAAGCGACCTTCCGCTAGGCCAAAGGGTTCGCAAAGGCTATAAATCTTTCGGTGGAATCGAAGGGTTCACGTGTTATGCATATAACAAATCTTCCGGTAAAGGCAACGGCTTCTTGAAAACAAGTGAAGGAAAAACCTTTCGGCAACGTTCGACAAACTATGATGATACACAATCAATGAACCTTCTGACAATAATGAAAGGCCTACAACCCTGTACAAGAAACTATCTTCAGGCAAGACCAGAAGGTTTACAACCGCATACCAAAAGCAACCTTCCTTACCGGATGAAGGCATAAGGCTGACGGGATGCCACCCGCATCTATAAATAGGACCCAAGGGGTCCAGTTTGGGGGGACTTTTTCCTCATTCAAAAAAAAAGCTTGTAACTTTTTGATCACGATTCTATAACCCTAATTGGGGATTTGATTTAGAGAAATTCAATAAAAGTAAAGTCTTATTATGGATGGCAAGGAAAGTCTTCTGATTTCATGAATCATTTTATCAATTGCTTATCTCTTTGCTGTTATAACATTGATTTACAAGATTAGTTCCTCCAAAAGTTTCATGCTGATAAGTTTGGAGGGCCGACAACTGATCTGGGTCGATACAAGTAATACCGTCCGGGGTTATTAGCATTGTGATTGGAATTCTTCAACCAAAATTAGTAGATACTCGTACCCAAGCAATCACCTAACCTTCTGCGGACATAAGTCCACCACTCAAACCCTTCAGAACAATCTAAGTACAGGATAATAAAGTTCAATCCAGTAGTTAGAATTCTAATACCTTTTGGCCAGATCAAGTTCAAATTCCTAAGAGCAAATAAACCTTTCGACAAGATCTAGGGTCTCCACATATTGCTTAGGATTCCATTCTTCACCTTGTTACCAAAGGAGCCAATCATCCAAACCTATCAGAACCACTAGGGCACAACTTTGAAATATAACATTTGGTTAATCTTCATTAGAGATGTAGAGAAAGGCATCACGACGGTTCGAAACAAGTCTACCTCTGGTAATAACCTTTCGATCGAAAGATCAAACTTTCCGCCTATATCATGATCTTCAAGTCCAAATATATCAATTATGGGTGTAAAGCGTAGGAGCTATTATCTAAGCTAACGTGCCTTTCAACCTAACCTACCTTTCAACCTAACCTACCTTCTCTTTCCTATTGAAAGCACTATTCGGGGTGTTGACCAAAAATCCAGTTAACAAGAGAAATGTTAAAAATATTAGGAAATAAACTTTTCAATGGAATGCTACAGATCCAAGCATTGTGCCAAAATAATATTCTTTCACCATTTCTATACAACCATCTCAATCCAATTTTAAACACATTTTCCAATTTGATAATATCTGCCCAATTTTTAGGAGTTTGATACAAATTAAAGATATTAGTGTTGAAGTTTTCATTATAGTATTTATTCTCTACCTACATTTTCCAAAGTGAACTGCTATTATCAGTGATTCTCCAAAGCCATTTACACAAGAGAGCACAATTCAAATCATGTAAGTTAATCACACCTAAACCTCCTTGCTCCTTAGGTTTACAAATAGTTTCCCAAACCATTAATTTCTTCATCGAGCTCCCTACTCTACTTCCTTTCCATAGAAATATTTTCCGAATTGTGTCAATTTTCCTAATTACCCACTTACGAAACTTATACAATGAGAACAGAAATCAATAAAACCAGTATCACAGCTCTAGATAATGTGTGACATTCCCATCTCGCCAATCTAGAACAATCTTATCAATCAAAGGTAACCAATCATCATACTTAAGAGCTTTTGTCCTAATGATCATTCCCAGATATGATAAAGGAAATTCTCCAATCTTACAATTTAAAGTCGAAGCAACTTCATCAATATTATAGTCTAAGCCACCCACTGCCATAACCAAACTCTTGTTAAAGTTAATTTTTAATCCTGACAGGTTCTCAAAACCATAAAGCAGTAACTTGAGAGCTGTGATAAAATGGGGCAAAGGAGAGCTAAAAATAATAGTGTCATCTGCATATTGTAAAGAAGAAATGCCACCATTAACTATTGATTTACCCATTGAATCCACCACCCCATTTCTAGTAGCCATTCTAATTAGTCTAGCAAAAATATCTACTGCCATGTTGAATAATAGAGGGGAAAGAGGATCACCTTGCCTTAATCCTCTTTTTGACATAATTTTCCTACCTTCCTGACCATTCAATAATACTAAAGACACCACTACTCAAAAGACCTCTTATCCAACCACACCATTTACTACCAAAACCCATAGCATGTAGCACTTCCACATGGAAATTCCAATTTAAAGAATCAAAAGCTTTTGAGAAATCCAGTTTCAACACTATAGAAGGCAAATCCTTACTAACACAATGATTGATCACTTCTTGCACTACAGCCACATTTTCCATAATATTTCTGTTCCTTATAAAAGTAGATTGACTATTGAGAATCAAAGAATCCAACAAACCTCTAAGCCTATTTGTCAAAACTTTGGTAATGATTTTGAAAATGCAATTTAATAAACTGATGGGCCTGAAATATTTCACACCATTAGCTCCATCCTTCTTAGCCAGTAAGACAATAAAAGCATAATTCATGCACTTAAAATCCAAATTTCCTGCATATAAGTCATTGAATAAGGCAATAACATCTGATTTAATAACTGACCAACATCTTTGGAAAAAAGAAAGAAGGGTAGCCATCTGGACCAGGTGCTTTATCTACTGGCAGAACTTTAATAGCTTGCAAAATTTCCTCCTCATAAAATGCTTGCTCTAAACAACTCAAATCCACTTTCTCATTATCATCAAATATTAAACCCCAATCCACAGAAGTAAATTTCTTTTTCACACTACCAAACAAATCCCTATAAAAGTCAGTAAATTTATTAAGGATCCTACCTTGATCAAATTCCTCAACCCCATCAATCATGATATTATTAATATAATTAGTCCTCCTTCTTTCGTTGGCAATTTTTTTAAAATAAGCTGTGTTTGCATCACCATTGCTAAGCTAAGCAACTCTTGATCTTTGTTTCCACATGATCTCCTCTTGATCAATAATCTTCATTAACTCCTTCTCTTTCATCTTTATATCTGCTAATTCACGACTAGAAAAGGCTTATATTCCGACAGCACAGCGTGATGGCTTCCGATGGGCCGTCGGCGGTCGTCAGAAGCCGTCGGAAATTCGCGAATTACAGGCCCAGCCGAGCCTTCTTCTTCCTCATTTTGTAGCACGAAAATTTTCTTCAAAAAACCCCCCCAAATCCCTCCTTCAAGCTTCCAATCTCCAATTTCGAGCATCTGGATCCTCCACGGCTGCGTAATCAAACTCTATTGCTCTAAATCTCAGGTATAATCTCTTATTTTCGCCAAAAATCTAATTTTTACCCTAAATCTTGATTTGCATAAGTTGATAAATTAGGGCTAATTAGTGATTGCAATTGTTTCCAATAGCGTAATAATGGTTTATAGCATCCCATGGTATACCTATTTCATATGTTATCGTGAAATTTTAAAGAATATGTATAATTTGTGACTGTGCGTGTATATGTAAACCATTGTATATGTGTTATTTCCACCATTGCATTGTGTTAATTGGAATAAGACATGAGTTGTATAACATCTTGACTTGTATAACAATAATGAACGCACGAGTCTAAAAAAATTTAACTGTATTGGAAAATGACAACAATATTACAACAGCCTTATTCGATAAAATGCACGGAAAAAGTGTGGTAAATTAATAATTTTTTGAAATATATAAAATTAGTAAATATTCTTTTTTATAAACTACTTTTTTTTACGTTCCTTAGAGGGTTTTTAGCCCCGTCCGACGGGTGTTGTACATGATCGTTATATAAATAGCCGTTTTTGTCACAAAACGGCCATTTATATTCATCTAGTACAATACTTGTTGGATTTGTCCCTGTAATGGATAAGTTATAAACATAGTAAACAATTATATTTCACACATTATTTTGTTTCAAACAATTCACAAAATTTTGTCGTCACTTTTCTTTTTTGTTTCCTGCGTACACGCATTTGTGTACAATGCAGGAAACAAAAAAGAAAAGTGACGAAAAAATTTTGTGAACTGTTTGAAATAAAATAATGTACGAAATGTAAGTGTTTACTGTATTTGTAATGAGAAGTAGGATGACTGACCAGAAAAAAATAACAACCATAAACCAATATTTCTATATTGTATTCTTAAGTGGGGTAAAATTGACGCGTATAAGTTTTTGTATAAATACATTGAAAAATAAAATGTGAATTCGTAAATATGACCAATATTTATTTTTGAATTTGTGACATATTTTTTCAAATAGGAAAAATGATCGACTACTTTGTTGATCGGAGGAGATGGATGTATCAAAGAAGGTGATTGAGAGGCTCAATAAAAGAAGATTTTTATAATGGTATAAAAGTATTTGTTGAATTTGCTTTAAGTAATAACGGAAACGATGTAGAAATTCGTTGTTCGTGTAGTAGGTGTAAACATTTAAAGTATTTGTTACCCGATATTGTGAAAGTCCATTTGTGCAAAAATGATTTTGTGCCGGAGTATTATGTTTGGGATTGTCATGGAGAAGTTGTAGCAAATACTTCTACAGAGTCTGAACTAGATATTGCTGGTAATGAAATTGTTATGACGAACCATATAGAAAATATGGTTGAAGATGTAGCATGATCTCCCTATGGTTTAAGTTGATGATGACGAAGAAAATGTTGAAGAACCAAATATTGAAGAAAAAAAAATTAATGATTTACTGGATGCTGCTAAGAAACCACTTTGGGATGGTTGTAAAAGCGGCACCCAACTATCAGTAACCGTAGAATACATTGCGATGAAGTCAAAATACAACATCACTGATATCGGATTTACAACCGTTGTACAAGCTGCAAAAATACATATGTCGCCCGATAATTTAATGTGCGAAAATCACTTTGAAGTTAAAAAACTTATGTCGGCTTTTGGTTTACCTTATCAGAAAATAGATACATGTTTAAATGGCTGCATGTTGTTTTGGAAAGAGGACATTTCTCTTAGGAAGTGTAGAATATGTAACGAGAAAAGGTACAAACCAAGAAAAAAGAAAGGAAAGGAAGTTCCATACAAACGTATGCACTATTTGCCCATCAATCCTAGGCTTCAAAGATTATATGCATCTTCTGTAACTGCAGCTCATATGAGATGGCATAGCGTGAGAACAGAGGAAGAGGGTACGTTGACACATCCAGCCGATGGAGAAGTATGGAAGCATTTCGACAGAACTTATCCCAATTTTGCAGCGGAGAGTCGTAATATTAGACTTGGATTATGTATGGATGGTTTTTCACCATTTTATCAATTTGGTGCTAAATATTCATCTTGGCCCATTATTATCACACCATATAATTTACCTTCGTGGATGTGTATGAAAACACAATATATATTTCTTACTGTTGTCGTTCCTGGACCCGACGATCCGACACAAGGAATTGATGTTTATTTACACCCGTTGATTGAGGAGTTAAAAATACTATGGAACGAAGGAGTAGAAACATACGACAATTCAAAGAAATTTTTTTCATATGGTTGCTTCTTTGTTGTGGACTATAAGTGATTTTCCTGCCTATGCAATGCTTTCAAGATGGAGTACATCCGGTCGTCTAGCATGTCCATATTGCATGGAAGAAACACGGGCGTTTTCTTTACCGAATGGTAAGAAAATTTCATGGTTTGACTGCCATCGATGTTTTCTCCATGTCAATCATCCCTTCAGAGGAGACAAGAAAAACTTTTTAGCTAATAGAGTAAAAACCAGACAACCACCAATGATATGGTCAAGCGAAGACATATACGAACTTTAAGGGACTATCCAAAAATATATGAAACTGGAGTGCAAACAAAAATTGCAGGCAAATCGACTATTCATAATTGGTGCAAATAAAAAATATTTTGGGAATTGCCTTATTGGAAACATCTTCTGCTTCATCATAATATTGACGTGATGCACAACGAGAAAATTGTCTTTGATAATGTTTTTAACACAATTTTGAATGTCAAAGGGAAGATTAAGGACGATTTGAAATCAAGACGCGATATACAAGAATTATGCAAATGTCCTGAGCTTCAGATGAAACCAAATGACAGTAAAAGAACCCAAAGCATGTTACGAGTTATATAATAATCAAGTTAAAGTTGTGTTAAAATGGGTGGAAGGATTAAGATTTCCAGATGGGATTTCATCAAATCTTCCTATATGTGTTGACTTTAAAAACAGTAGATTGAGTGGAATGAAAACCCACGACTATCACATAATGATGGAAAATTTATTACCCGTTCTATTCAAAGAACTATTACCTTTAAAAGTTTGGAAGGTAATAATGGAGCTCAGTCTGTTTTACAAAGAGCTTTGTTCGACTACTTTAAAAGTGCAACATTTACGTAAACTTGAAGAAGATATTCCTATATTGCTTTGCAAATTAGAGAAAATATTTCCGCCAGGTTTTTTTAATGTAATGGAACATTTACCTGTTCATCTCCCTTTTGAAGCACGACTTCGAGGTCCTGTGCAATATGGATGGATGTATCCATTTGAGAGGTATGCATTATGTTACCTATTAAGTTAATTACATTCGGAAGTTATAGTTAATGTAAATTAATTTTTCATGGATACTTGAATCATCTGAAGAAAAAAGTGAGGCAAAAAGCACGAGTTGAAGGTTAGATATGTAAATCGTATATCAAAGAAGAAGCTTTGTTCTTTTTCTCTCACTATTTCAGTGACCATGTGAACATATCATTTGAAAGTGTTCCTCGTACTGATGAAGGCGACGAATAAGAGTCCTCTCAAACAATGTTATCTATTTTTAGACAACATGGTCGACCTTCTGGGAAATGTGTAGAAGTATGGCTAGACGATAGAGATCTTCATGTAGCACACACTTATATTCTTCTAAACTATGCTGAGGTTGCACCATTTGTTAGGTAATCTGAAATAATAATTTATGATTTATTCATTTCCATAATGCATGCACGTGTAGAATTTAATGCAATATTTTATTCATATATGCAGTATTTATGAAAGTAAACCTCCACACGGAGATCTCAGTAAAGAATTTTCTGATTGGTTTTCAAAGTACGTTTATGAACCGAGAAATTGTGTGGTTGACGAAGGTTTGAAACATCTTGCGTTGGGACCTAAAAGAAATGTCAAGACATACCCAATATATTTCGTCAATGGATATAAATTTAACGCCAAAGAATATGGTGTAAAAAAATTAACTAATAATACAGGTGTATTTGTTAAAGGTAGTGATGATCCAGAAAATCACATAAATGATCTTTATGGTGTTTCTGTTTAGATGCAATTGGTTTAGCAATATTCCAGATTCTGGAATTAATGCGCACAAGGATTATAATCTTATTGAAATAAAGCACACATCGCATTATCACAAGTACGATCCTTTTGTACTAGCCAAACAAGCATTGCAAGTTTATTATGCTCCTTATCCGTCTCTAAAAGAGATAAAGCAGATTGGTCGGCAGTTTTTAAAACAAAGGCAAGATTTACGTTTGATGGAAAGAATATTTCAAACGAACAAGCTTATCAGGCAGATCTTGAGAAAAACAACAAAATAATAATTACAGACGATCGTACTGATTTTGGACCTCTGAACGATGAATCAAAGTTTTGGTAAAAGCATTCGAGAGTAGGGAGGAAAATAACGTAGAATATGAAACCAAATGTGAATCTGAAGATGATGAGGATTGATGTAAATGATGAGATTTATTTTTCTAGTTATGTAATTATGCAATTGATATAATTGATGAGATTATGCAATTGATGTAATCATGCAATTGATGTACTTATGTTGAATTCTTGGTGTATTACGAAATTGATGTAATTGACGAGATTTATTTTGCTAGTTATGTAATTTATGTCACTTATGAAACCGAATCTGCTTATCGTCATTTATATCTTTTATGGCATTACCATTTCTGTCGTTTATTTAGCAATTTATGTTAAAAATGCAATGTATTCTGCTTAGCGTCGGAATATGAGACTCAATCTGAATCAGGTATACTTTGCACTTTATGTACTTTATATCATTTATGTCATTTAACTATAAAATATATTTCATTATCATGTTATTGTTCTCTTTTAAAATGATGTGTTTGTGACATGTATCATGTCGTCCAGAAGGAGGAGTTCTTTCCATTCTTCAGGAGGCGATGGCAGCGGTCCATCGCAACCGCCACAACGACCTGTTGTGTCTCTAATACCTAGAGCGGAGGGGTAAGTATTAAACATTTTTCAGCATCTTAAATATTTTGTGTACGATATACTAATCTGTATCATATTTAACACAGGGTGTTTGAGCTACAGCCATCAGCTGTAGTTCTATCAGTTTCGAGAGAGACGTACAAGAGTAGGATGTTGGCTTGTTGGCCGAAGTGGGATAATATCCCTCCCCACATCCTGGAGTGTATTTGGCAGGATTTCATTGTAAGTATAATTTTATGTTTTCCATTCTTAATTTGTTTTTGTCGCTTATTTATTGTTCACCTTTTATTGTTTAATTTTTGGTTGCTTGTTTATCATGAAACACAGGCCACTGTGGACATACAATCAAATAACCTACATTTGGTACGAAATTACTGGATGCAGAAAATGAGGAAGAACTATAAGGATTCCATGTCGACAATGAAGCATAAAAAGCAGGAGCCAAACTAGATGGGGACGAGTGTAAGGGAAGGGTGGCTGGCACATTAGGATAGTGACGAGGCGAAGGTAAGTGTGCTAAACTTTTATTAATTATTTGATTGATACGTAAATATCAAAAAATATTTGGTAAGTAAATAATGTATTAAATTTAAATGTACAGGCAGAGTCGGAAAGAAACTCTGCAAATAGGAACAAAAATCCCGTCACTCATCGAGGAGGGTCAAAGTCGTTCCAGCAATATCGCCAAGAGCTGGTAAATTTATTAAATTTGAATTGTAAATAGTTATTGTGCTATATAATTTTGAATATACAATAATAGTACATAATAATCAATTTCAGGAAGTTGAGGTGTAGGGTCTCATATCGTATATGGATGTTTTTACCCGTACGCATGCCGTCGAGCATGTAAATTCGGACGGGACAGTTTCATATACACGGCATGACGATAAATCGAGAAAGAGCCATGTAAGCATATTTTAGTTTATGTACTATTAATAATTGTTTTAATTGTTAAATTATAATGAATTAAGATAACATGATATTAACTTTAACTGCATTTTTATTTGTTCATGCAAGCAAGGTTTATGGAACAACGCTAGAAACTCCTGGAGGATACCGGTCGAGAGCAGCTAACGACGGATGAGGAGGACGTTATTTTTGAGTCAGTCATGGATCCACCGTCACAGAACAAATTCTACGGCTTTGGCAATCAATTGGTAATGAATAATATATTAAGATATAATAATTTAATAATCTTTTAGTTCTAAAGAACTTCACATCGCTTTAGTTTCAGTAATAAGTTTATAGATATAAAAATTAACACATTATGTTGTAACTTTGATAGTAAGATTATAGACTAAATTAAATAAGTGTTGCAGACCAGCAGACAGAGGAGAGCCAGCCAAACGGTCAGAGCTGATATCGACCTAGAAGAGATCGAAGAGTTGAGAGCTAGGGTGGCGCAGCTGGAAGAGCAGAACCGTCGTCAGACCATCGAGATGACACAGCTGCTGGATCAGCGTATTGCAAAATACATGCAGCAGTATGGTGGCCGCTTTGCATCCTCTGCTGGTTCAGGAGGTTCTGGAGCTGATTGAACGGAGGGATAGGTATGTTTTTTTGTTTTGTGTCATTGTTTTGTAAGTTTGGATGATACATTGAGTTGGTGGAGTTCGATTTGAAATGTTGTGTATATTGTTTGATGGTACATTAGGTGGTAGTAATTCTGACAATTGGGAGTTGATGATGAGTAGTTGGTGCAGGATTGATGTATATATTGTACAATTAGATGTATGTAAATTATGATAGCGAAGTTTGGTTTGATTTTATATGAATTATGCTTGATTGATTTCTTTATGATATTTGATTATCTTTCTATGGTTTGATTTCATATTGAATATCTGAGTTAGATATATTGAGTTGGGTGAAATATATTGTGTTTATGGATTGTGAATGGAAGGAAAAGCGTAGCAGAAATTCAGAAAAAAAATTTCCAGGTTTTCCGACGGCTTCCGACGGCCTGTATGCCAAAAATTACCGATGGTTTCCGACGGCTCGAGACGGCACTTTTCCGACGGATTTCGGCACACAGCGTGATCGTCCACGTGTCTTTCGACGGCCGTCGGAGGCCGTCGGCAGCCGTCGGAAATACCGTTGACGGAGTCTGTTGGGAGCCGTCGAAAAATCCGTTCACCGACTGAATTTTTTGCAGCGGTTTTTTCCTACGGCTTCCGACGACCGTCGACGGACAGGAGCCGTCAGAAAATGATCTGCTTCTTGTAGTGATTCCTCCTAGTTTAAACCCCTTGTCTCCTCCTTATTATTAAGGACCAATAACTCCTCACATAAATCAGCCTTTTTAATTTTCAAATTACCAAAATTTTCCTTTTCCCACTGTTTAATACCATTTTTGAGCATTCTAAGCTTATGCATTATATTCTTGGTTGAATTATCAAATCCACCGAAACTAAGCCATTTATCCTTAACAAAATCATTTTCTAGACAGCACATTTTCTCAAATCTAAAAATCATTTTAATTTTCGCATCATCCTTACTATCCAGAACAATAGGGCAGTGTCGAGATAAAATCCTAGCATGATCATATTGTATAGAGAAAAGAAATTTATCATCCCAATATGAATTAATTAAAAATCTATCTAGCCTTGCCATTATAGGATTTTCTTGACCATTGCTCCATGCATATGTTCTATTGCATAAAGGTAAATCAATCAAACTACACTCTCCAACAAAATCATTAAATCTCTCCATATCAAAATGATTTCCGTCTCTTCCACTCCTTTCACCTATGAACCTCCTTACATTAAAATCAACGCCAATTGCCCAAGGACCGTTAACTTCATTCAGGAAATTTGAACAACATTTCCAAAAAGTCTGCCTTTCATTTTTATCACAAATAACCGAAATATGAATGGTTTAAACTTAATAAAGCACTATATATTAACTAATAACATAGCATGCGCTGCCATCCTTAAAAACAGAAATGTAATCATTATTATTTTTTCCTCAATCCATCAAAAGAATTGTATGAAACAGTAGACACATTATTAGCAGGAAACGGCTTCCGTTCATATTCATAATGTGGCCATCATTTTTAACTCGGTTTGCGTTTGCACGATATAGTCACCAAGGATGTTTATTAAATGTGCCAAAGTGCACAATAGGATTCATGATTCAAGGATAATATACCAAAAAATTTGGTGCATGCATGCTTTTGATTGGAATGAATAGGATAAGGTGCAAAAGGAAGGCCAAATAATAGGGATGAAATGAAAACTTGACACATCGCTACTTGTATCATCATGAAGCGCAAAAAGTTTGTAATATCCTTCATCAACCTTTCTAGTCTTTAAATTTCACTTTATTCTCCTGTTCATATCTTCACGATTGGACATACGAATTCTGTACTTTGTCCCTTTGGTCCAAAAATAAATGAAAATAAAAAATTGCCCCGTGTCAAATCATCAGTCAATGATGAATGATGGTAATCTGAATGCTATTTAGTTGATGCTGATTCATGTAACATCTATAACTATTATATATTCGTCCGAATGATGGTAGCCCGAATGCTTCCTTTATCTTTTGTTCAAAGGTGGAACAACAATACTTCGTTAGCCAGAATTCCTGTTTTCATCCTAATTAAAGTTTATCAACTTTTGGTTTCTTCACATAACCATTTGCACTGCGTTGTGCGTCATATTGATTTTCATATAAAAATTTTCTAGTGGATGTCAGAAACACTACCAAAAATTGGTTATTGATTATACAAAAGAAAAGTGACTTAAAATCATATCAAGTAGAAAGATCCATCAACTGTGTCTCAAAAACATTACCAAAAATTGGTTGTGGATTATATAAAGCAAATAAACTTAAAATCATATAAAATAGAAAAATTCATAAGTGTATCTCAAAAGCACCACCAAAAATTGGTTATGGATTATATAACGAAGAAAAAAGCTGCACTGTTTTTGATGTTATTATCAGAATAGTTCCTGCAGAAATGACTATGTAAATTAGATCCCCGTTTTTTGAAAATTTGAAAACGCAGGATAACTTGCATTTTTTGATAGAAAATGCAAGGAAACTGGCAGTTTTCGAGAAAAATATAAATTTATATAGAATTCAATAAAAACTGTAGTTATTTATTAAAATTATACTTAAATAACAATTATTATTACTTACGAATACAAAAATTTGAATTTACAATTTTTGAAAAACTTTTTGAAAAACACAAGTTAACTTGCACATTTTATCAGAAAACTGCAATCTAATTTGCGCTTTTTGATTTAGAAAAATAGGGACATAATTTATATATTAATTGGTACATGGACTTTTCTTATAACAACAACAGAAATAAAAAAAGAGATCTAGTGTGCAAAACCACTAATATAAAAGTAAAGTAAAGAAAACTTTAAATCACATCAAATAGAAAATTTTCATTCTCAAAAGCACCACCAAAAATTGGTTATGGATTATATAAAAGCAAAGAAACTTAAATTACATAAAATATAAAAATCCATCAATTGCGTCTCAGAAGCACGACCAAAAATTGGTTATAGATTATATAAAAGAAATCAAACTCATAAACATAAAAATAGAAAGGGAAAGAGTAACCTTGTTTCATTGTTTGATCACTAATGGATATTCATTACATTTTTCCCTAGTCTAGGCTCAGGGCGCGTTACTTTTAAAGATTCAAAGACTAATTTCCTTTGAAAATAATTTAGAAAGGTAATCCAATAAGTACTCTTTAATCCTATTCCTTTTAATGAGATCACACCTTTCAACAGTTTCTTAATTATTTTAGGCTTGAAATAGATGTGTATTCTCTTTCTGTTATATATCCTTATTGAAATTATAGTGTTTATCAATAGGTTATGAGTGTATCTTCTCACATCATAATTAATGACATTTTTAATAATTCAAGAGAAACACATTGCTTCCTTCAATTATACCGCATTCATCCTTTAGCTAATTATGTAATTTATTATTATATATGAAAGAACCACGGGGATGACATAGATGCCACACTAAAACAATCAAATCTTTACGTGATTTTCTCAATATCGTGAGTCAACCTTAAAAAAAATTATTTTCATTTTTCCCATGTTATCCTCTTATAAATATGTTGTATCATGTTAGGAGGATTTAAAGGAACTCATAATCAAAGACCTAATGTCCATTGTTGATTTTTCTAAACTACGGTAGACCAATTTTAACTAGATACCCTACACTTCGAAAAATTCTAGTATGTTGGAATCTTTTCATAAACCAAACATAGTTCTTTCTAAATTATTATAAGAATCCATACTGAGTATGAAACAACATAAAAAATTAGTTTTCTCCACATACAATCTAACTTTCAAAGATCATTATATTCAATTTTATATAATAAGTTATTATTTTAACATGTTTTGTATTTTCATACATACAAACAAAAAATCAGTATGGTACATGTAAAAACAATGGTCAAATTTAAATAGCATGAATTAACCCAATACTCAATTCGAACTCATGTCATTCTTCTATCCACATACATAAACTCATAAAGTATGCGTTTGTACAATGTTAAACACAGGGTCTCATAACCAAGCACATATAGAGGGAAAATGCATATTAATCTATAGCACATAAATCATCACATATATTTAATGCGAATATTTCCAGTACTTATAATTAAAAATTCTAGTCGCATACATGTATCTAAAATTGAGTATTTTTTATCATATTTATAATCCTTATATTGGTAATCCGAATAAATATTTTTCCAACATGAAATTTTTCTTAGGCTCATATATAGGCCAAAATAACTATATTTCATATTCGGAAATCACATGAACATGACTGTTTGCATGTAGTGATATCGCAGTTTGGTATACTTTATTGAATACTCAAATTATTATTTATTCACTTAGATTTATAAATATCCTTCACAAATGTATCTCACCTTATTTCCAATATCCATAATTTTATTTTATCTCATAGACAAACTCATCCTATAAGTTTCTACTATACAATTTTGTATGCATTGTACACTTTTTTTTCACTTTAAATAAAATCATTCATATCAACAAAGTGAATGTTTTAAATCCTTTTAGAATATATTTCATTTTAAATTGTATTGTAGTACAAATACATAACAAACATGGATAGTTTAATATTAAATAGCAATCAAATTCTAGAATATACTCACGCCTTTGAGATAATAACATTCTTTCTTCTTTTGGATGAAAATTTTCATAACCAGTGTATAAATTATATATTCGTAAATTCTTTATTCTCATAATTGACATAGTATAAAATTTTGATATATATAACATATCTTTTCCACTAAAAACAATAAACAAAATAACCACCTAACTTTAACGTCAAAATCCATAATAATCATTGTTTGCACGAAAAATGGGCAAACACCTCCAAGACGTTGTAGTAGGGCTATGAATACTGGTTGCAGTATATAGCTCCCGTTTGATGAATTTTAGTTGTGAGTGTATGTGGTAGAAAATCAATAGTTTGCAATAAAGAATAAATAAAGGACTGAAATTTAAAAAGACATAGAATTTATAGCGGTTCGGCCTGAATGTGCCTACATCCACTATTCCTCTTTTATTATCTCTTTCATATCTCATTACAAGTACAAGCTTTGAATATACATAAACTTGTTGTTAGGACTAAGGATTTTCCCTCTCAAAGTTGTCTGCCATTGTTGATGGAAGCTTCACTATTTTCCATCCATCCCCTTTTATGATGCCACATGCCTAGTATTTATAGAGTGAGGTTGTGAGGAGAGGCAGCTGATACATTGCTTCTAGGCTTTGGTTCAACCTTTCTTCCCTTGAAATATGGTTCTGTTGTTGTTCTACTGCTCTGGGATGCTTGTTGAATACTATTCTGGTAGCTCGCTTCAGTCGCCCATTCTGACCCTTAAATCTTGAATGCCGGAATAATTAAGTTCATTTTTGCGAGTACAAAAAAAATGGATCCAGCCCCAGAAGGACTGGACCAAGTATGTCTGCTGGGTCCAGCCCCAGAAGGGCTGGACCAAGTGAGTCCGGTGGGTCCAGCCCCGGAAGAGCAAGACCAAATGGGGGCGGCCCCGGACCAGGCGGGTCTGGGCCAGGCAGGTCCAGCTTGGGGCTGGACCAGGTTGGTCCGACCCAAGGGTGCCAGACCAGACTGGTCCAGAACAACCGGGCTCGGTGATCCCAGGTAGTTCCTGGTCCGGCACAGGGCCGGACCAGGTGGTCCCTGGTCCGGCATTTGCAGGACCAAGAATATGGTCCTGCATTTGCCGGACCAGGTAGGTCCGGTCTGGGACCGGACCAGGTGTCTGGTCCTAGAGGGCCGGACATGTGCGGGTCCGGCCCTCCTAGGCCGGACTAGGATGTCCGGCCCTGTGGGGTTGGACTTGTGCGAGTCCGGCTCTCGTAGGCCGGACCACGCTGTCCGTCCCTATAGGGCCGGACCTGTGCCGGTCCGGCCCTGCTAGGCCGGACTTTTTGGCCCGACTCTGTTGGGCCGAACGTAGTTGGTCTAACCCTACTGGGCCAGATCCGTGCGGGTCGTCCGGGGCTGTCGGGCCCTACGGGGCCGGACATGTGCGGGTCCGCCTCTGTTGGGCTGTATTTGGCGAGTCCGGCCCTACTGGGCCGGGCTTTGCTGGGTTTGTGCAGACCTGATTTTGTAGGGCAGTTTCTTTGCTAGTTTAGGCGGGGTCGAGCCCTGGCAGAAAGCGGTCTTCGAAGCTCTATTGTCGGACCGTGTTAGGCAAATCAGGGAATGACCATATCTTTCAAACCGTTATTCGGATTGAGACGCGGTTTGGACCGGTGCTCACATCTTGACCTTGCGAACATTTCTAAGCTACTTTGAGTCTATTACAGGACTCTAACAATTTTCCTTTGACTTTTCATATTTAGTATGCGGTGGGCGAGAATGCCCACAACAATCATTTTTCGATGTAGGCTTGTGATGACATTGATATTATAGAAACTCATACCTTTATATTTAAAAAAACTATATTTATGTTCTTTTCATAATAAATCCAACTCTATAATCAATAAATATAAAGTCTCTCTTTAGTTGGTTTTATTTTTTATATATAATGATTTATCAATCAAATTCACTTTTTATTCAAACATTAAATAAAGCATTAAATGCTTTTAACTTGCTTCAATAAATAAGTCATAAATTAATTATATGATTTAACAATTTAAATCTCATCCTTTTAATGCTGGAAACTTCTTAGCAAAAACAATTAAAGTGAATCAATATTTTTATCATATGCTTATATGTTATTTACACTTTTGCACATTTGCAAGTAAATCCCAACTTATAGATTAAATTCATATAATAACTAGATGATTGTTATTTCCTTTTCAACTTAAATAAAAGGCAAATTCTGTTCGTACGCCAAAAATTACCTAACAAACATCATTATTTTGCTAAAAAATATATGACTAAGTTACCCTTCTCTTATTCACATTGTTAGTCATTTTCCTATAACTCATGTAATTAAAACATTAAAATCAATTATATTTGTTCAAATTTATATAATTCTGATGAAGCCGGTAGAATTTAAAATATCAATTAAGACAAATTTCAAAATTTATTACTCTAATTCAATAGTGTTTGAATTTTTTCTCCTAAAATTAGAGTTGATTTTGATGAAACTAAGAATTAAAAAAGGGTTTAAGAAGTTACGATATTAATGCCAAAAATTAAATTTTATTTAGTTAAATTTTGACTAAATTTATTACTAGAATTTTTAGTTTTGTGTAAATGAGTTTTGAGGTTTAAAGAGAGCAAGATGATGAAGATTAAAACAAGAGTAATTTTGTAAAAGTGATGGTTTATGTAAAGTAATTTTTGGTGTATGCTAGTTTAGTATATTTTCTGATATATGTTCAAAGATTATATGTGTATATATAGAACTAGCCTACATAAAAAGTAATTCACATAAATTCATTTGCAAGCTTATCCATTTGGACACATAAATTTTATTATCAGAAAAACAATGACAAATGTTTAAGCAAATGAAGTCATTTGTTAAATTAACAATGTTATATTTGCATGCCTTTATTATCTATAAATGCTGATGTAACTCCTAGAGGTGGAAGGACAAAATTTAAACATTCTTAATTAGTAACTTCATGAAACTTGGTTATAAAAAGATTTGACCACAAAATTTAAGAAGAGAAACAATATTTTGTTTATATTATCCTCCTCTTAAATAAAACATAAAACGAACATAGGTTATTCATTACAAAAGTTTTTTTTTCCTTTAATGTTGATTATAAAATAATCAATGACTATATCATTTAATCAGATTAAAAAAGTTTTACCAATAAATAAAACACATCATTCTAAACTGACACCGAATGCTACCGGTCGACTTATCAACATATGAACACAATAATTAATACTTTTGTAACCTTTTGGATAGCAATAATTTATTTCTTTACACATATCACTGTCACAGAATTATAACAGTCTCATGCTATTAACTTTCATTAAATACTTATATTTTAAATTAATAGCTTAAATAGAAATTAATAAAACATTGCCATCTAGCATTTGTATAAATGAAAAATCTATAATTAGACAAACAAAATTTCATAGAATGTATAATTCTATATCGAGCTTTATTCCAATTATATAATAAAACCTTTTTAATTTCTCAAAATTTTAAAGAAAAAGATCATGACACAAAAGTAATTATTTTTATCATGAATATATATATATATATATATTAATAAAAGAAAATTGTCAATATTTAAATAATGTTGGTATGGCTAACATATTCACCAACCAAAGTCAATTTCAAACCACTTTATTTTCTCGAACTTTTCAACAAAAAAAGGTTATTGTCAAAACTCTTAAATGATTCGAATAAGAAAGTAAAGGGAATTTTTAGAATGTACCATAGCCTTAACTTTTATGTAATGATAGTCGAACCTAGCTCTCCATCTCTAGCAAGTGGCATACGCATATGAGTTGGTACACACTTTGTTGTAACAAAAGAAATCTCCAATGTTATGTGCCTACCAACCCTATTTATACACCACTTCTCCAAGTTATTTAACGATGTAGGACTATTCCAATTCCAAACCGTCATTCCTCCTTGCAACATGCGAGACAACCCTAACAATCTCCCTATTAACTCGCATTCCCTTTAGAGTACTTTGAGAGGATTGCTTGTCTGCATGGCCCAGTTCGCAACCTTCAGCTCTGATACCAATTGTTATCTAATGACAGTCGGAAAAAGCTCCTCATCTCTAGCGCGTAGCGTATGCATATGAGTTGGCACACACTGTAACAGAAGAAATCTCCTTTGTTACGTGCCTACCAACTTGTGCAGTTATAGCGCTTAGCAATTCTATAGCGGTAGAGGTGTAAAAAGTTATAACAAGGATAAAGCGGGGATACGGTAAAAAATAGTGGAGCTGCAGAAAACATCATTAGATATAAAACCAAATATTTAAAGTTAATTTATTCTCATTCTCACATCATTTGTGTAGGAAAACGAAATATTATTTAGTCTTATAAAACAAAAACGAAGAACGTCGTGATTTATGCTATCTAAATTTGGTGACTACAATAAATTTCAGACTTATATTAAACACATGCCATAAAGTTATGTCTTTACCCTAACTTTGTTGATTTATTCTAAAAAATCTAGTCAAATCAATCTTTTTATATTAATATTGCTAAAGCGGGTGATAAAATGGTTTAATTTGGTGGGTGTAGTGGAAAATAGCGGGGCTTAAAGCGGATCTACTATTTAATAGTGCTAAATTGAAAACGGGTAGCGATTGAGGAGCGCTATGTGCTATAGCGAGGGTTTTGTGGAGCTTTAGCGAGGCTTTAACTGCACATCTATCAACCCATATTTATACACCACTTCTCGAAGTTATTTAGCGATATGAGACTATTCTAATTTCAAACCGTCGTTTCTCCTTGCAACATGTGAGACAATCCTAATGTTAACCAACTATATTTGTTATCTTTTTAATGTTTTGAGACTCGCAGATTTGATTCAACTTTGCTCACAATCCCTACTTTACTTCTCTAAATGCATTATTTGTCATGACGGTTCATTCTTTGCTCCAAAACCCAAATAGGTTAATATTTATAAATGATGGATTTAATTTTGCTTTCAAATTGTTGGTGTTGATGGGTAGGAACAATGGAAAAACAAGTGATAAGAGTTGTGTCGTGGACGAGACTATTGCCTTGAAAGCAAAATTCAGTATGACTATGGTGCAATCGATAATTACCGTCAGCTCCCCAAAGTTAACACAACGACCATTCAAACTTGTGCACTCAAGCTTGAAGGATTTGGAGATTTATAGAAGTCTTCAGCTAGCAGTTTTAGGTATATTTGAAGTAAGATTTTATTATGGAGGAACCAATGATGCGAAAGAGATGAAGAAATTGAATTTTTGGTTATTGTGTGTTTCTCAAATCAGAAAGAGGGAATAATTGAAATGGAAGAGAAAATAAATAACTATTTTTCTCTTCCTCAAATGCGTTAGTCTCAGTGAATAGATAGTAAAAAAATAATAACAGACACCCATTAATGCAAAATACAAAAAGTCGGATGAATTAAAAAACTAAGTTCTATCGTAGTTGTCCAACACAAGTATTTGTTTGTCAAGACTAATTTTTTACACATCGGACATGCAGGTCAATGTTCAAAGATTGTTTCTCTCACCGCAACACTTGATAATATTCCATTAACAAATAGGAATCAGTGGGAAGTCGGAAATTCATTTCCCAAAGCCCCACCAATGTCTATTGTTTCATGGAAAAACTAGCGTCGAAATTTTTTTCCAAATAGATTTCCTACGAGGCTCGTAAAGCATTGATCGGTAAATTCCCTATGAGCAATTGTCGCAAACTACCTACACCCTTACCATGCATTTTTCAAAGCATTCCCTATAAATTTAAGACGCGTTACTAACAATTTATTCTATATTTTTTAATTATCAAAATAGATTTTCCCAACGCATCCCCGATATCAACGTGCTGTATATTTAAGAAGAACTCTACTGCAGTAGCTGTCATCAAGCCCACAACAGTCCAATATCAAATATAACCACACAGGGTTTGCCAAATAGGAAATATCAAAAACAAATATCATCACAGGCATCAAGGCCAATTATTTACTACATAAAGATAAATATACCAACATAAAACTTATGCGATAAACATACAAATGCCAAATACAGCAACAAAAATGTCCAAAACTACTTACCATATGTCAATCATCACACAATTTACCATAATCACCATCCCACATGTACGACATATACAATAACATATAATATCCGCATAATAAACACACAATAAACGAAATATATATAAACTCACACATCACGCGATGAGCCACTGTCATCCTTACGTTGTTGCATCTCCCGTATCTCAGACATTAAGTCTATCACCGTCTTCAAGTACTCCTTGATGTAGCTCACCTCGCTCCTCAGACCTTGAATCTCAACATCTTATGTATGAATCTCGATCTTATAAATTCTTCTCTTCTACTCGACCGCGGAACGAACACTATAGGTGTTATCTCTGTATGGTTGTATATATAACAACCAAAATAATATTTGATTATTTATATTATTAATTTAAAAGGTAATTAACTAACATGATAGAATTGATTAAATTTAATTAAGTTTTGAATATTATTACAAGGGGATTGTCAAAACCTGCCACACATGTCAATCTCGAACTCACGGTCATCTCTTCATTCGATATGACCACTCTGAATATGCGGTTTACATCCTCGACGAACACCTCTTGCGCACTATTCTGTATTTTGGAGATGCGACCTTCATGTTTCTTTAGTTCTATATATTTCATACATTTAGTGTCAAATTAATTTTATATATTCAAACAAATAATTTAAGTTAAAACCAAAAAATTTGTATGTATCAAAATTTTTGTAGATGACTTGCATTGAATTCAGAGCAACATACCAACTTGCTTCCAGAGCCATCAAGTGTAGTGACCTTCGCACGTTTCTTCACGTCCTCCCATTTTCGGTACTCTTCAAACTTCTACCATACCTTTGTCGAATACACAAAGGCCTCTTTTTATCTTTCTTCGTGTCAACGACCGTCTACACATACTTCATATATGTCTTCAAGCCCATAACTGATGCATGATAACCATTGGAGTTTTGGATGCCTAGGTGAATTATTCATGTACACGCAACATTCAATTTTTCACTAAACAAGTTCAGAATAAATAAATATGTAACATATGTATGAAACAATATTATTTTACCGCAAAATCATTGAACCGTGCCTTTTTCGTATCATCCTCAACGATACCATGAGTAGGCTAGTAATATGTAATATGAGATTTCAATAAGTTCATGATACATTGGGAGGTAACGTTGGTATTTGAGAACTCAAACCTATTTATGATGATCTGTCATTCGTAACATCTGTAAGCCATGCACAAAAGCACTCGATTCCATAAGTATCATAGACGACGGTTCGTTATGGGTAAGTATTTAAAACGGCATAGAGCATATATGTCGCATCCATACACACACATAAAATCTCGTGAAGGAATAAATATAATATCAATATAAACGCATAACAAGCTAAGTGCACACCATATCAAAGAGATATAAGATTCAAGATAATAATACATTGTGTAAATGGTACTTCAAATCTCATATACAACATGTCTCAAGATAGAAAATAGTCTACATGTCAATATCCCAAGATACTGAATAGATACAATCATAATGATAATAGCTATGGCTCTTTAAGTCACCTCCAGCCAACAAAATCCCCATCCCTAAGTCAATTTACTCAAAGAATAGATAACAAAAGGGACAACAAAGAGAGGGTCGGATATAAAGTCTGGTGAAAGTGAAATATCATCAATCTACATGATAATCAATATGCTACTATATCATGTACAATACCAAATGGAAATATATGAGGTAATGAAATTATACCTATTCAACATATCCTAGGGTGAATTATATATCAATTTAACCCTCCCCTAATCCACATCAATTCTATTGTCAAGTTGATGATCTACCATTCTTCAAATTAGCAATTTAACAATTATCAACAATTCATATAAAATTAGCCTAAATCTCATTATTAACCCCAAATAGATATAATTTATTGCATATCCAACAACATAACCTTTTCGTAGATAAAGCTACTCATCTAATTACCGATTTGATTGAATTTGATGGAAATCTCCAAACATTCCTCCTCCATTTAAATTTTAGTTTATTTTGATTAGATTAGGCTTCCTTTGCTTTCCTTTTCATTTTGATGTTTTATTTGGTGAATTTGGAGTAGATTTTGCGGTGATTCATCATGCTCAAACATGAACTGGTCGCACGTTAGGGATGGTTTATAAATAATCAAATTACCACAAATGGAATGAGAAGTGGGTCCACATAAATGATTGAGACCTCGCAAATAGCAATACTCCTTACCCATATGGAGTTCGGGACCTAAAGGTAATAATTGAGTGAACTGTAAAAAAAGGAAATTTTAGATCTAAGGATCAATGGCAGCATTGGATGAAGAAGGAAGGGATTAAAATGAGAAATATGTGACTTTTTCTCCTGTTAACCATATTCCTAAAATTATACCTCAGCCCTACTTGGGCTTCCGACTCGTTTGACCCAAAAAGTGCGTTATGGTAAATAGTCTGTATCTTCTTCATCTAGTATATATTTTCGCTGTTTTATACATAAATTTAGGGTCGAAAAATCTACTTGAAATAGTGGTAAAATTAGATTTTCCAAATTCCTTAATTTGTAAAAGTTCTATTTTGTATTTTAAAAGTACTAAAATGACGTTTTAAAATCAATTAATTATTTTAGTAAAAATCTGGGGTATTACATTAATTATTCACATATATAAAATGCAGACTCTAATACCAATGCTGGATCCGATGCATTGCCAGAGGGATTAAAAAGGTGAATTTCAAAAATATCTATTTATTAAATCGCACAAGATCTATAAAAAAAATTGATAGTAGTAATTTATCCAAGCAGAGCACTCATTTTTGATGTCTTAAGTTTCGAACCCATGACCTTTAGAAAATATATTTAGAACATTATACCACTAATCAGTTGAACTAGTGATCCTTAACCCACAAGATCCAAGATTTGTCTTCATGTGAATAAAATTTTACTTATAATAAATAAGATTTAGTATTTAATTAATAAAAGTGTGAATAATATTTTAATTTGTTAAATTTATTTAAATATGTATTTTCTTGTTTAACCTTCAAAATAATATCCATTAATAATTTTATTTGAAATTAATTTATTAATTAACTTTAAGTTTAAATTTATATTTTAATATTTTTGATTTTCAAATTCATAATACAAAGATCGGAATAATATAAATGCATAACTATGACAAGGTTATAATGAAAATTTAACCATTGTGTCCTACGGTTAATAAATGTCGATGTGATGAAATGTTGTTAACATAATATCGTAAAGGGAATTACATGTATCATAAAATATTTTATACTTACGCTAGTGCTAACTAAATATTTTTTCGACCATTTAAAATTTATAAAATTACACACACATACACAAAATATGTAGATGATTTAAAATATATATGTAAATATATTATAATAAAATATAATTAATTTAACTATTTAACATTTGTATTTAATTATATATATATATATATTAAAAATATTTTTTTGATTTTAAAACAAATATCAATTTAAATTTTAAAATTTAAAATCCTTAACGTTTTCAATATATATATATATTAATGTGTAATATATATAATTTTTATAATTTGTTGTGGCCATAAGCAAAAATTAATTTTTTTTTTATTTAATAAAAATTGGATCTAAAAATATTTTGAAAAATTCAAACTTATTTATATTTTAAAATAATTAAATTTTAAACTAATCGAATTTTATTTTTTTTGCCGTAAGAATATTGACACAAAATAATTTTTTAAATTGATTTATGCACAAAAATCAACATACATACATGCATATACATATATGTACATATGTGTATATATAATTTTTTTATTAGTCCAGAAGTTAATTTTAAGAAAAGATCTATGTTTTAATATACATACATATATATAATTTTTAACATAAAATAATTTTTTATAACTCAAAATTATATTTGATTTCATTTTAAAAATAATTATGGCCGAAAGCATGTAGAAGTGAATAAGGCTATTTGCAACAATATTTATACAAACATACATAAACACATACATACATACATACATACTTATGGAATCAATGATAATACCCTTCATCGTAGATGTTTCATCGAAAGCCGAACACATCAATTGTTGGTATTTCCTTATGGAGCCTCACGTTTTCCTCCTTAGTTTCAATTTATGAATATAATAATTTGGCTTCACTAATAAGATTTCATGGGTTAGAGAGCTATCAGAAAAGTGTGTTAAAAAAATAAGTGGAGGTTATGCAGTTTATAAAAAAAGAAATGCACCTTTTCCTCCTCCTTTTCCTCTAACCCTAGAAGACCTAGCATAATCTTCCCATTTGAATATGTATGGCTGACCTTGGCATTGACCTAGAATGGTTAATGGCCCATATAGCTCCTCTTTGAATCATTATTTAAACTATTTAATTCTAGCTCCTTAACCAATTGAATAGATATACAACTTTATACATCGTTCAGACTAGTTTTAAGCTTCAAATAAATAATTAAAAATGTCATAAAATATTAGTACAGCATTTGCTTTAATTTATTGTTAATTTATAACATTTACAAGTTAAATTTTCTATCAGTCGAATTCAGAAATTTAAATACCGAAGCCAGTACAGATTTTTGCTAAAGTACGGTATTAGACAAAATTCAATTCTCACGGATCATTTAGGCAAAATCCTAATTCTAATCTATAATAAGTTCATCTAGTAATGATATTTTGTACCCATATTCTTTTCATCATCACTATATCAATTAGATATTTAGATTTTGATCTAAGATCAATAACTCTATTTATAAATATATTTAATAGCATAGTCAAATTTAAAGTTCTTGATTCAATCTGATAATATTTATCGATTAACTGATTTACTCTAGGTAGAGACTTCTACATCGAATACTAATTACGGTGATACTAATATTCTATAACGAGGCAGAAAAATCCTCGTTTTGTAGTGTTTCACTTCAGCTAGTTCAATATATACCCAACAATGGCTGTAACAAGGTCGTCATGCTAAGTATTTAAACATAATCAAAGTATATCCTGGCTACGTAAGATTGATAATACCGAACTCAAAAGACTATTTGTACGTTATTACCATAAAATCTTCAATTTTGACTTAGTAATATTAACCTATAGTTGTTTGCGCCAAAATTGGTCACAAACCCCAAATGTCGTGAAAGCACCAGTGTATGAATACAGTTCAGCAATATTCAAACACAAATCTCAAATCTAAGCGAAGCAGACAATTATAAAATGAAGAATAATAAACAGAACACAAGGTTTATAGTGGTTCGGCGATCTTTCCTACGTCCACTTTGAAGTTTTATCGTTTTATTGCTCGATACTTGAAGATTAAAACTTTTTATCATCTAATACAGCAGGTCTTATGATTAAAATTCGAAATCAATGGCAGCAATGGAGTTCTGGAATGATTCTGGCAGAGTCCGGGCGCTCTTTTACTCTATAAATTCTCCGACCTCTTTTCTGAATGACCAGGGGCTCTATTTATAGGCATAGGGAGTTGAGATCCCGCTGAAAACCTGGTAGACCACTTCTGGCACGTGAGGGGCCCACATCTACGGCTTCAGGAAATCTGGGCCCACGTCAGGATCGATTCGAAGCACTCGTTCGAATCGATCAAGAAATTATCCAATTGAGACAAAATTTGGTGTGGACATTCTTTAACATGTATGTAAGCTCCGGTAAAATTTTCATAGCATTTTGACTTTTAGATCTCGAGATATCATCGATTCGAAATGGTGATCTTCGTCGTATTGCTTCGTTCGAATAGATTCTGTTCGAATCGATAGGGTCGAATCGATATGCTTGCGCGTGAGGATGTTGACGTGGCGCGCGCTTCCCGGGTTGATCCAGCATTATCTCCGAGTTTATTGGGTCGACTCCACGTTTTTCGCTGCTTCGACTTGGTGGATACGAGGGAAACGATTCGAGGCAAGGTGCGTTCGTATCGATCGTGGCCTATAACGGTTGATCGATACGAAGCCATCTCAACCGGATGGATTCGAAGTATAGTGGCTTCGTGGATTCGAAGCGTTCCGAATGACTTTGGTCTCATCGATTCGAAGGGCTTTAATCTGATGGATACGAGCCAATGACCCCTGATGGATTTGAAGCGGCCCATCCTGACCGATTCGAACGAGTGCTTGTGGTTGCGAATTGGATGGATTCGAACCAAAGGATATGAACAGAGGCCGATCGATTCGAACGTAGGCCTGGCTTATGGATTCGAACACATGCTTCTGCCTATGGATTCGAACTCAAGGCCATGTCCTCATCTTGCATCGATTATATCTTGAGCATACGAACTCGGATTGACTTGAAACTTGGAACGTTGGTTTGCATGGCTTTACTTGTCATGTCTTATCAATTGTAGCCTGATCCGGACTTGGACAAAATTCATCGATATCCACGGTGAACTTGTGATGTAACCATCCTACAGGATGGACTGTCATTGATTTCTAGTCAATTTCTTGGTGTCACGGCCTTGCCAAAAGGCGGGATAACATTTGCCCCCCAAAACATGCCTTGCAATAGGAAGGTGTGTTTTGTAGTTCCATAAGCTGGATGTTCATATCCTATCATCGACCTGTAAAGAACTTGATAGTCTTTCCTGACCAAGAATGACGATCGTTCGCGACCGTATGTCATCTGAGGTAATATGGGACCTTTCGAGGTCGGATGCCGTTCGCGGCAAATAACGAAATGGGACCGTTCGTGGTCGGATGTCGTTCTAGACGAGTTGTGACCATTCGCGATCGAGTGTCATTCTAGACGAATTATGATGGATTGTGACCGTTCGTGGTCGTATGATGCACGAGATAAAATGTGATCGTTCGCGATCGAATGCCGCACGAGGCAGGATGTGATCGTTTGCGATCGAATGTCATACTGGGTGAATTGTGACCGTTCATGGTCGGGTGCCGCATGAGGCAGAGTGTGATCGTTCGCGATCGAATGTTACACTAGATGAAGTGTGACCATTCGCGGTCGGGTGCCATACGAGGCAGATTGTGACCGTTCGAGGTCGGGTGCCGTACGAGGCATATCGTGACCGTTCGAGGTCGGGTGCCGTTCGAGGCTAATGGTGACCGTTCGAGGTCGGGTGCCGTTCGAGGCGAATGAGTGTGCCCGGGGAGGACTTAGTATTATCGATGTCAGGTTCACGTTCGGGTGAATTTCTGAATCAGCGATTGTGGCGGTTCGTCGCCATACAAGGTGTGCTTGTGGACCGTTCGCGATCCAAAGCATACGCGAATAACTTCTTCTACAGAATTGCAAATATCAAATTAACGTTCACATGAATTCCATAACAGAAATGTCCAGACAAACAAAGTCTAAATGTCCAAATCAACATGAAACAAAAGCAAAGCAAGGATGTCAAAGTGTAAATTCTCATTACGAAATGGTCAATAATCATTCAGAGCATGTCTGTGGATCGTTCGCGATCTCATACATGTGTAAATGGTGTGGTGGTGTTAGTGAGAAGTTTACGACTCGTTCATCGTTATTTAAATCAATTGATAACCATAAGGTGCCCCGGCTCAGGGTTACCCCTAGCTGATGTAGATGGTGGCCGCTCTGGTTCCACCGTTGGAGCTCGCCTTCTCACATACTGAAGTAGCCTACCGTTCCTGATATGCCCTTCTACCTCATCCTTTAGGTGTCTACAGTCATTTGTGCTATGTCCATTCAGCTCGTGGAATAAGCAATATTTGTCTGGTTTTCTCTCGTCGGTAGTTGGATCTCGTCGCATTGGTCTACGATAGGCGACTTGTTCTCGGGTGTCTTGGTAGATTCGCTCCAAACCCTCGTTCAATTCTGAATAGGTGGTAAATCACGGCTCCCTCCGTTGCCGCTTTGACCTGTCATCATTTTCTTCAGCCTTTCGCTTTCCTTTACCAGTCTCTGCACCTTTTCCAGGTGAATTACCGCCTCTAACTGCATAAACATCGATTTCTTCTTTTCTCTCCGTACGAGCATCCTCTAATCGCAAAAAAAATTCGGCTTAATGATAAAACTCTCCCAGGTCCGTAGGTGGATCCTTAGTTAGTGAATTCTTGAACTCCGTGCCATTAGATATTCCAAATACAGCTGCCATCATGACCATAGACGGATCTGGCCGATCCACTGACGCTGCTACCGCATTGAATCGCGTCAGAAAATTCCTCAAAGACTCCCCAGCTTTCTGCTTTAGAGTCGCTAAACTCATCACGTTCTTGGGTCTCGAAATATGAACCCTGAATTGTCTCATAAACCTTTCTGTCAAATCTGTCCAAGTCCCAATAGAGCTACTCTCCAGTTGTCTAAGCCATAGCGCTACAATGTCCGACAAAACAATGGAAAGCATCGGGCCATGACTTCCTGTGATGCCCCCAGCACTTCCATGTGCCTCATATACTTCGTTAGATGGACCGCTGGATCTGTCCGCCCATCATACATTTCCACCGATGGTAGCTTGAAGTTTGGTGGATTCCTGGCCTGCCTGATCGTAGGAGTAAAGGGACTCCTATGTACATCCTCCAGATCTCTATTGACTAGTCCGCCTCTCATGGCCCGTCTGACCATCTCTACCAACCTGTCGTTGTCGTCAGGCTGTGATCTTTGAGTGTCACCTTCGTTCTGCCCCCCTGGTTGAGCGTTCATCCCTCTATTGCCACCAGGTTGCTCGGATGTCCCTGAATCTCTTCCCAGGATTGGATCAACATGCTCTAAGTGTGTGCCCCCCAGCTCTGGCGCTGCGCCAGATGGTCCTGCTCCGTTCTGGACTCTGGTTGTTCCTTGATTTTGCGCTCCAAGTTGTCCAATCTGTTGAAGCAAATTCTGGATCATTTCCTCCTGTCTCTTCATCATTGTCTCCATCTCATCCCTGGTGATGAAGATCGATGCTTGGTTTGCCCCCAAGGAAGCCTCTTGACTCCCTTCATGCTGACTTTGCTCTGGCCTTTGTCTTTTACTAGTTTGTCTTGTCATGATTCTTCGGATCTAAATCTCTTAGCCTTCTGATTCAACTTTCAAATGATAGGACTCCTGAATTAGCGCTCTCAGTGAAAGCACCAAAATGTTTGCGCCAAAATTGGTCACAAACCCCAAATGTCGTGAAAGCACCAGTGTATGAATACAGTTCAGCAATATTCAAACACAAATCTCAAATCTAAGCGAAGCAGACAATTATAAAATGAAGAATAATAAACAGAACACAAGGTTTATAGTGGTTCGGCGATCTTGCCTACATCCACTTTGAAGTTTTATCATTTTATTGCTCGATACATGAAGATTACAACTTTTTATCGTCTAATACAGCAGGTCTTATGATTAAAATTTGAAATCAATGGCAGCAATGGAGTTCTGGAATGATTCTGGCAGAGTCCGGGCGCTCTTTTACTCTATAAATTCTCCGACCTCTTTTCTGAATGACCAGGGGCTCTATTTATAGGCGTAGGGAGCTGAGATCCCACTGAAAACCTGGTAGACCACTTCTGGCACGTGAGGGGGCCCACATGTACGGCTTCAGGAAATCTGGGCCCATGTCAGGATCGATTCGAAGCACTCGTTCGAATCGATCAAGAAATTATCCAATTGAGACGAAATTTGGTGTGGACATTCTTTAACATGTATGTAAGCTCCTGTGAAAATTTCATAGCATTTTGACTTGTAGATCTCGAGATATCATCGATTCGAAATGGTGATCTTCGTCGTATTGCGTCGTTCGAATCGATCCTGTTCGAATCGATAGGGTCGAATCGATATGCTTGCGCGTGAGGATGTTAACGTGGCGCGCGCTTCCCGGGTTGATCCAGTTTTATCTCCGAGTTTACTGGGTTGACTCCACGTTTTTCGCTGCTTCAACTTGGTGGATACGAGGGAGGATTCAAGGCAAGGTGTGTTCATATCGATCGTGGCCTATAACGGTTGATCGATACGAAGCCGTCTCAACCGGATGGATTCGAAGTATAGTGGCTTCGTGGATTCGAAGCGTTCCGAATGACTTTGGTCTCATCGATTCGAAGGGCTTTAATCTGATGGATACGAGCCAATGACCCTTGATGGATTTGAAGCGGTCCATCCTCACCGATTCGAACGAGTGCTTGTGGTTGCGAACTGGATGGATTCGAACCGAAGGATACGAACAGAGGCCGATTGATTCGAATGTAGGCCTGGCTTATGGATTCGAACACATGCTTCTGCCTATGGATTCGAACTCAAGGCCATGTCCTCATCTTGCATCGATTATATCTTGAGCATATGAACTCAGATTGACTTGAAACTTGGAATGTTGGTTTGCATGGCTTTACTTGTCATGTCTTATCAATTGTAGCCTGATCCGGACTCGGACAAAATCATCGATATCCACGGTGAACTTGTGATGTAACCGTCCTACAGGATGGACTGTCATTGATTTCTAGTCAATTTCTTGGTGTCGCGGCCTTGCCAAAAGGCGGGATAACAATAGTAGAATTTTTGTGATCATTTCAAACAATCGCAAGTACGTAACCCAATTGTGTCTTCCAATGGTCATGAGTAAATCATCATCCATAGCATGAAGATCATAACGTACACTAGTCTCATTGGATGTATCTGTATCTTTGTCTCGATAGACCTTGACTAGAAACATTTAAGGAGTTGGTATTTCTTATATTGATTCAAAACTTATGGTTGTGAATACATTCATAACTACGGTTGATAAAGCATTACCCCTAAGGATTTTATACTTATATATGTTTAATGTAATCAATTCATTTTTAGGATTTTTATTGCGCCAACCTAATAAAAGGATAAAAATATGAGGAAGGCTATCTTAGAATCTTATATCATCCAAGTACAAAGGGATAATATTGGATGAAAATAATAATATTTGAAGATAAACAATGGTGAAGATAGTTCTAAGACACTAAGAAATCAAGAGAACCAATACACAAGATTCCACCCAATAACCATTTATATTGATTCTCATAAACAATTGTTTACAATTAATCCACCAAATAAAAGTAAACAAAATAAAAATAGAATCAATAACCTAAGTGAGAAGGGGTCTTGATCTCTATAACAATGACTTCTTAATGTTTGGAGAAGAAAAACAAAGATGGAAGAAGAGGAAAACACCAAATATTTTTCCACACGTTTTCACTCTCTCTTCTAGGATCTATTTATAACAATCAATTACTTAATGCCCAAGTTAATATTATATAGCAAAAAATAAAATGGTCAGCCAATTAGAGGGAGAAATAAACACAATCAAATATGTCTATTAATTAAGGGAAACCAAATTTTTTTTCTTTCTTTTGTATTTTTATTTCCTTCTAAATGTGATTTTATATCACTAAAAATTTAACACTTCACCTTGATGCAAAATCACATATCTCCAATATATACTCAATCTCCACCTTCAACCAAAACGGCTCTTCAAAGCAAAAAATAAAAGAATGATTCATCGAATAAAACACAAAAGCCAAACATCTTCAGATCAATCACCACTCTCTTCTTCTCAATCTCACCAAATCACAAACTGCTACCACCGCCTACAAGTAATACATCCCCCAATATGAGATACACCACACGATTTTGGACTAGACTCTTTAACTGTCTCTCGCTTTTTATTACGGACCACACGACCAACCAATCTATAAAGATTTCCATCATTTAGTACCCCTCTCATCAACAATATTATCAGCCTTCTTCACTCTCAAAACTCCACCTCGAGTCTCATAAGTGCAACCACGATGGTCCAACTGATCAAAAGAAATGAGATTGTGCGAACTAGTTGGAACATCCCCTACGCTTGAGACTTCTATAACCACAACATCATGCATATGAAACCGAATAGATCCAAAACTATAAACTGGTAGCTCTACTCCATTGGCGGTCCTAATCATGTCGACTGTAACTCCCCTAATTTTTTTTAACATTATTCAGGAGATTTAATTAGATTAAATAAACAGAATAATGTGTGGCATGAAAAGGAGATGAGATTTGATAATTAATTGGGTTAGGCCTTGACTAATCAACATATAAGATTATTTTAACTTAAACATAAGTAGGAGGATTTATGGGAGGGGCAAAATAGGAAGAAGCTTCATTTCCTAAACGTAAACCCTTACACCCTCGTATGCTTACTCATTTTTATATCCATACAAAACATAAACAAAGTAGGGGCTATTACTAAAGCTTTTAAAGGAAGAAAAGTTAGAGAATCAAGTTAAAGCTAAGAGGAATCAAATCAACAACTCAAATCTCAACTCTTTTACTCAAAACAAGGTGAATAATAGTATCCATCTAATTTATATGTGTTAAATTTCTAATTTTTGTTGTATTCCACATTGTTTGATGATGATAGGGTTGATTTTACCATTGTTGCATGAATGGTGATTTATTGAAATTTTTATGAAATTTTTATGATAGGTTTCAAGGGAAAAACCTTAGTGAATGACCTTCAAACGACTTAAATTTTGGGTATATTATGTAATACATAATCTTTAAGATGGGGTTTTAATTTCATAATTTTCGAAATTAATAGAATTATTTTATGAATTTCCTAAGGTGAAAAGGGCATTTATTTTGGATTTTAATTATTAAAAATAATAAAACAATGAATTTTGCTTCAAAATTTTTATGTGGTAAATAAAATGTTATTTCAGATTTTTGGTGAATTTTTGGGATTTTTTCCAAGTGTTTTTGATTTATTATGAATTTTCTAAGCTAGAAAAGCTTAATAGTTATATTAAAATAATAATAAATGTTGAAGGGTTGCAAATAATTTAAAATGATTAAAATCTGAAGTATGTCAGTTTTTCTGAAAAGAAAGTGGCTAAAGAAGTCACCACCCAATAGAATTTGACAAAAAATAGGAGTTAGTGAAAAGAATATACTTTATTTAGCAAAATAGCAGTTTTTACGTTAATTACGAATCTGCCACAGAACCCCCTTTCTCCCATGTCGGTGGAACCCCCTTTCTTCCATTTTGGTGGAACCCCCTTTCTCCCATATCGGAGGAACCCCCTTCCTCCAATGTTGGTGGAACCCCCTTCCTCCCATGTCGGAGGAACCCCCTTCCTCCCATGTCGGAGGAGCCCCCTTCCTCCCATGTCGATGGAATCCCATTTCGACCGTGACATAGAACCCCCTTTCTCCTATGTCGGTGGAACCCCCTTTCTCCCATGTTGGATAAACTCCCTTTTTCCAATATCGGCGGAACCCCCTTTCTACAATGTCGGAGGAACCTCGTTTCTCCCATGTCGGTGGAACCCCCTTTATTCCATGTCGGTGGAACCCCCTTTCTCCCTTTCTCCAATGTCGATGGAACCTCCTTTCTCCAATGTTGGTGGAACCTCTTTCTCCACTGTTGGGTGGAACCCTCTTTTGCCATTATTGCTTTAGTACCCTTTCACCGACTATATTTTCAAAACTTAAAACGTGTATAATTTTTTAACCGTAAGTCCTTTTCTCTATTATGACCACTCTACGAAAAGAGAAACCATCATTTGGAAGTGATGGAATAGTTTAGATACCCTAATTCTACACCTATAAAAAGTTATAGTCCATGAAAACTATGCCTTGAGAAATGTTATTGGCAGGGGCCTCATGCCAGGAATAGGTTATTGATAGAGATCAATAGGTTCATAGTTAGTCCATAAAAACTATGACCTGAGAGATGTTATTGGAGAATCTAGTAGGCTCATAGTCAGCCCATGAAAACTATGATTGGATGATGTTATTGGTTGACACCAATAGGTTCTTAGTAATACCATAAAAACTATGAAACCGGACAGATAGTCCGTAAGCTTGGAATAGGTTATCAATTAGCCCATTAAAACTAATAGGGTAATAGTGACCCTAGAAACTATAACTTGAGATAGATAGTCAGATGAATGGGGATAGGAAATCCAGGATATATTGTATAATTTCATATCATCATATTATGTTATGTTTTAACCATTGTGGATGTAGGTGCACAGTATATGGTTAATTAGTTTTCGGTTAAGGTACCGGCGAGGGGAAAACCCGTTCCGCTCAACAACGTGGTCTCGCTAGATATCTATTTGGTTCGAGATGGTATATTATTATTCACACCAGACTTTTTGTCCAACTCGAAGTTTACATTTTTCCCCTTAAACTCTCGGGTGCTAAAAATTAATTTGAGTAGGCCGAGGGTAAGGGTTTTCAGGTTATTAGTTGATGAATAAGCATCCAGAAATGTGCAGGAGGCAAGTTAGCTATCTAGGAGATTCTATCTATTGCCCGCTATGTTATTTGGATGTAAGGAAAAATTTGTGTAATTGCCTATATTTAGACTCTGACCAACCAAAGAGGCATATTCATATGTCGGTTTTGCGTATTTTGTAATAAATTGTAATTTCTCTGAACGTGGCTTACGTATGGGTTTATATAATGAATCTAAAATGCTATTTGTAATGAAATGAGAAACTTGTTTTAAATTGAGTTTACATTTTTTTTCATATTCACGTGTTTCTGGTATATCAATGTATCTAACATTATCGCATTTTGTCACCGAAAATTAATAGCTATGGATGACTGCAGCATCCGTAGCAGTTAGTTTTAGGCCTCCAAATGGGGGTTGTTACAAGTTGGTATCAAAGCATAGGTTTATGTAAATTTAAAAGAAATTTGAACCTAAAGATTTTCAAAACATAACCCAATGAATCAGAGAATGAGACCGGGGTTTGGGTTAATGCTATTGTAACATATTTGCATTTGTTATATATATATATATATTAGTATGTATTCCCCTTTTATCTTAGATCGTTCTTCTATATCTTACTAAGTCTCGTATGTAGATGTACGAGAAAGGAAGATATGGAGGCAGGAAACGGAAGAGGAAGTCTAGGTGGAAGAAGCACCGCAACTAATGGAAATGCTCGAACCAATACTAGGAGGAATCTGGATTGACAGGCAAATGCTAATCCAAACGCAAATGACAACATAGGTACTGGAACCCCTCCCATAGATATAGGGATGATGTATCAGTTCTTCTTCAATCTAATGCAGCTGGAGAAGCTAAGGAGTAGTTGGGGGAAATGATGTGAATGTTGGGGGAGCAAATTCTATGGCCCCAGTTGGCAATAACTATGCCAAGCTGAGCAGGGATTATATCAGTCTTGGTGGGAAGCCGTTTTTTGGAATAGAGGATGTTGTCGAAGTAGAAAACTAGTTATTGCACTGTGAAAGAATTTTCGCTGACTTGGGATTAGATGATGAACAGAAAAGAAGACTTGCTTCTAGACAGTTGCAGGGAGCATCATTATACTGGTGGAATGGGGTTACTGTTGGAGTACATGAAGAAGAATTAACTTGGGTCGAGTTTCGAAGGAGATTCTAAGAGACGTTTCTATCTGAAGTGGAAAAGTTGGCATTGATGAGGAAGTTTATGTATATAGAGCAGGGGGAGATGTCGGTAATCTAACATGCCACAAAATTTGATGAGCTGTCCAGATACAGATACGCCATCATTGACACCGTCATTAAGAGAAATGAAAAGTTTATTCGAGGACTGAAGCCAAAGATTGCCAGGGCAACCGTGCCACTCCTCTGTGACCCAAGCAATGTTGTAGTGGAGATGGCCATCAGGAATGAAGAGATGCTCTCTATGTTTAGTAAGGGGAAGTTAGTTGAGGTTCAAGAACCCCAGGGAAAGAAGAGAAAGTTCTTTAAACGAAAAGGAGCTCAGAAAGGAGGAGGAGCCAAGAAAGGGAAGGTCGATGTAGTTTGCTACAAGTGCGACAAGAAAGGACATTTTTCTCATGAACGTCGAACTAGAAAAGGGAAGAAGGTTTCAGATAAGAAAGAAGTGAAGTGCTAAAATTGTGACCAGATCGGGCATTACATGAATCAATGCCTAGAACCGGTTAGAGCAAACAAGGGAAAAGTTTTTGCCTTAGAACCATCTTCTTCCAGACCAACAATAGTTGAGAAGGGGAAACCCGTGATGGAAGGTACGCTTTTGATTCATAGTATACCAGTTAGGCTACTATTTGATACTGGTGCATCGCATTCATTTATATGTCAGTGTTTGGTAGATAAGTTATGTTTAGAACCATCATACCTACTTACTTCCTTAAGGGTTGTGAATCCAATAGGAGGGTATGCAACTCTGGAAATGAGATGTGACCAGTTAGAACAACTTGTTAGGTCATAAGTTTGCATGTAGTTTGTATGATTTTGATTTTCGGGGTTTCGGGATCGTATGGGTATGGATTGGTTAGATAGATACGATGCAAGGGTATTTTGCTGGGATGGGGAAATATGGTTGAGACACCCTGATAGCCGTAACCGAATTATATACTCGGTAGAGAAGGTAGACTCAAGTGCTTGTGCTTTGTTGAATGCAATGGAAGCAAAAGAAGAATTAAATCGGGTGTTGGTAGGAAAAGAGTTTGCAGATTTTTTTGAGCCAATGTCAGGACTACCGCCAAAGCAAGTTATCGAGTTTCGGATAGAACTTGTGCCAGGGGTAAAACCTGTAAGAAGACCACCTAGCCGGATGACACCTACTGAGATGAAAGAGCTAAAGGTGTAGCTAGTGGACTTGAAAGGGAAGAGCTTTATTAGGCCAAGCAGTTCTCCTTGGGGAGCGTCTATGGTATTCGTGAAGAAGCCAGATGGATCTCTAAGGTTGTGTATTGACTACCGCAAGTTGAACGAAAGAAAGATCAAGAATAAGTATCTTTTTCCAAAAATCAATGATTTTTTCGATCAGTTGAATGGAGCTAGAGTGTTCTCTCAGTTGGATTTGGCAACAGGGTTCCATCAGCTAAGAGTGGCGGAGGATAGTATTCTGTTAACGGCGTTGAGGACCAGATACGGGTCATGTGAGTGGTTGGTGATACTATTTGGGTTAATGAATGCACCGGCTTTCTTCATGGATATTATGAACTGGGTTTTCCGAGAGAACTTGGATAGGTTCGTATTGGTATTCATAGATGACATCTTAATATACTCTAAGGATGAACGAGAGCATGAAGTTCATCTTAGGGTGGTGCTTGAGACGCTAAGGCAGCATCAACTGAAAGCGAAGTTTTCAAAGTGTCATTCCTAGAAGAAAGAAGTTAAGTTTCTTGGTCACGTGGTTTTAGAGAAGGGTTCGTCATTTGATCCGGATAAGATCGAAACAGTTAACAAATGGAAGAGACTAGAGACGGTGACTGAGATCAGAAGTTTTCTCAGGCTTGCTGGTTACTACCAGAGGTTTATTAAGGATTTCTTGTGGATAGCAGTGCTTTTGACTAGGCTGACCAGGAAGGATGTGAAGTTTTCTTGGTCTGGAAAATGTGAGGAAGCATTCCTTAAGTTAAAGCATTTATTGACTGATGCACCTGTGTTAGTAGTTCCAAACGGGAATCAAGGATTAACAGTGTATACCGATGCATGTGGAACCGAATTAGGAGCTGTGTTGATGCAAAAGGATAAGGTCATTGCCTATGCCTCTCGACAACTTAGACCCCATGAAGTGAGATACCCTACTCATGATTTAGAGTTGGCTGTGGTAATCTTCACATTGAAATATGGAGACGCTATCTTTTCGGAGAGAGATTCGAGTTATATACCGATCATAAGTCCTTAAGATACCTATTCTCTCAGAAGGAGTTAAATATGAGATAGCAGAGGTGGCTGGATTTATTAGTAGCTTACGACTTTAGTATAGAGTATACGCCGAGGAAAGGTAACAAGGTTGCGGATGCACTTAGCTAGAAACATCAGAATGTGGTATTAGGCATGTTGGCCGAATGGAAGGATCTTGAGGCATTGACTACGTGCAGTGTGCAGTTAAGATCTACCGCTAGTTCTAGTCAGAGTACGGCCATGTTGTCCGGCTTGAATGTTCGACCGAGATTGATCGAAAGGATTGCATCTAAGAAGAAAGATGACCCCGTGTTAGCTGAGAAGATTAGAAGGCTAGAGGTCAGAATTGAGATTGATGATCTGAAGGATTTTATTCTTGACTAGAGAGGGTGGTTGAGAAAGAAGGGACGATTGTGTGTCCCGAATGTAGAAAACCTAATGAATGAGGTCCTTAGAGAATGTCATCGATCAAATTTTACGATTCATCCTGGGGGGACCAAGATGTATCAGGATATGAAGAGGAATTTCTACTTGGAAGGTATGAAGAGGGATGTTGGCTTGTGGGTAAAGCAGTGTGTGAACTGTCAACAAGTGAATGCCGAACATCAGAAGCCGAGTGGGTTGCTTCAACCTTTGAAGATACCAGTTTAGAAATGGGATTCGATATCCATGGATTTTATAGACGGGTTACCAAAATCAAACCGAGGAAATGAAAGTATATGGGTCATAGTAGATAGGTTGACCAAGAGTGCCCATTTCATTCCAGTCAAATCAACCAGGACGACACCTGTTCTGGCTAAATTGTTTATGAAGAATATAGTTAGATTACATAGGATTCCTAATAGCATAGTCAATGACAGAGATGCCTTATTCACAAGTGAATTCTAGAAGAGTCTACAAGGAATGTTGGGAACCGAGCTTAAGATGAATACCTCTTATCGCCCACAGACGGATGGGCAGATAGAGAGACTCAATAAGGTGCTTGAGGATCTATTAAGAGTTTATGTATTAGATTTTGGTGGGTCGTGGGAAGACCATTTGCACTTGGTTGAGTTTTCCCATAATAATAGCTACCAGGCTAGTATAAGGATGACACCATTCGAAGCTTTATATGGAAGGCCATTCAAATCACCAGCATGTTGGTTAGAGTCCGGAGACAGATTGGTCCTTAGTCCAGATATGGTGAGAGAAGCAACAGAGAAGATGGAGTTGATCCGAGGTAGGATGAAGTAAGCTCGGTCTAGACAAAAGAGTTACGTAGATAAGAGGCGTAAGGACCTAGAGTTCTCAGTTGGAGATAGGGTTTTCATTAATGTATCACCGATGAAGAGTGTGGTACGATTTGGAAAGTAAGGGAACCTAGCCCCGAGATATGTTGGACCGTTCCCAGTCATAGAGAGGATCAGAAAGCTTGCATGCAGAGTAGAGTTACTGAGCAGTTTGACAAGTGTCCATAATGTGTTTCATATGTCTCATCTTCGTAAGTATGTACATGATCCTGAGACTACTATCCCTCCGACTGCATTGGAAGACTTAATAGTAGAACTAGATCTGGCTTTTGTTAGGCAACTAGTTCGGGTTGTAGCGAGAGATGAGAAGAGGTTAAGAAACAAGATGGTTAAGTTAGTAAAAGTTTAGTGGAGCGACAACGAGTATGACTATACTTGGAAAACAGAAGACATGATTAGGGATACTTATCCTAGGCTGTTATGAGGGTATGTTCTATATTTGTTTTATATAGACTTTTGACTGGTGGGATATATTTGCTTTGTTGGCATGATTAATATGCTTGTTTGTAGTCCCTATTGAATTTCGAGGACCAAATTCTTTAAGGGGGGAGCATGTAACACCCCTAATTTTTCTTTAACATTATTCAGAGATTTAATTAGATTAATTGAACAGAATAATGTGTGGTGTGAAAAGGAGATGAGATTTGATAATTAACAGGGTTAGGCCTTAACTAATCAACATATAAGATTGTTTTAAGTTAAACATAAGCAGGAAGATTTATGAGAGGGGCGAAATAGGAATAAGCTTCATTTCCTAAACATAAACCCTTTCACCCTCATATTCTTATTCATTTTTACATCCATACAAAACATAAACAAAGTATAGGCCATTGCTAAAGCTTTTAAAGGAAGAGAAGATAGAGAATCAAGTTAAACCTAAGCGGAATCAAATCAATAACTCAAATCTAAACTTTTTTTTATCAGAAACAAGGTGAATAATAGTATCCATCTAATTGATATGTGTTAAATTTTGGATTTTTGATGTATTCCGTATTGTTAGATGATGATAGGGTTGATTTTACCAATGTTTGCATGAATGGTGATTTATTGGAATTTTTATGAAATTATTATGATAGGTTTCAAGAGAAAAACCTTAGTGAATAACCTCCAAACGACTTAATTTTGGATATGTTGTGTAATACATAAGCTTGGAGGTGTATTTTTAATTTCATAATTTTCAGAATTAATACGAATATTTTATGAATTTCCTATGGTGAAAATGGCATTTATTTTGGATTTTAATTATTAAAAATAATAAAATAACAAATTTTTCTCTGAAATTTTTATGTGGTAAATAAAATGTTATTTTAGATTTTTAGTGAATTTTTGGGATTTTTCCCAAGTGGTTACAAATAATTTAAAATTATTAAAATCTGAACTATGTTAGTTTTATGAAAGGAAAGGGGTTAAAGAATTCACCACCGAATAGAAATTTGACAAAGATTAGGAGTTGGTGAAAATAATATACTTTATTTAGCAAAATAGCAGTTTTACGTTAATTACGAATCTGCCACTAAACTCCCTTTTCTCCAATGTCGGTGGAACCCCCTTTCACCAATGACATAGGAACCCCCTCTCCGATGTCGGTGGAACCCCCTCTCTCCCATGTCGGTGGAACCCCCTCTCTCCCATGACGGTGGAACACCCTCCCCCCGTCCTCCCCCTACCCCCCGGCCTCCAATGTCGAAGGAACCCCCCCTGCTTCTCCCATGTCAGTGGAACCTCCTTTCTCCCATGTCGGTAGAACCCCTTTTTCCACAATTGGGTGGAACCCCCTTTTGCCACTGTTGCTTTAGTACCATTTCACCAACTATGTTTCCAAAATTTAAAACATGTGTAACTTTTTAACCCTAAGTCCATTTATCTGTTATAACCACTCTACGGAAAGGAAAACCATCATTCGAAAGCAATGGAATAGATTAGATACCCTAATTCTACACCTATAAAAAGTTATAGCCCATGAAAACTATGCCTTGAGAAATGTTATTGGCAGAGGCCAATAGGTTCTTAGTTATCGCATGAAAACTATGTCCGAAAGAGGTTATTGATAGAGATCAATAGGTTCATATTTAGCCCATGAAAACTATGACATGAGAGATGTTATTAGAGAATCCAATAGGTTTATAGTCAGCCCAAGAAAACTATGATTGGATGATATTATTGGTAGACACCAGTAGGTTCTTAGTAATCCCATGAAAACTATGAAACATGACAAATAGTCCGTAAGCTTGGAGCAGGTTATTGGTTAGCTCATGAAAACTAATAGGGTAATAGTGACCCTAGAAACTATAACTTGAGACAGATAGTCAGATGAATGTGGATATGAAACCCAAGATATATTGTATAATTGCATATATTATATTATGTTATGTTTTAACCATTGTGGATGTAGGTTGTAACATCCCCCAATTGGAGGCCTAAAACTAATGGCTACATATGCTGCAGTCATCCATAATTATTAATACTCGGTGACCAAATACGATAGTGTTAGATACATTGATATAATAGTAACACATATATGTGGAAAAATTTTAAAATCATTAAACAACTTTAACATTCCATTCCAAATCATTTTAAATTCATTACATAATCTCAGATTCGAGAATCACGTTCAGCAAAATTATAGTTATTACAACATATGCCAAGAGCGACATATGAAGATGCCCTTTAGATGATCAGAGTATATACACATCTAGGAAATTAAACAACTTTTCCTTTACAACAAACACAGCAGAATCAAAATAGAAAAGAACTCCTACTAGCTATCCTGCCTCCTGCACGTCTCCGGAAGCTTATTCGTCTAAGGGGAACCTGAATACTCAAAATTAATTGAGCACCCAAGAGTTTAAGAGGAAAACATAAACTTCGACTCAGACATAAAGCCTGGTATAAATAATAACCTACCATCTCAACCTATTTAGATATCTAGTGAGACCACGTCGCTTAGCGGAATGGCTTTTCCCTTCACTAGTATCTTATCCAAAAAAAATTAGTAACCATATACTGTGCTCCTCCATCCACAATGGTTAAAGCATAGCAATTTAAAATATTACGATGATATGCAAACAAGTAAATTATTCTGGATTTCCCATCCCCATTCATTTGACTATCTGTCTCAGTTATAGTTTCTAGGGTCACTATTAACCTATTAGTTTTCATAGGCTTACTAATAACCTGTTTAAAACTTATGGACTATCTGTCCGGCCTTATAGTTTTCAAGGGCATACTAAGAACCTATTGGCCCTTGCCAATAACTTCATTCTTTCATGGGTTCTCCTGAACCTATTGGTATCCCCAATAACTTCTCTCATCTCATAGTTTTCATGGATTGACTAGGAACTTATTGACTTCTATCAATAACTTTATCCGGATATAGTTTTCATGGGATCACTACGAACCAATTGGCCCTTGCCAATAACTTTTTTTATACATAGTTTTCATGGATTTACTATGAACCTGTCTAAACTGACAACTTCTTAATTAGTCTTTGGGCATCCTATATTCTGGCCTACCAGACCTCCTGGATGCAACTCTATTCATTCAGGAGTTACTTAACTTATATTCACTATTGGGTTAACCTACCTGGTTATTCTACCCTTACTCCCCAAAATACAATTATGGGTCCATTACATGGTGAATATTTTTATAGAAGAAGCTTGTACACAAAAATTGTACCAACATTTATGGTTTAATATTCTTGAAATCATTTTTCACTTGAAACATGGTTAATCCCTTTAACCTATTATTTTATTAAGGAAAGCTTCTTCAAAAACTCTAAATTTAAAAGCCATTTAAAAGCTCTTTTATAGTGCCATGGGTTTTACCTTTGAAAATTAAGATAGGGTACTTTGTTTTGAAAAATAAGGCTTACGAAACCTTAGACCTTTACTTTCGAAACCATTGAAAAACCTCTTTCGAAAGCATTCAAATCTTATTTTCAAAACACTAAGCATATGTCTTTCGAAACACTTTAAAACATATCTTTTGAAACCATCAAAACATACCTTTCGAAAGTATTAAAGCACACTTGCTTGTTTATAAAAGCATAGCTTCGAAACCAATTGAAAGTACCCCTTTAGAAACCATTGGGTCTAATCTTAAACATATCTTTTGGGTCAAAATGAATATAAACGAAGGTACCCCTTTCGAAACCAATAACCTTTAAGTAAATGTGATTGGGGAAAACTGATGGCTTTGGAACCATCCTTTCGAAAACATTAATCATATAAGTAAAATATGTGAAAGGATAGCTTTGAAATCCCTTTCGAAGCCATTGCCTTTGAAACCTTTATTTGGCTACTAGATCCCTTTCGAAAACATTGGGAAGTGGCTTATTACATTTTTTAAAACAAAAGCTACCTTTCGAACTTGTTGATGACTTCAATCCCTTCGAAAGGCATAGAGACGACAGTAGGGTTTCGACTGGGCTCAAACTACCCTTTCAAAAGCATTGAATTAAAAACAAGGCAACTCATTCGAAAGCTACCCTTTCGAAACAAAAAGGTGGCAATTTCTTTGAAAGCTATATTAAACCCTTTCGAAAGCATTCTTTCAAAACTAGGCAAACGACATTTCTTTATAAAGCAAAACAATGGCTTCAACTCCTTCGAAAGCTTGGTTTCGACTCCATACCTGCCACCAATCTCCAATCCGCTACGTACCAACGCATTGATAGCTTGTGTATTGGTTTCGACTGGGTTTAGGCGGAAGTATAAGGTTGAAAGATAACTACTGGAAGTGGCGAAACCATACTTCTATACAAATACTTTTTTATTGCCTTTTTAAGTAATTGCATTTTAACTAACCTACCTATTTGTAAAATTTTAATTGGTTGCCATAAACTTTTCAAATTCTTTCCTAAAAACTGCCGCATTCATTTCAGATCTAAATAAAGATAATTAGCAAAGAAGCCCTTCCCTTAAGCAAAACAATTAAAACATTTAAGTCCTTCATATTATATAATTTAATTTACATAGTAAATTACTTAGGAAAAATCCTCAAAAATCCTCAATATTCACTTTTATTATGTTATCTAACATACAAAAATTTCAGACCCAAATTCCTTTATATAATTACCGAAATTAATTTCTAAACCCAATTATTCATATTCTCTTTGAAAATTCATAATAAATTATCCATGGCTTGGATAATTATGAAAAATTAAACCCATCTCCAATATAATATTTTACATAACATATCAACTCCTTATGGCATTTGAAACACAATCAACACGATTTTAGACTTAAAAACGAGATAAACATTCATAAATCATACTTGTTTAAATCAAACATATCATGAAACCTAGCATATCATCATTAAAAATCATCATAAGGTTTTAAACATAAACCCCGAAATCATATGCTCTTTAAAACAAAAATAGAGATGGTTTTGATTATTATTCACCTTGATTAGGATAAGGAACTTGAGATTTGATTTTTGATTAATTCCCCTTGCTTGATTGCTTAGCTTTAATTGATTTTTCCCCTTTTCTTTCCTTAGGTTATGGCTGGCTTGAGCTTTTGATTTACGTTTTTGAATAATGAATTATGAACGTGTATAGAAATGGAAACAATGTTTTAAGGGTAATGGGATTATGGGTGCAGCTATTACCCATAATGCCCATGTCTTAATTTCTTATTAATTCTATAATAAACCATTTCCATAAACTCATTCTTTAAGAATTTATTTAACTAAGCTCGGCCTCTAATTAAACTTTCAAATCTCAATCCCCTTATCACTCTAATATTTACATTATTCTTTTTAATTTATCTAAATAAATCTCCTGAATAATGTTATTAAAAATTAGGGGTGTTACAGGCTCCCTCATTAAAGAATTTCATCCTTGAAATTAACTAAGGACTATATACCAAACATAACAATCATCTGTAACATCTCCTAACTACCATACTAGTCTACCTGACTTGCAACAGTCTATATAAAGCAAATATAGAACATACCCTCACAGTAGATCTGGATAAGTATCTCTAATCCTGTCTACTATCACCCAAGTATAGTCCTTCTCGTTGTTGCTCCACTGAACTTTCACCAACTTGACCGTCTTATTTCTTAACCTTTTCTCATCTCTCACTACAACCCTAACTGATTGTCTAACAAAAGTCAAATTCGGTTCTACTATCAACTCTTCCAACTCCGTCGGAGGAATAGTAGCCTCTAGATCATGCAAATACTTGTGAAGATGAGATACATGAAACACATTATGGATACCTGCCATATTGCTCGGCAACTCTACTCTATATGCGAGCTTCCCTGTCCTTTCTATGACTTGGAACGGACCAACATATCTCGGCGCCAGTTTCCCTGACTTTCCAAACCGCACCACACCCTTCATCAGTGAAACTTTAATGGAAACCCTATCTCCAACTAAGAATTCTAGGTCTTTAATCCTCTTATCTACGTAACTCTTCCATCTGGACTGAGCTTCCTTCATCCTTCCTCGGATCAACTCAATTTTCTCTGTCGCCTCCCTAACTAGATCTGGACCCAAGGCTAAACTATCTCCAATTTCTAACCAATATGCTGGTGATTTGCATTTACTTCCATACAAAGCTTCAAAAGGCGCCATTCCTATACTAGTTTGATTACTATTATCATAGGAAAACTCCACTAAGTGTAGGTGATCTTCCCAAGATCCACCAAAGTCCAATACACAAGCTCTTAACAAATTCTCGAGTACTTTATTGATTCTCTCTGTCTGCACATCCGTCTGAGGGTGATACATTGTACTCATCTTAAGCTTGGTACCTAACATATCTTGTAGACTCTTCCAGAATTCACTAGTAAACAAAGCATCTCTATCACTGACTATACTACGAGGAATTCCATGCAGTCTAACTATGTTCTTGATGAACAGCTTAGCTAAAACATATGTCATCTTGGTTGACTTAACTGGAATGAAATGGGCACACTTGGTTAACCTATCTACTATGACCCATATACTTTCATTTCCTCTATTCGACCTTGGCAACCCGTCTATAACCATGGAGATCGAATCCCATTTCCAAACTGGTATCTCTAAAGGTTGAAGCATCCCACTCGGCTTGTGATGTTCGGCCTTCACTTGTTGATAGTTTGCACACTACCTAACACACAAGCCAACATCTCTCTTCAAACCTTCCCAATAGAAGCTCCTCTTCATGTCCTGATACATCTTGGTTCTTCCAGGATGAATCGTAAATTTGGATCGATGACATTCCTTCTTTAAGTCCTCAACATTCGGAACACGCAACCGTCCCTTTTTTCTCAGCCATACCCTCTGGTCAAGACTAAATTCTCTTAGATCATTGATCTCAGTTCCAACTTCAAGCCTTCTAATCCTCTCGGCTAATAATGGAGCCTCCCTCTGCTTAGAAGCAATCCTTTTAATCAAAACTGGTCGAACTTCTAAACAGGTAACACGGTGGTGCTCTGACTAGAACTAGCAGTAGATCTTAACTGCACACTACAAGTAGTCAAAGCTTCTAAATCTTTCTATTCTGCCAACATAGCTAACACCACATTTTGATGTCTTCTGCTAAGAGCATCTATTACTTTATTTCCTTTCCCAGGAGTATATCTATACCAAAATCAGAAGCAGCTAAAAGCTCCAGCCACCTTTGCTGTCTCATATTCAACTCCTTTTGAGAGAATAAGTACCTTAAGGACTTATGATTTGTGTATAGCTCAAATCTCTCCCCTAAGAGATAATGTCTCCATATCTTCAACGCGAAGATCACCGGTACTGTTTGCACAAAAAATGGGCAAACACCTCCAAGTCGTATGATTTATTTGATTTTATATTGTTATTAGTGATCTGGATGATTTATGCAAATATGTAAAAAGCAGGGACTAAACTGTAAAAGACACACAGATTTATAGTGGTTCAGCCAGAATGTGCCTACGTCCACTTTATATATTATTTCTCCTTTCTTGTTCAGATTACAAGTACAAAGCTTTGATACAAGTATATGAAAGTTGTTTGAAAGTTCTATCCGTGCTTGAGCTCTTAAACTTGTCCCCCATTGTTGTATCCCTGCCCCTCTATTTATAGAGTGAGGCTGGGGGTAGGGGTCTTGGATGTATATAGCTGCTGGTGGGCCTGGGCTGATGCAATCTGGCCTGGTAAAGTTGGTTCGGTAGTACGTTGGTTCGGTGGAGGTTGATCCGGTGGATGTTGATCCGGTGGATGTCGGTTCGATGGAGGTTGATCCGGTGGATGTTGATCCGGTAGTAAGTGGCTCGGTGGTGGCTTCCCTTGCTTCTGGTTCGGCAGTGGATGGAGGTAGATGATTCGGTAGTGTCTACGTAGCTTCGACTCGGTAGTGCCGGAAGTGGGTTGGTTCGGTAAGTTGGTTGGTTCGATGGACTTGGTCCGGTGAAGGGTGGAAACGCACCCAACATTTGCCCCCCAAAGTGGGGCATAGGCCAACATATGTCGCGCTTTGTTTTGGTTTGGGGGATTCTCAACCGGCTCTGTGTGCCGAACTTGTTGGTCCGGTTATTTGTATTTTTCCTATAAGTATGGGCCTAATGCTTTTGTTATTCCTTATCAGCCGAACCAAACTTCTCGTTTTTTGCCGAATCAAACGTATTAGCCGAGCCAAAATCTCATCTGCCGGACCAGGTGAGGCCCTCTTCCACCGAATGAGTTTTTGCTTTGAACTACCGAATGGACTCGGGGACGTGACATACCGAATGAACTTTAAACCTTTCATAAATTACGAGTGAAATTCCAGACTATATACACCTGCTTGTTTACTTCACCCATCCTAACGACGCACTTTTTTTTGTGTTTGCAGATAATGTCTTGTAAAGTTGAAACCCGTTCCGATAAGAAGAAATCTACGAACAGAAGAGAGTCCCCCATCGTGCCCCCAGTCCAGCCGAATCCAGAACGACATGGACCCGCCCCGAGATCGCTAGTGGATGGGTACGGTCCTTAAGAGCTTCTGAACTCACCTCCTGATTGCTCCCCTAGCTCCCTCAAAGACGAGCAGCTTGATGTCATTTCTCGCTCTTTTGGGATTGACAGAGCGCTTATGCTATGGCCGGGGGAAGGAGTGATGCCATATAATCCCCCCGAAGGATATTTCGCTTATAGTAGGTACCATTGTATGTGCGGGGCCATTCCACTGATTAATGCTTGGATAGTCAGCTTCATCACCTACTTGAAGGTGGCTCCATTCCAGCTTCAGCCTAACTCCTACGCCATCTTGGTGAGCTTGTTTGTTATCTTCCAGAGGAGATACGGGCTTCCTCCTTCCAACCGGGAAATCCGGTATCTGTACAACTTAAGAGGCTACAAGAAGGGGTCTCCGTATATTAGCTTGGAGTCGGCCGTGTCCTTCAAGCCAGTCCTGGATTTATATTCAAAATTCAGCATGTTCAAGAAGGAATGGTTTTTTATCAAGGATGACTCTGTTTCTATCCGTCGCTTCACCTCTGGCTGTAAGTTGAAGCTTATTTATAATTTACGTTCTGACTGCAGTGCTTCTTCTTATGTGTTCTTATTTCTTGCTAGCGACAGGTGGCTTTGCGGTCGTGGAGAACGATCGCCTGGTTCAGATGGCTGCGGAAATAGAAGCCATTTCGGGAAGGGATAGGTCGGCTTCTTACTTGATCAGGAATGCTACACTTCTAGGGCACAACCTGATTCTACCACATCAGTCCGTGGTCAAGCAAAGAGACACGGCGGAGGAGAGGGCTGCCAAAGCTATAGGAGGGGCCACGACGAAGAGAAGCAAAAGGAGACCCTACTCGATACATCAAGTCGCCGGGGGGAAGAAACTCAAGTAGTCTGATGGACCCTCTCCCAGCACACATCCAGATGTTCAGGAGGAGGAAAATGTGGAGGGGGGAAAAGGCGAGGATGAAGGAGGTGAGGCGGAGAGTGGAAGTGGTAGAGAAGGTGACGGTGATCGTCATGGCAATGATGGTGGCGAAGGACAGGGCGGTGATGGCATCGGGGCTTTGCCTCCTGGGCAGGCAGGCGTGATTCAAGAGTGGACAGATGACGCTCTCCGCCAAGCCTTCGAAGAGTTGGAGGAAGGAACAGCCCTGGCGGAGAAGCCCAAGAAAGCTGGTAAGGCCGGGACTGGCGCCGATTTATCTTCCGGGAGTGCTTCTACTGATGCAACTTCTGCGATTCAAGGTGAATTTCTTTTTATTCTTTTTAATTCTTGAATGATGGCTCAATGCATGCTGGTGACACTTTGTTTTCATTCCAAGAGTGGGCAAAACAGCCAAGACCTCAGATCTTCGGCACAGGCTTGAACAATACAGACTTCTCAAAGCTTCTGCCAAACCGAAACCTCCTACTAACCGCCCTGGAGACGTAGTCGGCTATCGTCCTCTTCTTGGAGTTATTGAAGAAGATATACAAAAGAGGAAGAGGAGTCGATCTTCGTTTGAATCTTCTCCTGGCCGTCCGGCCCCACTCCAGCCTATTCACGATATTACAGAGGAGGATACTGAGTTTATGCCCTCCCCACATCCGTCTGAGAATCCAACCGTCACCCCGATAGATCACCCTGGCTTGGTTCGTAATCCGTTTGCGGGTCATCCAGACCTGGACCCGGCCTCTCATGACATCTCCTTCGATGAGGCTACTGGTGAGCACCTTCTCCCTTGCAATCCTATGGTACGGGTGCTTGACGAAGCTAAGTCCCTGGACCTTGATTTGCTTACCACCCGGGTTGTAACTCTGGGGGATGAAGCTAAGGCGAACATCGACCCGGTTGCCGAGGAGACCAGGAAATTGATGGGGCATCATGCCCGACTAGTCAAGGCCGGGGAGGAAATTGGGAGTGCCAACATTCGGTTACGGTTAATGGTTTCCGCCCAGGCTAAGCAACTTGCCGATCAAGCCATTCAAATTTCTCAGCACGAGGCCGCATCCAGGCAACTGAAGAAGACTATGGAAGAGGCCAGTAGGGCAGAGTTGCGAAAAATGGAGGCCGCCTGCAAGGAGAAGATTGACATGGCTATTGCGACGGTGGATGAGGTTCGACAAGCGGACCTCGAGCGGGTACAGGAATTATCGGGGAGACTTGAGGCCGCGGAGCTTGCTCAGTCCAGGTTGAAGGAGGAGATGGAGGCGATGAGGATATCCTTTTAGGTTGACCGCTCACGATATCGATCGGAGAGGTATGCTGCCGTTGCAAAGCTGCGTTCTTCTGAGGGCTGCATCATTTCTTCTTTCCTCAATTAGATCCAAAGACGTGTGGAGGAGCTCTTCGTTCTCTTCTGGGTTATAGTGGATCCTACGGTGGGAAGGCACTATAGTTTCAACTGGGAGCATAGCCTCCGATCCGTATGCCAAAGAGAAAGGAGTATGCCCCGTTGATGTTCTGAAAGATGTGCGATAGGCCCAGTGCCGTAGGAAGTTCATCCACCCAAGCGCCTTTTTGACTTTTCGAGTTTCTTTTTGATTAGAGTTTTGAGAATTTTTTTGACGGCTTCGACTTGTCCGTTTGCCTGGGGGTAAGCTACGGATGAGAAGCTTTTGTGAATTCCGTGCTCTTGGCACCAGTTGGCGAACTCTTCGCTGTCAAACTGAAGTCCTTTGTCCAATATGATTTTGAATGGGACTCCGTACCTGCATAGAACATTTTTGATCAATAAGTTAATAACTTTTGTTGAAGATACTTTATTTAGGGGTTCTGCTTCCACCCATTTGGTGAAATAGTCGACTGCCACTATAGCATATTTGGCCCCGCCTCGGCCCATTGGCAGTTCGCCAATCAAGTCAATTCCCCATACTGCAAAGGGCCAAGGGCTGGTCATTTGAGTAATCTCAGTTGTTGGTAGCCGCGGAATCTTAGCAAACTTCTGACATCTGTCACATTTTCTGACGAAATCTAAGGCGTCCTTGCTTAAGGTGGGCCAGAAATATCCATATCGGAGTATCTTTTTTGCCAAAGTCTGCCCTCCAGTGTGATCTCCGCAGCTTCCTTGATGGATGTTGGATAAGATTTCCTTGGCTTCCCTTCCAGCGACACACCTTAATAAGGGGTTAGAGAAGCCGCGCCGATAGAGGGTGCCTTCTTGTATTGTGTAGCGGGAAGCTTTCCTCAAGATTTTCTTGACTTCGTTACGCCTATTGGGCAGTGTGCCACTTTGTAAGTAGTCTCGGATGGGAGTCATCCAAGTTGCTTCTTCGGTTGCAGCTATCAGATTCACTTGCTCAAAACTTGGGGTCAGTTGCTTTGAGATGGCTACTGCTCCAGAAATAGCGCCGTCTCTCATGCTAGCTTGCTTCGCCAATTCGTCGGCCTCTTGGTTCTCTTCCCAAGGGTTGTGTTTGATTAAATAGTGATCCAATCGATTGAGAAGCAACTTGGTCTTCTTTAAATATGCTATGAGTCGTTCTTCTCGAGCCTGGAATTCTCCTAGTATTTGATTTACAATAAGTTGAGAATCGCTATGAAGACACAAAGAATTGGCTCCGATTTCTAAGGCAAGTTCTAATCCAGCTATCACTGCTTCATACTCTGCATCGTTGTTGGTGGTAGCGAATTCCAACCTTATAGCATAGTGTAGCTTATTTCCCCTGGGAGTGATTATTACCACACCTGCCCCCGAGCCTTGTTCGTTCGACGCACCGTCCACAAAGAGATTCCACTTGATGTCTTCTACTATTTCCGATTGCTCCTTACCTTCGTTGGTAGTGAATTTGGAAATGAAATCGGCCATGGCTTGTCCCTTGATGGCGGTGCGAGGATGGTAGGTGATATCATATTGACTTAGTTCAATGCACCATTTAAGTAGTCGCCCAGAAGTGTCGGGACGATGGAGTACCTGCCTCAGCGGTTGATCGGTTAGAACTCTGATGGAATGGGATTGAAAATAGTGTCGCGGTTTTCATGATGTGATTAGTAGACAGTATGCTAGCTTCTCAAGTTTAGGATATCTGGCTTCCGCCCCTGTAAACCTCTTGCTTACAAAGTATACTGGCCGCTGCGTGCGTTTGTCTTCTCTCACCAATGCGGCGCTTAGAGCATGAGATGACATAGCAAGGTATAGGTATAGTTCATCGCCTTTGTTTGAAGTTGAGAGTACTGGTGGTCTCTGGAGGTGTTCGATTAAGTTAAGGAAAGCTGTTAAGCATTCGCCAGTCCATTCGAATTTTCCTTTCTCTTTATTTAGAGCTTCGAAGAAGGGGATGCATTTGTCGGTCGCTTTGGAGATGAATCTGCTCAGGGCGGCCACCTTCCCATTTAGGCTCTGCATTTCCTTTCGGGTAGAAAGTATCCTGATATCTTTCAGAGTTCGGACTTGTTCAGGGTTTGCTTCGATTCCTCTGGCATGGATGATGAATCCTAGAAACTTTCCTGATGATACTCCGAAGGAGCACTTTAGAGGATTCAGCTTCATTCCATATTGGCGAAGTACTTGAAACATTTCATCCAGGTGGCTTACATGATCGTCGGCTTCCCTTGACTTTACTAGCATGTCATCCACATAAACTTCCATAGTTTTTCCTATTAGTCCTGCAAACATCTTGTTGACGAGGCGCTGATAGGTGGCTCCTGCGTTTTTAAGTCCGAAAGGCATTACCTTGTAGCAGTACAATCCCCGGTCAGTGATGAAACTAGTGTGGTCTTGATCGGGAGCATGCATAGGAATTTGGTTATATCCTGAGTATGCGTCCATAAAAGATAAGAGTTCGTGCCCGGTTGTGCTGTCCACAAGCTGATCGATTCGGGGAAGTGGGAAGCAATCCTTCGGGCAAGCGTCATTTAAGTTGGAGAAGTCAATGCATGTTCGCCACTTCCCATTAGCCTTTTTTACCAGCACTGGGTTGGCGATCCACTCTGGGTAGATGGCTTCTCGTATGAAGTCATTGGCAAGTAGGTTCTTTACTTCTTCATCGAGGGCTGCCGATCGTTCTGCCCCCATACTTCTCTTTTTCTGTTTTACTGACGCCTTGGTAGGATCAATGTTTAGTATATGGCATGCTATGTCAGGGGAGATACCGGTCATGTCAGCGTGTGGCCATGCAAATACATCCAAGTTGTGGCGGAGGAAGTCAATGAGTCGTTCCTTCAACTCTGCTTTTAGTTGGGACCCGACTTTCAATAGTCTACTCGAGTCATGTTTGTCTACAGATACAAATTCCATAGCCTCTGCAGGCTCGGCGGTGGCCTCCTCCTCTTTGTCCCTGGGGTCTAATTCATTGAAAGGGTCGCTGGTATATCGAAGAGGAGGGGCTTTCGTTAGTTGCTATGCTTCAAAACTTTTTGTGCAGGGGGCAATCTCTACACTCTTCCCTTTATCCTTTCTATGGTTATTGCGAAGTTCAGTTACATAGCAATCTCGAGCAATGTCCTGGTCTCCCTCTACCTCCCCTACTCCATTGTCCGTTGGAAATTTCATCTTCAGGCACCATAGGGCAAGGACAATTTGGAAGTCAGACAAGGCTGGCCTTCCTAAGAAAGCGTTATAGGCCGAGTGGCTTTCTATCAGCACAAATGTCTGTTTCCGCACAACGGAGCGGGGATGACTTCCAATTTCAACAAAGAGATCCAGTCGCCCGAGGGGCATCTTCGCATTTCCTGTGAAACCGTGTAGTGGTTTATTGCAGGGAAGAACATCCTTTAATGACAGCTTCATTTTGTCAAAGGCATGCTTGAATAGGATATTCACTGAGCTTCCAGTGTCTACTAGAATTCGGCAAAACTCGGTTGGACCGAGCCGGGCAGAAATAACCATGGGATCCGTGTGAGGGTACTGCCTTCCCTCCAGGTCACGCCTACCGAATGTGATGTCACCATTCTCTATCTGCTTCGGGTGGCGTTCTTCTATAATAGAATTGACGCATTCTTCATTGTTTCTAAGTGACTTTCCGTACCTTTCCATCTCTGCCCAGCTTCCGTCGGCGATGTGCGGCCCTCCCGAGATGGTATGGACCACTATCTTCTCTTGACTGGAGCCGCTGGTGTTGCAATTTCCTCTGCCTATTTCTGGGGAGGGTAGCCTTGGGTTCTCGTTGGCAGGAACTGGAGTCATGTTCTGGCCTTTTACATAGCGTTCTAGTCTTCTTCTTCTGATGTGCTCTTCAATCAAGTCCTGGAGATGATGGCATTCGTTGGTATCATGCCCATGGGATTCGTGGAAGCGGCAGAATTTTCCAGACTTAATTGCGTTATCTGATTCTTTCTTGTGCGGGGGGGCATTTGTATTTAACTTCGCCTTGAGTGGCCAGGAAGATGTTTTCGATCGTTACATTCAACGGGGTGTAAGCGTCAAATCTCGGTCCTGGCCGATATAGACGCTTTTCTCCCTTCCTGCCCCTAGTGTTGTCTCTAGAATCATTTCTTCGAACGTCCTTTGCTACAGCGGGCGAGTTTCCGTGAGCTGCCTTATTTTTTTGCCATGTCTGCCTCTCAGTGGCAGCATCTTCAAGCCTCATATATTTCCCAGCTTCATGGAAGAAATCGGGTAAAGTAGCTGGTTTTTCTTTGGTCAATCTCCTAGCAAATTTAGTATCCGGATGCACACCGCTACAGAGGGCCATTAGGATAAGCTTCTCATCGGCATCTTGGACTGCGGCCACTGCGGCATTGAATCGGGTTAGATATTGCTGCACTTTCTCTCCAGGTTTCTGTTTGATACTGGATAAGGAATAAGCATCCTTGGGCTGCTCCACATGAATGCGGAACTGGCTGATGAACTTTTCTTTCAACATCTCCCATGAGCTGAGCTGATGGACCCTTGGGGTAGATGGCAGAACCAGGAGGTAGCTAGATCTGCTAAGAATAGCGGAAAGCATTTGCACAGTACTCCTTCTGTTGCTCCACTCATGAGCATATGCTGTGTGTATCTCTGTAAGTGTACAACGGGGTCGGAGGTTCCTTTGTAAGGTTCCATTGTTGGCATTTTCCATTCTCGGGGGGTGATGGCAATTTCGATATTGCGGGCGAAGGGGCTGGTTACCCTAGCGCCTATCCCTCGATCTCTTTGATCCCGTTGGACGCACTCTCTGAACAAGCATGCCATCCTTTCATCAGAATTTGGAGCAGATAGAAATGAGTTCGGTTCTGCTCTGTGGGATTGATTCCGTCCAGATGACCTGTAGGGATGGTATCGTCTATCATTCCTGATATTTTCCAGTGGCTGTCTTTGGTCTTCTGGGAGCATGCTAGGGTCAGCTACAGTTGGCCCTTGTCTTGATCTTCCCCTGATGGGTTCTGATCTAAGCACTTCCTCGGGTCCAACTTCGGGCTGGACTCTAGCTCGGCCCCGTTCACTGGTGTTTCCGTGGTTAGGCAGTACGACAGGCTCGACTACAGTTGACCTCCGCCCGGTACCTCCCCCGTTGGGTTCGGTTCCAAGCGTTTCCTCAGGTCTAACTTCGGGCTGAGCTCGTTCTCGACTCCTACCATGACCGCTTCTGTCGTTAGCTCTTTCGAAGAAGGAAGATCTTTGTTGTCTCTGAGATCCTCCAGACTGGGACTCACCCCATGATTCAGTGTTGCGGTTGGACTCTTCAGCATCCCTTAAGCATGACATGAGTTGGTCCACCAAGGCTTCCTGCTGGGATGTGAAGCGGTTAGTCACATCAGCCACAACCCTGTCTAGATCTGCCCTAGTAATTGCTGCCGGCTGTTCTGTGGCAAGGGTTGTCGGATTTGCCTGACCTTCATTTGGTACTGCTGTTGGAATGGGACGATTTACTTGATCTGTGACCACTGGACCTGGAACACTGCTAGTTGCGATGTTCTTTCCTTTGTTAACGTCTTTTTTTGCCTTGGAGGCATGTTTTCCAAGCAATGAACGACGCTGTTAGGAAGAAGGTTAAGTGGGAGAAGCTGAAGCTTCGAGCTTCTCGCTCTCAGTGAAAGCACCAAAAATGTTTGCACAAAAAATGGGCAAACACCTCCAAGTCGTATGATTTAGTTGATTTTATATTGTTTTTAGTGATCTGGATGATTTATGCAAATATGTAAAAAGCAGGGACTAAACTGTAAAAGACACACAGATTTATAGTGGTTCAGCCAGAATGTGCCTACGTCCACTTTATATATTATTTCTCCTTTCTTGTTCAGATTACAAGTACAAAGCTTTGAAACAAGTATATGAAAGTTATTTGAAAGTTCTATCCGTGCTTGAGCTCTCAAACTTGTCCCTCATTGTTGTACCCCTGCCCCTCTATTTATAGAGTGAGGCTGGGCGTAGGGGTCTTGGATGTATATAGCTGCTGGTGGGCCTGGGCTGATGCAATCTGTCCTGGTAAAGTTGGTTCGGTAGTACGTTGGTTCGGTGGAGGTTGATCCGGTGGATGTTGATCCGGTGGATGTCGGTTCGGTGGAGGTTGATCCGGTGGATGTTGATCCGGTAGTAAGTGGCTCGGTGGTGGCTTCCCTTGCTTCTGGTTCGGCAGTGGATGGAGGTAGATGATTCGGTAGTGTCTACGTAGCTTCGACTCGGTAGTGCCGGAAGTGGGTTGGTTCGGTAAGTTGGTTGGTTCGATGGACTTGGTCCGGTGAAGGGTGGAAACGCACCCAACATTTGCCCCCCAAAGTGGGGCATAGGCCAACATATGTCGCGCTTTGTTTTGGTTTGGGGGATTCTCAACCGGCTCTGTGTGCCGAACCTGTTGGTCCGGTTATTTGTATTTTTCCTATAAGTATGGGCCTAATGCTTTTGTTATTCCTTATCAGCCGAACCAAACTTCTCGTTTTTTGCCGAATCAAACGTATTAGCCGAGCCAAAATCTCATCTGCCGGACCAGGTGAGGCCCTCTTTCGCCGAATGAGTTTTTGCTTTGAACTACCGAATGGACTCGGGGACGTGACATACCGAATGAACTTTAAACCTTTCATAAATTACGAGTGAAATTCCAGACTATATACACCTGCTTGTTTACTTCACCCATCCTAACGACGCACTTTTTTTGTGTTTGCAGATAATGTCTTGTAAAGTTGAAACCCGTTCCGACAAGAAGAAATCTACGAACAGAAGAGAGTCCCCCGTCGTGCCCCCAGTCCAGCCGAATCCAGAACGACATGGACCCGCCCCGAGATCGCTAGTGGATGGGTACGGTCCTCAAGAGCTTCTGAACTCACCTCCTGATTGCTCCCCTAGCTCCCTCAAAGACGAGCAGCTTGATGTCATTTCTCGCTCTTTTGGGATTGACAGAGCGCTTATGCTGTGGCCGGGGGAAGGAGTGATGCCATATAATCCCCCCGAAGGATATTTCGCTTATAGTAGGTACCATTGTATGTGCGGGGCCATTCCACCGATTAATGCTTGGATAGTCAGCTTCATCACCTACTTGAAGGTGGCTCCATTCCAGCTTCAGCCTAACTCCTACGCCATCTTGGTGAGCCTATTTGTTATCTTCCAGAGGAGATACGGGCTTCCTCCTTCCAACCAGGAAATCCGGTATCTGTACAACTTAAGAGGCTACAAGAAGGGGTCTCCGTATATTAGCTTGGAGTCGGCCGTGTCCTTCAAGCCAGTCCTGGATTTATATTCAAAATTCAGCATGTTCAAGAAGGAATGGTTTTTTATCAAGGATGACTCTGTTTCTATCCGTCGCTTCACCTCTGGCTGTAAGTTGAAGCTTATTTATAATTTACGTTCTGACTACAGTGCTTCTTCTTATGTGTCCTTATTTCTTGCTAGCGACAGGTGGCTTTGCGGTCGTGGAGAATGATCGCCTGGTTCAGATGGCTGCGGAAATAGAAGCCATTTCGGGAAGGGATAGGTCGGCTTCGTACTTGATCAAGAACGCTACACTTCTGGGGCACAACCTGATTCTACCACATCAGTCCGTGGTCAAGCAAAGAGACACGGCGGAGGAGAGGGCTGCCAAAGCTATAGGAGGGGCCACGGCGAAGAGTAGCAAAAGGAGACCCTACTCGATACATCAAGTCGCCGGGGGGAAGAAACTCAAGAAGTCTGATGGACCCTCTCCCAGCACACATCGAGATGTTCAGGAGGAGGAAAATGTGGAGGGGGAAAAAGGCGAGGATGAAGGAGGTGAGGCGAAGAGTGGAAGTGGTAGAGAAGGTGACGGTGATCGTCATGGCAATGATGGTGACGAAGGACATGGCGGTGATGGCATCGGGGCTTTGCCTTCTGGGCAGGCAGGCGTGATTCAAGAGTGGACAGATGACGCTCTCCGCCAAGCCTTCGAAGAGTTGGAGGAAGGACCAGCCTTGGCGGAGAAGCCCAAGAAAGCTGGTAAGGCTGGGACTGGCGCCGATTTATCTTCAGGGAGTGCTTCTACTGATGCAACTTCTGCGATTCAAGGTGAATTTCTTTTTATTCTTTTTAATTCTTGAATGATGGCTCAATGCATGCTGGTGACACTTGGTTTTCATTCCAAGAGCGGGCAAAACAGCCAAGACCTCAGATCTTCGGCACAGGCTTGAACAATACAGACTTCTCAAAGCTTCTGCCAAACCGAAGCCTCCTACTAACCGCCCTGGAGACGTAGTCGGCTATCGTCCTCTTCTTGGAGTTATTGAAGAAGATATACAAAAGAGGAAGAGGAGTCGATCTTCGTTTGAATCTTCTCCTGGCTGTCCGGCCCCACTCCAGCCTATTCATGATATTACGGTGGTGGCTTCCCTTGCTTCTGGTTCGGCAGTGGATGGAGGTAGATGATTCGGTAGTGTCTACGTAGCTTCGACTCGGTAGTGCCGGAAGTGGGTTGGTTCGGTAAGTTGGTTGGTCCGGTGGACTTGGTCCGGTGAAGGGTGGAAACGAACCCAACAGGTACCAACTCCAAATTATGAGTAGGATATCTTACTTCATGTGGTCTAAGCTGCCGTGAAGCGTAGGCAATAGCTTTACCCTTCTGCATCAACACAGCTCCTAATCCAGTCCCACATGCATCTGTGTACACCACCAACCCTTGGTTTCCGTCTGGAACTACTAACGCATGTGCATTGGTCAACAAATGCTTTAACTTAAGGAATGCTTCCTCACATTTGTCGGACTAGACAAACTTCACGTCCTTCGTAGTTAACTTAGTCAATGGCACTGCTATTCGTGAGAAATCCTTAATGGATCTCCAGTAATAGCCAGCAGGTCCAAGAAAACTTCTAATCCCAGTCACCGTCTCTGGTCTTTTCCAGTTATTAACAGCTTCGATCTTATCTGCATCGACTGACAAACCCTTCTCTGAAACCACGTGACCAAGAAACTTAACCTCTTTCTTCCAAAAATGACACTTGGAAAACTTCGCTTTCAGCTGATGCTGCCTCAGCGTCTCAAGCACTACTCTAAGATGATCTTCATGCTCTCTTTCATCTTTGGAGTATACTAAAATGTCATTTATAAACACCAACATGAACCTATCCGAGTATTCTCGGAAAACTCAGTTCATCAGATCCACGAAGAAAGCAGGGGCGTTCGTTAACCCAATTGGCAATATTAACCACTCGTACGAACCATACCTAGTCTAAAATGCTGTCAATGGAATACTGTTCTTTGCCACTCTTAACTGATGTAAACCCGTCTCTAAATCCAATTGGAAAAATACTCTGGCTCTATACAACTGATATAATAGATCGTCGATTCTTGGCAAAGGTTACTTATTCTTAATCGTCTTCTCATTCAACTTACGATAGTTGATACACATCCTCAACGCCCCATCCGGTTTCTTCATGAACACCGCGGCCGCACCCTAAGGCGAACTGCTTGGTCTAATAAAATTTCTCCCTTCTAGATCCACTAACTGCCCCTTCAATCCCTTCATCTCGGTCGGTGTCATTATGCTAGGTGGTCTACTGACAGGTTCAGCTCCTGGCACAAGATCTATCCGAAACTCAACAGCTCATTTCAGTGGTAGTCCTGTAACCGGCTCAAAAGCATCTGCAAACTTTCTAGCTACTCGAACCTGCCTGAACTCTTCTTCCACATCCATAGCTCTCAATAAAGCACAAGCACTTCAATCAGAATTCTCCACTGAGGACATGATTCGGTTATGAATATTAGGGTGTCTTAGTGATATTTCTCTATCCTGGCAAAATATACTAGCCTCATATTTACCAAACCAATCGATACCCAAAATGATACTGAAATCTACAAAATCAAAAACATACAGACAGCGTGTGAACTTTTGACCTAACAAATCAAGTTCTAACTGGTCACATCTCATCCCTAGAGTTGCATACCCTCCTATCGGATTAGCAACACTTACGGAAGTAACAAGGTATGTGGGTTCTAAGCATAACCTATCAACCAAACACTGAGATATAAATGAATGCGATGCAATAGTATCAAATAGTATCCTAACTGGTATACTTTGAATCAAAAGGATACCGTCCATCACAGTCTTTCCCTTCTCAGCAGAAGTTGACCTACCAGATGATAGTCCAACAGCAAAAACCTTTCCCTTGTCCGCCCTGACTGGTTCTGGACACTGATTCTTATAATTCCCTATCTGGTCATAGTTAAAGCACTTCACGCCCTTCTTTTCTGCAGCCTTCTTCCCCTTACTTGTCTGGCATTCATGAACATAATGACCCTTCTTATCACACTTGAAACAAACCAGATCAGCCTTTGCCTTCTTGGAAGCCTCTCCCTTCTGGGTTCCTTTCTTCTTAAAGATTTTCCTCTTCTTTCCCTGAGAACCCTGGATTTCAACTGGCTTTTCCTTTCCATAAATAGCAAGCATTTCCCAATGTCGGATTGCCATCTCCACAACAACATTACAAGGATCACGGAGATGTGGCAGGGTCGCCCTAACAATCTCGTGCCACAATCCCCGAATAAACTTCTCATTCCTCTTGATGACAGTATCAATGGTAGTATACCCATATCTGGACAACTCATCAAACATAGTAGCATACCCAATTACCGACATATCTCCCAGCACCAAATCCATAAACTTTCTCAACAATATCGACTTAGCAACTTCAGACAAAATCCTCTGCTCGAACCTCCTCTGAAATTCTGCCCAAGTCAACTCTTCCTCAGGAACTCCGGCAGTAACACTATTCCACCAATGAAGCGCTGCTCCCTGCAACTGTCTAGAGGCTAGTCTCCTCGTTTGCTCATCATTCAATCCCAAGTCAGCGAAGATTCACTCACAATGTAACAGCCGATTCTCAACTTCTATGGCATCCTTCGTTCCCACAAACGACTTCCCACCAAGACTGGTGTAATCTCTGCTCAACTTAACATAGTTATTCCCAATAGGAGCCACATGATTAGCTCCTCCAACATTCCCAGCAACTCCATCAATTGCCCCTGCTTGCATCAGAGTGACGAAGAACTGATACATATCCCCACATCTACTGGCGGATTTGTAGCACTTTGGCATCTGCATTTTGATTAGCATTTGCCTGTCGACTCGGGTTCCTCCTAGTGGGTCGAACATTTCCGTTGTTGGGGGTGCTTCCTCCACCGAGATTTCCTCTTCCGTTTCCTGCCTCCATATCTTCTTTCTCGTAAATCTACATACGATCCTTAGTAAGATACAGGAGAACGGTCTAAGAGAGAGGGGAATACGTACTTATATATATATATATATATATCAATTACAAGTACGTTACTATAGCATTAACCTAAACCGCAATCTTATTTTTAGATTCATTGGATTATGGTTAGAAAAATCTTTTAGGCTTAAATTTCTTTTAAGTTTTCATAAACCTATGCTCTGATACCAACTTGTAATATCCCCCACTTGGAGGTCCAAAACTAACGGCTACGGATGTTGTTGTCATCCACAATTATTAATCCTCGGTGACCAAATACGGTAATGTTGGATATATTGATATAATAGAAACACATGGAAATGGAAAAAATTTAAAATCATTAAACAGCTTTAACATTCCATTTCAAATCATTTCAAATTCATTACATAATCCCAGATTCGAGAATCACGTTTAGAGAAATTATAATTATTACGGCATATGCCAAGAGCGGCATATGAAGATGCCTCCTAGGATGATCAAAGCATATATATATAGGCAATTAAAAAACTTTTCCTGTACACAAACACAGCAGAATCAAAATAGAAAAGAACTCCTACTAGCTATCTTGCCTCCTGCACGTCTCTGGAAGCTTATTCGTCTAAGGGGAACTTGAAAACCTTAACTCTCAAACTACTCAAATTAATTAAGCACCTGAGAGTTTAAGGGGAAAACATAAACTTTGAGTCAGACATAAATCCTGGTATGAATAATAACCTACCATCTCAACCCATTTAGGTATCTAGTGAGACCACGCCGCTTAGCGGAATGGGTTTTCCCCTCACTAGTATATTATCTATAAAAAATTTGTAACCGTATACTGTGCTCCTGCATCCACAATGGTTAAAACATAGCAATTTAAAGTATTATGATGATATGCAAACAAGTAAATTATTCTGGATTTCCCATCCCCATTCATTTGACTATCTGTCTCAGTTATAGTTCCTAGGGTCACTATTAACCTATTAGTTTTCATGGGCTTACTAATAACCTGTTTAAAACTTACGAACTATCTGTCCGGCCTCATAGTTTTCACGGGATCACTAAGAACCTATTGGCCCCTACCAATAACTTCATTCTTTCATGGGTTCTCTTGAACCTATTGGTATCCCCAATAACTTCTCCCATCTCATAGTTTTCATGGGTTGACTAGGAACCTATTAATTTCTGTCAATAACTTTATCCGGATATAGTTTTCATGGAATCACTACGAACCAATTGGCCCCTGCTAATAACTCTCTTTAAACATAGTTTTCATGGGTTCACTATGAACCTGTCTAAATTGACAACTTCTTAATTAGTCTTTGGGCATCCTATATTCTAATATACCCAACCTCCTGGATGCAACTCAATTCATTCAGGAGTTACTTAACTTATATTCACTACTGGGTCAACCTACCTGGTTATTCTGCCCTTACTCCCCAAAATACAATTATGGGTCCATTACTTAGTGAATATATTTATAGAAGAAGCATATACACAAAAATAATACCAACATTTATGGTTTAATATCCTTGAAATCATTTTCACTTGAAAAATGGTTAATCCCTTTAACCTATTATTTTATCAAGGATAGCTTGTTCAAAAACTCCAAATTTAAAAGCCATTTAAAAGCTCTTTTATAGTGCCATGTGTTTTACCTTTAAAAATTGAGATTGGGTTCTTTGTTTTGAAAACTAAGGCTCACGAAACCTTAGACCTTTACTTTCGAAACCATTTAAAAACCTCTTTCGAATGGATTCAAATCTTCTTTTCAGAATACTAAGCATATGCCTTTCGAAACACTTTAAAACATATCTTTTATAACCATCAAAACATACCTTTTGAAAGTATTAATGCATCACTTGCTTATTTATAAAAGCATAGCTTCAAAACCAATTGAAAGTACCCCTTTCGAAACCATTGGGTTTAATCTTAAACATATCTTTTGGGTCAACGTGAATATAAATGAAAGCACCCATTTCGAAACCATTAACCTTTAAGTAAAAGTTATTGGGGAAAACTGATGGCTACGGAACCATCCTTTTGAAAGCATTAATCATATAAGTAAAATATTTTGAAGGATAGCTACAAAACCCCTTTCGAAGCCATTTCCTTTGAAACCTTTATGTGGCTACTAGAGCGTAAACATTGGGAAGTTTCTTTTTACATTTTTAAAACAAAAACTACCTTTCAAACTCGTTGATGACTTCAATCCCTTCGGAAGGCATAGAGACGACAACAGGGTTTCGAGCGCGTTCAAACTACCCTTTCGAAAGCATTGATTTGAAAACAAGGCAACTCATTTAAAACCTACCCTTTCGAAACAAAAAGGTGGCAACTTCTTCGAAAGCTATATTAAACCCTTTCAAAAGCATTCTTTTAAAACCAGGCAAGCGACATTTCTTTGTAAAGAAAAACGAAGGCTTCGACCCCTTCAAAAGCTTGGTTTCGACTCCATACCTACCGCCAATCTCTAATCCACTACGTACCAATGCATTAATACCTTGTGTATTGGTTTTGACTGGGTTGAGGCAGAAATATAGGTCGAAAGGTAGCTACTGGAAGTGGCGAAACCATACTTCTATACAAAAACTGTTTTATTGCCTTTTTAAGTAATTGATTTTTAACAAAGCTGTCTATTTGTAAAAATTTAATAGGTTGCCATAAACTTTTCAAATTATTTCCTAAAAACTACCGCATTCATTTTTGATCTAAATAAAGATAATTAGTAAAGAAGCCCTTCCCTTAAGCAAAACAATTAAAACATTTAAGTCCTTCATCTTATATAATTTAATTTACATAGTAAATTACTTAAGAAAAATCCTCAAAAATCATCAATATTCACCTTTATTATGTTATCTAACATACAAAAATTTCGGACCCAAATTCCTTTATATAACTACCGAAATTAATTTCTAAACTCGATTATTCATATTATCCTTTGAAAATTCATAATAAATTATCCATAGCTTGGATAATTACGAAAAATTAAACCCTTTTCCAAAATAATGTTTTACATTACATATCAAGTTCTCATGGCATTCGAAACACAATCAACATGATTTTAGACTTAAAATCGAGATAAACATTCATAAATCATACTTGTTTAAATCAGACATATCATAAAATCCAAGAATATCATCATTAAAAATAATCATAAGGTTTTAAACATAAAACCCAAAATCATATGCTTTTTAAAAACAAAAATAGAGATGGTTTTGATTATTATTCACCTTGATTAGGATAATAAACTTTGAAACACCCCACACCCTTTAGTATTCCCAAAAAGGGCACACTAAAGGATGTGATGCGTTATAGGTATAACTAAAGCATCACAGTGACTAAGATTCACAAGACAAATAAGAAAAAAACAGCTGAAACATTTAAATAATAACTTATCATTCAAAATTAAACTTCATCTCAAAATAAGTCATAAAAACATAACATATCTCAAAAACTCAAAATGTCTCATGTCTCATGAAAATACATCTCAGTCTCATAAAATCAGAGTATAAAGATAACAATAATAATAATCCCTCTCACAAGTGCCAATCCAACATAAGCCAAATGAAAAGGATGAAAAGCGGAAAAATACATCTAAAATGAGAAAACTCTAGAAATGAATCTCCAAGCAACCTGAATCAACTACCCTCAACTCTGCTGGCCTATTGGGGGAAAAAGGAAAGATAGAGGAGTGGGTCAGATAATAAGTCTGGTGAGTGAAAGTAATTACTAGCATTTCTAAGCAAGATAAAGATAATAGACTAAGCAATAGTTCTAGCTTGAAAGAAAAATACAGAAAAGATAAACTTGGATAAAATACTGTTTTTGATTATGTTTGCTTTGATTGTTTGATTGTTTGCACTTGTCTTAAACTACTGTGATTAGGCTGAAATCCTAATCCTATCTCAACTGCTAACTTGATTAGGCTGAAATCCTAATCCTACCCATTGAGCGGTCTTTCCTATCTATGTTGTGCCACTGTGAACCAATCTTGTTGGTCACAGCAAAAGACACCTCTTTAGCGCTTAGGACACAATAGCGAATTATTTACCCTTATCGATGTCGCTCGCTCGGTCATCGCCGGTACACACTAAATGTCGCCCCCTATTTGACCCTTAATTTACTCTAATCAGCATAAGCGTGCCCAACCTCACCTACGTGTGAGACTATCAATCCTCGACCTGAAAGGGAATGTTGCTGGTCCTAATAAATAAATCTTCTAGCTTTGCGCCCCTTGCCCAAATCCCCAGATTTGAGCCTCTATCTATTGGCCACTTATTTACCCTAATCAGCATAAGCGTGTCCCAGCCCCACCTACGTGTGAAACCATCAGTCCTAGACCTGAAAGGGAATGCTGCCGGTATGGACCCTACTTCTATATTTGCTTATTAACTTAATTCAAGATTTAAGTTTTAAAATGAGCCTCTTCTGTTATCTCTTCTTTCTAATTATAATCTATGTTAATATTGTTCTTGTAACTGTTACTCTAATTTCTCTTTTTAGTTATAACCACTTGTTATAATCATGTTTGCAAATATCTTAAATTTGCCTATTTCAGTCTATCTTCATTTTATTTCAGTTTTCCTCATTTTACATCTGATTTCTGTAAATTTAGTGTTTTTCTATTTTAATCCATATTTGCGAATTCTTCTCTTTTTAATATTTTATTCGCGTCAAAAAGGATTAAATCTCTATAAAAAGAAACTAACATTTACTGGCTAAATTCCAACTTAAAACAGATGTAAATAATTGTAAATAAATGCAATTAACTATAAATAACTGAATATAATAGCTGAATAAAAATAGACTAAAAAGAACTTCTGAAATATACTTAAAAACTGACTGTAAATAAACATACATAAAAACCATCTCAAAATTGTAGAAAAACTACAGCTATTGAGAACCCTATTATTTTAAATTGCTTACAAATCTAAAATAATTACAAAACACTCACCTGTGGTCCTTAGCTCTAGTCCTGGGCCTTCCTGGATCCACTTCTTGGGCATAGAATATTTTTATCAAAAAGATTTCCTCCCTAGAAAATTTTTCTATTTAGGGTTCAGCCTCAGGCAATGAACCCAATTGGGAGAAAATTTGAATGAGAAAAATAACTAGGCCTAGGTTTTTATTTATAGTGTGGCTTAGGGATCTCAGGCCGTCGGATTTGAAGATTAAATCTGGTGCAACCACGTCATAGGCTCACTAGGAACCGTCGGATGCAGCTACAAACGCACAGGATTAACCAAAAATCAAAATTTAAGGTTTTCGGCTCGTACCTGGATGTTTTTACGTCCAGAAAGTTTTGCGGGTCGACCTATGATCTTTGGGGGTCGACCCATGCCCTTCTATTTTTTTCGTTTTTTTGTTTATTCCTTGTTTCTCTCGTAACTTCTCCATACTAGCTCGGATATCGACAAGTTTTATATGGAAATTGATCAGAATATCGCCAAGGACCCAATGGTGCAACTCTCGTAGCTCGATTATGACAATTTCACAAACTTATTTTATTGTTTAATTAATTTGTTAATTAATTATTATAGCTCAAATTTTGGGTTGTTACATTCTCCCCCTTTAAAGGATTTCATCCCCGAAATCTCCAAGGACAGAAGAATAAAATAAATATTTTCATCCAAATTCCACAACCACATATTCAACCATCATCCATTACATCGATTGTTCTTAAGCTTTCTAATAAAATTTATGATATATGCAATAGTGTAGTGTCAATGTCCCTAACTAATGCAAAAGATTAGGCAGTCTACTGATTCAGTCGACCTCCCTTTTATGCGTTCATGTCTGTGCCATGTATCCAAATGAATGCAAATTCCCTCATGACAACCGATAGTTCTATATGTGTGTTACAATCATCATCCAAATGCAACAATCATATGATAATCACCCATTCATAGCGACCACGAAATAAAAATGCAAGTGCACACACATCCATATGCATATGCTTTATTGACCTAGTTAAGCCGATCTCTACGAGATAATAGTGCCTAGTGTGTGTATATGCGTCTATTAGCATCCACTAGCAAACACTTACAACCACTTGCGTCCAACATACATAACTTGTTCTAGTAACATGTTTACATTCAGTCCTACCATCCATAGGTTAAATCCTAAGATCTACCCTCCCAAAGGATACTAAAGGAAAGAATCTATTCAAAACTAAAGATGGAAATAGGAAATTCAAGATGTACCATCAAAAAGATGCGGATAAGAGGTACGTATTTTCTCCTCAGCCTCCCACGTAGCGCCCTCAATACTATCTCGCCACTGCACCTTAACCAAAGGGACTTCCTTATTCCTAAGCTTCTTGATATCATGTCCAACGATCTTGGTAGGAATGCGATGAATTGATGCTTCTCTCTCCACTTCAACTTCCCCAAGTAGGCTAGGTTCAATTACCTCTGTCGAATCATGTAAGCACTTCTTAAGTGTGAAACATGAAAAACATCATGAACTCCCACGAGCCTCTCCGGTAGCTTTATCTGATACGCCAACTTCCCTAACGTTTCCACAATAGGGAACGGTCCTACGAATCTGGGAGCAGTTTCCCACTATATCCAAACCTCACTGACTTTATTAGCGGACACACCTTAATAAAAACCAAATCTCCTACCTCGAACTCAATATCCCTTCTCCGATTATCTGCATAGGATTTCTGTCTATCTTGGGCCATCTTCATTCTTCTTCTAATCAAATCAATCTTTTCTGAAGTCTCTCTAACCATGTCGGGACCAAGTAGCAATCTTTCTATAGACTCCAACCAACATGAAGGCAACTTGCAAGGTCATCCATAAAGGGCTTAAAAAGGAGCCATCCCTATGCTAGCCTGAAAACTATTGTTATAAGCGAATTCCACTAAAGGAAGGTGCTCCTCCCAAGTTCCTCCAAAATCAAGGATGCACATCCTCAATAATTCCTCAAGAACTCTAATAACTCTCTCTGTATGGCCATCCATTTGAGGGTGATAGGCTGTACTCAATCTAATCTGTGTCCCTAAAGTCTCTTGCAAGCTTCTCCAAAACTCGCTAGTAAAGATAAGGTCTCTATCGCTCACTATGCTAGAGGAAACTCCATGAAGTCGGACTATCTCACGAACATATATAGAAGCCAAATAAGGTGTTGTCCTCTTACTCTTGACCGGAATGAAGTAGGTGCTCTTAGTCAAACGATCTGCAATCACCCAAATACTGGTATTCCCATTCCTAGATTGGGGTAAACCATCTATGAATTCCATCGAAACACTATCCCACTTCCATTCGAGTACATCCAATGGTGAAGCAATCCACCAGGCCTCTGCTACTCCGCCTTAACTCTTTGGCACACAAGACACTTAGCCACAAACTTTGCTACATCCTTCTTCATGCCACTCCAATAAAACACTCTCTTCATGTCCTTATACATCTTATCTCCACCTGGATGAATAGTCATCCGAGAATGGTGTGCCTCTGCTAGAACTGCTCCCATCAATCACCAGTGCGATGGACACAAAGTCTTCCATCTCTCCTTAGCCACCCTTTACTATCGATGGAATAGCGTTGGGGATGTCTTGAGACCTCTCCTCTGCTAATCCTATCCAGAATATCCACAAGCTCTGAATCCTCTCGCTGCCTTGAGCCAATCTGATCTATGAGGGTAGGCTTAACCTCAAGTACTGCCAATAATCTAGGAGTGATGTCCGTAGAGGGTATAAAATCAAAGGTGGAAATAAACTTTAAGCTTTTCCACTCCACGAACATTGGACTATGGGTTGCTCTTTTCCTACTTAATGCATCCACAACCACGTTCCCCTTGTCAGGGATGTAATCTATCTCAAAGTCATACGCTGCCAGAAACTCCATCCAACGCTGCTGCCTCGAGTTTAAATCCTTTTGTGAGAACAGGTACTTAAATGATTTATGGTCAGTGGAAAGCCCAAACCTCTCTCCTAGCAGGTAATGTCTCCAAGACTTGAGCGCGAAAACAATAGTAGCAGACTCCAAATCATGAGTGGGGTAGTTCTTCTCATGAGTTCTCAACTGTCTACTCCCATAGCATACTACCCTTCCCCCCTACATCAATACTGCCCCAAGGCCAGTCCTACATGCATCAGTGTATACTGTAAAAGGCTTAGCTCCGTCGGGTAAAACTAACACTGGTGCACTAGTAAGGGCTCTCTTTAGCATCGTGAAGGAATCCTCACAATCCACATCCCACATGAATGTCGCATTCTTCTTAGTGAGGCAAGTAAGCGGTGTTGAAATCTTAGCGAAATCTCTGATAAACTTCCTATAATTACCAGCCAAACCTAGGAAGCTTCTAACTTCGGTAGCATTCTTGGGGGCCTTCTAATCCTGTACAGCTGCTACTTTAGCGGGATCCACTGCTATACCCTCTCTTAAGACTACATGCCCCAAGAAACGCACCTCCCCACGCCAAAAGTGACACTTCGAGAATTTTGCTTTCAACTGATGAACATGAAGTGTGCAAAGAACCTCCTCAAGATGAATAGCATGCTCTTTCATACTCTTGGAAAATACCAGAATGTCATCCACAAACACTACAAAGAACTTATTTAGGACATCTCGAAAAACACGGCTCATCAGATCTACAAAATAGGCTGGGGCATTGGTCAGCTCAAACGGCATAACCAACCACTCAAAGAATCCATCGGGTGTCCTAAATGATGTCTTATCGATGCTATCGTCCGCGACCCTAAGCTGATGAAATCCAGTGGCTAAGTCAAGCTGACAAAATACTAAAGAGCCAACCAACTGATCGAAAAGATTGTATATCCTAGGAAGTGGTAACGGTTCTTCTTCATGAGCTTATTCAACTCTCTATAGTCTACGCAAAGTCAAAGGGAACCATCCGCCTTTGTAACGAAGACGACTGGCGCCCCCCACTTAGATATGCTCCGTCTGATGAAGCCTTTCTCTAGTAGCTCACCGATCTGCTTACTTAACTCCTTCCTCTTCCTAGGAGCCATATGTCTCACGGGCAATGCCATTAGCTTAGCATTGTCATTCAGATAGATCCTAAAGTCGATCTCTCTCTTAGGGGGTAGCTCCCTAACCTCCTCAAAAACGTCTAGGAAATCTCTAACAACTAGAACTGAATCTAACTCTCCATGTGATAAATAAAGGGAATAAAGGAAGCTCAACATGACTAACCCCTGTGGGTCATAAGAAACCTCGAGAGTCCGTCTGCTACATGTCTATAGTCTAACGACTCTACTCTCGCAGTTCAATATCGTACCATAAGTGGATAACTAGTCCATCCCTAAAATCATCCCATATCCCGAAAATCTCAGTACATAGGCATCACAATCAAACTCTACGCCTAGTATAAAAATTTTCAAACCCCTACCAATCATGGATAAATGTGCCGATCCTCCTATCGAGTTTGATACAATTATAGGGTCTACAACTAGAGAAATATCTAAGTGCAAACAATCAACCAAGGAACTAGAAATGAAAGAATGCGATGCTCCGGAGTCAAAAAGAGTTCGAATAGGAAAATCTGAAATAGAGATCAAACCTACTACGGAGACTCTCCTACCTCGGTTCGGTCCACTACTAAAAGGTGCTACACTCAAAGCCTGTACTTGCATCGTAGGTGCGCCTGCTCTCTACCCCGTCCTCTAAGGACAAGCTCTACTAAGGTATCCAGGCTGCCCACAGCTGTAACACCTCCCCTTCATTATGTCCTTCTTACAGTCCTTTGAGTAATGCCCAACCAATCCACAATTATGACATATCTCGCCCTTCTTGATCTATCCCTTTTGAGGTCCTCCTCCTTTCTTCTTGTCTTTATCCTTCTTATTCTTCCACCACTGCTTCTAAGAGTTTTCTGATTTAGGAACCTCCTTAACCTCTTCTTCCTTAGCAGCATCTGATATAAGGGTCATTTCCACAAGTGATTCATACGTCGCACCCATAGGTACATGTGTCAATGCCAACCTTGGGAGGGGCTGGTTCAAACCCTTAGCAAACTTGGTGGCCTTCTTATGTAGCATATTAACAAGCTCCATCCCGAACCGCGATAACTCATTAAACTGATTTATATACTTTCACCGAAAGACTCCCCTGCTTCAAACTAATAAACTTCTCCAACTGCATGCTTTCCTCGGCTTGCGACAAGAACTTTCTCTCAAACCTTTCCCGAAATCCAAACCAACCAATGTCTCTACCCTCCATCTCTACAATCTCCCACCAGTAAGAAGACTCTCCCTTCAGCTGCCAAGATGCAAGCTGAACTCTCTGTTGGTCCTCCAATCCTAACAACCCAAATATCCGCTCTGTATTCCTCAACCAAGCTTGTGCTTCTACGAAATACTCCGTGCCAGAAAACATCTTGCCTCCTAGACTAGCAGAGCCCTTACATAGCTTAGAAAAATTGGCTGTTGTAGGTGGATTAACGGGACCTCCACCTGCCCGTGCTGCATTGGGCGCTTGCCCTTGCACCTCTAGTACCGTAGCTTGGAGTATCTACGTAACCAGCCAGGGACTTGGACACCCTCGGGAAGATTTGGGGCGTGCACCATACTATGCAAAGAATCGAAAGAAGGTTGAACTGGACTTTGATGGGATTTTAATAAAAAATCTTTTATACTTGAAAACTATTTCTATAATAAGAGTTTCTTTCTGAAAAATACTTTTAGTTTGAAGATATGTTACCTTTTAAAAATACTTTACTTTTAAAACAAGTTTTTAGAAATCCTGTAAGCTTAGGCTCTGATACCAAATGAAACACCCCACATCCCTTAGTATTCCCAAAATGGGCACACCAAAGGATGTGATGCGTTATAGGTATAGCTAAAGCATCACAAAGACTAAGATTTACAAGACAAATAAAAAAAAATAGTGGAAACATTTAGATAATAACTTATCATTCAAAATTAAACTTCATCTCAAAATAAGTCATAAAAACATAACATATCTCAAAAACTCAAAATGTCTCATGTCTCATGAAAATACATCTCAGTCTCATAAAATCAGAGTATAAAGATAACAATAATAATAATTCCTCTCACAAGTGCCAATCCATTATAAGCCAAATGAAAAAGATGAAAAGCAGAAAAATACATCTGAAACGAGAAAACTTCGGAAATGAATCTCCAAGCAACCTGAATCAACTATCCTCAACTCTGCTGGCCTATGGGGGGTAAAGGAAAGCTAGAGGAGTGGGTAAGACAATAAGTCTGGTGAGTGAAAGTAATTACTAGCATTTCTAAGCAATATAAAGATAATAGACTAAGCAATAGTTCTAGCTTGAAAGGAAAATACAGAAAAGATAAAACTTGGATAAAATATTGTTTCTGATTCTGTTTGACTGTTTGCTTTGATTGTTTGATTGTTTGCACTTGTCTTAAACTACTGTGATTAGGCTGAAATCGTAATCCTATCTCAACTACTAACTTGAGTAGGCTGAAATCCTAATCCTACCCATTGATCGACCTTTCCTATCTCTGTTGTGTCACTGTGAACCAATCCTATTGGTCACAGTAAAAACACCTCTTTAGCGCTTAGGACGCAGTAGCAAATTATTTACCCTAATCAATGTCGCACTCTCGGTCATCGCCGGTACACACTAACCGTCGCCCCCTATTTGACCCTTTATTTACCCTAATCAGCATAAGCGTGCCCAGCCTCACCTTCGTGTGAGACCATCAGTCCTCGGCCTGAAAGGGAATGCTGCCGGTACTAGTCCTAACAAACAAACCTTCTAGCTTTGCGCCCCTTGCCCAAATCCCTAGATTTGAGCCTCTATCTATTGACCACTTATTTACCCTAATCAGCATAAGCGTGTCCCAGCCTCACCTACGCGTGAAACCATCAGTCCTAGACCTGAAAGGGAATGCTGCCGGTACGGGCCCTACTTCTATATTTGCTTATTAACTTAATCCAAGATCTAAGTTTTAGAATAAGCCTCTTTTGTTATCTCTTCTTTCTAATTATAACCTATGTTATAATTGTTCTTGCAACTTTTATTCTTTTAATTTCTCTTTTTAGTTATAACCACTTATTATAATCATGTTTGCAAATATCTTAAACTTGCCTATTTCAGTCTATCTCCATTTTATTTCAGTTCTTCTCATTTTACCTCTGATTTCTGTAAATTTAGTGTTTTTCTATTTTAATCCATATTTGCAAATTCTTCTCTTTTTAATATTTTATTCATATAAAAAAGGATTAAATCTCTATAAAAAGAAACTAACATTTGCAGGCTAAATTCCAAATTAAAACAGATGTAAATAACTATAAATAACTGTAATTAACTATAAATAGCCGAATAAAATAGCTGAATAAAAATAGACTGAAAAGAACTTCCGAAATTTACTTAAAAACTGACTATAAATAAACTTACATAAAAACTGTCTCAGAATTGTAGAAAAACTACAACTATTGAGAACCCTATTATTTTAAATTGCTTACAAATCTAAAATAATTACAAAACACTCACTTGTGGTACTTAGCTCTAGTCCCGGGCCTTCTTGGATCCACTTCAAGGGCGTAGAATATTTTTATCAAAAAGATTTCCTCCCTAGAAAATATTTCTATTTAGGGTTCAGCCTCAGGCAATGAACCCAATTGGGAGAAAATACGATTGAGAAAAATAGCTAGGCCTAGGGTTCTATTTATAGTGTGGCTTAGAGATCTCAAGCCATCAGATTTGAAGATTAAATCTGGTGCAACAACGTCATGGGCTCACTAGAAACCGTCGGATGCAGCTACGAACGCACAGGATTAAACAAAAATCAAATTTTAAGGTGTTCGGCTCGTACCTGGATGTTTTTACGTCCAGGAAGTTTTGTGGGTCGACCTATTATCTTTGGGGGTTGACCTATAGGTCGACTTGACCATAGCATGGGTCGACCCATGCCCTTGTATTTTTTTTCGTTTTTTGTTTATTCTTTGTTTCTCTCGTAACTTCTCCATACTAACTTAGATTTCGACAAGTTATATATGGAAATTGATCAGAAAATCGCCATGGAGCCAATGCTGCCACTCCCGAAGCTCGGTTGTGACAATTTCACAAACTTATTTTATTGTTTAATTAATTCGTTAATTTATTATTATAGCTCAAATTTTGGACTGTTACAAACTTGAGATTTGATTTTTGATTAATTCCCCTTGCTTGATTGCTTAGCTTTAATTGATTTTTCCCCTTTTCTTTCATTAGGTTATGGTCGACTTGAGCTTTTGATTTACATTTTTGAATAATGAATTATGAACGTGTAAAGAAATGGAAACAAGGTTTTAAGGGTAATGGGATTATGGGTGCGGCTATTACCCATAATGCCCTTGTCTTAATTTCTTATTAATTCTCTAATAAACCATTTCCATAAAATCATTCTTTAAGAGTTTATTTAATTAAGCTCAGCCTCTAATTAAACTTTCAAATATCAATCCCCTTATCACTCTAATATTTACATTATTCTACTTAATTTATCTAATTAAATCTCCTGAATAATGTTATTAAAAATTAGGGGTGTTACAGGCTCCCCACTCCCTTAAAGAATTTCTTCCTCGAATTCAGGAAGGACTATATACCAAACATAACAATCATCTGCAACATCTCCTAACTATCATACTAGCCTACCCGACCAGCAATAGTCTATATAAAGCAAATATAGAACATACCCTCACAACAGATCAGGATAAGTATCTGTAATCCTGTCTTCTGTCTTTCAAGTACAGTCCTTCTCGTTGTCGCTCCACCTAACGTTCACTAACTTGACTGTCTTGTTCCTTAACCTTTTCTCATCTCTCGCTACAACTCGAACTGGTTGCCAAACAAAAGTCAAATTCGGTTCTACTATCAACTCTTCCAACTCTGTCGGAGGAATAGTAGCCTCTGGATTATAACATACTTACGATGATGAGATACTTGAAATACATTATGGACACCTGCCATACTGCTCGGCAACTCTACTTTTTATGCGAGCTCCCGATCCTTTCTATTACTTGGAACGGACCAACATATCTTTGTGCCAGTTTCCCTAACTTTCTGAACCGCACCACACCCTTCATCGGTGTACTTTAATTGAAATCCTCTCTCCAACTGAGAATTCTAGGTCTTTACGCCTCTTATCTGCTTAAATCTTCTGTCTGGACTGAGCTTCCTTCATCCTTCCTCGGATCAACTCAATCTTCTATGTCGCCTCTCTAACCAGATGTGGACCCAAGGCTAATCAATCTCTAGTTTCTAACCAACATGCTGGTGATTTGCATGGCTTTCCATACAAATATTCAAAAGATACCATACCTATACTAGTCTGATAACTATTATTATTGGAAAAATCCACTAAGTGTAGGTGATCTTCCCAAGATCCACCAAAGTCCAATACACAAGCTCTTAACAAACCTCGAGTACTTTATTGACTCTCTTTGTCTGCCCATCCGTCTGAGAGGGATACACAGCACTCATCGTAAGCTTGATACCTAACACATCCTGTAGACTCTTCCAGAATTCACTAGTAAACAAAGCATCTCTATCACTGACTATACTACTAGGAATTCTGTGCTGTCTAACTATGTTCTTCATGAACAACTTAGCTAAAACAGGTGTCATCCTGGTTGACTTAACTGGAATGAAATGGGCAATCTTTGTCAACCAATCTACTATGAATCATATACTTTCATTTCCTCTATTTGACATTGGCAACCCGTCTATAAAATCCATGGATATCGAATCCCATTTCCAAACCGGTATCTCTAAAGGTTGAAGCAACCCACTCGGCTTGTGATGTTCGGCCTTCACTTGTTGACAGTTTGCACACTGCCTAACCCACAAGCCAACATCTCTCTTCATACCTTCCCAATAGAAGCTCCTCTTCATGTCCTGGTACATCTTGGTTCCTCCAGAATGAATCGTAATTTGGATCGATGACATTCCTTAAGAATTTCTTTCCTTAAGTCCTCAACATTCAGAACACTCAACCGTCCCTACATTCTCAACCATCCTGTCTGGTCAAGACTAGAATCTCTTAGATCATCGATCTCAGTTCCAACTTCAGGCTTTCTAATCCTCTTCGCTAATAATGGATCCTCCCTCTGCTTAGAAGCAATCCTTTCGATCAACACTGGTCGAACTTCTAAACAAGATAACATGGCGGTGCTCTGATTAGAACTAGCAGTAGATCTTAATTGCACACTACAAGTAGTCAAAGCTTCTAAATCTTTCCAGTTTGCCAATATAGCTAACACCAAATTTTGATGTCTTCTGCTAAGAGGATCCACTACTTTATTTCCTTTCCCAGGAGTATACTATACACCAAAATCATAAGCAGCTAAAAACTCCAGCCACCTTTATTGTCTCATATTCAACTCCTTCTGAGAGAATAAGTACCAAAAGGACTTATAATCTATGTATAGCTCAAATCTTTCCCTTAAGAGATAATGTCTCCATATCTTTAGCACGAATATCACCGCTGCCAACTCCAAATCATGATTAGGATATATTATTTCATGTGGTCTAAGCTATCGTGAAGCGTAGGCAATGACTTTACCCTTCTACATCAACACAACTCCTAATCTAGTCCCACATGCATTGAGAAATGTTATTGGCAAGGGCCAATAGGTTCTTAGTGATCCCATGAAAACTATATCTGTAATAGTTTATAGATAAAGATCAATAGGTTCATAGTTAGCCCATTAAAACTATGGCATGAGAGATGTTATTAGAGAATCCAGTAGGTTCATAGTAAGCCCATGAAAACTATGATTAGATGATGTTATTGGTTGACACCAATAAGTTCTACTCTAACACAGAAAGGTCCAACTCTAGATCCAAGTAACCCATATGCTCCTCCTACCGCCTAATACTCGTTACTAACTTACGTTGTACTTCTCACGATGAATAAGATATATTCATCTCTTCCATTCCATACTCAAAATGGAATAACCAAGTCTCATTTACTACAATGAATAAGGATTTAAATCTATGCAGTCTCTATCTAAAAAGGCAACTAAGCTTGGGGAAATTTTCTCTTTACCTTTACCTTTCATTTTTCCCCAACTAAGGTCTACCTATCCCAACCACGTGTATCTTACTATCTTACTAATATCACATCACTATTCTTCTATGAAGCAACATTTATAGGTTCTCACTAGTGTCCTATACACTTTACGGGAACTTTTATTATTACTACTAAAAGTAATCATTGCTATCTCCTGCATAGCCTTACACTTTTCCAGTCATACCTAGGAAATGATTCCTATCTACACCATATTTAAAATTTTGTTTTGGTATTTATCATTTCATTTCAAAAGTGTTACTTTGAAGTTTCTATTAAATTCAAATATACTTGGTTACTTAACATTTTGTCTTTCTAAACTTGCTTCTTTACAGCTCTTTGAATTTAAATTATTCCCCAAACCTAGAGGGGAAAATTACAAATTCTAAGTTTAAAACTTATTCCTCTTTTCCTTTTAAAGACCTTTATAGCTTTCCATAAAAAAAATTTGGATTTTTAAATTTAACTGTTTACTAAGTTTTTCTCTTCCAAAAACTTATATACTTTTTCACCAAACCATTTTTCTTTAAAACATGCTTTGCTTGTCCTTAAAACATTTTTTTCTTGACTTCCAAAAATGTCCTCACATATTTTCAAAACATCTTCTTTTCATAGGTTTTCAAATTTACAAAATCTGGAGTGTAGATAAGAACAATTATTTTATCAAAAATCCCTTAACTTTCTTACTCTTCCAATTACCTAACCTTGTAGGAGTCTCTAATTTACTATAAATGGGGACTTTCTACAAAGGCAAGCAACCAATGCGCATAATCAATAGAAAAATATGAAATTTCCATTGCTTAGCTTTTCTACTAAAGCTCTCTATACTATCCCTCCTAACTAACTGTCTCCAATTATTGCACTTCTTATTACACCTAATGGTTTTATACATTAATGTATGGGAACTACTTTCTCTTATGAGAAACTATTAACGCTAAAACCTTCTATGAATCCTTTAAAAGATCATGTTTATGTGAAATTACAGAGGACTTATTTTATATTTTATCGATAGGCTATACAAAATATGGTGCTTTCATACCTTGTACATCTCTTTCACGTATTCCTTATAACTTGCACAAAACATCTTTATTTGTGATTTGGTTTCATAGAAAATTATATCATTATTCATTTCATTCCAATAGATTAAAGTATGTTTAATCTATATTCACTTACAATGGACATTTCCTACGAGATTTGTTAATTTCCTAATAATTAACTTACACTTTCTTTTTTCAGAAGAACTCATTTTCAAAACAGTTTTAATATTTTCTTCTTACTACCCTAGGAATACCCTTCCTAAACCTTGGAAATCTCATTTCCTTACTAAAATCTCTTATTCCTTCCAAAATAAAAATACTCTCCCTACTATCTCTAGGATACTTTCCCACTTCCTATAACATATGGATACCAATCTTCTCTCAAAACAAGTTTATTGTACACTATAAATCGACAATAACATAGGGCTCAACATCCTTGGGTCATCCCAAACCCAACTAGCAAACTATGCACAAATATACTTCTAAAACTTTCCATATGTTAAAATCTATAATTGGAGACTATTTGGATTTTAGTACATAATATATTTATATTTTATTCAAAAATAATAATACGTTCACTCATATTTCCTAATTTACTTAGGATCTACTAACCTAGGCTCTGATACTAAATGTAACAACCCGAATTCTAGTAGGTCCGGGTTTTTCGCAAAAATGCTAAAATCGAAGCCCACTGAAGCCCGAGTTGGGTATCTGGTATCCTGCAAGTAGGCAACGATAAACATATCAGAGCTCAAATAAACATCTCACAGCAGAACTGACAAAAATATAGCAGTAAGTAAATATTCACCAAGATAATAACACTTTCTAAACAAGTGTCTCAAAGCTGGAAGATCTCTACCATCTATCTAACCCGTGCGATGTTATGAGGAGGGGGTCAGAACTAAAGTTCCGGTGAATGGACAAATTATACACTTCTAAGCATAATTCAACATATACTATTCTATTTTCATTTTCTGTTATATTAGGTTTATTGGGTCTATAATACTCTTGCCTCTATGCATGAATCGTACCCATCTACTCCCTAGTAGATTAAGACCTAATAACCAATATATATTTAGCAACATGCCCAAAGACCGCGTCGGCCCTAGGTACTACCTATAGTACCTTCCATATCCTGCTCGAAAAGGACTCCATCGTTTCGCTACTAGAGCGTACTGTAACTACATCTATAAAGGACAGCTTCGTGCGGCCTACAGTACATATGTTCCGTCGTCTACTATGAAAATGTGAAACTGCATTCGCACTAGCTTATACTAGTGCTCGGACATCCACAATGTACCACTCAGTGCATACCTTGAGGACTACACGTAATCGTTCTGTCTACTCCCTGAATTCCGCCAACAAGATCTACCTTGTACGGAACTTAGTCGAGGATTTTCTATATCTGTAAAGGTTCGCTTCGTTAGGCCTACAATACAGATATTCTACTTGGTCTGTCTCTTTTCTCATCGTGGCTATGACCCCACGCAGCCCCCCCTCAACAAATCGAAAGACCTTTCAAGAGCTAAGTGATTGTGCCCTACTATAAACAATATAAACATCCAATTAGCCGTGCCCCTTATCCAATGTCTCGATAGTGAAAAAATCATTGGCCTGTTGGTTTAACTCCAGTCTTTCTCGAACTCGCTCTGATTGATGATGGCTGATCTCCGCAGGCGACTACCCTTTTTGGGTCCTGCCCACTATAATCTACTCGCAAACTAGAGTATGGTGTCATACGAATATCCTACTCCATTATCAATCTTTTGACTATCTACAAAGGTCCGCTTCATTAGGCCTGCAATCCAAAAGCCGTCAAGGCATACTCTCTTGATGGAACACCTACAGACCTGCCTCAGGGGGTGCAGCTTTGTTAGGCCTACCCTAGAGGGACATCCTAGAGTATCCTCACGTCCTATTGAAGTCTCGTACTTCCTTCTAGCCCAAAATAACTAAGTTGGACGTGCTCTTTCTGTACTAAAAATCTGCGATGACCTGCTTCGTTAGGCTCTTTATCCAGATTCTCTTTCGGGCTGCTCCAAACGCACATTACTATTTTATTTGACCCTACGTCTAATCTTTTACTATGAGTTTAGTTTACTTTTTTTATTCTGTTGGCTACTTATTTACCCTAATCAGCATGCCCAGCCCCACCCATGTGTGAGACCATCAGTCCTAGACGTGAAAAGGAATGCTGCCGGTACGGGCCACTTCTATTGTTCTGCTTATTAACTTAATCCAAGATCTAAGTTTGATAAAATAAGCCTCTTCTATTTCTTTCTTTTTAATTATAACCTACTTGTTACAATTATACTTGCAATTGTCACTTTTATATTCTTTTCTATTTTATATAACCTACATGTTATAAATGTAATTGCAAGTGTCTCTTTTCTTATTCTAGTCTGCTTCTTTTATTATGATACTAATTTTCTTTAGTTCTTATATTATACGACAGTCTTAGCTTGGGACTACGTCCAACTGTCACAAATTACTTATCACAATAACCGCTTTACTTTTCACTCTATGATATGTGCAATAAATGCAGATCTATTCACATTTTCTGTTTATTGTTTCTAGTCTTGTCAAATAATTAACTTGATTATTTCCTCTTCTTTTATTTCTTTAACGTTTCACGTTATTCTCTTTTATTCTAAGAAGTATTTCTATTCTATTTGGTTGGTTACAAAAACTGTGCTAAAAATCCATTTCCATATTTTAGTACTAAATAATGCTATAAACAATAACTCGTAATTGCAAGATATTTCATTTATTGTTTCATTAATTTTTGGGTAATGCAAAATACAGTATTGTCTCTATTTTGCACTAATTCCATTTTTTTGCAATTACGTTTATCATTATTCTTACAATATTAAATTATGGAAATGTATTCCCTTTATAAACCAACCAACTAATCTCCCACTAACTTCCAAATCAAATATTAGATTTTCCACCTTCTAATTCATTTCTCCCGTTTAACATAATTTACTATAAATTTCTCACTTGTAGGCTTATGTCTTTCTCTACAACTTTTAAGCCTAATATTACTTATATTTAATTGGATTCCTTTCCTTTTCCATATAAATAACATTTAAATATAAGTACACTTCTCTTATAAAATTTATAGTTTCAAGGTAATTGACTAACATAACTAATTATAGAAATAAATGCTGAATTAAATATTTAACGGGAATTTAACGATATTATATATATCATAAACATAAAAGAGATATAATTTAAATCCATTCACATGTCATCCTTAGCTTTACTCCATGGCCTTCCTGGATCCCCTTCTAAGGCGCACTACACCAGAAAGGCGAATTAGGCAGTGCTTAGGGCCGTATCTAATGCCATTAGGCACGACCGTAAGCCGTATCAATTGAAAGCATGTTTATTAATTAGATACGGCCATGAGCCGTATCTAATTAGTGAATTAGATACGGCCTTGAGCCGTATCTAATTAGATACGGCCTTGAGCCGTATCTAATTCGTATACTAAGCACATGAATTAGATATGGCTTTTGACCGTATCTAATTGATGTAATAGATACAGCAATAAGCCGTATCTAATTCACAAAGCTCATGACCATAAATTGCAATACCATAGATGCAGTATAATACAATAAAAGCAGTATCTAATTCACACAGCTCATAGCCGTGAATTACAACAGCATAGATGCAGTATTATACAATAGAAGCAGTATTTAAAGCAGTAATAGATACGGCAATAGTTGGATTACAATAGAAGCAGTATTATACAAAATATGGTCAATATTATACAAAAGCAGTATTATACAAAATATGGTCAATATTATACAAAAGCAGTATTATACAAATACAGTCAATATTATACAAAAGCAGTATTATACAAATACAGTCACTCTGTCCAAACAAATACGGTTAAATATGGTCAATATTATACAAATGCAGCAGTTCTGGAACCCAACATTAACACAGAAGAAAAAAATCCCTTGTAATAGTGATGCAGCAGTTCTGGAACAGAGAAATGCTAGAACACAAACAACAAATAGGCAAAGGTTAACAAGGAAAGCCAGCCCAGAAGAAGCAATCTTTGAATTTAAAACTACAGGTAATAGTGATGTAATAGACAATTATTGGAATATTAAAATTACTTGTTAATAATTTCAATAGACAACTACAAGTAATATCAACCATAAAAATGGCTAGTGTAAGTAGAGCACATCAGCTGAGGGAATATAAATTTCTCAAACATAGAATGTATTTTTCATTAGTACTTTATGCTTAAATCCAAATTGTTCCAAAAGGAGAAGAAAAAATTAAATAAGACAAGTTAATTCCAAAATGTCTCTCTTGTAATATACTCTGCTGCATATCAGCTACAACTTGACTAATAAGTTAATGTTGAAATAAATTAAATCTATTAGTACGTCGCTGGGTTGGTCGATTGGGCATTAAAATACGTATCGGCAGCTGCAATGTAGCTTTGAGTTGATGTGCATCAGTGCATGCATGGGATGTTAGCCTATAAAAAATGCAAGTTAATTCACCAAATCTCGGTTCTTTTACTAAATTGCAACTTAATATAATTTTTGCTTTTTACTGTTTTCTTGTCTATGAATGGGCAAACAATTTTACAGTGGTTCAATAAAAGATAGGTATAACAGGTGAGACAAAGTAAACTTCATTATAGTAAGGACTACAAAGAACAATGCAATAAAGAACAATAAGAATAAGAAAACACTTTCTATGCACAATGAGATGAAAATTTTGAACATACATCTCTCAAAAGGGTAAAAACCAATAGAGACACACAATTGTGAGAGCAAAGAGGTATAACCGGAAAGGAAATGGTCAAGATTTTGCAAAGGATACCACATGATTACAAATAAAAAGGTAAACATGAAAAAAGTCAAACCTGTACTAATAATACACTTCAGAGTTCTCTTAGAAGCATTTCCAACCAGAGATAAAGAGAGGGTTCTTGCTGCCATCCAAAAATATACATCACCGGAATTATAAATGCAAAACCAGATAAATAATTTTTGGATGAGCTCACATACCTGCTAAAGATATCGAATCATAATCTTCGGATGGCACACATACCCACCCACTCCAACATCAACAAAGGTCTCTGCAAATTGATGATTTATTTTGTTGGTTCTCTCATCTGGTAGCAGTATATTGTCCAAAACCAATTTTTCATGTGTGGATGGTACAGATTTCCTATGGATTTTGGACGATGTAGAATCTCGACATACAGTACCTATTGCAATAAAATTTATTGTCTAGATCTATCCAACAAAATAACTGCATCGAAAACAAGTAAGAATAAAAAGAAACTAATAAATACCTGTTGCTATTATGTCTAGATCAGAGTTGAGGATTTCACATTTTTGATTGTTCGCCACATTGGTCGTATCCTAGGATTGAGAAACAACGAATTTAGAAGCATTGAGTTGTGTGTTGCGTTCTCCTTGTTCTATGTTTCCCACCATGTTGATCAGAAGCTCCATTTGCCCAGACAAATTTCCCACTGTACTCTCCAAACTTCCCACCGTACCCTCCAAACTTCCCATCCTCATTTTCAACTCAGCATTCTCTCCACAAACATGTTTCAATCATTTATGTGAAATAGCAGAAGCCTTAATATTAGTCTTTGGTATGACGATCCCAACACCGCGGCTCCTACCCCTTGTATCCCTTCCCATCACTTGTGATACGATATCTTCATCCACTGTCAACTTTTCTTCATCACTATCGGTGATCTTTTCCTTCAATTTCGCAATTTGATCCTGAGATTGCATAATACTTATATGAATAATGAAAATATATGTATGTATACATGTTTTGAAAACTTAAGTTCCAAAACTGTTGCTGTCCATCTGAGGTGAAATGACTCAGTTATAAATGACCCTAGCGTGTATGTGTCTATATGCATATATACGTAAGTTGGTGGTGAGATGACTCAGTTATAAATGACATGGCACCAGTAAGAGAATTTTAACTTGTAGCTGACATGAAATAACATTTTAAGATTTTGTGTAAAGATGGTTGAGCCCACAAAACTGAATCAGATTATGTATATTTAAAAGCTTAAGCATTTCAAAGATTGTGAATTTTTTTTGCAGAATTGATGCTTCAAGAATACACTCACCCCCATGCGGCCATGCATATGCTGTTATTGCTGTGTGTATTAATATAAGGTTATACTTATGTTAATGCTTATGTTAATGACTACAAGACTGTTAATTTATGTACACACAGAACTGAAATTGTACTTGTATGAATATATACCAGACTGTAGATATTCCTATGCTTATTCCTATATATATACCTGAAATTGTACTTGTGTAAAGATGGTACACACAAAATTGAAATTTTAACTTACGAAGTACGAAGAATTGGCATCTGATATGCTACCATCTTTTTTCGTGTGTGTCTTCTCCCATACATGACGACGGTTGATATTTGCAGATGGATTTGCAACGATCTGCAATATATAAAATATGTTAGTTGTGATTTTTACCATTTTTGAAAAAAAATGAATATAACTTACCATTTCGTGTTCTATTCTAGCGTGACTTTTACGGCCTGCATGGTAAGCATAACTGAGCAATGATCTATTTTTTTGCCTAACTCCCTTCTTCCGCTTGCTTCAGGCGTTGATTCATTTTTTATGAACTCGTTCCAATCTTCTTGAGCAATTGTAGGTGGATAATTTTTCATCTATTCTTCGTCATTGTCGAAAGTGTCATAAAAACTTGCTCTCAAGTTTTTTTTGTGTCTCCTAAAAGCCTCGGACATTCTTTTTAAAAAAATTTCCTTTGAAAGCGGTTCGAGCGCATACATTTTCTGCAAAAAGTAAAATACATAAACAAAACAGTATGGAACTGTCTGTATGTAATACATGTTAAGACTTAAGATCGTCACCGTTCATTTGTAAACTGGATTCAAGCAGACTTAATAAAAAGAAAACTAAAGAAGCAATTCTATCAAATAATAGAGCCAACTCCCGACCTAAGCAAGTTAATCAATATATTAATCCCCTGTAACTTATCATGGATGCATTCTTGAATAAGTGTCAGTTACAAGTCACAACAACCATGCATCATAAACCAAGACAACTTGAATATTATCAAAACTGAATCCTCTATGAAATAAAAACATTTTTTTAAGATTAATGATAAATCGTTGCAGCAGCAGTTGTAATTAATCTTTATGTAACGAGTCACAGACTAGGCCACCTTCTTTATCATGTTTCATGGCTCTGCCTATTGTTGTACACATACATATATATATGTATAAGTTTGTACCTACCAGAACCAACCAAGAAAAATACTCTAATGAATGGTTGGGAAACCTATGTATCAATTTTGTATTATTTGTATGAAAGCGGCCAAATTTGATGTTATACACTTGTACAAAATGAATTAATGGCTCTTGCCAGGTCTAATGGTTTCTCCCGAAGTTTGAAAGATTATTACGAAAGAGTAAACTATATCCTTCAAGAAATTAGCACTTTGGTTATCAAGTGAGACTCCAGACTTGATAAGGATTGGAGTTCCATAGTTTGAATGTAATTAATAATACAAGCCCCAGCAAGGTAACCTTAGCAAGCAAGAATCGTATATTGCTAAAAAGAAACAATGCTTATTTTTATAAAATAGTTAAGCTAAAAAATAGGGCAAAATGTTAGACTTTGGTGTTTTGATGTGCAAATTGATTATTTCTCTGATGATGATTGCTTCTGAAACTGGACTGGTTTGAAACTAAAACGTTGTGCATCCTAGCTTCATTTTCCCAAATTAATTTCACCCATTAATTCTTATATGTCATCAACAGAACATGTCATCATCGTTGCAATTAAATGTGATTCCAACCATTTATCGCGTAAATTAAAGATAAAAGATTTCAATAGGCAGCGATCTGAAGTTTGGACATGAGTGAAATGAATCAAAGTAAAAACTTACCAACAATTGGTTCCAAACATCGTCCTTATATGTACCGGGTACTTTGTCCCAACTTATGTATGATATCGGCACATGAGCTCTTACTAGTTTACCCAGCATAGTGGCGATTTTTCCAGCGTTTTCTTAGACTGGAATACCAAGTAAGTTTTGATCAACTATTTGTTCTTCTGAATATGATGAATGTGATGATGTTGGATTTTGTGACATAGTTTCCTGCACACGGTTAAATAACCATTATTGATTTGTAATTGTATCACAGATTACAAAAATAAAAGAAAAAACAATCCACAAATAAACCCAGTTTATAAAAACTGAGAGCAATGCTCAGTTTGTAAAAGTGTTCAGTTTTATCAAACTAAGCAAATGCTTGTTGAATTGTGATGTGGTGTTTATACTGTGTTTTGTTGCATAAATGCAAACACAGTAGCCATACACATGCAAGACTCGGATGTCTTAAAAGAATATAACAAATTACAACAGAGATGTAACAAATCCTTACGAATGCAACAAATAATCTACGAATATATCAACTCGGCTGTCCTGAAATAAAAATGAAATCAACATCACTGTAAAATTTGTTGTTTAGCAAATAAAAGCGGTCTCATCAACCATCAATTCATGGCAATAACAAAAGTAAAAAAACAATAACAACAGAAGACCTCAGCTATCTCACTCCTGACATTGGTGTAGGCATTGAAGTAGGTATTGCACCATATTCATCGGTTCATAGCCCATCTATTGTAATGGGACTCAAACACTACGCCATAGATTGCATACTGCAACACCAAAGAAGTGATGCAGGAAGTGCCAAAAAATGTTGTTGTAGGCTAAAAAAGGGCAAAGGCAACACTTTCTCGGTGATGCATTTTGCCGCGTTGCCGCAGACCTCAAAGGCAACATTTTGACTATCTAAGGCAACATAAGAAATATTGTTGCAATAGAACCCTATTTGGGTCTATAGCAACATTCATAGGTGTCTGTACCAACATTCCAAAATGTTGCTATAGATATTAACTTTCTGAATTTGTGGGGCCCACAATGTAGAGCATATTTGATTTTTTAATAGAAATAAATATTTATTTAATAAAATGCTATCGCACAGAATTTGATATTCAAACAGTAATTTATTTAAATAAATATTTTATTTCAACATTTAAAATAGTACAAATTCCTGACTCCACTATTTTACAATTCAATGATATATAACACTGATATTCACATATACAGATATTCCTCACTACATCACTCAATTCACTCATTACATATGCAGTTTCAATTTATACAGACACCGACACTGACAAATATATGACGAGCCGAAGGCGAGCCGAGTGCCGAGCCGAAGGCGAGCCGAGAAGCGGGTCCGGGCGCAGCGCCTGCGGGGGTCCGGGGCACCGCCCGATTCATCCGATTTCGGAAGATCCAGTCTTCTTTGAAACGACGTAAAATGATGCACCACACATACTTCTAAACCACCAGCCTCCATCCTCTAATTGCCTCACCAACAAACTATTTCAGCTGCCAAATTCGACTTCAGGTTGCCAAATCGCCTAATCACCTAATCACAATCGCTGATTACCCATTCCGACAACCCAAACATCATCAAACTTTCACACTGCAAATTCGCAACAAAACCAAGCACCACCCTTGGCTGATAGCAAACAACATTGCTTCTCACTGCAAGCTATATACCTACAGATTTGGACCATCAACTCTAAGCAGACTGCTTCGCCTTTCATCAACAAGAGAATCAAAGGTCAGTTCACATACATGTACATTAGTTCAAAGCACCAAGTTATATATCTTCAGATTTGGACCATCATTAGCCTACAAAAGAAAAACCAAACTAGTTTACCCAAGCATTACAATTCATACAAATTCAATTCAAATCAATTACAATTCATACCCATCATCACTTCACCGACCGCATCCAAACTGGAACAACCATAGCCCGCTACATCACTTCACCGACCGCATCCAGACACTACGCCAAATGTTTGTGGTGCAGATAAGTGGTTTTACAACAGTAGAAAGCTTATATATACGTGATATGTCATTTTTCGAACATGAAAGAACAAAATGCAGTGAAAATTTTGAAGTATATCAATGTGAAACTACAGAAAACCAAACATTTTGATAACAATACCATTCACACAAAGTATCGAACACTTTTAGTGCATTACAAAATAGCTCTTCCAGTCATTCTCTATTCTATCTTTAAGGTGCAATATGGAAGACCACTCCAATCCAAATTCAACAATAGACCTCAAAATACATGAAGAAAGATGAAATTTTGAAACTTACCATTCGGAAACAGAAAATGCATAAATCCACAGTATCAAATATCACAAAATGAAAGAAAAAAAAGGTCAAAACAAACCGGAAATTAGACAGCCTGCTCTTCATTGGACTGCAGTGGTATCTCAAGCAACTCAAGAGGCACAGTCTCGACGCTCTTAGGTGTGTTCCTGGCAGCAACAGGAACAGCAAGAAAAGTCTTGGTCTTGTTATCGGCCTAATCTTTTCAAGCCCCACGTAATCTTCGACTTTAAATTTATTATCAGGATCGTGTGCTTGGTACCTATTCTTGATTCGAACTCTTCTCTTGTACTTCGGGTGTGGAGCTAAACGAACTACTTCAACTGCCAATTAAATAGAAAACAAAGTTGTGTCCTCTGAATACTGGAGTGGAAGATTGAATAGAAATGTAATAGCATCAGATCCGATTGGATTAAAATGGAACATCTTCTATACAGATTAGGGAAAACGAAATTAGGGATTTGGAAATTGGAAATTGAGGGTGAGAACGAAATGATTGAAAAGTAAAGCAGGAAAACGAAAATTTGGAACAAATTGTTGTGGTGATCCATTTTAACAGTCGGATTAAATGTAGACCGTTGGATCGTATTCACGCGGATTGCTAATTTTATTAATTTTTTAATTTGAATACATCTATAGCTACTGCAACATCTTGTTGATACCTATGCTAACACCTTGAAGCGAGTGTTGTAATAGACAAAAATTAGCATACCTATCGTTACATTATAGCTAGCAACACTATGTAATTTCGTTGCAGTAGGCCATCTATGGCGTAGTGAAATTATCAGATGATGAGGATCCTAATGATGACCTTGAAATAATTTTAAACATGATTAATGGCTAGTGACCCAGTCCTTGGTGCTGTAGATCTTTGTATACTTTGAGGAGCTGTTAGAAATTCAAATACTACTGCTAAACCTTAATTAATACAGTTCATGGCAAAATCTAACTCAAAAACTTACCATTCATACAATGAATATACACTATACTATCCATATTATTTTCCTTGTACTATGAAAATGACTATGCACATAACCAAGTGATTTCCACTACACAGTAAGTATATATCAATGAATATTTAATTAGGAGTAATCAAATTGGCATAGTAATCATAGCAGTATGAAAGATTTAATATACATGATCTTCATGACCTGAATACTACCTAGATTTTGCAGCGGAATGGTAATTTTATGTATATTAAACTTCATTTGTGATCAAAAATGATCTGTTGTACAAGTTTAAGTTGTCTTTATAGCAATTGTGTGAAGAGATTATTCTATTCGGTCGTAGGACAACTTTAAAACTTTTGTACTTATTTTCGTTGATATGTACTTGGTTTAAAATGAGATGTCTTGCCACTGAAAAAAAAAAGTTATGTGTGTGTACGATACATTTTCAAACCTATACAAGGATCATTTTCAAATAAACCTTATTTTTTAAAGGAAGGTAAAAGGACCGCTAAAGGGCAGAACCTCAAACAATCGGGTATTTGATTTAACCGTTGGACTTCCATACTAGATAACACTTGAAACGCGATTGGTAGGTTTTTATTTTGCTCATATGGTTTGATTTTTAGTAGCTCTCCTTTTTGACCGAGATTGATTGCTTGTTTTATTTTGCTCATATGGTTTGATTTTTAGTAGCTCTCCCCTTTTTGGGAATTATACACACACCAATATTACCTTAGAGGCATTCTCTTCTACTTCTGGAAATTGCCTGTCTTGTGTGGAATATACTAAACGCAATTGTTCAGTGTTGATTGCTATATAGTTGAAAGCTATTCAACAAGAACGTGAACAAATGAGAAAACACGATATTATTGATTCTTTTTCTCTCTTTCCAAAATTTCCAGAGTAAACTAAAGCTGTGTTGATAGTACGGATTCACATCTTTGTACCAGCAAAGATACGCAGCATCTCTTTAATATTCATTATTAAAGAAGAGCAGCATGTTTAAGATGTTACAAAGAAGAACCTGTACCATCATTTTTCTGTTTTATGCAGTTTGCTATTGTTTCGCAGAACTATTTGGATTTCAAATTTGACTACAATCAACTAATGAAAATGGTTTAAATTTGTAATTTCGATTCCACGTTTAGTTTTAAAAATAAATCCCCTTTTATCTACAAGTCTATAAAAAACATACTATCATGAAACTTTTCAATATAACAGAAACCAACAACAATATAGACATTTTAAGAAACCTTCTCTTTATGCGAATTTTTGTTTGGTTCAATGATATCTCACACTCCTACTACCCCAAGGACTAGAAATTCAAACGAGAAATGAAGCATTTAACAATTCATCAGTTAACAAATGGTTTTGGTAAGGTCTTCTAATTTTTCATTGTCTTCAAAAGCTGATTGATAGACGGTAGGAAACTCAATGTCATCCACATTTGTAGTCAACCGTTTTGGTTTATGCAAAACCACAGACCAACCGTTATTTTTTAAATCTATTGAGTAGAACACTTGACTCGCTTCTGATGCAAGAATAAATGGCTCATCATTCACGCTATCTTTGCTCTTCAATTTCCCTAAATTTACCATGATCAAGTTTGAAACATGATCTATTTTGCATCCATTGATCTTATCCTCGACCTTTACCCAATCACAATAAAAAACTGTTTATTTGAAGTCAGTGTAATCCAACTCAAGTATCTGCTGAATGACTCCGTAATACGTTGTTTTTGCTTCCTTATAATTTTTATCTTTACCACTCGCTCTAAATTTTGTAATTGCTTTCATGCATACACCGCTATCTTGTGTTACCATACGATCTTCGTACATTTTCGTGTAAAATAAAAAACCATTCACTTGGTACTTAGTATAACCAAGCGCCGTGAACTTCGGCCCATGCACTAGCTGCCAGAGAGTTGGATCAACATCGATGCACTTCAACAACTACATAAAATACAATAAGTAAAACAAAACATGGTCACGAAGGTGTATTGCCAACTTATAAACACGTGAAATACTTAAGATGCGGTAATACCTCGTTGTGTAACCATAGAGTAAAACTTTGAACGACTTCGATAGTTGTACCCCTGCCTCGTGATTGAAATCTAGTACTTTTTGCATAGGAGTTATACCTCCTACGGAAAACACATATCAAAACGAATACATAAATTAAATTAAAAAATGGAAATTCAAAACAAAGGTGTGAACTTACTTCTTCCATTCATCCAATCCATCATACTTATTAAGGACCCATCTACGCACTTGTTCAAACTGCACTTGGGTTAACGTTATATCTTTACCATTATCTAAAGTTATCTCACCAGCAAACTCATCGTCCTCATCTAAAAACGCTTCACGGGTATGTTTATGATTGCCATCACCTCCGTTTGGCATATATTCCATGCAGTAAAGGCTAGCTTCTTGTACGATATATCCTTCTGCAATACAACCTTCAATGTATCTTTTGTTGCGCACATATCCTTTATATGTTTTCATCAACCTGTGAATGTGATTAATTATATATTGTACATAATAGCTATTTCTATCGAATAATAATGTACATAACTGAAATTAGTTATTTACCGTTCAAAGGGATACATCCATCTATATCTGACAGGACCACAAATTAATGCTTCATCGGCTAAATGAACCATAAGATGGATACTGATATCAAAAAATGCAGGTGGAAAATGTTTTTCAAAAACACACATTGCTTCTACCAAACTAGCCTTTGCTTTTATAAGGTGTTCCCTTTTGATCACCTTTGAGCACAAAATGTTAAAGAATAGACTAATACGATGAATAGCATTTCGTAGATCCTTATGTTGTGGATAAGAATGTTGAAGCAATACCGGAAGCAAATGTTGCATTATGACGTGGTAATCATGTGACTTCATATTTCTTAGTTCGGGAGGATTGATGCTCACATTGTTGTGGAAGTTTGAAGAGAATTTGTTGGACACTTTCAGGTGTTTCAAAACAGTGCAAAACCGTATCTTTTCTTCTTTGCTCAAAGTGAAAGTTGCCTTTGGTATGATTATTTTATTTGTTTCAGGATCTTCCATCACCCACAACTTTTGTTTTATACCCATGATTTTCAACCTTGCGTGCATTGATGCCATCTTTTGACTTATCTTTATGGTCCATAATGGTGCTGATGAGATGCTCTGTGACATTTTTCTCCGTATGCATAACATCAATATTATGGCGAATCATATTTGCTTTCTAATATGGTAAATCAAAAAAGATAGACCTCCTGTACCATGTAGAAACATTGTCAACTTCTTCATTAATTGACTTTTTTCGTTTTCGACCAATTTCTTCTTTGTGTTTACCAACTTTCATTTTGATATTCGCTACTTTCTTTTCAACTTCAAAACCAGTCAATGTCCGTTTAGGACGATGAAGTTCTTGTTCGTTGTTGAAAATTTTCTTGTCGTATCGAAACTTGTGTTCTTTAGGAAGAAACATTCGATGTCCCATGTAACACATCTTCTTACTTTCAGGAAGATGATAAGAACAAGTGTTTTCCCCACAAACCGGAGATGCAAAATAACCGTGAGTTGTACATCCCGATAAAGTCCCAAGAGCAGGGTGATCATGGATTGCCCACAACACCCTAGCTCTCATTGTGAATTCGGATTTATTTAATGAATCATATGTAACGACTCCTTCCCATAACTGCTTTAACTCGTCTATCAATGGCTGTAAATAAACATCAATATCCTTCCCTGGTTGTTTTGGCCCAGAAATAAACAGTGTTAACATTGAAAACTCTCGTTTCATGCACATAGATGGAGGAAGATTATATGGTACTACAATTACTGGCCAACAACTGTAAGGGTTAGATAGAGAAGCATGTGGACAGAAACCATCTATTGTTATTCCAAGTGTGACATTTCGTTGCTCGACAGCAAACGTTTGGTCAAAATAATCCACGGCTTTCCATTGAGAAGTGTCACATAGATGACGCATTACGGTTGGATCAGACTTGGCACGACCATGCCAGGTCATCGCATCTGCTATCCATGGTACAGTATACAATCTCTTCAATCTAGAAATTAAAGGAAAATGTCTTAATGTCTTTCGAGGTACTTTGATGCCTTTTCTTTCTTCGTTGAATGATGTCATATATCTTGGTTCGTTGCAATTTGTAAACGAAACTCTATTCGCATCATCTTTCCAGTATAATATGCAATCATTGATGCATGCATAATAATTTTTGTAATTCATCCCAACTTGCTTAATTAACTTCTTCACGTCGGAGTACTTTGTCGGCAGCGTGTTACCTCCGCGGAGTAACTCCTTTATTAGTTCGAGGAGTGCAGTCACACCATTATCTGAAAAGCCGTATTGGGTCTTCAAGTTATTCAGTTTCACAATGGCATACAGCTTCGTCAACCCTTTTGAACATAAAGGATACAGTGGCTCTTTTGCGCTACCAAAAAGTGATTTATACTTCTTACTTTCATTGGCCTGCCAATTGCCATCAACCGTAGACGGCTCTCCAACATTAGCATGATCAGACAACGGATTTTCAGGTTAAAAATGATGAAATTTATCCGCATCATTGACTAAATCTTCCATCATAATATGTTCAGACTCGTCGGTACTTGTGGCATGACTAACTGGTTGTTGTTTTTCCTTCTCTGCCCTTTTTCCCCCATGAAAATACCATACGGTATATGATTGGATAAAACCCCATCTAAGCAAATGAAAATGAATGTCATCTAATTTGATCGTCTTCATATTTTTGCACCGAGTGCAAGGGCATAAATACACTCCTTTCTTACCACCGTTTTCATCAACAAAACTAATAAACTTCTTCACCCCGTCTATATAGTATGTAGATCTTTGATCAGATTCATTTATCCACTTTTTGTCTATACTGAAAGACATATTGCCCTCCTATATCATATATATTAGAACATTAGACGTAAATATAATATATTTGCGATGTAATCAACTTAAATATAAACGAAAACCAACAAATTTTGTTTTGGTAAGTTATTTCTGTCTAACATTATCTTAATTAATCATATAATCAAAAATTTGTATACAACACCTCACTTCTGTCTAAAACAAATTAAAGCCATTTTGGGACTAAATGCTTTAATTTCGACAGCACTTCACTTCTTTCTCTTCTACGCATAACTTTGCATCCAAGGGGTATGTTGTTGTATTTTCTAAAATAAATTAAAGCCTTTTGGGACTAAAGGCTTTAACTTATTGTTGTTGTGTTTGTTAAAATAAATGCATTTCTAGGTGGTTAAGAAAACTTCTCTTGTATAGAAGCTGAGTCTAATGATCACAAATCAGAAATATATATCGAGTAAAATGGGTATTTAATAATGCTCATGGATACAGCTTGCTTTCACATGTTTAACTTTAACCATTCTCTCTTATATATTTCTAACTACCCTTACTTTTCTAAATTTTTTATTTCCTTTATACTTTTACAGAATTGTCAATTCAAAGTTCTAATTTGTTACATTGATTTTGCAGTTCGGAACCAACATTCCCCACCAAATGCATTGAGTATACTTTTTAATAGTCCATAATTAAGGAGCTTGTAATGTTGCAACCTTGATGCAGAAGATGTCATTGATATGCATGTTCTAAGTTCTAACACTTTTAACTATTATTTTCATTACTTCTGTATAACAGTTCTACAGATCAGGAAGAAATTATTTCATTAAAGTTGAGAGAAAACGAGAGATGTATGACAAGACATATATACTTTTTGGATATAGGCCCCCTACATTACTTTTTTTTTGTATTCCCACAAAGCATTCACATTCTCAATAGATATGTGATGCAACTTGGTCCTCCCTCCCGTTTGTTTTCTACTTGCAAACCGCGTACTTATAACTTGCTCTTGGCACTGCTTTCATATCCTTTATCTCTCTAATATTTTAGTGCCATCTTTATGATTGAAAGCATTATTGTATAAATAATACAATGCATATTTTTATTCTTAATCTATTTATTTCGCGGATTGCATCAAGAGCAGTATTGCCTTCCTTCATTTTCACAGAAATTCAACGGATGTAACTTATAATTGCAGAAATTAGAGTTATACTTCAGACTTAATTGATAAATGCTTTTAAAGATACGTCGTCGGTTAAATTTTTCATTGTTACTTTTAATAAGAATGGAATAATTTTCAAAAATCCCAAAATATAATGCATAATATTTTGCAAAGAAACTTTCTAACCAGCACTCATTCTGAGGTCTAAGGTACATGCGACATACAGAATCTATGTTTTTGAACTTTCCAATCAAACCCTAAATGATTTTTACCCAATAATGAAAATCCAAGTAAGACTTTTCACAATCAAACCTTAAATAAACCAATCTCATCATCGGCAATTGGGATAAATCGAACATGAACAAAAATCCAGATATAATCAGAGAATAATATTTTTACCCAATAATCCACAGCAAAAGAGTTCGACAGTGGGAGCAAGCGCAACCTTCAATCGCCAGCAAATCGATCCGAACCGAGGTACAGCAAAGTGATTTAGAGTGTGGTCGTGAGTTAGGGGAAGAGCAAAGTGATTTAGAGATTTGGGATGCAACGGACGTGAATTTGGGGGAAAGAGAACGACATTTATGTTTTGGAGGGAGAACGAAAAAAATGAGGGAAGGAATGAATTTGGGAGAGACCGTGCTTTCCAGGGTGTATGATTTTCCAGGCTAAAAACCGTATCTAAACGTTTAGATACGGCTTTTAGCCGTATCAAATTTGATACGGCTTTGAGCCGTATCAAATAAGGCGGATAGGGGTGTGGCTAAAACAGCTTTGTGGTGTAGTGGCGTCTAATATTTTTTATTAAAAAGATATTCTCCCTAGAAATATTTTCTATTTACGGTTTAGCCTTAGGCAACGAACCCAATTGGGAGAAAATCTAATTGTGAGAAAATAGCTAGACCTAGGATCTATTTATAGTGGAGTTTGGGAATATCAAACCGTCGGATTTTTGGATTAAATCTAGTGCAACCACGTCACAGGCTCACTGCGAATCGTTGGATCCAAAAAGCAACGCCTCAGATCGCACGAAAATCAAATTATAATACTTCAGCACAACCGTGGACGATTTCTCGTCCACGGCTACACGGGGGTCGACCCTTACATTTTGCGGGTCGACCTATGTGCTTTGCGGGTCGACCCGTAGGGTCGACCCTTGTGCTTTGCGGGTCGACCCGTAGGGTCTTACTTTTTTTTCGTTTAATTCCGATTTCTTGTTCTTCTCGTACCTTCTTCATATTAACTTAGATTTCGACAAGTTATATATGGAAATTGATCAGAAAATCGCCACAAACACAATGGTATAAGTTTCGAGGCCATATTCTGACAATTCCAAAAATGCTTATTTTCATTGTTCATCGTTATTTGATTATTTAATTATCTGAAAATGCGGGGTGTTACATTATCCCACTATTTAGGAAATTTCATCCCCGAAATTCGATAAGGGTAAAACTATGTAATTCTCCGTATCAATCACATCCATTTTGTGTACATTCAATTTTTCGACCATCCGTGTCCTTGTGCAAAGTGTCATTCAACATAAAATATATGTGTGTCTTACTATCTTACTAACATCACTTCACTATTCTTCTATGAAGCAACATTCCTAGGTTCTCACTAGTGTCCTATACACTTTACGGGAACTTTTATTATTACCACTAAAAGTAATCACTGCTATCTCCTACATAGCCTTACACTTTTCCCGTCACACCTAGGAAATGATTCCTATCTACTCCATATTTAAAAGTTTGTATTGGTATTTATCATTTCATTTCAAAAACTAAAGCTTCTAAATTTTTTTGAAACATCAAATCCCAAAATTATAGCCTTTAAAAGTGTTACTTTGAAGTTTCTATTAAATTCAAATGTACTTGGTTACTTAACATTTTATCTTTCTAGACTTGCCTCTTTACAGTTCTTTGAATTTAAATTGTTCCCCAAACCTAGAAGGGAAAACTTACAAATTCTAAGTTCAAAGCTTATTCCTCTTTTCCTTTTAAATAACTTTACAGCTTTCCATAAAAAAAATTTGGAATTTTAAATTTAACTGTTTACTAAGTTTTTCTCTTCCAAAAACTTATTTACTTTTTCACCAAACCATTTTTCTTTAAAACATGCCTTGCTTGTCCTTAAAATATTTTTTTCTTGACTTCCAAAAATGTCCTCACATGTTTTCAAAACATCTTCTTTTCATAGGTTTTCAAATTTACAAAAACTGGAGTAGATAAGAACAATTATTTTATCAAAAATCCCTTAACTTTCTTACACTTCCAATTACCTAACCTTGGAGGAGTTTCTAATTTACTACAAATGGGGACTTTCTACAAAGGCAAGCAACCAATGCGCATAATCAATGGAAAAATATGAAATTTCCATTGCTTAGCTTTCCTACTAAGGCTCTCTATACTATCCCTCCTAACTAACACTGTCTCCAATTATTACACTTCTTATTACACCTAATGGTTTTATACCTTAATGTATTGGAACTACTTTCTCTTATGAGAAACCATTAACGCTAAAACCTTCTATGAATCCTTTAAAAGAGGATTTCATGTTTATGTGAAATTACAAGGGACTTATTTTATATTTTATCGAAATAGGCTATACAAAATATAGTGCTTTCCATACCTTGTACATCTCTTTCACCTATTCCTTATAACTTGCACAAAACATCTTTATTTGTCATTTGGTTTCATAGAAAATTATATCATTATGCATTTCATTCCAATAGATTAAAGTATGTTTAATCTATATTCACTTACAATGGACATTTCTTACGAGATTTATTAATTTATTAATAATTAACTTACATCTTTCTTTTTTCAAAAGAACTCATTTTCAAAACTGTTTTAATATTTTCTTCTTACTGCCCTAGGAATACCCTTCCTAAACCTTAGAAATCTCATTTCCTTACCAAAATCTCTTATTCCTTCCAAAATAAAAATACTATCCATACTATCCTTAGGGAACTTTCCCACTTCCTATAGCATGTGGATACCAATTTTCTCTCAAAACATAGCTTATTGTACACTAGAAATCGGCAATAACATAGGGCTCAACATCCTTGGGTCATCCCAAACCCAACTAGCAAACTATGCACAAATATACTTCTAAAAACTTTCCATATGTTAAAAGATATAATTGGGGACTATTTGGATTTTAGTACATAATATATTTATATTTTATTCAAAAATACAAATACGTTCACTCATATTTCCTAATTTACTTAGGATTTAATAACATAGGCTCTGATTCCAAATGTAACAACACGTATTCCAGTGGGTCCGAGTTTTTCGCAAAAATGCTAAAATCCAAACCCACTAAAGCCCCAGTTGGGTATCTGGTATCCTGCAAATATGCAAAGATAAACATATCAGAGCTCAAATAAATATCTCACGGCGGAACTGACTAAAATATAATAGTAAGTAAATACTCACCAAGATAATAACACTTTCTAAACAAGTGTCTCAAAGCTGGAAGATCTCTGCCATCTATCTAACTCGTGGGATGTCATGAGGAGGGGGTCGGAACTAAAGTTCCGGTGAATAGACAAATTATACACTTCTAAGTATAATTCAACATATACTATTCTATTTTTATTTTTCTGTCATATTAGGTTTATTGGGTCTATAATACTCTCACCTCTGTGCGTGAATCATACTCATCTACTCCCTAGTAGATTAAGACCTAATAACCAATATATATATTTAGCGACATGCCCAAAGACCGCGTCGGTCTTAGGTAGTACCTATAGTACCTACCATATCTTCCTCGAAAAGGACTCCATCGTTTCGCTACTAGAGCGTATTGTAACTACATCTGTAAAGGACAGCTTCGTGAGGCCTACAATCCAGATGTTCCGTCGTCTACTATGAAAACATGAAACTGCATTCGCACTAGCTTATACTTGTGCTCGGACATCCACAATGTACCACTCAGTGCATACCTTGAGGACTACACGTAATCATTTTGCCTACTCCCTGAATTACGCCAACAAGGTCTACCTTGTACGGAACTCAATCGATGATTTTCTATATCTGTAAAGGTCCGCTTCGTTAGGCCTACAATACAAATATTCTACTTGGTCTGTCTCTTTTCTCATCGTGGCTATGACCCCACGCAACCCCCCCTCAACTAATCGAAAGACCTTTCAAGAGCTAAGTGACTATGCCCTACTGCAAACAATCTAAACATCCAATTGGATGTGCCCCTTATTCAATGTCTCGATAGTGAAAAAATCATTGGCATGTTGGTTTAACTCCAGTCTTTCTCGAACTTGCTTTGATTGATGATGGCTGATCTCCGCATGCGACTACCCTTTTTAGGTCATGCCCACTATAATTACTCACAAACTAGAGTATGGTGTCATACGAATATCCTACTCCATCATCAACCTTTTGACTGCCTACAAAGGTCCGCTTCGTTAGGCCTGCAATGCAAAAGCAGTCAAGGCATACTCTCTTGATGGAACACCTACAAACCTGCCTTCGAGGGTGCAGCTTTGTTAGGCCTACCCCAGAGGGCCATCCTAGAGTATCCTCATGCCCTATTGAAGTCTCGTACTTCCTTCTAGCCCAAAATAACTAAGTTGGACGTGCTCTTTCTGTACTAAAAATCTGCGATGACCTGCTTCGTTAGGCTCTTTATCCGGATTCTCTTTCGGGCTGCTCCAAACGCACCTACCATTTTATTAGACCCTACGTCTAATCTTTTACTATGAGTTTAGTTTACTTTTTATTTTATTGGCTACTTATTTACCCTAATCGGCATGCCCAGCCCCACCCATGTGTGAGACCATCAGTCCTAGACCTAAAAGGGAATGTTGCCGGTACGGGCCACTTCTATTGTTCTACTTATTAACTTAATCCAAGATCTAAGTTTGATAAAATATGCCTCTTCTATTTCTTTCTTTTTAATTATAACCTACTTGTTACAATTATACTTGCAATTGTCACTTTTATATTCTTTTCTTTCTTTTATAACCTACATGTTATAAATGTAATTGCAAGTGTCTCTTTTCTTATTCTAGTCTATCTTCTTTTATTATGATACTAAATTTTCTTTAGTTCTTATATTATATGACTGTCTTAGCTTGGGATTACGTCCAACCATCACAAATTACTTATCATAATAACTACTTTACTTTTTACTCTATTATTTGTGCCATAAATGCAGATCTAGTCACATTTTCTATTTATTGTTTCTTGTCTTGTCAAATAATTAATGCGGGGTGTTACAATAAGGGTTTTCAGGTTATTAGTTCACGAATAAGCTTTTAGAGACATGTAGGAGGCAAGCTAGCTATCTAGGAGATTATATCTATTGTCCGTTGTGTTATTTGGATGTAAGGGCAAATTTGTTTAATTGCCTATATTTTGACTATAATCAACCAAGAGGGCATCTTCATATGTCGTTCTTGGCGTATTTTGTAATAAATTGTAATTTCTCCGAATATGGCTTACATATGGGATTATGTAATGAATCTAAATGCTATTTGTAATGAAATGAGAAACTTGTTTTAAATTGAGTTTAATTTTTTTCATATTAATGTGTTTCTGGTATATCAATGTATCTAACATTACTGTATTTGGTTACCGAAAATTAATAACTATGGATGACTATAGCATCAGTAGCAGTTAGTTTTGGGCCTCCAAATAGGGGATGTTACATTGACGGTCTTCTTATAAGAAGAAAAACACCTCATATCACAATATATGTGTGTGTGTGTGTGAACTAGCACCTGAATCCATCTTCCAAAGCTTTACATTACTAATGAGGACATCATAAGAAGTATCACTGTCGCTACCTTTAGCTATGTCCGCCCGTGTATCGCTATCGCTGTCACTATGTATAGCCTTCTTTTAATATCTTTTATACGCTTTACACCTGTTGTGCATATGACCCTTTTTATGACAATAATAACAAAGGATATTTTTTGACATACCTTTACCATTAGAAACATTTTTCTTTGGTTTTGAATCCCACATTGAGTCCCTCGCCATCATAACCACATCTTGAACTGATTTCAAGATTGACCCTTTCCTTTTAATTTCTTCATTCAAGAGATTATTCCGAACAGTATCCAATGTGATAGTTCCATTAGCATTGGAGTTACTTAATGACACAACCAATGTTTCCCAACAATATGAAAGTGAACTCATCGACAAAAGAGCTTGTAACTCATTATCAAATTTGACATCCATACCTAACAACTAATTTATTACATCTTGAAATTTGTTCAAATGCTCTGCTACAGACTTCTCTCCATCCAGCCTCAACCGAACCAATTTGCGAACAAGAAAAACCTTACCGATAGCACTTTTTGACTCACATAAAGATACCAACTTGTCCCACAAAGCCTTTGCAGATTTACAACTAGCCACATGGTGAAAAACTGAATCATCAACGTAACAAATCAAAGCAATCGCCTTCTTGTCCATTTTCTTCCATTTACCCGTTCTATATTTGAAGATCACTTTCCATCATCTTCAATTGGCTCATGAAGATCATTAAGATATAAAACATCCTCCATCTTAGGTTTCCAAATACCCTAACCTTTTCCATTTAGAAGAGCAAACTTCGAGAAGGAAATTAAATATGACATCACAACACTTATATAAATCCAATATTACCCTTCGTCTTGCGATGATCTAGCTCTGATACCCAATTTGTTAGGATTTATATTGCCCAAAACCTAACAAAGGATAAAGATGTTACAGAAGCCTATTCCAGAATCGTATATCACCAAGTACAAATGAATAATATTGGATGAAAATAATAATATTTGAAGATAAACGATGGTGAAGATAGTTCTAAGACAAAAAGAAATCAAGAGAACCAACATATAAGATTTCACTCAATAATAATTTATATTGATTCTTAAAAACAATTGTTATAATTAATCTACCAAATAAAAGTAAACAAAAAAATAGAATCAATAAACTAAGTGAGAAGGAGTCTTGATCTCTATAACAATGGCTTCTTAGTGTTTGGAGAAGTAAAACAAAGATGGAAGAAGAGAAAAATTCCAAATATTTTTCCACACTTTCCACTCTCTCTTCTAGACTCTATTTATAACAATCAATTACTTGATACCCAAATTAATATTATATGGCAAAAAATAAATTAATCAGCCAATTAAAGAGAGAAATAAATACAACTAAATATTCCTATTAATTAAGGGAAATCAAATTTTCTCTTTCTTTCTTTTGCATATTTATTTCCTTTTAAATGTGATTTTGTATCACCAAAAATTTAACATCCATTATTTATATCACAATTTAACAAAACTTATAATAGAAAAAAAAACTAAAATCATACTTTATTTCGAACAAGATTGTTTATAGAGTTAAGTTTACATAACAAGTTACATAATTGCCATAGGGCACACCCTTAACTTTATTAGAGCATAGGATCGACAGCTTGAGGATAGTTCAGGGGTTCCTAGCTCTAAATATAAGCACTAACCCAAAAGCCTTCGCACATGATACTAAATTAGAAGCCTACATGCACCTTATCAATTTCACACTAATTAATGTTTGCATCCCTTGAGGCTCCCATGACCTACAAGGTACATAACCATGTTCCCACAACTCCTAACAAAACATGTTTCGACATGAAAGATCTGAATCCCTCCATCATTTGATCCTTCATAGAGCCCATTATGATCCTTCCTTACAATGGTCACGTGCCTTAAATACTCGGGGTCAACCTTATAATTGTTATAATCTCTTCCATAACCTTCGGTGATTTTTAAAGTCTCAATAAAAACCAACTAATACAGTTTAATCTCAACAAAAGTCAATTACTTCTCATTCACACTCACAAAACCCATCCTTTTCTCTTAGAAGTAAGATTTTCATAGGACAACCCAGATTAATAGCACATAGGAGATTACGTCTAAAGCACCCAATCTGGGTTAACCACCTCAGTATCTTATAAGCTCCACATCAACATCCATTACAATTAGCAATCCAACACTACAAATAGCATTCTCTTAAAGTGAGCGTGACAATTTAGAAACTCAACATTATTGTAATCAGGCAACATGCTTTTGTATTCATCATTGTACAATAGTAATAAAATCAATAAACCCCTTATAGTGGATGTAAATCACAGGAATCAAACCACAGTGAGTTTTGTGTCTTTCCATCTGTTATATACTCTTTTATTTCCCACATCATCCGACAAATCTTAAATTGTATACGACAATTTGAGATGTTTGCAAATTACCATAATTTTGAAATTGATGAAAAATATCGTTAATAACGATGTTTATACTTATTTAAAACCATTAGTTAACCTCTAAGCATTTTAGATCTAGTTTGCATAAGATCAATTTGAATTACTTAACATATTTAACTTGCTTAAATAAGGAAGGGAACTAATCTACTTATGTGGGTAGTTATTCATAGGTAATATTAGGACTGACCTCCTATTATTATTCTTAATTTGGCCTGTGTTCTTCGTAATATTTAAACTACACTACAACTCTAAATTTTCAATCTACATCTCACGTACCAAAAATCTTCATTTCTTTAAAAATTCACGTTTTTAAAGTGAACTGAATTATATTAAATAACTTAAACATGCACAAAGTAGGGGGTACGATAAAAAAGTACATTTTGACAACAGGAAATGATTATGTTTTTCGTTGCTCGAAAATTGCAAATTATATACAAAAATTTGAAGCATAAATATGTGCCACCTCCTTTATGTTAAAAATATGTAAAATGCAAAGATAATAGAATTTAGGAAAATGTAGAAAATGCGCATTTTTTAAACCGTTTGTAAATAATAAAATTAAAAATGCAGATTAAATGCTATTTAGAAATGACACTAATACATAGTTTCACTACAATATTATTTACAAAATAAAAAAGTTTAAACTTCTTAGTAAAAAAAATAACATTTACAAATTTCCAAAAATTAAAAATAACATGACAAAGTGTAAATTATCAGCAATAAATCGTAACATATGTATGACTAAATTTACATCTTAAGCGTATAGAAAGTATAAAGTGGAATAAAGATAAACAAATTTCTAAAAATGCAAATGTCATTCACCTTAAAGAAATATACAAAAAGTATTATAGAAGTTAAGAATTATTTACAATACCTTGAAATATAACTAAAAGTTATATAGTAAGTATACAAAAAATCATAAAAACTCAAAGTAGAAGTCATATTTTAAAAAATGCATATGTTATGCATTTTCTAAAAGTGCTTACAGAAAATCAAAATGCAAGGTATATGCAATTTCATAGAATATACGTTAAAGATTTTATAAATGCAAAAAATGTCATATTTTGAAAAATGCAAAGTTTATGCATTTTTGAGAATTGGATAAAAAATAAAGGTGCATAGTATATGTAGTAATGAATTATCCATTAGAAAAAATACAAATATTTTTCATGAAAATTAATCAAAACTTGCATATTAAAAACATTAAAAAAAATTCAAATATTCATCAAATTATTAGTGTAATTAGCAATTATAAGCTACATATATAAAAAGTAAAAAAACAATACCTTTTACCATTAACAAAAAATGTAGAAATAAAAGTAAAAAAAAAAAGAAAATGCATTATTATGATTATTATTATTTTTGTAGTCTTGATCGACAATAACATTTTCATAGATAAAAGATGTGTGAACAAAATGGTAGTGTAGTGTTTGGTTTGAAAACGAGTGTAATTTTTTTTATATAAAAAGGCGATACTTAGTAAGTAGAGCACCCATTTGGATGTCTAGGGAGGTCGAATTCACAATTTAGAAACCTTACAACTTGAGTTAATGGTCTTTGAGGGTTTGAAAACAACTTTTGTATTTTGCGTTTTCAACATGTAATGTAAAATGCATAGAAGAAGAGAGTGGACGGAAATTGAATCTATTTGGAAAATGGTTTGAACATATAAAATTAAAAATGATTTTTTCTTGTTTTTTCTTTTTTTTGGGAGATATCAAAAATTATCTTTTCCTTATCTTTCTTCTCCTTTTGAACCGATTAGCATTTTCTATATCTTCTTTTCTTCTACATCATTTGTCGTGAAACACAAAACTCATTTTCAAAGTAAACGCTACTTAAACAACTCAAAAAACAGAGAATCAGGTAAGCCGGTGTTTAATATGCATACGAGTAGATTACGGGTGCGATCACAATCGTTTAATTGCATGTTCACATTTTTACTCGTCGGACAATGCATTTGACGCGTCTACGGCAACCGTTATTTTTAGAAAACTGGATAATTTGATGGGTACTCATTCTCTTTGGGTATCAATAAACGCATTCATTATTCATGGAATTTCCACTTAGGGTTGTCCCTTTCCCCAAAAAACGGTCCTTTGACAAAAAGTTGCAGCAACTCCAACTGCTCTGTACACATCAATATCCAAAAATGGTGGTAACACCGCTACATTCGCAAATACATGTTTAGCGATATGGAGGAAAAAGGAGGTACGTAACGCTGAACATTTTGCTTTTGGAGTAGGGGTACCGATTGTTGAATTTTTAATACAAACACTAACACTATTATCATTTATCAGCGCTGGGTCCTAAATTTATGTGCCTGCAAGTACACAGATGCCTCATTTAGCTAAACAATAATTAAAGCTCTCTGAAAGCTTGTTTGGCCAAACATTTCATTTGCTTCTTTTTTATACCTTCGAAATCATAACGTTCAAATTCTGCATCGATTAAAACTGAATCCCATTTTAATGTGAAAATATTCGTCTTTAGCCACACGAATAAATCGATTACAGAACTACTCCGGGAGAAGCATCAAATGACATTTAAACTAAAGATGTAATTATATTATATTACAAATGTTAAAGTTGACATGTAAGTATACTGGAAATATCAGGAGATGCTGAATATTTGGTTGATACCCATGATATATTTAACATTAAAAGTGGTCATGCCAAATGTTGTAATATATATATCATCCAATATTGTTCCGTACGCAAGGTGCAACCATTTCTTTCTTCATCCATCCATGATCCATCATCCAAATGTCAAATGAGCATTCAGTAAGTCCAGGCCCCTGCATTACTATTATTTCCTCCTTGTTGTTATCAACTACCCTTGTAATACAGTACCTCTTTTAACAGATGTGCTCTTACCTGATTAATATCTTCTAGAATACAGCTATAGTGGTTACGGGGAAAAGACAACAACTTCTGATCAACTTGTTTCGACTTTTGTTTCTAAGCAAAACGATGACGCCTACATCTTTCTAGATTCATCTGCCTTTTCATTCATTCTGGTAATACCGGTTTATGTATGAAGGATGACTAATGAATATTGTTCGCACCTCTAATTTCTGATTTAAAGACTCTATGGTTCAAATCCTACTGTTAATCATCCAATTTTTTAGATAATGAAAATTAAAGTTCTGGTTTTTGAGTGGCTTACTTTGGCTCTGTTTGTTTTGCCATAAAATCCACTGAATGCTAAATACAGTAAGTGATGAGTCTTCGCTAAGTTGTTCGTTTTCGAACAGTTTCATTTCTCCGTTATCATTGTTCTCATGCCTCTTGTCAATCTCAGCCCTACATCATATGATAAATTTTTTAATTAAGTCCCATCATGTTATTAAAAATAATAAACTGATACAAAAATTAATGGCCCAGGTAAAATTGGAACGAAGGGATAGATGAAAAAGAGACAAAGGAGTTGAACTCGTTTTTCAATAAGTGCTTTCATTAAACTCTTTTATTCACATAATCGATTAAACAAAATTCAACTATTTATTAATAATGACGATCACTTATTACACTGTATTTTCCAATTATGCCTACATGTAATATTAAATTTATTATTCTTTCAACCATAATTTAATTATTTTATAATTTTTTTATTATATCATCAAGTTAAAGGACATAAAACATAACTTAGATTTTGTTTTCAATTCCATCTCCTTCATTAAGGTGCTTTTTTTGGTTATTATCTATGCTAAGACATAAAATAAGACAATAAAGTGTGTTTGTATGGCGGTCGCACCAAAGAATAATTGTTTTTATAAGCAAGGGTAATTTTCTTAAAATGATAACTTTTGTTTACGAAACAAAATTTCAATCAGAATGCATACAAATAATATTTCAAGTTTTTAACAATCAACATTCAACAATCACTATTCAGCATTAAATATTCAACGTCCATTGTTTTTTGACAAATATTTATCTTGTTCGAAACATCTTAAAGTAATAATAACTTTACTTGTGTTGTGTAGGTCATTTTTCATGTATTTTTTTTTACTTGTATCAAAACATATTCAATTTTTGTGTTATAAAAATAGAAACATTATTCTAATAAAGTGCACGCAAAATGAAAAAAGAAAAAAGAAAAGAAGCCTTATCTTAGTAAAATACATGTATAAAAAATCAGTTTAAGTAACTTATTGGTAGAAACAGTTTGTAAATTACAGTAACAAATTCTTTTTTTATGGCTGTAAGTCATTTTTATATATCTGTATGTTTGACAACAATCACAAATTTTAGTAAAAATAAAAAAGTAGAAAACAACAAGAAGAAGAAACTAAGGTTTATAACATAAACGTATTCAACCTTAAAAAAGTTCAATATTAAAAAATAGTTACTACCAAATTAATCAAATACGCCTTTAATATCTAGGATGATATTAGTTTGGGTTAGCATTTTAAGTTTTAGAGAACTAGCCATTTATTCATAAAAACAATTGGTAAAATTGAATAGTAATTTTTTTATATTTATATAAAATCTTATTTGTGGAATATTATTTTCATTAGTTTGCTTTAAATTGTATTTTAATCCTATTTGAAGTTTATCAAAACTTAATCAACAACAAAACTGAAAATTTGTTACGAATAACGATCCATGACCGGCGTTTATAAAAATACAAAAATCAAACAATAGTCGATTGTATATAATTCAAACATATTTCATTTCTATTTGTGTATTAGTAAAAACATTCAAATTCTCACTTTCTAATACCATGATATTATATCGGAAAGTACAAAACTGGATGTCTTTAGCACACCACATCGTCATATGGAACAAAAGTCTTTTGGATTTACATTTTCTAATATCACATCATGGTGTTAGGAAGTACAGGATCTCGCGCTTTTAATAGCACTAATAATACTCAGGTAAATAGGCACAAGGAAGAAATTGGAAAAAAATTTAGTCTCGGGAACAACAAGTTTGCTTTTTAATCTGAAAAACGCTTTTTAGTGTGAACTGAAAATGATAGTTACAACTATCATTCTGTGATTTACACTAAAAAGTATCCTTCAGCCTTCTCTAACTGTTTCTTTGAGCCTAAAAACCCCGTACTTTCTATTCACCTTTTTTCTTAAAAAATTAAAAATAAATCAAAAGGCTTGGCCAACAAAATATAAAAGGCATTCGGAATGCATGACCTATCATCACTTGCCAGCTACTCTTTCATATGGACAACACAGCTTCCACATCATTTAATTTCTTGTTACAAGTTTCATATCATACGTATTCTCTTTATTTTTTTTCCTCCTTTTTTCTTCTGTGTTTTTATTTTGATAAAAAAGAAGTTGGAATTAGTCTTTTCATTTGTCTTCAATCTCTATGGTCAAGAGCCTGAATGAAATGCTGAAACGGATGTCAGGAGAATTAAATTTGCAACAAATAAGATACACTGAGTGAATGCAAATGAAGGTGTAGTTTTTTAATGCTCATGTTTATTTATTTTTTTTATTTTTTTTGTCGTCTAAATAAAAATAGAACCGAGCAAAGAGGTAGATAAATTTTAACTTAAAAAATGTTCATACAGACACATACGAAGAGAAAAAGGAGGAGTAAATGGTAGGCTTCAGGGGTTCCACTATGCTATATCCGTCATTTTAGCATTTGCAATAAATAGTTGGTAGCTTCTAGCAATTTTTTATTACTGTAATTCAAGCTTGCACATTCAAACAAATAAAAAAGAATAAAATGAAATTATTGCATTTATACAAATGTTAGAGACGTAAAAAGAAATGAATTTCCAGGTCCCCATTGGCTGTTACCATATCTCGGCCACTTGTCTAACTTATCCCTATATATACCCTCTCATCTCCCTTCCTTTTTTCCAACAAATCCTACTTCTTCCTCTCCATCTTCTTCTCTGCTTTTGTATCTTTGGAAAAAAAAAAAACTTCAAAGAAAGAAAATAAGAAAAATAAAATAAAAATAAATCTTCCATCAGAATTTCACATCATGCCAGAAGTTCCGAAGTTAACCCATATTCCAAAAAGTCACAGAAAAGCTCTCGAATTCATTGAAAATGCTACCAGTAATCCTGATTCAATTCAGAAACAAGTTCTGTCTCAAATTCTGACCCAAAATGCATGTGCTGAGTACCTTCACCGATTCAATATCTTTGGCCCTGCTGTCGATGCCTTTCATCGACAAGTCCCTGTAGTTTCATACGAGGACATTGAGCATGATATCCAACGTATTGCTAATGGCGACCGCTCTCCTATTTTTTCTTCCCATCCTGTTTCCGAATTCTTAACAAGGTTAATTCTTCTTCCTCCCTCTTTCTCTCTCTGTATCTCTGTGTATATGAAGTTAAAAATGTCTAATTTTGATATGATAATAACAAACAGCTCGGGAACGTCAGGAGGGGAAAGGAAACTAATGCCAACGATAGCAGAGGAAATGGACAGAAGATCCTTTTTCTACAGCCTGCAAATGCCAGTCATGTCTCAGTTCGTCCCCAATCTGGACAAAGGCAAAGCAATGTACTTCCACTTCATCAAATCCGAATCCGTAACCCCAGGCGGGCTTGTGGCCAGACCCGTTTTAACCAGCTACTACAAGAGCAAACATTTCACCCAACGGGCTTTCGACCCGTTTTCAGTCTACACCAGCCCCACCGAAGCAGTTCTATGCTCCGACTCCGAGCAAAGCATGTATGCCCAATTGCTATGTGGCTTGGTCCAGTCCTCCCAAGTGGTCCGGGTCGGGTCCGTCTTTGCATCCGGGTTCATTCGGGCCATTCGGGTTCTGCAAAGCCACTGGCCTAGATTCTGTCATGATATACGCACCGGAACCATGGACCCGGTCGTCAAGGATAAATCGGTACGGGCTGCGGTGGAGAAGATGTTGCACCCGGATCCGAAACTGGCGGATTTTATCGAGTCAGAATGCAAGAAGGATTCGTGGAAAGGGATAATTCAAAGAATCTGGCCGAATACAAAGTACGTAGAGGTGATAGTGACAGGTACAATGTCCCAGTATATACCCACTCTGGATTATTACAGTAACGGGTTGCCTTTAGCTTGCACTATGTATGGGTCGTCCGAGTGCTATTTTGGGCTGAATCTGAACCCGATGTGCAAGCCTAGTGAAGTTGCCTACACTCTGATTCCAACTATGGCATATTTCGAGTTCTTGCCTGCTAATAGGTCTGAGAGTTTTGATACGAAAGATTTGGTTGGGTTGGCTGATGTTAAGCTTGGGCATGAGTATGAGCTCGTCGTCACCACTTATTCTGGTATGTAATGTAACACTTACAATAACCATATACCCATACGTAATATCCCTTTCTTATGTATGTACGTACGTATGTATTGGGTGTGCAGGATTGTACAGATACAGAGTAGGTGATGTTTTAAGAGTCGCAGGATTCAGAAACAAGTCTCCTCAGTTCACGTTTGTAAGAAGAAAGAACGTGGCATTAAGCATAGACTCGGATAAAACGGATGAAGTGGAGCTGCATGATGCGATCAGCAATGCAGTAACCCACTTGGCACCATTTGGTGCATCGGTAACCGAATACACCAGTTATGCAGACACAAGCAGCGTTCCAGGGCATTATGTGCTGTATTGGGAGATGAAGCATGGAACGACGGTAATACCCCCCTCTGTATTTGAAGATTGCTGTCTGACGGTGGAAGAGTCGTTGAACAGTGTGTACAGACAAGGAAGGACATCTGACAAGTCGATTGGGCCATTGGAGATTCGTATAGTGGAAGAAGGCAGCTTTGATACACTCATGGATTTTGCTCTGACTCAAGGAGCTTCGATCAATCAGTACAAAGCGCCGAGGTGTTTGAAATCGGAGAAGATGATCGAGCTTATGAATGAAAGAGTCATAGACAAGTTTTTCAGTCCAAAGTGTCCTAAATGGGTATGCGGCCATAAGCAGTGGATCAAGGAAATGATGCCCCCTCCAACTCATGTGCCTAATTGATACACGTCATCTCACTTTTTAACTGGATCATCTTTCTACTCTTTAATAGTTTCACTCTTTTTTTTTCTTTTTTCTTTCCCTTTATCTAGTTTACTTTTAGGTGTTGATTAAACTATGTTAGGCTTAACTATGTGGACTGGGACAAGTATTTTAGTTGTTTCTTTGCGTTTTCTTTTATATAATGTGCATGTTAGGTACCGTTGATTTGATCTGGAACGCTACTTTTGGAGACAATAACATCAGATGTATCTACTTATGAAATTAATCCACATGTATTGCATGGGTAAATTTCTTTCATTTGAATATGCTTTTGTACTTTGGACTTGTTTCATACCTTTACTCTTCTTCTAACTTGTTACGTGGTGGTAATTATGACATTTGTGTATTTTTTTTCTTCTCAACACCACCTACCAACCAATTCTCGATTCATATATACGTGTATGCATAACTAATACAATGAATTGATGACAACAACTGTTCTTTCTGACCAAAATGTTGTCATAAAGTTGGAGATGGAATAAATGTTTGTATGTTTCACCAGACACAAAGAGGACCATATTTTTTCCATTATTTATAAATTCCTTTTTGGCGTTTAATATGCATGTAGAATTATTGTTCCCTCACAAAATTAACAAGGAGAGAAGCAGAGAGAAGCACAAAATAATAAAATATTTTTCATAATTGTAAAACGTGGCGCAAAAACTGAACCATAGGATATCTCCAGTGGATTACGCTGGTAATATTCAAGATGCTGAATATTATGTACGTAGTTGCACAGGAAGGCCCAGTGGTCAGACGCCTATTTTACGGACGTCTGACCTCAGACGTCCATTTACGCATACGCATATACGCATACGCCTGACATTTAATGGGCATATAACATATACGTCTGACAAATAAAAAAAAATACTAAAAATAAAAAAAAAATCCTGAATATATGTTAAACGCCCATTAAATGGGCACCTGGGGTCAGACGTCTATTTTATAGGCACCTGACTACTGGGCCTTCCTATGCAATTACGCATGTAATATTCAACCACTTGAATATTACGTGCTTAGTCCATTGGAGATGCCATATGGTTTAGTTTTTGCGCCACGTTTAATCCACTTGAATATTCTCTTCTTTTAATTTAATTAGGAGTGGAGCGGTGGTTGTTCACAAGCTTTTGTTAAAATTAAGGTCAAGAGAACTAATTAACTAGTAAAAAACAGGAAAATGGGCTGAAGGAAAAACACATCACGTTTTTTTGTCTGAAAGACGCACAAATTTTTTTTCTCTTTTAAGGACGCGGGTTTTATAATTTCGACTGAAGGAAAATCTTTACAAAAAATTAAATCATGCGTCCTCTTCAATCTCGACCTCAAATCATGCCGACTACCAAAAATTAAATAGATCTTTGCTTCTCCTTAAATAAAATTCCCCGCTCTGTCTTCCCAAACTCACTGTTGCTATTCGCTTGAAGATGCCGACTCGAAGATGAATCTCACTTCACCATTTCTCTCAAATGAAGATCGAGATCGTCACTCCTCCATTCTAGATTGCTTGAGTCGAGTTCGCCGTCCTCGTTGTGCTTTGTGATGTCGAAAATAGGAGACAATGCTGTGAGCGTTTTGAGTTTGAGCTTGTCGCCGTTTGCTTGATAAAGCTATGGAGTTCTAACACAATGTTGATCTTAACTGGATGTTTGACATGTATTGGAATTATTGATGAATGATAATGTTTTTTAATCAGTTTTTTGTTTCTGCATGTGATTACTGTATCTTTCATATTATTATGATATATGAAACTAGCATTTCTGTGTATATTATGCAATTTAGTCTTTTATTGTTTTATTATTTTGTATCTGATATTGAATGTTGCTCTTGTTAGTTTCAGATAGTGTATTTAATGTTGATTGTATTTCTGTTAAGCTTCAAGCTGTTGTTAAATTTGTTAAAGTGTAACGCTATATATATATATATATATATATATAGCATTTTATGTTAATATTTAACTATTTGTATTATTTATAAATATTGTGGAATTTACATGTGTATTTTATATTTTTGAACATTTCCAAGTACTCAACAATATATGTTGTTTATGATTTTCACAGTACAAATTTTTAACATCAAGTTTTTGCATTATGCTAGTTGTTTATAGCATTTCAGTATAATTGAAAGTAATAGGAATAAAATACTATACTGTAATTTAAAGTTGCATTACAAAATTTTCATACTTCTGCAATTATCTAGCAGTTCATCATTTTAGAAATATGACAATAGACTTCATACTTAAATGTCACATCAAACTATCATTTCAAATATCTTATAAATGCTACTGAACCTTGAAATTGCTACATTAAACTATCACTTTACACATGATAGTGAACTTTATAACTATAATGCTACATAAACTATCATTTTGCATATCCTAAACATGTTTGTGGACTTTTTAATTGAAATGCTATATTAAAATATCATTTTGCATATTCTAAACATGATAGTGGACTTTATAACTCAAATGCTATGTTAAACTATCATTTTGCATACCTTAAATATGCCAGTGGACTTTGTAATTAAAATGATACATTAAATCTCATTTTGCATATTGTAATCATGGTATTGGATTTCATAACTATAATGCTATATTAATTATCATTTTGCATATTGTAAACATGACATTGGACTTCATAACTCAAATGCTATGTTAGATTATCATTTTGTATGCCTTAAATATGCTAGTGGACTTTGTGATTAAAATACTACATTAAATATCATTTTGCATACTGTAACTTTGATATTGGACTTCATAACTAATATGCTATATCAAACTATCATTTTGCATATTTTAAACGTGATAGTGGAATTCATAACTTAAATGCTACATTAAACTATCATTTTGCATATCATAAACATGATAGTGGATTTTGTGATTAAAATGTTACATTAAATACCATTTTGCATATTGTAATCATAATATTGGACTTTATAATTAAAATTCTACATTAAATTATCATTTTGCCTATTTTAAACATGATAGTGGACTGCATAACTCAAATGCTACATTAAACTATCATTTTGTATATCATAAACATGGTAGTGAACTGTGATTAAAATGTTACATTAAAAAATACAGATGCTATATGTAGCTATCATTTTGCATATTCTATTCATGGTAGTTCTCTTTAGGAATACTTATTTCATTTTGTATATTTTATTCATGCTAGTTCATTTTAAATATACTTATGCTAAATTCAAGTATCATTTTGCATGTTTTTTCATCCTTGTTCAATTGAAATATGCTTATGCTATATCCAACTACATTTTGCATAGTCCGATAATGGTACTATATTTAAAAGTACAAATGTTATATTAGTATATCATTTATCATATTAAATACAATCTACTGTGTTTCAGATATAGAAATGTTATATCTAAATATCATTCGAAATTCATGGTACTTTTTAGACTTTTTCTTCTTCTTCTAGATTCTGCTTTTCCATTCGTTTCTTCGATCTTGAATTTGCAGCTCTTGAATTCAAAGGTCGAGTAATTTCTGACGTAGGTTTGGGTTGAGGTGTCAAGTTAAGCTTTCTCGATTTTGGAGAAATCGATGTCGACAATGGAAGATTCAATTTGATTCGAACATCGACAAGACAGAGGCTTGAACGACGGCGGCTTGGACGACAACGACTTCAGACGACTATTGTTTGGACGGCGGTGGCTAGGGCAAGCAGTAGCTGAAGATAGATGGTGGTAGGACAGGCTTGGATGAAAGCAGAGAAAACAGTCGAAGTTAGGAAATTGAAAAAAGCGTTACTATCCTTCTGCCTAAATTCTAAATATTGCGTCTTTGGTTTAAAAATTGGTTTAAAGTTTTTCCTTTAAACTAATTACCTCTTTAAAAAATTGAATATATGAACAACATAAAATATAGATCGAATCCAGTGGACTCTGTGCAATTATTTTTTCTCAAAGTTCTGCCGATAGAATAATTTTCATGATTAAATTAGTTTCTTTGTAAGCGGTACAAACCGATTGATCATTTGGAAGACTAATGCTCAACTATAGGAACTTTGACCATTACTCTCTATTTTGATGTTGTTCTAGCTAGGAATGAACATATAAATCAAGGTTTATTTATAAAAAAAAACATAAAGTGGGTTAGTCTGCGTTTTTATGAAATAAAACCAAAGTTGATTTGCTTTTTTTAAGCTTTTCAAAGATAAATAAAATGTTGACTCGTTATTTGTAAGTACGTAAAATTGTCATATGTTTTGTTAAATATTTTGGTTTTTTTATAATTATTAAATTTTGAGAGAGAAAACTTTGTGAAAGGTGATTTGGCTTGTACCTTTACATATATTATTTTATTGAAAAATACCGGTCTAATTTACGTACTCATTATTGCAATGGAATGTTCTTACAACAACAATAAAAATAGAAACTTGTTACCATTTCTCGGTAATCATACTATAAATAAATTGTAATTATGTGAAAAAATATTATAATTTTGTTAAAATCGGTATTCGAACCCGTGGCTAATCATATGAAATATTTTTTTTTGTTAATCCAAAGATTCAACTTCGTGATGTTACTAAAAATTAAAATGTATCTTTGTTATCGAACATGTGGCCTCATACAAAATAAACAATACTAACCCTATCCCATGAATGTAGTAAAATTACCTTATCGTAGTGTATATCAGTGTGCTTCCTACGTTGTTGGTAGTAGTCCTCCTTGCCACGCTGGTGTTTGAAATATGCAACCACCTCTTTATTATTCAATAATTATTAATGGTGATGGATAGTTTATAATTAACTTATACGATATATATTATTGATCGTAAAAGAACTTTATTAATTATCATAGTATTGGTTATTAATATGTTTTAGAAATTACAGGATAGATAATTATATGCTTGCATTCACTGTCTAGAAACTTCAATCATCACTTTTCTAATTATATCGTCTCTTATTTCGTTCTTGTTTACTCTCTTCTTCTTTTTTCGAATTCAGGGAAATTATCGGTTAACAAATATCTTTTACCTCATCCATTATTTTTCTTTTTTGACTTTGTACTTTTGATTTAGAGAGCATATTTTTGAAATGTTCTTGTTTCCATAAAAACTAAAATCGATTTTTTTACTACCATTCAATACTACATTTTGTTAAAGAAAATGTAATCTCAAACATCTTTGCATGGAAATAATCTTTATTTTAGTATTTTTTCTCTCTTTATATATTTAGGTTAGATTTAGCTTTGCTTTTGATTTCTAGTCTATCTATCTATCCGTTTAATATTTGAACTTGGCTAATTCTAGTTAGACACATGATATTGCTTAACAGCCCCCTTAAATTTAAGGAAAATTACATGACAAAGTTGTCCTTACGTCATTCACCTATTGTTTTACCTCTATTCCATTACATATAAAGTTTAATATTTGACCTTTTATGTTCTTTCACCACAATCAGTCTGAAATGAAATACCGATCACTCCTTAACTCTAGGCAATATTTACAATTTTCCCTTTCAAACCTTTTGTGTTCTTTCACCATAATCAATCTGAAATGAAATATTGATCTCTCATTAACTCTAGGCAATATTTTCAATTTCCCCCTCCAACTATTCTATTACATACAAAGTTTAATATTTGATCTTGGGCTCACATGATATTGCTTAGCAGTCCCTTTAAATTTAAGAAAAATTACATGACAAAATTGTCCTTACGTCATTCACATATTGTTTTATCTCTCGTCCTAGGCAAATTCTATTTGAGCACACAGAAATTCTAAGTAGCCCCCTCTTAATTTTATAAAATTTGGTTGGACAAAAGTGCCCACAGTTGAATTTTTATTTTATATTTCTTTTCGACGCCACATAGAGTAGGTACGTGGATTCATAAATAACCACGTAGAAGTAGTGCATGGTCTATGTACCTATCACGCACTTGAACTACAAGGATAATAGTCATACCTCGTAGATGCCATACGGGGTAAGCCTTTATACACATAGGCATTATACTTGGTGGTCGAAAAAATTTAAAAATAATAATATGAGTTATAATTAAGTGAGGGTATTTTGGTCAAATTTAATTTTTTTTTTAAAGAGGGCTACTCAGTCATTCCTTAGGTTCAAATAGAATTTTCCCTCATCCTATTTTGCTTCTTTTATTCATCTTCTCTAACAAACCCTAAATTTAGATTTAGGTAAATTCTCAAATCTTGTACTTGAATTGATGGATTGCGATAATGATAATACAAATCTAATGGAATAAAATGAGGTAAAACTTGAATTTTATGTTATTTTTTTAAATTTTAATTTCATAGTTCGTTGAAGGGGTAAAACTTGAATTTTATGTTGCTGCATGATTTTGCTGGGGTGATTTTTTCAATGGTGGAATTTTTTATGGATTTGTGATTTTTACTACGGAAGGGTATAAAGGTAAAATTTAACAATAAGATGGGTATACTTAACATGGACATATGCACAGTAGTTTTTTTAGTTCTGTAGGGGGGCCACTCATCAAATTTTTGGGTTTAAACTGAATTAGCCTTTGTCCTTTTGTGTTCTTTCACCATAATCAATATGATATGAAATACCAATTCTTCTTAACTGTAACATCCTTTTTGGAAAGTTAACATAAAGATTTTTTTGCATAGTGGTTAATGCGTAGTGTTAGCTTCTAGGATGGTAGGGATTTGAATCTTCGGGCTGTTACATTTGGTATCAGAGCCTATACCTAGCTGGAATTGTGTGCTATAATGCTATGGATGTTAAGTGTGGTACTAATGAGAGTTACAAGCACAACGCTTGGGTGGTGAGCTAATAAGGACGTTGGGCTCTTTAAGGGGGGTAGTTTGTAACATCCCTTACGAAAAGTTGACACAAAGATTTTTTGGTACAGTGGTTAGTGCATGGTGTTATTTTATGAGATGGTAAGGGTTCGAATCTCTGAGTTATTACATTAACTCTAAGCATCATTTATATTTTTCCCCTCCAATTTTATTTTTCCATAACACATCATGTTTTATCAACATTCATAGAATATAAAAGACTTGAATGTGAACAATCTTTTGTCTTCTGTTTTAATTATCATTTACAATATTACCACATATCTTTCTACATTACTGAATTATCATTTACAATATTACCACATATCTTTCTACATTACTGAATTATCTCTTCATATCCACTATCATGTCTCTATTTCATCATGTCTTCCTTCAACTGTGATATCGTATTGTGGACTACCATTTATCGTCCAATTTAGAGTCAATGAATTTATTTTCCAATAAAAAAAACTAATGAAAAGTATGGAGGTTTCATCCTAAATCAAATCTACAAACCGAATAGTGAATTGTAGATATTATTTTCTAGGTTGATCTGAATTTTCCTATAGGATTAGATTTCGATTTGCACCCCATCATTCTTACTTGTGTTTCAATTGCCTAAAGATATTTATCCACTGATTATTTTATTCGATTAATATTTTAAATTTCAACCATTGGAACTATTTAATAAACTATGGAAATAGTTGAGTTAGTTAAAAAAATTTCAAACAAAAAGTGTACAATCCTTTTACCCTAGAATCCTACATATGTAATTGATAAGTTACATTGGTAACATGTTAAATTTTAGTGATAAAAAATCACATTTAGAAAGAAATAAATATACGACAGAAGAAAAGAATGAAATTGGATTTTTTCTTATTAATAGGCATATTTGATTATGCTTATTTGTCTCTCAAATTGGCTAATCAATTTATTTTTTCCTTTATACATATTAACTTGGGCACTAAGAAATTAATTGACATAAATATAACCTAAAAGAAAGTGGAAAAGTGTGAAAAAATATTCGGTGTTTCTCACTTCTTCCATCTCTGTTTTTCTTCTCCAAACACTAAGAAACCATTGCCATAGAGATCAAGACTCCATTCTCAATTAGGTTATTAGTTCTATTTTTATTTCCTTTACTTTTATTTGGTGGATTAATTATAAACAATTGTTTTTGAGAATTAATATAAATGGTTGTTGGGTGGAATCTTATGCATCAGTTCTCTTGATTTCTTTGTGTTTTAGAACTATCTTAACCATTATTTATCTTCAAATATTATTATATTTATCTAATATTATCCCTTTATGGCTTAAGCAATATAAGATTTTGGGATAGGCTTCCACAATAATTTTATCCTTTGTTACATTTTCCGCAACAAAAATCCTAACAAATTGGTACCAGAGTTAGATTTTCGCAAGGCGAAGGATAATTTTGGATTTATGTAATTGTTGAGATGTTAGATTTAATTTCCTTCTCGAATGCTCTTTTAAATGGAAAAAATGGGGTATTTGAAAGCCTAAGATGGAGGAATTTTTATATCTCAGTGATCTTAATGAGCCAATTGATGATGATGATGATGTGAGGAGACCCTCAAACATAAAGGAGGGTAAATGGAAGAAAATGGACAAGAAGGCGATTGCGTTGATTCATTAGTACCTTAATGATTCAAATTATACCATATGGCTAGTTGTAAATCCGTAAAGGCTTTGTAGGATAAGTTGATATCTTTATATGAATCAAAAAGTGCTACTAGTAAGGCTTTTCTATTTTGAAAATTGGTTCAGTTGAGGCTGGATGGAGAGAAGTCCATGGTAGAATATTTGAATGAATTTCAAGATATAATAAATCAGTTGACGGGTATGGATATCAAATTTGATGATGAATTAAGCTCTTTTGTTGATAAGTTTGCTTTCAGAGAGTTGGAAAACACTAGTTGTGTCATTAAGAAACTCTAATGGTAATAGAACTATCTCTTTGGATACTGTCCAGGGTAGTTTCTTAAATAAAGAACTTAGAACGAAAGTGTCAATCTTAAAATCAATTCAAGATGAGGGTATGGTAGCAAGGGACTCATAGTAGGATACAAGACCAAAGAAAAAGGTCAATAATGGTAAAGGTATGTCGAAAAGTATCTTTTGTTATTATTGTCATAAAAAAGGTCAAATGTGCGCAATCGATGTGAAGTATATAAAAGGGATCAAAAGAAGGTCATACATAGCGATAGTGATATACAGTCAGACATAGCTGAAGGTAGTGATAGTGATATTGCTTGTGATGTCCTCATTTGTGATGTTAAGCCTTGGAAGATAGATTCAGATGCTAGTTTTCGCAGATGTAGTGATGTAAGGTGCTTTTCTTCTTATAAAAAGACCGTCGACATGAATAAGACCGCCAATGGAGTAAATATACTAGTTGGTAGCATTGGATCTATCTGGTTTCATATGCATAATGGTGTGGTTAGTGAAGTATCGAGTGTGAGACATGTACATACTAGTTTGCATAATCTCATTTCTCTTGGTCGGTTGGACCTGCCATGATTTCACTTATAAGATTCAATGTGGTGTTTTAAAAGTGATAAAGAGTGATATATTGTGATGAGAGGAGTATTAAATGATGGAAACCTTTATAGATTGGTTGGTCATGTGGTCGATTATAGGAAGCGAGTGATAATTGAAGAGCCTTGTCCACATGTAGGTAGTGAGGTGAATATGTGCACTACTTTTGATAGTCATATTAGTAGCCATATTTTTGACAGGTGTCTTCATTTTGATGGCGCTTGTGGTATCAATGGTGATCATGTGGAGAGCTCAGGTCAAGTGGTAGATTGGTGTCAAGTTGGAAAATCCATGAATATTTTATAGGTGTCTTTGTAGTATTACAAATGCGTTTGAGGCCAAACGGTATGGCCTATCTCATGGTAGGGGATGCATCACTTGTAGGTGGTGGTAGTGGTTTGTGATTTGGTGTGATTGAGAAGAAGGGAGTGGTGATTGATCCAAAGTTGGTAGGCTTGTGTGTTTTATTCGATGGTGATCACTTTCTTATTTTTTTTCTTTGAAGAGACGATTTGGTTGAAGGTGGAGATCGAGGATATATCACAGATATATCATTTTGCATCAAGGTGGAGTGTTAAATTTTGGTGATACAAAATCACATTTAGAAGAAAATAAATATACAAAAGAAGGGAAGATAAAATTTGGATTTCCTGTAATTAATAGGCATATTTGGTTATTCTTAGTTCTCTCTCTAATTAACTAGTCAATTTATTTTTTACCATATACATATTAACTTGGGCACTAAGTAATTGATTGATATAAATATGGCCTGAAATATAAGAATGGAAAAGCATGGAAAAGTATTTGATGTTTCTCTCTTCTTCCATTTTTGTTCTTCTTCTCCAAATACTGAGAGGCCATTGCCATAGAGATCAAGAATTCGTTCTCAATTAGATTATTGATTCTAATTTTGTTTTCTTTACTTTTATTTGATGGATTAATTATAAATAATTATTTTTGAGAATCAATAATAAATGGTCATTAGGCGAAACATTATGCATTGTTTCTCTTGATTTTTTTGTGTTTTAGAACTATCTTCACCATTGCCTATCTTCAAATATTATTATTTTTATCCATTATTATCCCTTTGTGACTTGGGTGATATAAGATTCTGCGATAGGTTTCCGTAACAATTTTTTCCTTCGTTAGGTTTTACGCAACAAAAATCCTAACACCTTTTACTCTAGGATCCTTCACATGTAATTAATAAGTTACATTGGCAACATGTTGAACTATTTGTACAATGAATATTTTACTTTTATTCATCTTACTTTTCTCACTTAAATAATTACAAGTGAAAGTCTTATGAAAATGCCAAACTAAGTGAGTGTGACTTTTATGTAAATTTTGTGGTAATTTAGCGAATAAGTTTCTAATGATTTGTTTGAGTAAACTATGTGTTATAAAGGAACAATATTATATATGTGAAATATTTAACCTACTACGACAAAAAGACTACAAAGAAACTCATAGCGCCATAAGGTCTTATGAAAATGAATGATTTCATAAAATTTATGTAAATGCGATACTTTAAGTTAGTTGGATTATTAATGACATGTTTCAATCTATCTATTCAATTACATAAGAAATTGAATCTTTCCATTTATATTCTTTTTTCTTGATTAATATTATTTTATACCATGCTCTTTCCATAATTCTAAGAAAACATTTTTTATTCCTCTTATCACTTAGAGCATCTCTGTAACGACTCAGAATTTCACCGCTTTGTTTTGGGAATAGTTAGTTAATTTTAAATATTCAAATAATTGATTTTATAATTATAATAAAACTCTTTTAAATGATAACTAGTGATGGTGAAATAGTTTTTCAAATTTTTTTACAAAAATATTTAGTTCGAAGAAAAATCGAAAATGTGACGGTCAATTCGGTTTCCAAATGTTTGACTTTTCGTCGTCTAAAAGTTGTTGAAAACGTTGTGAACTCTATAATATAAATATACACATACATTCATTAATAAGTTAGGTTACATTTTTATACACACACACAATTAAGTTTATAAAGAAATGAAGTGACTTTTTATGTAAAGGATTAAAAGGATTTAAAACTAAATGGGAGAAAAATGTCATAAGAGATCACATCTTCCCTAAACATTAAGTACAAATGGTATTAATGCATGTTGCCTCATGTGGTGAAGTGCGGACAAGGGTCCTTGCACATGGTGAAAGGTGGAGGAGGGACGTTGGAAACAAGATGAGGTGGCATTCCAAGAGTGGAAGGCATGTACTAAAAGCTATTTTGGTAAATTACTAATTTCAATTTATATAAACCAAATTCTTAATTTTCCTTCTCATTTTTACCATTTTCATTCTCATTTTCATAAACTCCACTTTCTTTCTAAACTCTCTAATGGCTACCAAGGATTTTTAAAAGTTTAAAAATCTTAGTTTTATTCACTTTTAAATCTTTAAACTTTGTTTAAAGCTCCTTCTTCTAGTTCTACACCTCCGCCTCTCCACAGCAGGCCCTCACCAACTCCGTTCAATCATGGACGAACCCTTAAGCCCCCTTGGCCGAACTATTTTGGTCACTTAGGGCCTCTGAAATATTATTTTTCCAAGTTAAAAGCAAGGATCTTGGTCGTATTCAAGTTTTAGTGAAAGTTCGGGTTGAGTTCGTAAGATTTTCGCGAGTAAAGATCACCCTTTTATATATAGTTTTTAACTTTAAATTATTGTTTATGTCTGATTGCAGAAGTATGTTGGTTGTTTGTGTAAATGATGTTGGTTTGGATATACATGTGTATGCATGTATGTGATGTTGGATTTGACTTGAAACTTAAGTCTAAATGCTGTGTATGGTTGAAAATATGATCATGCTTATAGGTTGTTAATATGGTATGAAAATAGATGTCATGATCTTGTGTATGTGATGTATATATTAAAGGAAGTTTGCATATAGACTTGTATTAGTGGCATAGAAATCCCTTGTTTTTAAAATGTGTTTTTACTAAAGTGTTTATTTAAAAAGTTTATAAAGTTTTAAGAACTTTACTTTTTAGTTTCAAAACTTTTTCTAAAGTTAGAAAGTGGGTTTAAGTAAAAGAGTAAAGTTTTAAAGCTATTCGATTCATAAAAATAAGTTTTGGAAATTACGGGCATACAGCGATAGTCGCTATGGATGCAATTCGTAAAAACGAACTCTTTTTACAAATTAAAATTTGTTTTCATCTTAGGATATTTTTGAATTTTTTTTTAAAAACATATTATATGTAATAAAAAGTAATTAATTATCTATTTAATGATTAATTAATTAAGTTAATTAGTACTTAATCATTAATTAATAGAGGAAATTTGTACGTAGTTATAAATTAAGTAAGTTAATTATAATTTGTTAATTAGCTAAAGGTTATTTATTACTTATTTATTATTTAATTATTAAACAAGGGTTAATTATTATTTATTTATTAAAGATTAATTATTAATTATTACTTATTTATAAAAGGGTTTAATTGTTAATTAATTACTAATCAAGTTAAGATTTAATCAAGACTTAATTAAGATTTAATTATTATTAAATAAAAGTTTAATTTATTATTTAACTATTAATTTAAGATTAATTATTTATTTAAAAGATAATTATTATTTATTTAAAAGTTAACTATTGATTTAATTTTATTTAAATGTTTAATCATTATTAAATAAAGAGTTTAAATGCTATTAGATTATTGAATAAAAGTTTTCAATCTTTAAACTACTTATTTCTAAAGATCGGTTTTGTTTTTAAACCAACTATCTTTTAAAGATTATTTTAAATCCAAGGGATTTCTGTGTCAATTACAACCTCAAATGAATATGAAACTCAATGACATCTGTTTAGCAGAATAAAACATTATTCTCCTAATTAAGTTATATTTGACATCTGTTTTGGTAGAATAAATCATAGTTCTGTGATAATTCACTAAGTAGATTATGTTGACATCTATTTAAGTAGAATATAAACCCAGTTCTGCTACTTGGCAACTTGAACATTTACCCATATGTTGATTGGTTGTTATTGATTGATCCCTTTTACATATATGATTTATATGTAAGTACCCATGTTATAACTTGAAATGTTAAATTCAATTTAACGAGAACCACTATGGTCACTAAGCCTCCTTCTGAGTTTATAAAGTCAAATATATAATTTTATTCTTTTTATAAATGGTTTAAATTTATTACCATTTTAAATAAGATATTTAAAGGATAATTAAGAAATTATTTTATTAAAGGTGTTTGAAGCAATTTAATACTTTTTAAATGGTTGCTTAAAATCATTATTCTGTTAATGTGGTTTAAAGAATTAAATGAAGGATGTTTTAATAATGACTTGTTTATTTATAGGTATTTTAAATAACTGATTGTTTATCAAAGGAACTTTATTAAATAGGGTTTATTAAAGGAGTTCTATAAATTGAAAAGAGACCTTGAAATTTAGGAAAAAAATTTATAAATGATTTTGGATAGTTTATAAAAGAAGTTTTATAAATGGTTTTGGATATTTATAAAATAGTTTTATAAATGATTTTGGTTATTTATAAAGGAAGTTTTATAAATGATTTTGAATATTTATAAAAGAGTTTTATAAATAAACTTGGAGATTTATAAAGAAGTTTTATAATTAGATTTGGTAATTTAAATAAAGAAGATTTCATAAAATGAAACAGATTAATTTAAAAAGGATTTATAGAAGAAAGTTTATAAAAGAAATTAAGATTTGATTTCCTTATATTGACCTTCTTAATTATGGTGTGATGGAATATTGGTTCCACACTTAACACCGAAGGAATAGTTTTTAAGGTTAGCCTTATCTCCGTTTCTTTCTAAATAACTTTTGTTTGATCCTTAAATATGATTTTAAAATAAGAGATCTTTCACAATGTTTAGTTGACATACTTTTGTCAATGAGATAAGTATATGAATATTTTTATAAATATTTTGGAAAGAGGTTCAAATAAATGAAAGATTTATTTTGAGGCTTAGTTGTTGCTATGGAGATAATTAAATCTTTGGATTGTTGTTTGATTTTGTATTTGATAGTTAAATAACTGACTATCAAATCTTAGCCAGTTTTGACTTAGGAAGTAAATAAAAGCTTCGCGTGTTCGTATAACTTGAGTTCCCTCGGGAGAACTCATTCGACTGAAATGTCTCTATCTTTAAGGGATATATTAGAGACCCCTTTAGGACTTTGGTATAGTTTGCTTACTTTTGAAAGAACTGGGAATAAGTCAACCGGAAATTATTGGTTATTGGTTCGGAGAGACTGGGATCAGATATGTTATTCGAAAACCACCCTGAACCAACATTAGCGTTCGAATGGAAGACAACTTGATGATATTTCAAAGGCGGAGTTCTTTGAAGTGCAAAAGCTACCTACTACTATTCCCGAAGGTGATTCCAAAGTGGATGTAGTAGAGGTAGTGCCTTCGGTTTCGTTTAGACCCAGAATGAACTTGTATGGATGAATACTGACTTTGCATTTCTGCCTAGAGGATACTGGTAGCATTCAAAATGGGAATGGCTAAAGAAAGGCAAATCGTTACCTCATGAGCCTCATACCTCGGAAATGATTAAAATAGGGTAGATGCAGCAGGGCTATGTGGGTCGCTTCCATAAGGGTGTGTCATTACCTTTCTAGATTTAGATTTGGATGTGCATGAGAGCTCTCTATAAAGATTGTGAACAACTGGGGTTATGAGATATTCGGTACCATGCGGTAAGGGGTAGGTCGGTTCTTTGTTGGCAGAGGTTAAAAGGTTTTTGTTCTTAGGTACATTTTATCTAGAGGTGTACCATTTTCGAAAGGTGGTCGCTTACCTTGCCATTTGTTGGAATCCATTCTCCAATAAGCGCCTTCGGTTTTTGATCATATACCTATTATTGTTGTGATGTACACACATCACAGCTACTTGACTATTGGTATTTTAAAACTTATAGAGATTATTATAATATCATTGGATTTTATAATATAAAATGTTTTGGCTATCATAAGGTAAAAACACGTCCGTGTTTATATGCGACATGGTTTTAGATACCTTTTATTTTAAAATGGTTTTCAAATGTAGAAATCAATAAGATTAATTTGATTGAGCTTTTTTACGCTGGTTTACTAGACTGATCCGTCCATTATTTTCTTATAATGCTCGGTTCAACCCGAGCATATTTTCTAGATTTAGCTGGATGCTTTGGAGCTTTCAGGAGATGAGTTGGATTCTCCAAGACGTATTCATGTACCTTATATTCTTCCACTGTTCTATTTGTTTTGTTCTTGTCTGTATTTATCAGCAATTGTAAGGATAGGCTGTTATAACTATCCAAGCTGATAATAGGCTAGGGTACTCTGATGTTGTGTATAATAAAAAAAATTTCTTTTTGTAAAGATCTTGTGTATATTGTATATTTCTCGTCATGATGTGATATTCTATTCTATCTTTTCTTTCTTTAACCCCAAATGACCTGTCTTTTAGACACTTAAATGATCGAGACACAAATATCAATGATGTATTAAGTGTCGTCTTTAGATATAAGAAAGGCAGATCGTTACAACATGGTATCAGAGCTTAGGTTGACCGAACACCTAGGCCTTGGTGGGGTAAACTCATTGTAGATAGGGTTGGTAATGTCCTATAATGAGAAACTCATTAGAGATGGGATTAGTAATATCCTTGAATGAGTTTGAGTATATATATATATAGATTGTGTATTTGTTAGTGCTATAAAAATGTTTTATATTATGTCGATTTATCTGTTGAGTTTTGTTTATGAATTCTGGTCGGTACAGAAGGTACAACTGTATTGATAGGGGTTTTTAAACACTTAAACAAGGAAAATTGACACAATATTGTTTTGAAATTGGGTAAATGAATGATATTACCTAGATTACATTTTATATCTGAAAAAAATAATTTTCATAAATTAATATAGTTGATATTGTGTGATTGGTTGTTAGAATGATAATATTTAATTATTATCAATTATTATTTATTAGTCATGCTCGCTCATTTTTGTGCATTTTCTATGGTTTATATATTTGTCTGCAACCTTTCTTTTTAAACCATGGGTTGGCTAGTAGAAACTTAGGGAAACATTGAAATGAACACCTTATGAATCAAGTTTCACATTTTGACTATAAGGCGTTCGATGATATGTTGGGTAAAATTGAATTTTAATATAAGGTGTTTATTTAAAAGAAATATTTTAGATGTTTTATAAAGAATTGTTTTTATAAATCAGAGTTATAAAATATCTTTTAATTGAAAGGTTTTTTCGAGAATATAAAATCCCAGTGTCTTTGAAAAGTATTTCAAATATTTTTGGAGAAAAGGTAATAATAGTGTTACTGGAAAATACTTTGAAAGGAAATTTGGAAATAAGATTTTTCATTGGACAGTTCAGGAAATGAGTCTCGATCTATTTTGTGATGATTTGAATAATCTTCTAAGTGACAATCTTAGTAAATTATTCTCTTTGCCATTGTACGGTCGAAACAATTTCGGATCCGAATGAATCCAAAGCAATTGGATGATAATTTTTTTGTTGAAAACTATTTAGCTGGAAATATATATAGTATTGTTTCAAAAAGGGATCCGAAAAGAAGAAGTATTTTATAGTTAACTAGTTTGAATGACTTGAAAGTGAGTAAAAATGGGTAGGAGATGTGTTCGGATGTTAAACACTTCACTTGAGTGTTACCCTTCTTGGTAAAGGGATATATGATACTATTTGGTAGTACCCAGTTCTTTGTTATCATTTTTTGAGTTACTCGGGCTATATGTACATTCTCTATGGGTTAAAAATAAAGTATCATTTCAAAATATTCTTAGATACAACTAGGTGTATAGCTCTTAAGTTTCTAAAATAAAAAGGTATTTTGATTAAAGGGTGGGTTAGTAAATGAAGTTTTTATTTGGGCTACATTTTATAAGGAGGTTTAATAAACTTTGTTTTATTAAGCCGTGTCTTTTTACTTTAACAACTATGTTATGAAAAATCATTTGATGTTATTGCGCCGGCTAATGAACATTTTTACCTTAAAGGGATCTAAGGAAAATTAGACTCTATGATGAAGTTTGGATACCAGCATCCTACTGTTTTAGCTATTTACCAGACCGAATGAGTAAAGAAGTTGTATTGGTCGACTCAGTTTTAGAACCGAAAATTATATTGGGGCCTATATCTGAATAGAATGAGGTGAATAGAATTAAAAATATTATGTTTTGTATAAACACTTAGGATGTAGGAGAGTATTATGCAAATAGTAAGGTACAATGATTTTTACATAAATAAGTTGTAACATTTAAATGTTTTGAAACACCCCACACCCCTTAGTATACCCAAAAAGGGCATACTAAAGAATATGGTGCGTTGTAGATATAGCTAAAACATCACAGAGACTAAGATTCACAAGACAAATAGGTAAAAACAGCGGAAACATTTAAATAGTAATTCATTATTCAGAATTAAACTTCATCAATAAGTCATAAAAACAGAATATGTCTAAAAACCCAAATTCTCATGTCTTATGAAAAATATATCTATCTCACATCATCAGAGTACATAAATATAATAATCATCTCTCTCATAAGTACCAGTACATCAAAAGCCAAATGAAATGAAAAATGAAAAGAAGAAGAATACATGAAGAACTCCGAGAACATATCTCTAAGAAATCTGAATCTACAGTCCTCGACTCCGTTGGCCTATGGGGGAGAAAAGGAAAAATAGAGGAGTGAGTCAGACAATAAGTCTAGTGAGTGAAAGTAATTACTAGCATTTCTAAGCAAGATAAAGATAATAGACTAAACAATAGTTCTAGTATGGAAAGAAATACTAAAAAGATAAAACTGGGGTAAAATACTGTTTCTGATTCTGTTTGATTGTTTACTTTGATTGTTTCGATTGTTTGCACTTGTCTTTAACTACTGTGATTAGGCTAAAACCCTAATCCTATTTCAGTTGCTAATTTGATTAGGCTGAAATCCTAATTCTACCCGTTGATTGGTCTTCTATCTCTGTTGTGCCACTGTGAACCAATCCTGTTGGTCACAGCAAAAGACACCTCTTAGCGCTTGGAACACAGTAGCGAATTATTTACCCTAATCGATGCCGCACGCTCGGTCATCACCGGTACACACTAACTGTCGCCCAATGTTGCGACCTCTTATTTACCCTAATCAGCATAAGCGTGCCCAGCCTCACCTAACTATTGTTAGACCATCAGTCCTAGACCTAAAAGGGAATGCTGCCCAGCCTCACCTAGTTGTTGTGAGACCATCAGTCCTAGTCTGAAAGGGAATACTGCCGGTACTCGTCCTAACAAACAAATTCTAGTTTGCGCCCCTTGCCAAAATCCCCAGATTTGAGCTTCTATCTATTGGCCACTTATTTACCCTAATCAGCATAAGCGTGTCCCAGCCTCACCTGCTATTGTGAGACCATCAGTCCTAGATCTGAAAGGGAATGCTGCCGGTACGGACCACTACTTCTGTGTTTGCTTATTAACTTATTCTAAGTTTTAAAATAAGCCTCTTCTATTATTTCTTTCTTTTTAATTATAACCTATGTGTTATAACTGTTCTTTTGCTTATTAACATAATCCAAGATCTAAGTTATAAAATAATCCTCTTCTGTTACTTTTCTATCTTCTCTTTTTTTAGTTACCTTGCAAATATCTAAAGCCTATTTCAGTCTATCTCCATCTTATTGCAGTTCTTCTTATTTTACATCCGATTTCTGTAAATTTGTTGTTTTTCAATTTTAATCTATATTTGCAAATTCTTCTTCTTTTAATATTTTATTCGCGTAAAAATGAATAAAAAAACAAACATTTATAGGCTAAACAAATTTGTTTCATAGGCTCACTAGGGACCCTCGGATGGAAGCATGAACGCACAGAATTGAGCGAAAATGGGATTGTGACGCGTTTGCTTCATATTTGGACGAATGTACGTCCAATAACATAGGTGGGTCGACCTAGCTTCCATGGGGGTCGACCCTAAGGTTGACCCGACCCCTTTGGGCGTCGACCTATAGGTCGACCTAACCAAAATATGGGTCGACTTATGCCTTGTAATATATATATATATATATATATATATATTCTTTTCTTTTTGATTTCTTATTTCTTTCGTAACTTCTTCATATTAACTCGGATTTCGACAATTTATATATGGAAATTGACCAGAAAATTACCACGAACACAATGGTGCAACTCCCGTGGCTCAATTCTGACAATTTCACAAACTTATTTTATTATTTAATTATTTTGTTAATTAATTATTATAGCTCAAATTTTGGGTTGTTACATTCTTCCCTCCTTAAAGGATTTCGTCCCCGAAATCTCCAAGGATAGAAGAATGAATTAAATATTTTCATCCAAATTCTACAACCAAATATTCAACCATCATCCATTACATCCATTGTCCTTAAGCTTTCTAATGCAACTTATATTATCTGCAATAGTGTAGTGTCAATGTCCCTAACTAATGCAATAGATTAGATGGTCTACTGATTCAGTCGACCTCCTTTTATGCAATCATGTCCATGTCATGTATCCAAATGAATGCAAATTTCCTAATGATAACTGATAGTTCTACATGGGTGCTACAATCATCATCCAAATCCAATCACTCATTATAGCAACCATGAAATAAAAATAAAAATTCAAGTGCACACACATCCATATGCATATGCTTTAGTGACCTAGTCAGGCCGATCCCTAAGAGATAATAATGCCTATTGTGTGTATATGTGTCCATTAGCATCCACTAGCAAACACTTGCAGCCACTAGCGTCCATCATACATAACATGTTCTAGTAACATGTTTACATTCAGTCCTTCCATCCATAGGTTAAATCCAAAGATCTACCCTCCCAAATGATACTAAAGGAAAGAACCTATTCAAAACTAAAGATGGAAATAGGAAATTCAAAACATACCATCGAAGAGATGCGGATACGAGATACATATTTTCTCCTCAGCCTCCCACGCAGCGTCCTCTATACTATCTCCCTACTGCACCTTAACCAAAGGGACTTCCTTATTCCTAATCTTCTTGATATCACGTCCAACGGTCTTGGTAGGAATGCGATGAACCAATGCTTCTCTCTCCACTTCAACTTCCTCAAGTTGACTAGGTTCTACTACCTCTGCTGAATCGTGCAAGCACTTTCTCAAGTGCGGAACATGAAAAACATCGTGAACTCTCGCGAGCCTCTCTGGTAGCTTTATCCGATACACCATCTTCCCTACTCTTTCCACAATGGGGAACGGTCCTACAAATATGGGAGCAAGTGTGACGACCCGGAATTTTTGTCTATTTGAAATTGGAATATTTAATTAATTTTAAATGTTCAGAGGTTAAATTTTTAACTAGAATTTCAAATATCAATATTTATTGGATAATTAATTGTTGGATTTAATTATCGGAATAGGGTAAAATAGAGAATCCTGAGTTTTTAGCCTGTTAAAAATAGTTTAAAGCTTCAGAAAATTTATATTGTTAATATTGAAGGTGATGAAACTTTTAAAATAGAATTTCAAAGCGTTTTGTTCAGTTTTGAAATTTTAACGTTTAAATTTAATTTAGAAATAGCCTTCCGAGGCACAGTCTCGGAATTTGACGAAACCGGTTCCATTGGATCCGTAATATTGTATTATTATCGGATTTCAATTTTTGTAGTGTTTGGAGTTTTTGTGTGAGCATACGATTCGTAAACACGTTGAGAACTTAATCGAGATTTTTTATGTAAAATATAATTGTTAAATCAACAGCCACCCTATACTGTCTTCAGCCCACCTATCTCTGTTAGAAGCCGATTTCTTTTCCATCGTGTTCCCTCTTTTATTAACATCACGCAATCTTCCTCAGAACGAAATCAAAGAAATAAAATAAATGGGACAGTCTTTTTAAATCGCGATATTTCTTTCTTCCTCTTTAGCTCAAAATCGTACTGTCTCTTTTCGAATCAATTCACGAAATGGCGAACCTCGTTCTGAAGAAAAAAAAGAAAAAAAAAACCCCGAGCTACCCCTTTTCTTTCTCCTCGTTCGAAATCGATTAGGCCTTTCCCTTTTACCTTTTTAAATTTGAAGCCAAAATCAATCTTCGTTCGAAAAGAAATGCATTAGCGAACGGAAACGAGGCCGAGCTTCTCCTTATCTCCCCTACCTCCCAGTTCGTTTTAAAAAAAAAAATATAAGAAAGGGGGTCGAACTTGATTTCAACGACAAGGGCAGACTCGCGATAAGTCAGCATCGTGTAGTTTTGAAGGGAGGTCGACATTCAAGGGAAACGAAGTCAAGGCAATTCGCGATTGAGCGGAAATCGCTGGCTCGAGCTCGCGTGGACTTAGGAGGCTCTCGTGGAAGCGAGTTTGGGTTCGCTCGAATGGGACAGGGAAGCTCGCGAGGCTACAGTGGTCTAGTTAAATTCGAGCACGGGTTCGAGCTCTACGATGGGACCTTGAAATCGCGACTTGGAGAAGGTTGACGCGGTAATGTTGACGAAGCTGAGGTGTAGGGCGTGAGGATGATGTAAGGGTGTTCGGTGGTGTGGTGATGGAGGAACGATTGGATTCGTTCTGGCTTCATCTTCTCTGTAAGGTATATTAACCTTTATGTTGAAGCTTTGTTTTGAGAAGATATAATAATAATACACCATATAAAAATAAACAGTAAAACGGTAATAATATATGTATATATACATAGGATTTGGAAAACAATATTAAGGAGTTAATTAGAGGAATTAACCTATTGTAATTAGTCTGGTTACAAAAGATAATTGTAGTAGATTACCAGGTTAGGATTGAATAAATAATAAGTAATTGTTTAATTTGTTCAAAAAGGTAATAAACTGTAAATGGTTAAAACAAGGTTGAGAAATCGTGGAAATTAATTTATTTAGTAACTTATATATAATTATTTGATAACGGGAAAATTTCCTTACTAAGTAAAATAAAATTTATTAGATAGAAATTGATTTGTCCAAATTGTTTGAATGTTAATGAAATTATATAATATGTATTCAAGGTCTGGCATCGTGAAGAGGACTATTGATTTGGGTTAAATTGCAAAGTAAAAAGGGGGGGGCAAAAGGTGAGTTAATCTCACTCAGCTGAATTTTTAATTTAAATTTAAATGGTAAAATTAAAATAATTTATTGGATGGTTGATTTGATTGACGTGATATATATAGTAGTATATACCAATATATATATATTGGCATATGTATATATTGGAGTTGATATTCCCGCATTGTATAGTGGATGAGACCCTATGCCGCATAATAGCGGATGATATTTTATAAAACCCATGTACCGCGATATTCCACTTTGAAGTGAAATTGGTATTGTGCTAACATCTGTGGATGCAGGGAAACAGGTTGGAGGGATCCAACTGGATTCCTCAAAATATTTAATTTTGTTTAAATATTCTGTGATATGATTTTTGATATCCTGTGATGAATTATATGGATAATTGGATGTTATGGTTTGGTTGGACCAATTTGGATATACTGAGTTATCAAAATCTCTAGAATGGAATTTTGAAAGGAAATAAAAGAGTAAATTTTTAAGTGAAATAATTCAAGTGAATTAGAATGAATTAATAATGAATTGGAAATAAAATAAAAGTGATTGCAAAATTCTAACAATTTGGAATAAGAAGGAATTAACAAGGGAAATAATAAATTGTAAAGCTTAAGTGATATTATTTGAAAGAATAAAGAATTTATTTTTAAATTTAAGGATTGAATTTAATTAAGTAATAAAGAAGGAATTTTGGAAGATTAAATTGGTATTTTCAATTAAAAAGGGTTTAACTCACAATAAAGAAATAAATCTAAAGTTATTGTATTTTGAAATAAATGAAGTAAGCAAGAAATTTATTTCGAAGTAAAGTAAATGGGAAAATCAATGGGAATTTGATTTGGTTGTTTAAAATTGGAATTTAAAAGAGAAGTGAGATTTTGGAATTTATAAACTGGGTTTATAAAGTAAAATAAATATCAGGGAATATTTGAGAATATAAATTCAAGGTGGGAATTTATAAAGGGATATGAATTGGTTTAAAAATAAGTGTTGATTTATTTTTAAAGGATGTGAAGAGAAGTGTATTTCTCTGGATAGCCAAGTACGTTTTTCAAAGCAATTTTAAATATAAGTTAAAAGTTTTCACGTTGTTTAAAAAGGCATGTTTAGAAAATTTATTATTTCTAATATTTAAATTCTAAAGTAAATATTTTCCAAATCTATTATCGTAATAATTATTTAAAGGGTGACTAGTATTTTATTTAAAAAGGTGAAAACTTAGTTTTATATTGTATAAAGTAACCTTATTTTAAATATTCTTAAAAGTATTATTTTTAATTAAGTATTAAAGTAGTTTTCCAAATTTAAATGTTAAAGTATAATTATAATAAAGTGTTTTAAAGTTATTTTAAAATCTATAGGTATTTTGTACTTGGTGATTCAGTGGAAATAATTATTTGGGAAATGTATTCCGTAAGCGGGAACTGTTTTGAAATTGTTTTCAAATGAGCTTTGAAAATTTGGAAATATATCTTGGAAAGGTATTAGGGCAAATAAATAATGTGGGAAATTATTTATTGTGTGATGGTTGCTTGTGGATGTTAATTGATAGTTAAATAACTGACTATCAATATTGGCCAAATGCGCTGATCGTTTCGAAGAGACCGGGATCGAGTTTCCGTATACCGGGATTCTAGGTCTGGAGACTCGAATACCACTTCGATCCGGTTTGTACGTTTCGTGTAACGTGTTCAGAGTCGAAGATGGAGCAGTGAAGTGCAAGGGCTAGTCGCTACTAATCCTGAGGATATTTCCAAAATGGATGTAGTAGGAATAGTGCCTTCGGTTCCGTTCGAACCCGGGACGGACTTGTATGGACGAATGCTTTCGTGACATCGTCAGGTGGACGATGGGCATTCTAAGGGATATGTGCTATAAAGGTATCGTTTAGCCTCGAGCCTCATCAACCGGGAATGACTGAAAATCAGGGGTTATGCAGCAAGGCTTCGTGGGTAGCCCCCACTTGAGAGTAAGGTCATCCCTGTCTAGATGTCCCTTTATTTCGGCTTAGTGTTGCGGTTGCTGATCCCAACCGTGGGGTGATTTTACTTGGAATTATCCAGTAAGGGATGATTCCGGCTTTGTGTTGCAGGGGAGCGGGCGTACTCCTCGGTACTGTGATCTAGGCCACGTACTGTGACAGGTGGTACCCCAGTGCCTAGTCATTCGTTGGAAATCCATTCTCCCTACGTGCCTGTACGGTTTTGATTGTGCCCAACTATTGTTGAAATGTGAGATGCAAGCATTTCAGCTAGATTCTATTTTACTTTCTGTAGACACTATTATAATATCAGAGGATTTTGATATAAAGTGTTTTAGCTATCGTAAGGTAAAAACCCGACATGTTTATTTGTGGCGTGGTCTTACGAGATGCTTTTGTTTTCAAAGGATTTTGAAACTTTAATAATCAATTTGAGTGTGATTTTCTCACGCTGGTATTCCAGACTGACTCGGGTATTGTTTTATATGATGCTCGGGTCAGACCGAGATAAACAGGTTCAGATTGTAGCTGTGGAGCTCAGGAGACGAGCTGGATGGCGATACGTACTTCCGTATTTGTTTATTGTTCCGCTGTGTATTTGGATGTATGCCATTGATGTGATGAACTCTGATGATGTATTCTGTAAATATATTGTATAAACAGATATATTTTTCTGTTTGAGTAAAGATCTGTTTTGTATATATTATATTTTATTCCGCTGCGATGTGAGATTCTGTTGTTGATTTTCTGTTTCTTCTTCTTCTACCTCTTCTTCTTTAACACAAATGGTTCGATTTTCCGGGTCTGGAAAGTCGGGTCGTTACAGTGGTATCAGAGCTTAGGCTAGCGATAACCTTGGCTCTGGTGGGAATTTTGAGAGTACTAATAGATATGAGCGCGTATTTGTTAGTGAATATAAAATGGTTTTATATTGTGTTGGTTGGTTTATTGAGTGGCATATGAACCTTCGTCGGCACAATCTGGACAACTGTATCGAAGGGGTTTCTAAACGCTTGAATAGAACAGTTCGACACAATATTGTTTTAAATAGGGTGGATGAAATAATTTTACCCAAATTATTTTTATATATTAAAGGAGAACTTTTGTAAATTATATATTTGGTTGCTTGGTTGTTAGAAAGCGATGATATTAGATTATTATCATCATTGTGTAAAAATTGAATCAGAAATTGAAAACTTATAACCTAAGTTGAAGAATAAATTTATATAACAAAATGGAATTTGAAATATAGACTATAAATGAAATTTATAAATTGAAATAAACTTTATATACAAATGTGAATTACAAATGTGATTTATAATCAAATGAGATAAATTCATAAGCAAATGAAATTTGTAAATGTAAATTGTAAATGTGACTTATAACTTGAAATAAAATGTGATAGAATTCCAGAGTAATGTTTGGATATAAAATTGAATGGATTTTGAATTTGAAGTGTTGGAAAAGGTTTAAATTCCTTTGGATTTGAAATATAGTTTTAAAGGTTTTGGGAAAATAATGGTGATATTATTTCATGAATATTTTGAAATTGAATTGAAATCTGGTGGGATTTGGGATTTAAAAATGTTTGAAAAGTTTTAAAGTGATAAAAGCATTAAATTCTCTTTCGGTCGCTGGAAAATAATTTCGGTGATGACTGCAGCATCATCGATGTCTATTTTCGAGTTTCCAAAGAGAAATTGCTACCAAACTGTTTTAAATTGGAAATGATTGTGAACTGGGTTGGTTTTGAAATTCAAAGGGAAAATTGTTTGGTAAAAGCAGATTGTTTTGGAAATTGGGATTTGATGTGATATACCAGATGTGTATGAGTTATTTATGGATTCAAAATGGTTTTGAAATAAAACCGGGCAATTGAATTCTGGGAATTCTATTTAAAATATAAATGTGGAAATTTAAATGAATCAACACTATAAAGTATAGAATGAAGTTGATTGAAATAAGAAGGGAATGAAAGTTTAATTCTGGGATTATAATTATGAGATGAAAATAACTCAATGAGTAATATAAGTTGGTAGATAAAAGAGTTAGAGAACTTGAAGGTGAATAAAATATATTTGAATTTAACTTAAGGTAAGTTAAATAAAAAAATTGAGAATTGGAATTGAATTAAACAAGTTGAAGTCGAATTGAATTGGATATAAAGGTAATGTAAAATGCTTATAATTGTGTAAAGAAATTCATATTCTTAAGTTCTTAAGTGTAATAATTTGAAATTTGAGTATAAAGATGAAAATGGACTTAAATGAATAGTACTAGATCTTAAGTAAGTAAGTTAAAACTTATGAATAGAAATGAAATTGTAAGTTATAAATGGGAATCCATTACTTTGAACCATTAAGAGTTATAATTTGAAATTGTAATTATCAAATGGAAACGACTAAGATGAGCAATCTTAATTTTTAATAAATCCAAACTTGAATTATAAAATAAATTGAACTTAAGAAAATTTAGTGAAGTGATATTTGGAATTAAAAAGCAAGTATTCAATTTTAACCAGTGGAGGAACTAATTAGATAATAAATTAGTTAATAAAATTGAATTGTGAGTTAATGAAATTGGATTAACATAGTAATGGTTTGGATTGCGAATGAAATCCAAATAAGTGAAAATAAATTGGAAATGACCTGGTTATTAATAAAATAATTCCAGATGAATTGAGTATGGAAAATAAAATTCATAATGATTGAGTGAATGAACCAATTATATTAAATAAATGGATGGAATTTGATTAAATAAGAATCAAATGAAAGATGGAAATAAAACTTTAAAGGGTTGGTTAAATGGAAAATAAACTTAAGTTATTGACTTAAGTAAATGTTGAATGGAAACTGAACTCAAACAGAGGAGTGGTTTAAATAAGTTGAGAAATAGTTATTGAATGAATTAACTTGGATTGTTTTCGAGCTAAATAAAATTCAATTTTTGGAAGATGGAGATGAATTGAATTTAAGAAAAAAATTGGAAATGAAGTAGTAAATTGAAGTAAGTTGAGATTCATATGAAATGAGAGTTCAATTTGAATATATACACTTCGGTGGTGAAGTAGTAAATAAATATAAGAAAATTTATATGAACTTAAGAATTGAAGAATGAAATTCTTAAGAAAATTTGTATTGGAAATATACTTAGTAATTTTGGAATATATATATATATATATATATACTAAGTGAATAGTTGAATGAAGACTAAAACTGAAGTTGTGAAATGAGATAGTTGTGAATAAGGGGATAACAATCAAAAAGGAATGTGAATAAAAGAGAATTGATATAATGGGTAATCAATTGAAATTTATACGTAAGATGTACGTATATTATTTTATTCGCATAGTTATTTGGTCCAGATGTCGAACACAGAATTTCGAGATAGTTTTATCGATCCGAATCAGGATTTTTCACTCGATTTTCAACGGCGAGCCTGGATATGGATTGTTGATTGATTCTGGATATTCTCTATCATAGTTATGACTATGCAAGGAGAATGACGGTTTCTGATCAAGAAACCAGATTTGAGTCTGCACTAGGAAGTCGGGTGGACAATACTAGTTCGGAAGTGAAATTGTGTGATCGATTGAGCGATCGAATGTGATATTGAGTATGGATGATATATGTGCATCGTACGGGCTAAGATAAATATTGTAAATTTGTAAAGAAAAGTATAAAATGACTTTGGAATTGTGATTGAATATTATTGCTTAGTAGGATATACAGGTGTATAAAACAGTGGATAAATTGGGATTTTTGATTTTAGAAGATAAAATTTAATGGCCCGACAAAAAGGTATGTATTTGAATTTCTGTATGAAATTTGATTGGGTTTTGATCCGGCCACTTGGCTTTTTGTTTTCTTTTTGAGATTGGGAGGCCGTAGAGCCATTTTGTAGTAGTACCGAGCTAGCCGCGCAAAGGAGACGCTGGCAAAATTTTTCAGAAATTTAGGGAGTTAGAAATTTTTTTTGAGAAAATTTGATAATTTAAAATTTTGAATTCAAATTTAAATTTGAATTGATAAGAAGTGATATGGGATACGACTTATGGATAGATTTGGGAATGTTAGTAAGAGGGATAATGTGTCTCTATTAAAAGAATTGTTATGGAAGGTTGTTAAGACTATTTGGATTGAGAAAACTAAAGGGTATGGACCATTCCTCTTAACTAGCAATTTCGGGGACGAAATTCTTTTAAGGGGGGGAGGAATGTGACGACCCGGAATTTTTGTCTATTTGAAATTGGAATATTTAATTAATTTTAAATGTTCAGAGGTTAAATTTTTAACTTGAATTTCAAATATCAATATTTATTGGATAATTAATTGTTGGATTTAATTATCGGAATAGGGTAAAATAGAGAATCCTGAGTTTTTAGCCTGTTAAAAATAGTTTAAAGGTTCAGAAAATTTATATTGTTAATATTGAAGGTGATGAAACTTTTAAAATAGAATTTCAAAGCGTTTTGTTCAGTTTTGAAATTTTAACGTTTAAATTTAATTTAGAAATAGCCTTCCGAGGCATAGTCTCGGAATTTGACGAAACCGGTTCCATTGGATCCGTAATATTGTATTATTATCGGATTTCAATTTTTGTAGTGTTTGGAGTTTTTGTGTGAGCATACGATTCGTAAACACGTTGAGAACTTAATCGAGATTTTTTATGTAAAATATAATTGTTAAATCAACAGCCACCCTATACTGTCTTCAGCCCACCTATCTCTGTTAGAAGCCGATTTCTTTTCCATCGTGTTCCCTCTTTTATTAACATCATGCAATCTTCCTCAGAACGAAATCAAAGAAATAAAATAAATGGGACAGTCTTTTTAAATCGCGATATTTCTTTCTTCCTCTTTAGCTCAAAATCGTACTGTCTCTTTTCGAATCAATTCACGAAATGGCGAACCTCGTTCTGAAGAAAAAAAAGAAAAAAAAAACCCCGAGCTACCCCTTTTCTTTCTCCTCGTTCGAAATCGATTAGGCCTTTCCCTTTTACCTTTTTAAATTTGAAGCCAAAATCAATCTTCGTTCGAAAAGAAATGCATTAGCGAACGGAAACGAGGCCGAGCTTCTCCTTATCTCCCCTACCTCCCAGTTCGTTTTCAAAAAAAAAAAAAATATAAGAAAGGGGGTCGAACTTGATTTCGACGAAAAGGGCAGACTCGCGATAAGTCAGCATCGTGTAGTTTTGAAGGGAGGTCGACATTCAAGGGAAACGAAGTCAAGGCAATTCGCGATTGAGCGGAAATCGCTGGCTCGAGCTCGCGTGGACTTAGGAGGCTCTCGTGGAAGCGAGTTTGGGTTCGCTCGAATGGGACAGGGAAGCTCGCGAGGCTACAGTGGTCTAGTTAAATTCGAGCACGGGTTCGAGCTCTACGATGGGACCTTGAAATCGCGACTTGGAGAAGGTTGACGCGGTAATGTTGACGAAGCTGAGGTGTAGGGCGTGAGGATGATGTAAGGGTGTTTGGTGGTGTGGTGATGGAGGAACGATTGGATTCGTTCTGGCTTCATCTTCTCTGTAAGGTATATTAACCTTTATGTTGAAGCTTTGTTTTGAGAAGATATAATAATAATACACCATATAAAAATAAACAGTAAAACGGTAATAATATATGTATATATACATAGGATTTGGAAAACAATATTAAGGAGTTAATTAGAGGAATTAACCTATTGTAATTAGTCTGGTTACAAAAGATAATTGTAGTAGATTACCAGGTTAGGATTGAATAAATAATAAGTAATTGTTTAATTTGTTCAAAAAGGTAATAAACTGTAAATGGTTAAAACAAGGTTGAGAAATCGTGGAAATTAATTTATTTAGTAACTTATATATAATTATTTGATAACGGGAAAATTTCCTTACTCAGTAAAATAAAATTTATTAGATAGAAATTGATTTGTCCAAATTGTTTGAATGTTAATGAAATTATATAATATGTATTCAAGGTCTGGCATCGTGAAGAGGACTATTGATTTGGGTTAAATTGCAAAGTAAAAAGGGGGGGGGGCAAAAGGTGAGTTAATCTCACTCAGCTGAATTTTTAATTTAAATTTAAATGGTAAAATTAAAATAATTTATTGGATGGTTGATTTGATTGACGTGATATATATAGTAGTATATACCAATATATATATATTGGCATATGTATATATTGGAGTTGATATTCCCGCATTGTATAGTGGATGAGACCCTATGCCGCATAATAGCGGATGATATTTTATAAAACCCATGTACCGCGATATTCCACTTTGAAGTGAAATTGGTATTGTGCTAACATCTGTGGATGCAGGGAAACAGGTTGGAGGGATCCAACTGGATTCCTCAAAATATTTAATTTTGTTTAAATATTCTGTGATATGATTTTTGATATCCTGTGATGAATTATATGGATAATTGGATGTTATGGTTTGGTTGGACCAATTTGGATATACTGAGTTATCAAAATCTCTAGAATGGAATTTTGAAAGGAAATAAAAGAGTAAATTTTTAAGTGAAATAATTCAAGTGAATTAGAATGAATTAATAATGAATTGGAAATAAAATAAAAGTGATTGCAAAATTCTAACAATTTGGAATAAGAAGGAATTAACAAGGGAAATAATAAATTGTAAAGCTTAAGTGATATTATTTGAAAGAATAAAGAATTTATTTTTAAATTTAAGGATTGAATTTAATTAAGTAATAAAGAAGGAATTTTGGAAGATTAAATTGGTATTTTCAATTAAAAAGGGTTTAACTCACAATAAAGAAATAAATCTAAAGTTATTGTATTTTGAAATAAATGAAGTAAGCAAGAAATTTATTTCGAAGTAAAGTAAATGGGAAAATCAATGGGAATTTGATTTGGTTGTTTAAAATTGGAATTTAAAAGAGAAGTGAGATTTTGGAATTTATAAACTGGGTTTATAAAGTAAAATAAATATCAGGGAATATTTGAGAATATAAATTCAAGGTGGGAATTTATAAAGGGATATGAATTGGTTTAAAAATAAGTGTTGATTTATTTTTAAAGGATGTGAAGAGAAGTGTATTTCTATGGATAGCCAAGTACGTTTTTCAAAGCAATTTTAAATATAAGTTAAAAGTTTTCACGTTGTTTAAAAAGGCATGTTTAGAAAATTTATTATTTCTAATATTTAAATTCTAAAGTAAATATTTTCTAAATCTATTATCGTAATAATTATTTAAAGGGTGACTAGTATTTTATTTAAAAAGGTGAAAACTTAGTTTTATATTGTATAAAGTAACCTTATTTTAAATATTCTTAAAAGTATTATTTTTAATTCAGTATTAAAGTAGTTTTCCAAATTTAAATGTTAAAGTATAATTATAATAAAGTGTTTTAAAGTTATTTTAAAATCTATAGGTATTTTGTACTTGGTGATTCAGTGGAAATAATTATTTGGGAAATGTATTCCGTAAGCGGGAACTGTTTTGAAATTGTTTTCAAATGAGCTTTGAAAATTTGGAAATATATCTTGGAAAGGTATTTGGGCAAATAAATAATGTGGGAAATTATTTATTGTGTGATGGTTGCTTGTGGATGTTAATTGATAGTTAAATAACCGACTATCAATATTGGCCAAATGCGCTGATCGTTTCGAAGAGACCGGGATCGAGTTTCCGTATACCGGGATTCTAGGTCTGGAGACTCGAATACCACTTCGATCCGGTTTGTACGTTTCGTGTAACGTGTTCAGAGTCGAAGATGGAGCAGTGAAGTGCAAGGGCTAGTCGCTACTAATCCTGAGGATATTTCCAAAATGGATGTAGTAGGAATAGTGCCTTCGGTTCCGTTCGAACCCGGGACGGACTTGTATGGACGAATGCTTTCGTGACATCGTCAGGTGGACGATGGGCATTCTAAGGGATATGTGCTATAAAGGTATCGTTTAGCCTCGAGCCTCATCAACCGGGAATGACTGAAAATCAGGGGTTATGCAGCAAGGCTTCGTGGGTAGCCCCCACTTGAGAGTAAGGTCATCCCTGTCTAGATGTCCCTTTATTTCGGCTTAGTGTTGCGGTTGCTGATCCCAACCGTGGGGTGATTTTACTTGGAATTATCCAGTAAGGGATGATTCCGGCTTTGTGTTGCAGGGGAGCGGGCGTACTCCTCGGTACTGTGATCTAGGCCACGTACTGTGACAGGTGGTACCCCAGTGCCTAGTCATTCGTTGGAAATCCATTCTCCCTACGTGCCTGTACGGTTTTGATTGTGCCCAACTATTGTTGAAATGTGAGATGCAAGCATTTCAGCTAGATTCTATTTTACTTTCTGTAGACACTATTATAATATCAGAGGATTTTGATATAAAGTGTTTTAGCTATCGTAAGGTAAAAACCCGACATGTTTATTTGTGGCGTGGTCTTACGAGATGCTTTTGTTTTCAAAGGATTTTGAAACTTTAATAATCAATTTGAGTGTGATTTTCTCACGCTGGTATTCCAGACTGACTCGGGTATTGTTTTATATGATGCTCGGGTCAGACCGAGATAAACAGGTTCAGATTGTAGCTGTGGAGCTCAGGAGACGAGCTGGATGGCGATACGTACTTCCGTATTTGTTTATTGTTCCGCTGTGTATTTGGATGTATGCCATTGATGTGATGAACTCTGATGATGTATTCTGTAAATATATTGTATAAATAGATATATTTTTCTGTTTGAGTAAAGATCTGTTTTGTATATATTATATTTTATTCCGCTGCGATGTGAGATTCTGTTGTTGATTTTCTGTTTCTTCTTCTTCTACCTCTTCTTCTTTAACACAAATGGTTCGATTTTCCGGGTCTGGAAAGTCGGGTCGTTACAGCAAGTTTCCCACTTGATCCAAACCTCACCACCTTTCTTAGAGGAGACACCTTTATGAAAACCAAATCTCCTACCTCAAACTCAATATCCCTTCTCTGCTTATCTGCATAAAATTTCTGTCTATCTTGGGCCGTCTTCATTCTCCTTCTAATCAAATCAATCTTTTCTGAAGTCTCTCTAACCATGTCGGGACCAAGTAGCAATCTTTCTATAGACTCCAACTAACATGAAGGCGACTTGCAAGGTCTTCCATAAAGGGCTTCAAAAGGAGCTATCCCGATGCTAGCCTGAAAACTATTGTTATAAGCGAATTCCACTAATGGAAGGTGCTCCTCCCAAGTTCCTCCAAAATCAAGAATGCACATCCTCAACAAATCCTCAAGAACTCTATTAACTCTTTCCATTTGGCCATCCGTTTGAGGGTTATGGGCCGTACTTAATCTAAGCTGTGTCCCTAAAGCATCTTGCAAGCTTCTCCAAAACTCACTAGTAAAGATAGGGTCTCTGTCGCTCACTATGCTAGAGGGAACTCCATGAAGTCGGACTATCTCATGAATGTATATAGATTCCAAATAAGGTGTTGTCCTCTTACTCTTGACCGCAATGAAGTGGGCGCTCTTAGTCAACCGATCTACAATCACCCAAATACTGGTATTCCTCTTCCTAGATCGGGGTAAACCATCTATGAAGTTCATCAAAACACTATCCCACTTCCATTCGGGTACATCCAATGGTTGAAGCAATCCGCCAGGCCTCTATTGCTCTACCTTAACTCTTTGGCACACAAGACACTTAGCCACAAACTCTGATACATCCTTCTTCATGCCACTCCAATAAAACACTCTCTTCATTTCCTTATACATATTATCTCCACCTGGATGAATAGTCATTCGAGAATGGTGTGCTTCTGCTAGAGCTACACTCACCAAATCACCAGTGTGGGGAACGCAAAGTCTTCCATCTCTCCTTAGCCACCCTTTACTATCAATGGAATAGCATTAGAGATGTCTAGAGACTTCTCCGCTGTTAATCCTATCCAAAATATCCACAAGCTCTGAATCCTCTCGCTGCCTTGAGCCAATCTAATCTATGAGGGTAGGCTTAACCTCAAGTGCTGCCAACAATCCAGGAGTAACGTCCGTAGAGGGCTTAAAATCAAAGGTGGTAACAAACTCTAGGCTCTTCCACTCCACGAACATTGGGCTAAGAGTTGCTTTCTTCCTACTTAACGCATCCGCAACTACTTTTCCCTTGCCAGGGGTATAAGCTATCTCAAGGTCATATGATGCCAAAAACTCCATCTAACGCTGCTGCATCAAGTTTAAGTCCTTTTTTAAGAACAGGTACTTCAATGATTTATGGTCAGTGAAAAGCTCGAACCTCTCTCCTAGCAAGTAATGTCTCCAAGACTTGAGTGCAAAAAGAATAGCAGCTAGCTCCAAATCATGGGTTGGGTAGTCCTTCTCATGAGTTCTCAACCATCTACTTCCATAGATTACTACCCTCCCTTTCTGCATTAATACTGCTCCAAGAGCAGTCCCACATGCATATGTGTATACTGTAAAAGGCTTAGCTTCGTCGGGTAAAACTAACACTGCGCACTAGTAAGGGCTCTCTTTAGCATCATGAAGGAATCCAATCCATGTCCCACACAAATGCCGCATTCTTCTTAGTGAGGTGAGTAAGCGATGCTGAAATCTTAGCGAAATCTCTGGTAAACTTCCTATAGTAAGCAGCTAAATCTAGGAAGCTTTTAACTTCGGTAGCGTTCTTGGGGGCCTTCCAATCCTGTACTGCTACTATCTTAGCGGGATCCATAACTAAACCCTCTCTTGAGACTACATGCCCCAAGAAACGCACCTCCTTACACCAAAAGTGACTTCAAGAATTTTGCTTTCAACTGACGAACATAAAGTGTGCGAAGAACCTCCTCAAGATGAATAGCATGCTCTTCCATACTCTTGGAAAACACTAGAATGTTGTCAACGAATACTACAACGAACTTATTTAGGACATCTCGGAAAACACAGCTCTTCAGATCTACAAAATAGGCTGGGGCATTGGTCAGCCCAAACGACATATCCAACCACTCAAATAATCCATCAGTTGTCCTAAATGCTATCTTATCGATGCTATCATTAGCGACCCTAAGTTGATGAAATCCAGTGGCTAAGTCAAGCTGAGAAAATACTGAAGAGCCAACCAACTGATCGAAAAGATCGTTTATCCTAGGAAGTGGGTAATGGTTCTTCATCGTGAGCTTATTCACTTCTCTATAGTCTACGCAAAGTCGAAGGGAACCATCCGCCTTTATAGCGAAGATGACTGGCGCTCCTCACTCAGATATGCTCCGTCTAATGAAGCCTTTCTCCAATTGCTCACCAATCTGCTTACTTAACTCCTTCCTCTCCCTAGGAGCCATATGTCTTACGGGCAATGTCACTGGCTTAGCATTGTCATTTAGGTAGATCCTAAAGTCGATCTCTCCATTAGGGGGTAGTCCCCTAACCTCCTCAAAAATGTTTGGGAAATCTCTAACAACTGGAACTGAATCTAACTCTCCTAGTTTTGAATCAAGGGAATAAAGGAAGCTCAACATGATTGACCCCTATGGGTCGCAAGAAACCTCAAGAGTCTATCTGCTACATGTATCTAGTGTAACGACTCTCCTCTCGCTGTCCAATATCGCACCATAAGTGGATAACCAGTCCATCCCCAAAATCATCCCATATCCCGAAAATCCCAGTACATAGGCGTCACAATCAAACTCTATGCCTAATATAAAAATTTCATACCCCTACAAATCATGGATAAATGTGCTAATCCTTCTATGTGGTTTGAAACCACTACAACGTCTACAACTAGAGAAATATCTAAGTGCAAACAATCAACCAAGGAACTAGAAATGAAAGAATGTGATGCTCCAAAGTCAAAAAGAGTCCGAATAGGAAAATCCGAAATAGAGATCAAACCTTCTACAAAGAATTTCCTACCTCGATCCGGTCCACTAGAAGGTGCTGCATCCAAAGCCTGTACTTGCACTGTAGGTGCGCCTGCTCTCTGCCCTGCCCTCTGAGGATATGCTCTACTAAGGTGTCTAGGCTGCCCATAGTTGTAACACCTCCCCTTCATCGTGTCCTTCTTACAGTACTTTGTAAAATGCCCAATAATCCACAATTATGACATTTTTCGCCCTTCTTGATCTGCTTTTGAGGTCCTCCTCCTTTCTTCTTGTCCTTATCCTTTTTATTCTTCCACCACTGCTTCTTAGAGTTTTCTGATTTAGGAACCTCCTTAACTTCTCCTTCCTTAGCTACCTCTGACATGAGAGCCATTTCCACAAGTGACTTATATGTCGCTCTCATAGGTACATGTGTCAATGCCAATCCTTGGAGGGGCTGGTTCAAACCTTTAGGAAACTTGATGGCCTTCTTATGAGGTGTATTAACAAGCTCCATCCCGAACCTCGATAACTCATTAAAATGATTTATATACTCCTTTACCGAAATACTCCCTTGCTTCAGACTAATGAACTTCTCCAACTGCATGCTTTCCTCGGCTTGTGACAAGAATTTTCTCTCAAACCTTTCCCGAAATCCAAACCAACCAATGTCTCTACCCTCCATCTCTATGATCTCCCACCAGTAAGAAGCATCTCCCTTCAGTTGCCAAGATGCAAGCTGTACTCTCTGTCGGTCCTCCAATCCTAACAGTCCAAATATCCACTTCGTATTCCTCAACCAAGCTCATGCCTCCACGAAATCCTACATGCCAGAAACATCTTGCCTCCTAGATTAGCGAAGTCCTTGCATAACTTAGAAAAATTGGCTGCTGTAGGTGGATTAAAGGTATCTCCACCCACTGGTGCTGCATTGGGCGCTTGCCCTTGCACCTTTGGTGTCGTAGCTTGGAGGTATCTACGGAACCAGCCAGGGACTTGGACACCCTTTGGAAGATTTGGGGCGTCCGCCATACTATGCAAAGAAAAAGAGAATTTAGGCTAGAAAGACTCGAAAGAAGGTTGAACTGGACTTTGAGGGGATTTTTATAAAAACTCTCTTATACTTGAGAACAATTTCTATAATTAGAGTTTATTTCTGAAAAATAGTTTGAAAATACTTTACTTTTAAAACAAGTTTTTACGAATCCTGTAACCTTAAGCTCTGATACCAAGTGAAACAACCCACACCCTTTAGTATAACTAAAAAGGGCACACTAAAGAATGTGGTGCATTGTAGATATAGCTAAAACATCACAATGACTAAGATTCACAAGAAAAATAGGTAAAAACAGCAGAAACATTTAAATAGTAATTCATTATTCAGAATTAAACTTCATTAATAAGTCATAAAACAGAATATGTCTAAAAACCCAAATTCTAATGTCTTATGAAAAAGATATCTCCGTCTCACATCATCAGAGTACATAAATATTAATAATCATCCCTCTCATAAGTACCAGTACATCAAAAGCCAAATGAAAAGAAAAATGAAAAGAAGAAGAATAAATGAAGAACTCCGGGAATGTATCTCTAAGAAATCTGAATCTACTGTCCTCGACTCTGCCGGCCTATGGGGGAGAAAAGGGGAAATAGAGGAGTAAGTCGGACAATAAGTCTGGTGAGTGAAAGTATTTACTAGCATTTCTAAGCAAGATAAAGATAATAGACTAAGCAATAGTTCTAGTATGGAAAGAAATACTAAAAAGATAAAACCGGGGTAAAATACTATTTCTGATTCTGTTTCACCGTTTGCTTTGATTATTTCGATTGTTTGCACTTTTCTTTAACTGCTGTGATTAGGCTGAAACCCTAATCCTATTTCAGTTGCTAATTTGATTAGGCTGAAATCCTAATTCTACCCGTTGATCAGCCTTATATCTCTGTTGTGCTACTGTGAACCAATCCTATTGGTCACAACAAAAGACACCTCTTAGCGCTTGGAATGCAGTAGCAAACTATTTACCCTAATCGATGCCGCACGTTCGGTCATCGTCGGTACACACTAACTGTCGCCACCCGTTGTGACCTCTTATTTACCCTAATCAGCATAAGCGTGCCCAGCCTCACCTAACTGTTGTGAGACCATCAGTCCTAAGCCTGGAAGGGAATTCTACCCAGCCTCACCTAGCTGTTGTGAGACCATCAGTCCTAGTCTGAAAGGGAATGCTACCGGTGCTGGTCCTAACAAACAAATTCTAGTTTGCGCCCCTTACCCAAATCCCCAGATTTGAGCTTCTATCTATTGTCCACTTATTTACCCTAATCAGCATAAGCGTGTCCCAGCCTTACCTACTATTGTAAGACCATCAGTCCTAGATCTGAAAGGGAATGCTGCTGGTACGGACCGCTACTTCTGTGTTTGCTTTTTAACTTATTCTAAGTTTTAAAACAAGCATCTTCTATTATTTCTTTCTTTTTAATTATAACCTGTGTTATAACTATTCTTTTGCTTATTAACTTAATCCAAGATCTAAGTTATAAAATAAGCCTCTTCTGTTACTCTTCTATATTCTCTTTTTTAGTTATAATCACTTGTTATAATTATGCTTGCAAATATCTCAAATTTGCATATTTCAGTCTATCTCCATCTTATTACAGTTCTTCTTATTTTACATCTTATTTCTGCGAATTTAGTGTTTTTCTATTTTAATCCACATGTGGTCCTTAGCTCTAGTCCTTTGCCTTCCTGGATCCACTCCTAAGGCGTAGAATATTTTTATCAAAAAGATCTCCTCCTTAGAAATATTTTCTCTTTAGGGTCCAGCCTCTGGCAATGAACCCAAATAGGAGAAAATCTGAATGAGAAAAATAGCTAGGCCTAGGGTTCTATTTATAGTGTAGCTTAGGGATCTCAGACCATTGAATTCGAAGATTAAATTTGGTGCAACCACATTATAGGCTCACTAGGGACCCTTGGATGGAAGTACGAACGCACAGGATTGAACGAAAATGGGATTGTGACGTGTTTGCTTTGTATCTGGATGAATCTACGTCCAATATCATTGGCGGGTCAACCTAGCTTCCATGGGGGTCGACCCTAAGGTCGACCTGACCCCTTTGGGGGTCGACCTAACCCAAATATGGGTCGATCTATGCCTTGTAATATATATATATATATTTCTTTTTTGTTCTGATTTCTTATTTCTTTCGTAACTTCTTCATATTAACTCGAATTTCGACAAGTTGTATATGGAAATTGACCAGAAAATTACCACGGACACAATGGTGCAACTCCCATGGCTTAATTTTGACAATTTAACAAACTTATTTTATTATTTAATTAATTCTTCAATTAATTATTATAGCTCAAATTTTGGGTTGTTACATGTTTTAACCTAAGCTATTTTTTTTATAAAATGCTTTCATGAATCTTTTATGGAGGGTAAAGAGTAGTTGGGTTGTAAGAACCTTTAGATGAGTATGTAAGCTGTACGTAGATCATTTTCCTTTCTCATATAGTTCTCGATCCAAGATTCGAGTACATGAATCGATTTTTGACGACGAACACTTGGTGAGAGTTCTTAATGTGTCACCAAAAAGTTTTCTGTCATAGTATATGGCTATGTAAGGAGAACATAGGTTTCTAATTAAGGAGCCTGATCAGAGTCCGCTTTAGGAGGTTGGGCGAGAAATACTAGTTCAGAAGTAAAGCTATGTATTCAAGTGAGTGATTAAATCAGATTTTACATAGGAATGATCTATGGACATCATACAGACTGATAAATAGTATTAAGTCTATTTGGGTTAGGGTTGAGGTAAAATTTTAGGGTTGAAATTCTTTAAGGAGGGAGAGTGTAACGACCAGAATTTCAACGCTTTGATTTGCAAATATTTAATTAATTTTAAATATTCAAATAATATATTTTATAATTAAAATAAAACTCTTTAAAATGATAACCAGTGATGGTGAAATAGTTTTCCAAATTTGTTTACAAAAATATTTATTTTGAAGAAAAATCGAAATGTGACTAGAATTCATTTTCAAATTTTCGACTTTTCATCTTCTAAAAGTTGTCGAAAACATTGTGAACTCTATGGTATGAATATACACATACATTTAAAAATAAGCTAGGTTACATTTTGATACACACACACATATATGCTTAAGTTTATAAAGAAATGAAGTGACTTTTTTTTGCAAAGGTTTAAAAGGATTTAAAACTAAATAGAAAAAAATTGTCATAAAATATCACATCTTCCCTAAACATTAAGCACTAATGGTATTGATGCATGTTGGATCAAGTGGTTGAGGGAGGGGGGCAAGGGTCCTTGTGCATGGTACAAGGTGGAGGGGGGATGTTGGAACAAGTTGAGGTGGCATTCAAAGAGTGGAAGGCATGTACTAAACGCTATTTTTGTAAATTACTAATTGCAATTTATATAAAACCAATTTCCTAATTTTCCTTCTCATGTTTATCATTTCCATTATCATTTTCATAAACTCCACTCCCTTCCTTAAACTCTCTAATGGCTACCAAGGATTTTTAAAAGTTAAATATCTTAGTTTTATTCATTTTTAAATCTTTAAAACTTTGCATAAAGCTCCTCTTTCTAGCTCTATACCTCCACCTCTCCACAACAAACCCTCACTAACCCTATTCAATCATGGCCAAAACCCTAAGCCCCTTGGTCGAACTATTTTGGCCACTTAGGGCCACCAAAATTTATTTTTCCAAGTTAAAAGCAAGGATCTAGGTCGTATTCAAGTTTTAGTGAAAGTTCGGGCTGAGTTAGTAAGCTTTTGGTGTGTAAAGATCACCCTTTTATATGAAGTTTTTAACTTTAAATTATTGTTTACATTTGGTTACAAAAGTATGCTGGTGGTTTGGGTAAATGATGTTGATTTGGATATACATATGTATGCTTGTATGTGATGTTGGATTTGACTTGAAACTTAAGTCTAAATGTTGTGTATGATTGAAAAATATGATCTTGCTTACGGGTTGTTAATATGGCATGAAAATAAATTTTATGATCTTGTGTATGTGATGTATATGTTAAAGGAAGTTTGTGTATAGGCTTGAATTAACGGCATAGAAATCCCTCGCTTTTAAGATGTGTTGTTACTTAAGTATTTATTTAAAAAGTTTATAAAGTTTTAAAAACTTTACTTTTTAGTATCAGAAATTTTTCTAAAGTTAGAAAGTAGGTTTAAGTGAAAGAGTAAAGTTTTAAAGATATTCAATACATTAAAACAAGTTTTGGATATTACGGGTTATAGTGATAGTCGCCATGGATGCAGTTCGTAAAAACGAACTCTTTTTGCAAATTAAAATTTGTTTCCATCTTAGGATATTTTTGAAAAGTGTTTTAAAAAACATATTATAAGTAATAAAAAGTAATTATTTATTTAATTTATGGTTATTAAATTAATCCATTAAGTAAGTTAATCAGCACTTAATCATAATTTAATAAAGGAAATTTGTACGTAATTATAAATTAAGTAAGTTAATTGTAATTAGTTAATTAGTTAAAGGTTAGTTATTATTTAATTATTAATCAAGGGTTAATTATTATTTATTTATTAAAGATTAATTTTTAATTAATTACTTATTTATAAAAGGGTTTAATTGTTAATTAATTACTAATTAAGTTAAGGTTTAATTAAGAATTAATTAATATTTAATTATTATTAGATAAAAGTTTAATTTATTATTTAACTATTAATTTAAGATTAAATGTGATTTAATTATTTAGGTAAAAGATAATAATTATTTATTTAAAAGTTAATTATTGATTTAATTTTAATTAAAGGTTTAATCATTATTAAAAAAAAGAATTTAAATATTATTAAATTATTAATTAGATGTGTAACGACCCTTAAATTTCGATAATTAAAGTGGTTAATTTAATAAGATTTTTGCAATTAAATTTAGAAAGAAATAAGAAATTATAATTTATAATGGAGTAAATGTTAGAAATGAAATGCAGCAATGGTAATTAAAAATTAATTATTGACAATTGAAGTAAAATCCCAATAATGAAGTAGTGTAAATTGTTGCACTTGGTTATGAAATTTGAAATAAGTAAAAAGAGTAAGTATTGAATCAACCAATGAAATAATAAATTGATTAATAGTAACTGAATGTAAATTAAGGTAATAAGGTTAACGCAAGTTGATAAATAACTAATTTAGTGCAATACCAATTAATTGAAACAATTGTAAGGTTATAATTGATTGGAATTAGTAATTTGGGAAATAAATTCAAAGTTATATTAATTGATGAAATAATACGTAATAAATTGAAATTTGGTAGAATCAAGCTAGATAAGTAATTATAATAATTGTTAGTTGATAATTAATTATGAATGTGAGAAATTTGGCAATAGTGGTAATTATTAATTGTTTACCCATTCATTTAATTTATTGCATTAGATCTTAATTAATTGCAACATTTGTTTGTTAATAATAGCTTATAAGTAAAATTAAACGTTAATGTTAATTTAGGATAATATTTGGAAATAATGTTAATGTTATTCACAATAGGACAATTTGTTGAATTAAAGGAATGGAAATAAAGTTTTATCAATATATTGAAATTTAATTTAAGATAATAGGATTAATTGCAATTAAATGAAATTAAATATTTAAAATGTTACATACATGGAAATTTAGATGAAATCTGAGAATATTAATGTAAACAATCATGAACCAATATTAACTCCATCCTTTTGATAATAATGGATTGAATAATAAAGTGAAAGGTCAATTAAATGGAATTATGGAAAAATTAAATTTTTAATTTCTACAATTATTGAAATTGAAAATAAATATGGTAATTAGCGAAATAATTAACATTGAATTGACATAGAAATTTGTTTTAAGTTATGATAATTGTCTAAGAAATCAAAAGTGATAAAATTTATAAATTATAGAATTTGGATTGAATATAGTGATTTAATTAATTTAATATTAATTTATTTAATTAACTGGAAAATAGCCATTTTGGCCACTGACTCGGATTTCGATGAAACCAGTTTCATCGGATCCGTAACGGTGGATTTTTGTAGGATTTCAAGTTTCATAACGATCAGACTTGTCGTTGGATCGTACGGGCTTGAAACGCCTTGAAATAAATTAAGTTGAAATTAATTGAAATCAATTTGAAATAACTTTATTTTAGCATAACTTCTTCATACGATGGAATTTGGACCTGAAATCTATTCCATTGATTTTATAATATTTCAAAATATCTATTTTGATATATGGGTTGACCCAATTTCGCTCCTGAGTCAGAACGGGCTTTTGGGCCATTATTGTTCAATTTTTCCAAACCAATCAAGCCCATTTGTTTCTATTTTCAGCCTTGTCTATATATACCTTGTGATAAACCCTAATTGTTCCTCATGGTCATTTGTCTGTATGTACAATTCCTACTCACCTCCTCTCCTCATCTCAATGGAAGACAATTCCAAATCCAATTGCAATTCAAAAAATCAAATTGAAAATTCAATCTCCTCAAATAATATCAAATTTTATATGGATTCGAAGCACTCGAAGAGCGCATGTCATTTCTGCTATCCGTTTTTCAATCTGGGTTTCGGTGTAGCCGGAAATCGATGATCTATCCACGGCCGTTCATCACGCTGCGACCAAAATCGTCCGATCTTCGAATCTATTTTTGGGTATTGTAGAGTGGACCGTGGGGACTTCATCTATGCAGTTTATTTGGTGAATCGACGGTTGGATTTTCATGCAAAATTGGATTAGGATTCGCGGGGTAGGCGGCGGCCGCGTTTTTCCGGCGACGTAGTGGCCGTGGGGGGCACCGTCGGGTGCGGCTTGGCGTGTAGGTGGCGATGGTTAAGGTCGGCACTGCTGTAGATGGCCGTGGTGACGAGCGTTCGCGGTCAAAGCTTCGGTCAACTGTAGGGTAATGGGTTCGAACGAAGGCGGTCTAGGGAAGATAGCGTGCGCGTCCAGAGCTTGCTGACGTGGCTGTGTACGTTACTTTGTCTATTTATTTATTTTTGTTTTATTTTAATTTCAAATTCAAATGTTCTAATCGTAATAACTTTCGCATACGAGGTCCGATTCACGCGCAGTTTTCTCCATTAGGTTCGTATTGGAATTCCGGGCATTTTGACGCTGGTTTGGACGGATTCTGAGACTGTTCAATTTTTGGGTTTAAATTGGATTTAAATTCAATTTAAATTCAAAAGGTGAGTGTTTTAACCCACTCACAACTTCTAAAATTTCTTATGTTTGTTAAATTGATCTATGATGTGATTAGAAGTTGATTTATGACTGTTTGACATATTTTTAATCATCATCCCAGTAAAATTGAAATTATTGAATTAAATTGTTATTTATTTTATTATTGCATATAAACTACCAGTTAAACAGTTATTTAATTTATTATTGAATATAAACTGCTAGTTGATACCTGTTATTTATTATCTGTTATATATTGATGCTATTGATTGAATTGGATGATGATTGTGATAAATGGTTGATGGTTGATATTGGATGAATGGATGTTGTATTTTATATTGTTATAAACTACAAGTTGTTATGTGTTTTATTTCATTCGGGATTGCGGTTTGAAATGATATATAACCGTATTATTTTTATTTTAAATTACGGATTGAAATGATAAATATCCGTATCACTTGACCATAGGATAGAAGATTTTATACACACACCGCGGTCTATATATATAAAATATTTTTGAAATAATTTCTATGGTTTTGTAAAGAAATATATGGTTTTATGAGATATTGTTTTGGATATTTTATAAATGTTATTTTATATATAGTTAAATTCTTGGTTTTAAGCTATAAATAAAATTGTTTAAAGTATAAAATAAGTTTAATAATAAAGTTTGATTTTATTTAAAATATAATATGGATAAGTATTTACTTAAATTATATTTTAATATAGAGTTTATATTGATTTTTATAAGTCAAGGATGAGAAGATAGTTTTGAAATTGAGATTTTAAAAGAATATGGTTTTATAACTTAATTCGGGTTTAAGGTGATTTAAGTGAATATGTCAAATCTAAATAAATTGAGGAATATTCAGTTATTGAAATTTGAAGTTTTATTTAAAGGATATTGGATTTATAAAGCAAATATTTCAAACTAAATAATAGTAAAGTGAATTTGGTATATATGAATTATAATGTTTGGTTTGAAATATTGAATATTTATGCTTTGAAATATATTGAATTTGAAATGATTATTTTGTAGATCAAATCTATTTTGAAATCGATATAATTTGGAATGGTCTATTTGAAAACCGAATTGAATTGAAATTTATGATTTGGGGATTTGGTTAAATTTAAAATTTAGAAATTCGAGTTGTTTTTGGAATTTGATTTGTGAAATTTAAGAAGCTAGTTTATTTTATAAAATATTTTAATATTTAAACTATGTAAGGGTGGAAGTTATGTTTCAAAGTTATTAATTTTAAAGTATTACATTTTGGAAGTGAAGTTATTAATTTTAAAGTATTACGTTTTGGAAGTGAAGTTATTAATTTTAAAGTATTACGTTTTGGAAGTGTTATAGTTTTAGATCTTTAGTTTCAAAATTTTATAGCTTTGAAATACTATGATTTTAAAAATGGTATCGTATTGATTTGGTTTTAAAACAGAAATGATATCGTATTTATATGGTTTTGAAATGGATATTATATTTTGGTTTTGAAGTATAAACTATTTTAAATGACCGCGGTGTTATAATAACGTTTGGTTGTTAAAGAGACCGGGATCAGATATGGACATACTCTCTATCGATACCGAAAACCTCCTTAACAACTGTGTACGCGGTGGATATTCCAAATGAAGTAGGATGGTGGCGACGATCCTATTGAGGTATGAACGTGGACCCGACTCCCGTGAGTTGGCATAAGGTGGCTAAAACAGGAGCGATTGACGGGCCAATGAGGTATCACCTCTGATCGGACACATTTATTCGATACCATTTTATTACTTTGTGATTTATTTGGTGGCCACCCTTCGATTTTGATTGGGAGTGTGTTCCGAGGTGGGCAGTAGTGGCTGCTATGCGTTTCCACCAGCCCGGATGCGTAATTGGTATATCTACCCTGGCATTGCCTAGTTGTGCCGTGTCACCTACCATATCGAGCTTTACTACGAGTTTGGATTTCTCCCGTAGCTTATGGAGTATCGAGGATAGCCCCCATTTTGGGAGTCTGCTAATAATGGATAGACTACTGGGATTATTACGTGTTAAGGTGGAAAATGTAAAGCCTTAACGCTATTTAAAAGTAAGTTTATTTTACTAATAGACACTATTATAATAGCGTATATTACTACATAGTAAATAGTTTAACGGATCCTTAGGGGATGTGAATCCCGAGCATCTCTTAAGTTACTGCACACATGTTAGACACTGGATAGGAGATGTCAAATCCCGTAAACATCTCTAACGCCGTTCCACTCATATATTTATCATTGATTTAACTTACATAAGACCTTTTAGTTCCGACTCGAGTGTTTTGTCTTTTCAATTCGCTCGGGTCAGCCTGAGCATTTCAGGATTTAAAGGCCTTAATTCTGGAGGACGAAGACAAAGAATTATTATTACTATTTGTTATATATTCCACTACACCATTGTATTCCGCTGCATTATTAATATTCTCTGGTATGTGTAACTCTGATATGTATTGTATAAGTATAATCAAATTTTTGTAAAACAGCTTCATGAACTGTTTAATTGATTATTATATTTTATCATTCCGCTGCAAGATTCTATTTTTTTTCTTTCCTTCTCTACTTTTTATTATTTACCCCATAACAATCCGCCCTTCTTTATGGGTTGAGTCGACACGTGTGTCTACTTAAGCGTACAAAAAGGCGAGACGTTACATCTGGTATCAGAGCTTTGGTTTAGTGATAAACCTTAGCTTTGTGGGGCCTGACTCTTTATCAATAGGGTAGTAATACCCTATGATGAGTCGCTGAGTGTATATATATTAGGGAGCGTATTTGTTAGTGTTATAAAAAGGTTTTAATATTGTGTTAATTTGTTCCATTTTGTATTTATAAATTCTGGTTGATGCATGGGACGCTATGACATCAATAGGGATTTCTAAACACTTAATAGGACAGACCGACACAATATTTGTTTTGAATATAGGTGAATGAAATATTTTTTCCTATTATATTTTCTATATATAAAATAAATTTTTTATTAAGGTTATATTTGGTTGTAATATATTGGTTATTAGGTAGTGTAATCTATAAATATTAGTAAAGTAGGATTTGAAAATAAAATAAATGAAATCGGAAATTTAGGACCTAAGTTCCAGGATTTTTGAAAATCTCTTTCAAAGAATTTTGGAATATAATAATATTATTTAGAAGTATTTTCTGTTATAAATATTCCAATAAGATTTGAAAGAATTATTTTTAGAGAAATTTGGAAAGAAATAAATTATGTACTCCCCTCTCTGTCGTTGGAAAATAATTTCGGTGATGAGTGCACGCATCATCGACATTCATTTTTGAGTTTCAAAGAGGAAAGGCCCTTGTAGTAGTTTTACTGTAGATTTATTTTGATAAACAAATATAAATTTCAAATTGCCTTAAATATAATTGGATATATAAGTTGCAAGTATATACATTTATCTATTATTTTAAAAATGATTTTAAATTTAAGCTGGTATTTAGTTCTTAAGTTTCCGTTAATTAATAGTTTCTATTATGTAGGGAAATGAAATTCAACTAACAAATTGAAACCTCTAAAGGAGTAAGAGATTTAATGCTATGTTATAAATGGAATTAAAAAGAAAGTTGAAATTTGTAGCTTACAAAACAAAAGATATAATTATTGAACATTAAATTTAAAATTAAAAGAAATGAGTTAAACTTGTATGATTTTCAATGGCATTCTTTAACATATATATAACTTACCAACTATAAAAAGTTAAAACGTTAAAAGAAAATGTAATGGATATTATACAAGTAATAAAGCTTGAAGTAATGAAAGTATTCAATGAAATTCTTTAACAAATAAGAATTCAATGTTAAAACTGTTATAAACTTAAGTTATGACTGAAAGGCCACTAATATAATATAATAGAAAAGTCATAAAGAAACGATAATAAACTTAAGTAAATGTTGAAGTTATTTATAATAAAAATAAGTGGAAAGATGAATACGGTAAATAAATGAAATTAAGTAGTGAATAAATGAATGAAGTACAATAAAAAGAAAATTTACATGATACGAATAAATGGAAAATTGTAAGAAGTTAAATGTAAATTAAAAAGGATAAATCATTATATGAAAGAAAAAGGAAATCAAACAACAAATGTATGAAATGAAATTAATAAGAATGAACTTGATCTATTGTTTGGTATTATTGTTTGTTTGGTTTATGAGTTGTTGGGTAAAAGATACTTTAATTGCTTAGATGTATGAATAATATATTGATTTTTACCTAAGACTGTTGCGTAAATGGAATACTTCATAGTTATTAGTCATTCTATGTGATTTAAAGTGTCTTAACCCGAACCAACCAATTGTTTTGTTTTGCTTGAATGGTTGATTTGTATATGATGTGTATGTTGTTGGTTGCGAATGATTATTGTTTGTATTGATTTGTTGTTAGTGGTTGAAAAAACCTTAAATATTTCATTTTATATAATTATTAACTCTTTCTAGATTATATAAGTGAAATACAGATCATGGAAGCAAAATGCTACTGCTTTTGGTTTCATAATTAAGCGTTAATTGCCCGACAAATAGGTACGTTTTCGGATTACGGTTTATAACGCTATTATATTGTTTTTCCCGTGTTGGGATATATTATTTTGGAAATTATATGTGATATTTTGTATATTTGATATTATATTTTCTCCCGAGCTTCTCCGTACAAAGGAGACCCTGCCGAAATTTTCCGTAAAATTTTGGACTTAGAAAGTTTTTGAAAATGTTTTCCTAACTTTATTAATTTAAGTATAAAAGATTTGATGGTTATAAATTAGTATATTTTTTTAAATTAATTAATTTTGTAAATTTATTTGTTTATAAATGTAATATTTAAGTAAGATATATTGATTTCTTAATTCTTTCTTTTCCCTTCTTTTCCTTTTCGGGGATGAAAAGTTTTGAGTGGGGAGAGTGTAACGACCCTTAAATTTCGATAATTAAAGTGGTTAATTTAATAAGATTTTTGCAATTAAATTTAGAAAGAAATAAGAAATTATAATTTATAATGGAGCGAATGTTAGAAATGAAATGTAGCAATGGTAATCAAAAATTAATTATTGACCATTGAAGTAAAATCCCAATAATGAAGTAGTGTAAATTGTTGCACTTGGTTATGAAATTTGAAATAAGTAAAAAGAGTAAGTATTGAATCAACCAATGAAATAATATATTGATTAATAGTAACTGAATGTAAATTAAGGTAATAAGGTTAATGCAAGTTGATAAATAACTAATTTAGTGCAATACCAATTAATTGAAACAATTCTAAGGTTATAATTGATTAGTAATTTGGGAAATAAATTCAAAGTTATATTAATTGATGAAATAATACGTAATAAATTGAAATTTGATAGAATAAATGCTAGATAAGTAATTATAATAATTGTTAGTTGATAATTAAGTATGAATGCGAGAAATTTGGCAACAGTGATAATTATTAATTGTTTACCCATTCATTTAATTTATTGCATTAGATCTTAATCAATTGCAACATTTGTTTTTTAATAATAGCTTATAAGTGAAATTAAACGTTAATGTTAATTTAGGATAATATTTGGAAATAATGTTAATGTTATTCACAATAGGACAATTTGTTGAATTAAAGGAATGGAAATAAAGTTTTATCAATATATTGAAGTTTAATTTATGATAATAGGATTAATTGCAATTAAATGAAATTAAATATTTAAAATGTTACATAAATGGAAATTTAGATGAAATCTGAGAATATTAATGTAAACAATCATGAACCAATATTAACTCCATCCTTTTGATAATAATGGATTGAACAATAGAGTGAAAGGTCAATTAAATGGAATTATGGAAAAATTAAATTTGTAATTTCTATAATTATTGAAATTGAAAATAAATATGGTAATTAGCGAAATAATTAACGTTGAATTGACATAGAAATTTGTTTTAAGTTATGATAATTTTATAAGAAATTAAAAGTGATAAAATTTATAAATTATAGAATTTGGATTGAATATAGTGATTTAATTAATTTAATATTAATTTATTTAATTAACTGGAAAATAGCCATTTTGGCCACTGACTCGGATTTTGGAGAAACCAGTTTCATCGGATCCATAACGGTGGATTTTTGTAGGATTTCAAGTTTCATAACGATCGGACTTGTCATTGGATCGTACGGGCTTGAAACGCCTTGAAATAAATTAAGTTGAAATTAATTGAAATAAATTTGAAATAACTTTATTTTAGCATAACTTCTTCATACGATGGAATTTGGACCTGAAATCTGTTCCATTGATTTTAAAATATTTCAAAATATCTATTTTGATATATGGGTTGACCCAATTTCGTTTCGGAGTCAGAACGGTCTTTTGGGCCATTATTGTTCAATTTTTCCAAACCAATCAAGCCCATTCGTTTCTATTTTCAGCCTTGTCTATATATACCCTGTTATAAACCCTAATTGTTTCTCATGGTCATTTGTTTGTACGTACAATTCCTACTCACCTCCTCTCCTCATCTCAATGGCAGACAATTCCAAATCCAATTGCAATTCAAAAATCAAATTGAAAATTCAATCTCCTCAAATAATATCAAATTTTATATGGATTTGAAGCTCTCGAAGAACGCATGTCAATTCTACTGCCCGTTTTTCAATCAGGGTTTCGGTGTGGCCGGAAATCGATGATCTATCCATGGCAATTCATCACGCCGCGACCAAAATCGTCCGATCTTCGAATCTATTTCTAGGTATTGTAGAGTGGACCGTGGGGACTTCATCTATGTAGTTTATTTGGCGAATCGACGGTTGGATTTTCGTGCAAAATTGGATTAGAGTTCACGGAGGAGGCGGCGGCCGTGTTTTTCCGGCAACGTGGTGGCCGTGGGGGGCACCGTTGGATGCGGCTTGGCATGTAGGTGGCGATGGTGTAGGTCGGCGCTGCTGTAGATGGCCGTGGCGACGAGCGTTCGCGGTCAAAGCTTCGGTCAACTGTAGGGTAATGGGTTCGAACGAAGGCGGTTTGGGGAAGATAACGTGCACGTCTAGAGCCTGCTGACGTGGCTGCGTACGTTACTTTGTCTATTTATTTTTTTTGTTTTATTTTAATTTCAAATTCAAATGTTCTAATCGCAATAACTTTCGCATACGAGGTCCGTTTCACGCGCGGTTTTCTCCATTAGGTTCGTATTGGAATTCCAGGCATTTTGACGTAGGTTTGGACGGATTCTGAGACTGTTCAATTTTTGGGTTTAAATTGGATTTAAATTCAATTTAAATTCAAAAGGTGAGTGTTTTAACCCACTCACAACTTCTAAAATTTCTTATGTTTGTTAAATTGATCTATGATGTGATTAGAAGTTTATTTATGACTGTTTGGCATATTTTTAATCATCATCTAATAAAATTCAAATTATTGAATTAAATTGTTATTTAATTTATTATTGAATATAAACTGCTAGTTGATACCTATTATTTATTATCTGTTATATATTGATGCTATTGATTGAATTGGATGATGATTGTGATAAATGGTTGATGGTTGATATTGGATGAATGGATGTTGTATTTTATATTGTTATAAACTGCAAGTTGTTATGTATTTTATTTCATTCGGGATTGCGGTTTGAAATGATATATAACCGTATTTTTTTTATTTTAAATTACGGATTGAAATGATAAATATCCGTATCACTTGACCATAGGATAGAAGATTTTATACAAACACCGCGGTCTATATATATAAAATATTTTTGAAATGATTTCTATGGTTTTATAAAGAAATATATGGTTTTATGAGATATTGTTTTGGATATTTTATAAATGTTATTTTATATATAGTTAAATTCTTGGTTTTAAGCTATAAATAAAATTGTTTAAAGTATAAAATAAGTTTAATAATAAAGTTTGATTTTATTTAAAATATAATATGGATAAGTATTTACTTAAATTATATTTTAATATAGAGTTTATATTGATTTTTATAAGTCAAGGATGAGAAGATAGTTTTGAAATTGAGATTTTAAAAGAATATGGTTTTATAACTTAATTCGGGTTTAAGGTGATTTAAGTGAATATGTCAAATCTAAATAAATTGAGGAATATTCAGTTATTGAAATTTGATGTTTTATTTAAAGGATATTGGATTTATAAAGCAAATATTTCAAACTAAATAACAGTAAAGTGAATTTGGTATATATGAATTATAAAGTTTGGTTTGAAATATTGAATATTTAAGCTTTGAAATATATTGAATTTGAAATGGTTATTTTGTAGATCAAATCTGTTTTGAAATCGATATAATTTGGAATGGTCTATTTGAAAATCGAATTGAATTGAAATTTATGACTTGGGGATTTGGTTAAATTTAAAATTTAGAAATTCGGGTTGTTTTTGGAATTTGATTTGTGAAATTTAAGAAGCTAGTTTATTTTATAAAATATTTTAATATTTAAACCATGTAAGGGGTGGAAGTTATGTTTCAAAGTTATTAATTTTAAAGTATTACGTTTTGGAAGCGAAGTTATTAATTTTAAAGTATTACGTTTTGGAAGTGAAGTTATTAATTTTAAAGTATTACGTTTTGGAAGTGTTATAGTTTTAAATCTTTGGTTTCAAAATTTTATAGCTTTGAAATACTATGATTTTAAACATGGTATCGTATTGATTTGGTTTTAAAACGGAAATGATATCGTATTTATATGGTTTTGAAATGGATATTATATTTTGGTTTTGAAGTATAAACTATTTTAAATGACCGCGGTGTTATAATAACGTTTGGTTGTTAAAGAGACCAGGATCGGATATGGACATACTCTCTGTCGATACCCAAAACCACCTTAACAACTGTGTACGCGGTGGAGATTCCAAATGAAGTAGGATGGTGGCGACGATCCTATTGAGGTATGAACGTGGACCCGACTCCCATGTGTTGGCATAAGGTGGCTAAAACATGAGCGATTGACGGGCCAATGAAGTAGCACCTCTAATCGGACGCATTTCTACGATACCATTCTATTACTTTGTGATTTATTTGGTGGCCACCCTTCGATTTTGATTGGGAGTGTGTTCCGAGGTGGGCGGTAGTGGCTGTTATGCGTTTCCACCAGCCCGGATGTGTAATTGGTATATCTACCCTGGCATTGCCTAGTTGTGCCGTGTCACCTACCATATCGAGCTTTACTATGAGTTTGGATTTCTCCCGTAGCCCGTGGAGTATCAAGGATAGCCCCCGTTTTGGGAGTATGCTAATACTGGATAGACTGCTGGGACTATTACGTGTTAAGGTGGAAAATGTAAAGCCTTAATGCTATTTAAAAGTAAGTTTATTTTACTAATAGACACTATGATAATAGCGTATATTACTACATAGTAAATAGTTTAACGAATCCTTAGGAGATGTGAATCCCGAGCATCTCTTAAGTTACTGCACTCACGTTAGACACTGGATAGGAGATGTCAAATCTCGTAAACATCTCTGACGCCATTCCACTCATATATTTATCATTGATTTAACTTACATAATATCTTTTAGTTCTAACTCGAGTGTTTTGTCTTTTCAATTCGCTCAGGTTAGCCTGAGCATTTCAGGATTTGGAGGCCTTAATTCTGGAGGACGAAGACAAAGAATTATTATTACTATTTGTTATATATTCCACTACACCATTGTATTCCGTTGCATTATTAATATTCTATGGTATGTGTAACTCTGATATGTATTGTATAAGTATAGTCAAATTTTTGTAAAACAGCTTCATGAACTGTTTAATTGATTATTATATTTTATCGTTCCGCTGCAAGATTCTATTTTTTTCTTTCCTTCTCTGCTTTTTCTTATTTACCCCATAAAAATCCGCCCTTCTGTATGGGTTGAGTCGACACGTGTGTCTGCTTAAGCGTACAAAAAGGTGGGACGTTACAAGATATTTTCAATCTTTAAACCACTTATTTCTAAAGACCGGTTTTGTTTCTAAAGTAACTATCTTTTAAAGAATATTTTTAATCCAAGGGCTTTCTTTGTCGATTACCTTAAGTAAGCTTAAATGAATACAAAACCCAATGATATCTGTTCAGTAGAATAAAACACCGTTGTGCTAATTGAGTTATATTGGACATCCGTTTGGTAGAATAAATCATAGTTCCACCATAATTCACCAAGTATATTTTGTTGACATCTATTTAAGCAGAATATAAACCAAATTCTGTTATTTTGGTAACTTTAACATTTACCTATATATTGATTGGTTGTTATTGGTTGATCCCTTTTATATATCTGATTCCTATGTAAATATCCATGTTATAACTTGGAAAGTTAAATCTCAATTAAATGAGAACCATTGTGGTCACTATGCCTCTTTCTGATTTTGTGAATTCAAATATTTCATTTTATTCTTTTTAAAAATGGTTTAAAATTTATTACCATTTTAAATAAGTTATTTAAAGAATAATTAAGAAATTATTTTATTAAAGGTGTTTGAAGTAATTTTATACTTTTAAATGGTTGGTTAAATCATTATTTTGTTCATGTAGTTGAAAGATAATTAAATGAAGGATGTTTTAAATAATGACTTGTTTATTTAAAGGTATTTTAAATAATTGATTGTTTATCAAAGGAACTTTATTGAATAAGGTTTATTAAAGGAGTTTCATAAATTGAAAAGGGATCTTGAAATTTAGGAAAAAGTTTTATAAATGATTTTGGATTTTTATAAACGAAGTTTTATAAATGGTTTTGGGTATGTATAAAAAAGTTTTATAAATGATTTTGGCTATTTATAAAGGAAGTTTTATAAATGATTTTGAATATTTATAAAAGGGTTTTATAATTAAACTTAGAAATTTATAAAGAAGTTTTCTAAATGGATTTAGGAATTTAAATAAAGGAGATTTCATAAAATGAAAGAGATCTATTTAAAATGGATTTATAAAAGAAGTTTATAAAAGAAATTAGGATCTGATTTCCTTAAACCAATCTTCTTAGTTATAGTGGCATGGAACATTCGTTCCACACTTAATACCAAAGGAATAGTGTTTAGGTTTATCCTTATCTCTGTTTCTTTTTAAATAACTTTTGTTTGATCCTTAGATATGTTTTTGAAATAAGAGATCGTTCACAATGTTTTGTGAATATACTTGTGCCAGTGAGATAAGCATTTGATTATTTTGATAAATATTTTGAAAAGAGATTTACATAAATGAAAGATTTATTTTGAGGCTTACTTGTCGCTATGGAAATAATTAAATATCTGGATTGTTGTTTGATTTTGGATTTAATAGTTAAATAACCGACTATCAAATCTTGGCCGGTTTTGAATCAGGAAGTAAATAAAAGCTTTGCGTGTTCGTATGGCTTGAGTTTCCTTAAGAGAACTCATTCGGGTGAAACGTATATAGCTTTAAGGGATATACTAGAGATCGTTTTGGGACTCTGGTTTATTCCCCTTACTTCTGAAAGAACTGGGAATGAGTCAACCAAAAATTATGGGTTGTTGGTTCCGAGAGACCACGATCAGATATGTTATCCGAAAACCACTTCAAACCAACATGAGCGTATAAATAGTAGACATCTTGATGATGTTTTGAAGATGGAGTTCTTTGAAGTGCGAGGGCTACTTGCTACTAATCACGAGGGTGATTCCAAAATGGATGTAATAGAGGTAGTGCCTTCGGTTTTCTTCAGACCCAGAACGAACTTGTATGGATAAATACTTGTGTTGCATTTCTTCCTAGAGGGCAGTGTTTGCATTCCAAGTAGGAAATTCTAAAGGAAGGTAAATCATTACCTCACGAGCCTTACACCCCGAAAATGGTTAAAATAGGGTAGATACAGCATGGCTATATGGGTCGCTCCCATAAAGGCGTGTCATTACCTTTCTAGATTATCATATTATGGATTTGGGTATGCATAAGAGATCTCTATAAAAGTTGGGAATAATCGAGGTAATGAAATATTCGGCACTATCCAGTAAGGGGTGGGCCGGGTCTATGTTGGCAGAGGTTGAAAGGTTTTCATCCTCAGGTACATTTTATCTAGAGGTGTACCATCTTCGGAAGGTAGTCCCTTACCTTTCCATTTGTTGGAATCCATCCAATAAGCACCTTCGTTTTTGATTGTATACCTATTATTGTTGTCATGTACACACATCATAGCTACATGATTATTGGTATTTTAAAACCTATAGACATTATTATAATATCATTGGATTTTATAATATAAAATGTTTTGTTATCGTAAGGTAAAAACCCGTCTGTGTTTATGTGCAGCTTAGTCTTACGACATACCTTTTATTTTAAAAGAGTTTTCACATGTAGAAATCAGTATTATTGATTTGACTGGGCTTTCTCAAGCTGGTTTACCTGACTAATCCGGACGTTATTTTCTTATAATACTTGGGTCAGTCTGAGCAAATTTTCCAGATTTAGTTGGATGCCTTGGAGCTTTTAGGAGATGAGCTGGATTCTCCAATGCGTATTCACATACGTTATATCCTCTGCTTTTCTATTTGTTTTGTTCTTGTCTATATTTATCAGCAATTGTAAGGACATACTGTTATATCTATCCAGGCTGATAATAGGTTAGTGTACTCTGATGTTGTGTATAATAAAGAAAATTTCTTTTTGTCAAGATCTTATGTATATTGTATATTTCTTGTCATGATGTGAGATTCTATTCTGTCTTTTCTTTCTTTAACCCAAATGACCTGTCTTTTGGACACTTAAATGATAGGCACACGAATACCAAGGATGTATTAAGTGTCGTCTTTAGGTGTAAGAAAGATAGATCGTTACAATCTCCAATGGTGGAGATATTACATGTAATATAAAGCATTCAACAGAAGTAGCGGCCCAATAGTTTAGGTTACGCATAATCTTCTAGGGTCAATTTAGGATCATAAATTAGCCCCGATGCCTATTAATAGGCTGTTAATAATATAAAGACATTAAGATTACATTATCAAACAAGAAGGAATTGCACAATAGATTATGCATGTCAATTGATATAAACTAAGTTGCAATTCAATCATCAAAAGTTTTAAATAGGATAAGTTTAAGGGACAGTTTGGCTAAAGTCCCTATTAAGTTTCAAAATACACCAAACATCCTTGCCAAAAAAAGATGTAAATTAGGTCCCTAGTTAAGTTACTGAATAATTACATACGTTATGCAATTATTTAGTGAATAATTGCAGATATTTATGCAATTATATTCAAAAATTGTAGACATTTCCGTAGTTATTCACTGAAAAATTGCGGAAATTTTCGCAATTATTCACCAAAAAAACTATGGAAATTCCCGCAATTATTCATTGAATAACTACAGACATTTATGCAATTTTTGGATATAATTGTATAAATGTCTGCAATTATTCACAGAATAATTATGTAAATGTATGGAATTATTCAGTAACTTAATTCTAGGGACCAATTTACAATCTTTTTTTGGGAGGAGTTTTCGTGTATTAAGCTTGATTTTAAGGACCTAAGCTTAATATTCACTCAGCTTAAAACGACTATAAAAGCATCAACAATAATATATGAACGTAGTCTGCAAGCATTAAATTATAAGATTGAAAGCTTTAAACACAAGCTATGTATTGTTTATGGAATGAAAAGGGAAAGAATTCCAAGTGCTGTAATAGGCTCCTACTTAATAAACACCTGATAATCAGGTGCTTATTAAATACACGCCTAACTACCAGGCGCTAAATCTCAAGCACCTATTAAATAGGCGCCTAGCTGTTGGGCCAAGCCTTAAATATTTATCCCTACAACTGTTGGAGATACTTTCAATTTGTTAGAATTTCCATAAATTCTTCTCTCATAAACCATTAATTATTGCATAATGAAAATTTAATCGTTACACTTTCCATTTCATATGCCTCATAAACTTCCTTTTTACCCATTTTCTCCTGAAAATGAAATAAAATAGAACTAAATAATAATAAAAATAGGGCCTTGACAATTTAAAATATGGTCTTTTTTTACAATTAAGAAGTCCAATCATCAAGTCCTCAATCTCTATGGCATGCCACCTTGGTTATTGTCTCATTACAATTAATTGTGGTGAATATCGGGAAGATTTAAATTAGATAACAAAATTTCTAAAGAGAACATGTATGACTCTTTTGGTTTTAGTTTAGTTAGTATTACGAATTAGTTTTCTTCCTTTATTTTGCTTGAGGTTACATTGTTTACTAATACATGAATATTATAGAATCTTCAATTTCTATGTAAAATACATTGCCTTATTCTTTTTCACATTTTTATGTTCTATAAACTTATTATTGTATGAGGTTATATGTTACATGGTTTACTAATTCAGTTTTATATATGTGTTCCATAAACTTATTCCTTTTTAATTTTTTCACAGTCTTGGTCGACATGACCTTAGTTTTCGAAAATCCTTACATTATACAACTTAATTATAATAAAAAGAACAAACCGATACTGTTTAATCTACCATCGAATGCTCATAAGTAATGCATATTTCAATGTATGGTTACTAGAAAATTCATTGCAATCTATTTTAATGTATGGTTACCACAAAAACCATTGCAATCTTACACAAATTATCCATGATTTTTTACAAATTTTATTTGATGTTGTTTTGAACTTGTTGTTCAAAGATATGTATTGACAATCACATATTGAAGATGTGGTTAGTTATAATTTTTATAAGTTAACTGCATCTAAATAAAAAGGACTTTATCAAATTATAGTACCATGCAACTCAATATTTGACCTTTTGTGTTCTTTCACCACACTCAATTTGAAATGAAATATCGATCTTTCCTTAACTCTAGGCAATATTTACAGTTTTCCCCTTCAGTTCTTTTTTCGTAACACATCATGTTTTATCAACATTCGTAGAATACCAAAATATTTGAATATGAACAATCTTTTGTCTTCTATTTTAGTTATCATTTATACTATTACCACCTTTCTTTCTACATTATTGAATTATCTCTTCATATCTACTATCATGTGTTTATCTCATCATTTCTTTTTTCTACTATGACACGTATTATGGATTACCATTCATGGTCCAATTTAGAGTAGACATATACATTTTCTGATTGAAAAAAATGAATAGTATGGATTTTTCATCTTAATTCAAATCTACAAACTCAATAGTGAATTGTAGATGCTATTTTCTAGGTCGATCTTGATTTTCCCATAGGGTTATATTTTAATTTAAACCGCATCATTCTTACATAAGTTTCATTTGCCTAAAAAGGTATTTATCTACCGACTATTCCATTCCTTAATATTTTAAATTTCAATTATTGGTACTATCAATAAACCTTGGAAATATTTGAGTTAGCTAATAATTTTCCAAACAGAAAATGTATACTCCTTTTGCTCTAGAATCCTTCATATGTAATTGATAAGTTATACCGATAACATGTTGATTTATTGGTATAATGAATAGTTTTACTTATATTCATCTTCGCTTTCTCATTAATATAATTTACAATAGAAAGTCTCAAGCAAGATACATTAGATATCAGTATGAAAATGCCAAACTAAATGAGTGTTACTTTTATGTAAATTTTGGGGCAATTTAGTGAATAAGTTTTTGATGTTTTGTTTGAGTAAACTATGTGTTACAAAGAAACAATATTATATAAGTGATATATAACCTACTATGACAACAAAACTACAAACAAACTCATAGCATCATAAGGTCTTATGAAAATTAATGATTTTCATAAAATTTCTACGAATAAGATACTTTAAGTTATTTGGATTATTAATGGCATGCTTCAATCTATCTATCCAATTACATAAGGAATTGAATCTTTCCTTTTGTATTCTTTATTAATCTTAATTTATATCATGCTCTTACATACTTCTAAGAAATTATTTTTGTTATCTCGCTCATCACTACCATATTAGAATTTCCATAAATTTTTCTCTCATAAACCATTAGTTGTTGCATAATGAAAACTTAACAATTACACTTCCCATTTCTTATGCCTCATAAACTTATTTTACCCATTTTCTCCTAGAAATGAAATAAAATAGAAATAAAAAGAAAAAATAGGGCCTTGACAATTTAAAATATGGTCTTTTTTATAATTAAGAAGTCGAATCGTCAATTCCTCAATCTTTATGGCATTTCACCTTGGTCAATGTCTTGTTACAACTAATATTGGTGAATTTCAAGAAGATTTAAATTATATAACAAATTTCCAAAGAGAACATGTATGACTCTTTTGATTTTAATTTAGTTAGAATGATTACGAATTTATTTTCCTTTATTTAATTTGCATGAGGTTACATGGTTTATTAATACATGAATATTGTAGGATCTAAACTAGACACATGATTTACTATATACCTATGTAGATATGTAAGGGTAATAACATCTCCTTTAACCTTACCGTCGGCCAAGGCTGGTAAATACACAAAATATGAATCATACTCCTCATATGACTATCAACCGTTACCGGGGCATGGTCTAGTCGGCCAACCTCAATACCATACAACATATAAAAGTCTAAATGAGTCAATCCCAACTCAAAATCTAAGAAATGAAATGTATGTGTAGTAGGCCACCATCTCTTAATAAGAGCCACTACTATACAATGGTTGACATGTGCAAATGTAGGCAACTATGGAAAACTAATGAAAGGTGATGTATATAGCCTAGCCCTAATCAACTCAAGTAATGTGAGAAATTACTTAGTAATGCATCTATACCAACTACTATGCATATGTATATGACTGGCCTATATAAGCATTAACGTTAATTGTAAAACTAAGCAAACTGATAAACATTTATAGTTTGTGATAGGCATGTTTATCTAATAACCTTATGGTAAAAATATAATTGTGGCGTTACTGTTAGGAACTGAGATGTTGGTTTTGATGACGACAACCTTTTTAACTTATCTTATTATAATATATATACTAACACTATTGTCTAGGTAGATATGTATATGCAGGAACTATGCAGGATATATATATACATATACATACATACATACATACATACATACATACATACATACATACATACATACATACATATATATATATATGTAGGTATTGTTTACAGAAGACCGATCAGTATAAAGACTCAAGATTCAGAATGGAGTTATCAAGATTGAAGACTCTAGAGTATCAAGATCAAGATTTCAAGATATGTGTCTAGTTTATTGTTACGACTTCATAATAGCACAGAAATCTTCATTCCAAATTTCATTTGGGTTGGAACCCATTTCTATCTTCTTAGTGGCTTACAAACCCACGACAAGTAGCTTACAAACCTACGACAAGTGGCTTACAATCCCATGAAAATCCTGGTTTTGTACAAGTTCTCGAGTCCTGATGTGATGAGATATTCCGCAGGAAGAAGCTTGCAAAACTACTTCAAAATGGTTTTTCAAAATGATTTTTAAAACTGCTTATCAAAATGTTTTAGCCTTAAAATATTCTTTGTTTTTGTTTTAAAATAAACTCTTGTTTTAAACTTCGTTTGTTTTTAAAACTATCTTCTGATTTTTAAATATTCTTTTATAATATATATATACTTGAGATTTAAAATAAAATTTATATATACATTCTAAAAATATATTTTTCTACTCTTCTTTATTTTAAAACATAGGAAAATTAGTTTATTTTACCCCAGAATCATTTCATCTTGTTTTTCGTTCATGACCATTTTCAAAACAAATTTTACATTATGTTTAACTTAGGGATGTCGACATCATGGGATACCCCATGTCGACATGGTGGCCGTTAAAATCAAAAGTTTCAATTTTCAAAAGAAGTGTCTATTCGTTTAAATCTCTTCACAAATGGTTATGACTGTTACTAGTCTATAAATAGCCTTCACAAACGAACTTTTTAACCAACTATTTTCTTATTTTCTTCACTCCTTCTCCACAAATCCATATTCTAAAATTTTCATATTTTTAAGATCGTGTCGAAATTCTGCCGAATTCTCAATTGAATCAAACTAGAATCTCATTCTTGTTTGGTTCTCTACCCTCTCTCGAAGATCAAAGTGCTATTCAGAGTTATAGGATCAATTTGTAATCAAAAGTTTATCGAGTCTCTCTATAAGGTGTGGTTGTGCCTGGAAATCAATTGGGTAATCTTGTGGCCCGTAAATCAAGAGAGTTTGCCCCGGACTCGCGAGACAGGAGGGTACCTCAAGGCCTTTAGAAATTGAGGATTGTAATCTCGACTTTGGTATAATAAAAATCTATATGAGGTGTTCTGCCTTGGTACAGGACTGGATGTAGGGTAACTCCGAACTAGTATAAAAACTGGTGTGTTCTTTCCTTTTACTGCTTTTTATTTACTTTTTGCATCTGTGTTTGATTCTGTGATTGTTCTGTGATTAAGTTCTGCATTTGTTTGTGTCATAATTTTAATTTAGTCCATATAAGTCTTAGAATCTATTAAACACTATTCACCCCCCTCTAGTGTTAAATTAGCCTTAAGATCCTTAATCCGCACTCCCTTTCAATTGGTATCAGAACGAGGTTTTCATAGTTTTCATAATCTGAAACTTGAAAATTGTTTTAATGGCTACCAACACTGGTAATGTCAACTCTGGCACTAGTTCTATTAACACTAACACTAGTTCATTAGTAGAAGGTCAGTCTACTGTCAGAACACCATTTTTCAATGGCAGTAATTATGCATATTGGGCTTGTAGAATGAAAATTTATTTACAATCAGTAGAATTAGACACTTGGAATATCACACAAACTGAGTACGTTGAACTAACTACCGATTCTGCCCGGTGGACTACTGAGAAAAAGAGAGTTGCACAAAATAACTCAAAGGCCAGGAATATATTATTTTGTTCACTAGATAGGAATGAGTTTAATAGAGTGTCTATTTGTAAGTCTGCATTTGAAATCTGGAAAACTTTGCAAGTTACTCATGAAGGAACAAGCAAAGTTAAAAAGACTAAAACTTCCATATTAACTAATCAGTTTCAATTGTTTAAAATGCATGCAAATGAGTCCATTTCCGACATGTATTTTCGATTTCAAGATATTGTCCATTCACTAATTGCACTAGGAAAAAGCTTTTCGGAGGAAGACCAAGTCAAAAAAAAATTCTAAATTCACTCACTCCAGAATGGGATCAAAAGACACTTGCAATCGAAGAAGCAAATGATATCAGTCTAATGAAAATAGAAGAATTGATTGGGAATCTAATGTCTTATGAAGTTCAACTGCAAGGAAGAAGAGAAAACAAGACTACAGAAAAGAAGTCATTAGCATTCAATGCAACAACTGAAGATTCGGAACCAGACAGTGATAAGGAGATTTCTTTCATGACAAGAAACTTCCAGAAATTCCTTAAATATAGAAAAATGAATAATTACAAAAGAAATGATCAAAGGAATTCCAGAAATAATACGAAGAATGTCAACAATGATAGATGCTACAATTGCAATAAAGTCGGCCATCATATGAAAGATTGTCCGTATCCAGATAAACAGTTGTTCCCTCCAAACAATGATTCGTCAAGGAAAAGAAAGAAAGCATACACATCAACTCTTGATGAATCAGACTCATCATCCAGTGACGATGAAAAGAAGATGGATAATTCAAATCTGTGTTTCACTGCTATTTATGAATCAGACGACGATGGGAGTATGGATCTAAAAATAGGTACGCATTTACATTATTTTTAAATTTTTTTTGAATGGATGCTTGTTTGTTTGCTTGATTTTTTAATTTCCTTGAATTTTAAATTCAAATTTATCCCTTGAAATTTGAATTTTAAATTCAAAAATAATATTATTTTAATAATATTTTAAATATTAAATTATTAATATTTAAGTATTATTATATTTAATGTTATCACAGTAATTATATAAGTAGAATATAGGAAATAATATATACATTTATTAGAAATTAGGAATAGTCACTTTTCCTTTAATTCAATAGGCACATGTCGACATACTTGGGTACCCCATGTCGACATGCCCCTTAGAAATTTGATTTCAAAATTTGAATTCAAACTTTTGAATTTCCCTCCACCTTTTCACCAACTTCAATGCTCTGGAAAGATGCCTCTTGATCAGAGAACATTTCTATAGAATCTCTATTTAATTCACTCTCTTTATCATCATTTTTCACTTTTATTTCAAATTTCAAATTTATCTTCATTATCTTCAACTCCTCTCAAACTTCTTCAATGGCCCCTTCAAGCACTCCTAACACCATTAGACTTCCAAAATCTATCAAAAACTTTCTCTTTAATGACCCGGAAGCTGTCAAAGCTTACATCAATTATGTAAACTTTGGTAAAATTCATACGGGGAAATTTGCTATTTTTGAAGATTTTCCTTCTTATGAAATTGAAAATCTTTTCCAACAATGTTCTATTCTTAGTGTAGTAGATAGCAAACAAAATGATTTTGTATGTTATCCAAATCTTGTTAAGATGTTTTATGCGAATTTGAATCGTGGTTATTATGATGGGCAATATGGACAAATTTGGAGTAGTGTTAAAGGAACACAAATAGTTTTGGATTGTGAAATTTTAGGATATATTTTGGGATGCAAGTATACCAGAATGAATCTCTCGGAATTTCAAATAAATGAAAATGATCGAGAGACATTTCATCACATCTTTGAAGGGGATGATAATTTTGAATTCAAAAATCGTTATTTTCGTCCAAAAGCAAGAATTATTAACCTTCTTATTCAACACACCCTTATACCAAGATCGGGAAACTACAACAACCCAACTTTGAAAGTTTGCAAAGCTCTTTTTGCAATTTTTGGAAATTACGATATCAGTTGGGCTCAAGTTATTTTGGATGAGCTAAGGCCCAAGAATTTTACTATGGGTGAAAACACATTATATCATGGAATTTATCTCACTCCGATTTTTAATTACTTTGGAGTTGATTTCAAAAGGGAAGAATTTATAACTAGAGAAGTGTTCAACCATGGAAACATTTCCCGTATGCAAATTCCATTAGTGTTTCAACCATATGAAACACTTACAGAAAAGGAAGAAAGGCTTGCTCACGAAGAGATGGAAGAAATAGAGGAAGAAGAAGAAGAGGAAGAGGAAGGAATGGAAATTGAAGAGGAGGAAGAGGAAGATTAAGAAACTTCCTTAGAAAGTATTGAAAATCCTACTAATTCTGCTAATCCATCCAATAAGACCATTTCCAATAATCAAAGAATTACAGTGGAAAATCAAAAGACACTCAAAAGATCAATGAGTAAGAAAATGGATAAGATTTCCACTAAAATCGACAAGTTCTTGGGGAAAGTTAGTAGAATGCTTGGACTATCATCTTCTTCATCTTCATCTAATTAGTTTTAGTTCATGTTATCTTGTTTGTTTCAAGTTCTATCCATGTATTTTCCTTTATTTTAGTTAATATTATATTAGTTTATGTAATGTTGACTAGAATCATTAATGAAATCTTTTATTCAACTTCACTTGTCTCTGTAATTACTTGTTTTTATATTATACAAATTATAGTTGCATAGATTTGTTCATATTATTCAAAACAAAGCAAATTGTCACTTTAGACAGAGGCATGTCGACATCCCCCATCCCCTCATGTCGACATACAATGGGCAGAAAGTAGTTACACTTTCAAATTTCTATTTCATGTAACTAACTTATGTCTATTCATTTTAAACGACTTTCTACTCCTATTTATACCTGTTTCTTCCAGAATAATTTATCAAACTTCATTTCTAATCACTCCCTTTCATATTTCTTCCTACTTCTTGAATTATGGCTTCTCCGATTAAGAATCTAAGTGATAATCTTGAGGAAACTCTCACTACCTTCAAGAATATCCTTACATACATACTTCGTAATCAGCGCCACTTAGAATTGAGTCAAATGCAGATGATCAAGGAGCAAGAGAGACAGTTCGATGCCCTTCGTTGGATGATCTCAGCCCTTAACAAGGACGATCTCGAAGGAAATCCACCAGTCACTCTTGACAAAGATAAAGAAGAATGGGATGCCATCAAAGCAGACCCTATCTTTGGAGAAGATGGATGGGTGAAAGTACCAAGGAATGTCTAGTCATTCTATATGTTATTGGTCTGTTTTAAACTCGATTGACTTGACTTATTTAAAACATTTGGTGTGGTTCATTTAATAATTACTCTAAATATGATTGGATGATAATTGATTTACTGTTGGATTACACTTATGATCAGACTCATGATCACATTTCACATTTATGATCACATTTCATACTTATGATCACACTTAGCATTTATTACACTTATATATGGATTACTCTATTTGTATTATGGTTGATCATCTTATATCAAGTTCAGGGAATTTATTAGTAAGAAGTTTTTGTTGATGACAAAGGGGGAGAAGTTATAAAATAGTAGTTGGCTTGGAGTAAGGGGAGTTATGATTGGAGTAAGGGGGAGTCATGGAGTAAGGGGGAGTTATGATAGGAGTTATGGTATGGTAAGTATATTTTATAAATACAGGTTGTCATCATCAAAAAGGTGGAGATTGTTAGGAACTGAGATGTTGGTTTTGATGACAACCTTTTTAACTTATCCTATTATAAAATATATACTAACACTATTGTCTAGATAGATATGTATATGCAGGAACTATGCAGGATATATATATATATATATATATATATATATATGCAGGTATTTTTTACTGAAGACTGATCGGTATAAAGACTCAAGATTCAGAATGGAGATATCAAGATTAAAGACTCTAGAGTATCAAGATCAAGATTTCAAGATATGTGTCTTATTGTTAAAACTTCATAATAGCATGGAAATATTCATTCCAAATTTCATTTAGGATGGAACCCATTTCTATCTTCTTAGTGCCTTACAAACCCACGACAAGTAGCTTACAAACCTACGACAAGTGGCTTACAAACTCACGAACATCCTGGTTTTGTACAAGTTCTCGAGTCCTGATGTGATGAGATATTCCGCAGGAAGAAGCTTGCAAAACTACTTCAAAATGGTTTTTCAAAATGTTTTAGCCTTAAAATATTCTTTGTTTTTGTTTTTTAAATAAACTCTTATTTTAAACTTCGTTTGTTTATAAAACTATCTTCTGATTTTTAAATATTCTTTTATAATATATATATACTTGAGATTTAAAATCAAATTTATATATACATTCTAAAAATATATTTTTCTACTCTTCTTTATTTTAAAACATAGGAAAATTAGTTTATTTTACTCCAGAATCATTTCATCTTGTTTTCCGTTCAATACCATTTTCAAAACAAATTTTACATTATGTTTAACTTAGGGATGTCGACATCATGGGATACCCCATGTCGACATGGTGGCCATTAAAATCAAAAGTTTCAATTTTCAAAAGAAGTGTCTATTCGTTTAAATCTCTTCACAAATGGTTATGACCGTTACTGGTCTATAAATAGCCTTCACAAACGGATTTTTTAACCAACTATTTTCTTATTTTCTTCACTCCTTCTCCACAAATCCATATTCTAAAATTTTCATATTTTTAAGATCGTGCCGAAATTCTGCCGAATTCTCAAGTGAATCAAACTAGAATCTCATTCTTGTTTGGTTCTCTACCCTCTCTCGAAGATCAAAGTGCTATTCAGAGTTATAGGATCAATTTGTAATCAAAAGTTAATCGAGTCTCTCTATAAGGTGTGGTTGTGCCTGGAAATCAATTGGGTAATCTTGTGGCCCGTAAATCAAGAGAGTTTGCCCCGGACTCGTGAGACAGGAGGGTACCTCAAGTCCTTTAGAAATTGAGGATTGTAATCTCGACTTTGGTATAATAAAAATATGTATGAGGTGTTCTGCATTGGTACAAGACTGGATGTAGGGTAACCCAGAACTAGTATAAAATCCGGTGTGTTCTTTTCTTTTACTGCTTTTTATTTACTTTCTGCATCTGTGTTTGATTCTATGATTGTTTTGTGATTAAGTTCTGCATTTGTTTGTGTCATAATTTTAATTTAGTCCATATAAGTCTTAGAATCCATTAAACACTATTCACCCCCCTCTCATGTTAAATTAGCCTTAAGATCCTTAATCCGCACTCCCTTTTAGTTACTACGCTGCACTCAGTCAATATTTGCTTGTAAAGGGCTAGCTCGTGCAATCATCAAAGATCATTTGCAGTCATAATAGCAACTAGAATGGTATGAGGTGCACTAGCATTGACATTGTCATGTAATGGACAGTCTGTCTATCAATTTTGATGGGTCATGGTGGCATTTCGACATATCAATGAATAAAAATGGAAAGGGAAAAAGGAAAGGTGAAAGAAAAAATAAGGGAGATAAGGGGATACATATGATATAGGCACCGATGGTTAGGCTCTTGTCCAACAAATGCCTGAAGCTCATGTGCTTCTAGAACAAGCTCCTATGCATTATCCATAGACGGGTGACAAATGCCTGATCTTTAGGCACTTTTGAACAAGCGCTTGAATACCAAACATTGGTCGAACAAGCGCTGGTTTCCAAAACTATTAGCGAACCTAACACATTGCATTCTATAACGAAACAAGATGTAATTTCCAACCACAAAATGGTTGGATATGCTCTTATATTAATAAATAAATAAATTAATTAACTTAATTAAAAGTACATTTAGTAGAAAATCTATAAATGATATGTTTTGTGATAGTAGTTACAATATGTTGTAATCATGGATGATATATCACAATGACATAAAGATACGGTTTTAAATAATCCTTGTCAGTATGTATTAAGACTGGATATCGATACTGTTATCTGAGTTTCTAACCAAAAAATTCTTTTATAAGTCAGAACATCCACGTCAAGTTAGAATAACTCAAGAATCAACCAACCAAAAGGACTAGAAGAAGGAACCAAGAAAGAATCAAGAAAAAGAAGTCAAAAATTTCCCAAGCTGATGGATTGCTAGCGATCCATCTCCTATGGATCGCTCGTGGATCCTCCAGTCCTCATGCACTATGACCTAATAATTTTTCTAGGAATGTCTGCTAAGTTTGATGGAATTTCAAGCTAGTTAGATCGAGAAGTGAGCATTCATCTGATTCCATCAGCAGTTCAATGCAGTCAGTACATGAATCATCATTAAAGCAAAACATCTAGTCATGAAATTACATGGAGAGCATCTACAGAAGGAAGGAAACATGATCTAAAGGGAATGAGCCAAAAATACACTAACCCCATGGATCGCTAGCGATCCATGCCCTATGGATTGCTAGCAATCCATCAGATTGGGTCGGCTCGTTCCGAAATTTCTGGAGCTCCTTCGTATCATCAACTATAAGTCTTTGACAAAGCAGCTTTAGCCCAAGTGCTCTCCAGCCCCTATAAATACAATTCTACAGTCAACATAAATAGGATCTTCTGGACTGGTTGTTGAGACTCTGCAGAAACTATCCTTCACTCTTCTCCTCCCACACAACAGTCATCTAAAGTGTTCACTGTGATTCTCCGGTGAACTCTAACACCGGTGACTTGATCTAACTTACAAGATTTAATCAAATTGTAACCATATTCAACTTGTAATTGCAGCCAGTCAATAACAAAAGTTATAAATGGATTTAGGCTTCATTAACAACCAAACCACTATAAAAATCTCTTATCTTTTTACTTCATCTGCAAGTTATTATTTCTTGTCTCTATTCTATTTGCCTTGATAAACAAGGATGGTGCTTTCATACTAAATCCAGGGAGTTTATCCATTAACATTTTGGTGCTTTCACTAAGAATCTAACTCAGGCTCAGATCTAGCTATCTACTTTGGATCAGATAGGTTCATAAGTTAGATCATCAATCTCTGTTTAGAAGATTTGATGTTGAGAACCAATAGCACCTGGAAGAAATAGAACAACTTCCAGAAGATCCATAGGAGCTACCATTGCTAGAGAAGAAACAAACCCCCAGCAAATTGAAGTCAACAATCCCAATAATCCGCAGTTAGGAACTAACTACGGTGATCATATTATAGGATCATCCATTCAGTGTGAAGTTGTCACAAGAGATTAATTAAATAAATCGGTTGACGAAATTAATTAGAAAATGGAAAACAGCCAAAGGGCTCTCATGGACAAACTTAATGCCCTATTGACCTTACAGTCTCATGCAGCTCCAAGAACTATGACAGAGCCCGCGGCTAGTGTGGAGCAAGATAATTCTTCTGTTTCTGGCCTAAATAGGAGAAACGAGAAGCAGCCACATAAAGGAGTGATAGATGGAACCATGGGAATCAATATGGAAGGAAACACAAGCACTCTACCAACTGTAAGGCAACCAGCTACGAACTTAAGTCTAGGGGAGAAAACCTCATAGGAGGATATAGTCATGGATCTCTTCGACTCAGAAGATGGTGAGCGACTTGACGAAGGCATGTTGGAAGGAAATACCAATGCATTCAATAACGTTAGGGAGACCTAAATTGTCCCCATCAGACCAACCGCAAGCCAACGGAACCCCGAGGAAGTGGCTCTCCCGAAGATAAGAGAGCCTAGGTTTTAGCCCACTCACCAAGATCGTTTGCAAAGCCAAATACTCGGTGTAGTTATTGACAGCCGACCCCTGGATTACCAGACATCTGAGGCATATATCGCGGACATGGTCAAGCGACCAATGGATGAAACTAAGGATAGAAGGGATGATGAATGGGGATCCGCTCCAAGTCGAACTCCTTTTACCGACGAGATTTTGAATGAGTGATACCCCAAAAAGTTCACTATGGCAACTATTCCATCTTACGACAGAATGAGAGTCCCGAAACTCCACTTATATAAGCACAGTTGGTACATGAATGGAGCGAATGGTTCAGATGCCGTTCGATGTAGATGTTTCTCGATTTTTCTAGAGGGAATTTTTTCCGTATGGTTCACCAGGCTTCTGCCAAGATCCATCTCCACCTTTAATCAACTAGCAACAAGGTTCCTTGATTAATTTAGACTGCACATGGCACCGCCCAAATATGTGATGTCCTTGTCTAGCTTATTCCAGGGACGGAATGAATCTCTGAAGTCTTTCATGAGTCAGTTCAACACTGCGGTAACTGAAGTAAGTAATCCAAACGAGGATATGGTTTCCATGGCCTTAGTCCATGCAACTCACCTCGAGATTGAATTTGGGAAATGGATCAAAATGAGACAACCCACCACTTGTAAGGACTTCAACCGAAAGGCGAGCCAGTACTTGAGATTGGAAGAGGCACATGAATTGGAAAGGAAATCTGCTAACCTTCAACCAACTAACGTTGGGCAAAATGGTATGGCGATGAACCAAGATATAAGCACCTCCGGGACCGCTAAAGGGAACACAAAAAATGGGAATCGGAAAAGAAAGAACTAGAGTACTAACAAGCAAACGGAAGTATCAAGCAACTCAAAGGTTTGCAGCTCGAAGAATACTCCCCACTCAATAATACACTAGAAAATATCTATCTCATGACACAGGGGACGGAAGAATATGTTTCCTGGAGATTTGACCAGGCAACTGAGTACTCGGCATTGGGGAGTACTCGGCATTGGGGAGTACTCGGCATCTTGGAGTACACGGCGTTCAGGAACGCTCGACATCTTGGAGTACTCGGCATCTAGGAGTACTCGGCATTCAGGAACGCTCAGCATCTTGGGGAATTCGACATGACTGTACTACTCGGCTAAAGGCAACGTCCGGCCATAACTATCGTTCGGCTAAAGCATCGTTCGTCCAGAGACAACGGTCAGCTAAAGGCTAACGTTCGGCCAGAAATAACATTCGAACAAGCGCTTTGTTCGGCCAGAGGCATGTTCGGCTTCGACTGACATTCATTCCACTCTTCCCATGCAGCAGGCATATCGTTCGGCACTGAGAGGGTGGTTCGGCATCATTGTGTTCGGCCTGTATCGTTTGGCATATGGCGACCACCGTATATGGGCCAGAGTGTTCGGCTGCCGAGCCCACCTGGGAAGTCCAACCCATCTTTGTCCATAAATAGAGGGGCAGGGGCACAGTGAAGAGGACCTTTTTTCTGGGAAAACACTGGGGAAACTCTGCCATTTTTGAGACTCATCTTCTTTACTTAGCAACTTCATTCAAGCATTTAATCTACGAATTGTATTTGTAATCAATCATTAAGAAGATCAATAAAGTGCAAACTCGAAGTGGATGTAGGCAATTACGCTGAACCACTATAAATCTGGTGTTCTTACTTTTTGCAATTAAATTAGCATTGTTTTCCTTGTTTAATTTATCTTCATCACCTATATCTCTACACAATCTTTCTCTACGAGGTTAGTGACCAATTTTGGTGCTAACACTTTGGTGCTTTCACTGAGAATTGAATTCTTAGACCTTAAGGATCTGCTTTGAAGCTACTGGATTGAACAAATCCCCCAAAGAAGATTCAACTCATTGATAGGACATCCGTTGATTCTACTCAGAGTTCCAACCAATAACTCTACAATGACGAGACCACGTACCAGGTCAGCTTCTCATAATGCGGATGCCCATGAAACTGCTAGCGTACAACAAGCAGGACCTAGCAATCAACCGACGATTCCTGGTGTAGGAATTGCCACCCAGGACCAAACTCCAGTTGTCACCAGAATAGAGTTCAACGACTTGATGAGAGAACTCAGGGAAAGCAGGAGACAACTAGGAGAGCAGATGCAAGCTAACGCCAACCTGATGGCACAACTCACTCAACAGCAGCAACAGAATGCTGGGGGCAATCCCGCCCCCTATTCCTCATCCGACAGCTCAACTTCCTCTGATGAACCTCCCAGGCGCAGGCGCTGTAAGACTGAAGCTGCGCGGACGAGTGCTGCTATTCAAACAGCTGGAAACTATGACCAAGTCGGAGCTGGAAGCTTAGGAACTGGGGTACAGATGGAGGCTGGAGGCCCAGACCATCAAAACACTAACGATGTCGAACCTCAAGATGCACGTTTGGCAGATCGCCAGGAGAGGAGGCATCGGCATGGACAGTCGCGTAGAACATACTCTAACCTTCCACCTTCCATACCGACACCAGATCTGACAGCCATGGTCAGGCAATTGATGAAAGAAAATCAGGGCTTATCGAATGACGATTGGGGAGTATCAAGGAGTCATACTCCGTTCATAGATGTTGTGCTGCAGGTGGCGTACCCCATAAAGTTTAGTATGCCAACTATCCTTGCGTATGAGGGAAAGACTGACCCCAGACAGCATGTCATGAGGTACGAGTGGATGATGGATTCAGCTAGAGCAAATGATGCAACCAAGTGTAGATGCTTTCCAATTACTCTATCTGGGATCGCTACTATGTGGTTTACCCGACTTCCTCCGTGGTCTGTATCAAATTTCGAGGAGTTGGCAAAGAAGTTTATTGAGCAGTTCAGGATACACACTACTCGTCCAAAGGACGTAATGTCTCTGTCAAGTGTAATCCAAAGTCCCGGGGAGTCATTGAAGGAATATTTGCGAAGGTTCCATGTTGCGGCAAATGAAGTCAGTAATCCCAACGATCATGCAATCCTAATGGCTGTGATGAGAGGTGTGGATCCGGATTCTGAGTTTGGAGACTGGTTGGCAGGAAAACCTCCGACTACGCTAGAGCGTTTCTACTCAAAGGCACACCAGTTCATAAGGAGAGAGGAAGCTAGGTGGGTAAGACAAGATAAGGCACCAGGACCTGTCCAAGAGTCCGTGAAAAGCAACGTTGCTGTGAAACAGTCCGGGGACAACTCGAGAAAGGTCCAAGTCAATGTTCAGAACAAGTCTGGGCAGCCTAAGGAGTCTGGAGGAAGAAGTCAAGGGAAGAAGAGAGAAGCGGGGTAGTGGAGATCGAGAATTCCAAGCTACAACGAGTATACCCTGCTGAATGCGTCTCTTGAGAACATTTACCTATCAACCTGCAATACCTTTCAGTACAGAAAGCCACGGCCAAAAGAATCAACCGAGGAACAGAAGCGGACCGGGAAATATTGCCGCTTCCATGAGACTTATGGGCACAATACGGAAGAGTGCAGACACCTGCACGACGCTATCGAGAAATTGATCAGGCAAAAGAAGTTGCAAGAATTTGTGAAGGATCCACAGGAAGGAGGACAGGGAACATCCAACCCAGGTCGTGCATCGGCTCCGCGTCATCTCGAGGAGCCTGCCCGAACTGTGGGTAGACTAGTCATAAATACGATCATCGGCGGACCTCACCCCGCGGATAAGAATTGGCAAGAGATGGAGCGGTACGCAAGTTCCCTGAAGCATGCAGATTTTGAGTGCTGTTCGAACGTGGAGGATGGGACCCCTGCTAAGCAGCAGCGCGTAATGACAGACGATATAGTGTTCAGAAACAGAGATGCTGACCAAGTAGAGGCTCCAACCATCGACCCGATGGTCATATCTGCAACGATCGGACCGGCCTATGTGAAAAGAATTCTGATTGATTGTGGAAGTTCTGTCAACACAATCTTCAAGAAGGCTTATGACCAAATGAAGATGGAAACCAAGGACTTGAAACCATCCAAAGCTCGTATTCACAGCTTTAATGGCGCAGCGACCGATGCAGTGGGGTATGTTGAGTTACCAGTTGAACTGGGACAAGGCGAGCGTCGGAGGGTGCGAATCCTACCTTTCGTAGTTTTGGATGTGGATTCTTCGTATAATGTTTTCTTGGGCCGACCGGCCCTGGCTGAGTTTAGGGCAGCATTAGCCCCATGGTGCTTAACTTTGAAGTTCCCAACTGACAAAGGGGTAGGTATTGTTCATGGCGACCAAGCAGCTGGTCGTTCCTATTATGTGGCTGAGCTCCGGGAGGCCCATTGGAGGGAGAAAGGAAAGGTTGCGGACAATCCCGTCCGCATCCTTGACTCGAATAATTGACAAGTAGTGCCCGAGCCCTGGCTCGGGGATAATTCTTGGATCTTCAAAGACATAGATCCGAGAGACGATGATGAGAAACCCAGGGAAGAAATGGCAGCGCCGGCTGAATTAACGGTTGAGATTTCAGTCAGCCGAAACGACCCTTCGCGAATACTGAAGATCGGATCACAGCTTGGCCCCGCAATGACTGAAGACCTTAGTGACTTCCTCCGGGCGAATCTTGATGTTTTCGCCTGGACGCATTCTGATATGTGTGGGATTTCTCCCGCCATCACGAATCATATGTTGAACATAAACCCGAAATACGTCCCGGTTAAACAAAAGAGGAGAGGAATGGACCCGGAGAGGTCCGCTGCTCTCAGAGAGGAGGTGGACAAACTCAAAGCCAATGGGTTCGTCCGCGGCGCCCTCTATCCTGAATGGGTCTCCAACCCCGTGCTGGTAAAAAAGGCGAATGGGAAATGGAGAACTTGCGTAGATTATTCCGACTTGAACAAAGCATGCCCCAAGGACAGTTTTCCGTTACCTAGGATCGATCAGTTAGTCGACTCCACCGCATGACATGAGCTGTTATCATTCATGGATACATACTCAGGATACAACCAAATCCCGATGCATATTCCGGACCAAGAACACACCAGCTTCGTTACAGATGTCGGGCTATATTGCTATGTAGTAATGCCCTTTGGACTGAAGAACGCAGGAGCGACTTATCAGCGTTTGGTGAATCGAATGTTCAAGAGCCAGCTTGGTAGGACGATGGAAGTCTATGTGGATGACATGCTCGTGAAGTCACGACAGTCAAACGACCACATTCGAGACTTGGCTGAAATGTTCGACATACTCAGGTATTACGGGATGAAGATCAACCCTCTGAAGTGTTCCTTCGGCGTTGCGTCGGGGAAGTTTTTGGGATTCATTGTCAACGCAAGGGGAATTGAAGCTAACCCAGAAAAGATCCAAGCTATTCGAGATGTGCAAGTGCCCAAGACTATAAAGCAGGTATAGAGCCTGAATGGAAAAGTAGCTGCGCTAAGTCGATTCATATCCAGGGCAATCGACAAGTGCATCCCTTTCTTTGATATAATAAAGAAAGGGAAGAGGAATTTCGAATGGACGTCTAGTTGTGAGGAAGCATTCCAGGATCTGGTGAGGCATCTGGAGAGCCCACCGATGCTGTCAAAACCAGTAGTCCACGAGACGTTGTACGTATACTTGGCTGTATCCCTGCGTGCGATAAGTGCGGCTTTAGTTCGCGAGGAGGACCGGATCCAGAAGCCGGTGTATTATGTTAGCAAGCGCTTAACGGGGGCAGAAAGAAATTACCCTAAAATCGAGAAATTGGCCTATTGCTTGGTGATTGCATCACGTAAGCTACGCCCATATTTTCCAAGCACACTCAATCAGTGTTTATACCGATCAACCCTTGCGGCAGGTACTCCAATGACCAGAAACTTCTAGAAGATTGCTAAAATGGAACATCGAGTTGAGCCAGTTCGATATTGCCTACTTGCCACAGAGAGCCATACAAGGGAAAGCATTAGCAAATTTCATCGCTGAGTTTACCATACCCATAGAACCAGATAATCATGACGTCATTCCCCCCGTTCGATGGAAATTATACACTGATGGGGCATCAAACGACCGTTGCTCCGGCGCGGGTGTAGTTCTTATAACTCCGGAGAATCGATCGATCTGTTATGCTTTGAAGCTTGATTTCCCAGCTACAAATAACGAAGCAGAATATGAAGCACTGATTGTTGGCTTGAAACTCATCGGAGAACTCAAGATCAAATCAGTTGAAATCTTTTGTGACTCACAGTTGGTGGTTTACCAAGTGCAGGGAGATTATCAAGCAAGGGGACAAAAGCTTGCTCCGTACCTTGTTCAGGTCCAAGAACTACTGTCAAATCTTGAGCATTATGACATTTCGCATGTTCCGCGCGAACAGAATAAAGAAGCCGACTTGTTGGCTAAGTTTGCGAGCACAGGCGATGCGCAGCAAATGGGATTGTATCCCGTTGAGGCCTTGCACGCCCCGAGCATAGATGAGATGAAATTTGATTGTGTATTGGAAACGGAAATCGAGAAGGAATCGTGGATGACCCCATTCAAACTGTACCTAACAACCGGGGCTTTACCAGAAAAAAGGAGCGAAAGACGACAGGTCCTTCGAAAGGCCACGTGATACGTGATGTAGGATGGATTAATGTATCGAAAAGGGTTCTCAGTCCCCTTATTACGATGCATCGCTCATGGTGAGACAAAGCGGGTCTTGACGGAGGTTCACGAAGGGGAATGTGGCGACCATACCGGGGGGCAAATGCTAGCAAAAAAGATCCTCCGCTATGGATACTAATGGCCGACCGTAAATCGGGACGCTGCAGACTACGCAAGGAAATGTGACAAGTGTCAAAGATATGCAAAAATCCCGAGGACTCCATCAACGGAACTCACACAAATGATTAGTCCCTGGCCATTTGCAATCTGGGGAATCGACATAATCAGCTCTTTGCCTATATCTAAAGGTGGTGCGAAATACGCGATAGTTGCAGTCGACTATTTCACAAAATGGGCTGAGGCATAACCCTTGGCCACAATCACTTCTAAGAAGGTCATTAACTTCGTTGTACGAAACATTATATGCCGCTTTGGCCTCCCTCGCACCATCATTACGGACAATGGGACGCAATTTGAAAGCAGAGAGTTCAAAGAGTTCTGTTTAAAGTATGGCATTGAGAAGAAGTTCGCCGCCGTTGCACACCCAAAAGCTAACGGACAAGTCGAGGCTGTTAACAAAATAATCTAGTCCATACTGCAGAAGCATCTGGAGAAAGTCGGAGGCAAGTGGGTAGATGAACTCCCGACAGCATTATGGGCTTATGGAACCACCCACAAGTCCACGACCGACCACACACCATTCGCCTTGGCGTACGGCTCGGAAGCCGTTATACCCGTGGAACTTGAAGTTCCATCACACCGAGTGACATACTATGATCCCAAGATGAACCAGGACCTCTTGTTGGAATCGCTGGACTGTATCGATGAAAAACGTGAAGAGGCCGAATTAAGGGCGGCAGCGCATAGACACCGAGTCAAGCGTTACTACGACGGCAGAGTCTGCCCAAGGACTTTTGATGTGGGTGATCTCGTTCTGAAACGAGTTTTCCCGGTACCATCACGTATGAATCCCAGCTGGGAAGGTCCGTACGTCATTGAATGGAAGCTTGGAGAGGGAACATTCAAGCTAGCGACCGTTGATGGCACGACACTCCCCCGAGCGTGGAACAGTGAACATTTGTGGCATTATTACATTTAGCATGTTTTCTTTCTTGTTTTAGGCACTGTTATTTCCTGTATGTTTTCGTTCAGTCGTAACTTAGTTTCTTTTTAACTATGTAATCAAGCAGTTTAGTTGTTTTTCATTAATAAAGGCTTGAAGCCGTATTTTCCGCGAATCACTAGTGTTTCTATATCTCATAATCGGATGACGAACCACATTATCCTGTACGATGTACGGACTCGTATAAACGATTTCAAATCTCCGAAACCCCAGAGTGCGGAATGGAGTACTCTAAGTCCCCAGAGCGCGGACTAGAGTGTAAACGATTCAAATCTCCAAATCCCCAGAGCGCGGAATGGAGTACTCTAAGTCACCAAAGCGCGGACTAGAGTATAAACGATTTCAAATCTTCGAATCCCCGGAGTACGGACCGGAGTACTCTAAGTCCCCAGAGCGCAGACTAGAGTATAAACGATTTCAAATCTCCGAATCCCCAGAGCGCGGACCGGAGTACTCTAAGTCCCCAGAGCGCGGACTAGAGTATAAACGATTTCAAATCTCTGAATCCCCAGAGCGCGGACCGGAGTACTCTAAGTCCCCAGAGCGCGGACTAGAGTATAAATGATTTCAAATCTCCGAATCCCCAGAGCACGGACCGGAGTACTCTAAGTCCCCAGAGCGTGGACTAGAGTATAAACGATTTCAAATCTCCGAATCCCCAGAGCGCGGACCGGAGTACTCTAAGTCCCCAGAGCGCGGACTAGAGTATAAACGATTTTAAATCTCCGAATCCCCAGAGCGCGGACCGGAGTACTCTAAGTCCCCAGAGCGCGGACTAGAGTGTAAACGATGCGAACCTCCGAATCCCCTGAACGCGGATCAACTTACTCTAAATCCCTGGAGCGCAGATTTGGAAAAAAGTCCAAGCACTCAAGAAATGTGGAACAAGAAGTATGCCACGTCCGAAAATGTTCGAACAACACGAGAATGGACTGAGAAATAATGCAACTCATAAGAACTTGAGTTATGACCACAGTTAGTCAGCAAATCGAAGAAAAGCAAGAGAATCATCCAAGCAAAAAAGAAACCAAACTTCATTCAATAGTTCAAAATGGGGGTACACAGTTACTCCTCCAAAACTTGGAGTCAAAAACCTATCTATACAAACTATAAAGACAAAAGATAAAAGTAATTACAAGACTTAAGCAAGGAAGTCGTTGAACGAGTGTTGCAATTATTTCTTCGGTTTCTTCTTCTTGCCTTCTTTTTTTTTTCCGACGACTCCTCTCCCTCACGCTTTTTCTTGGATTTCTTGCTCACTAAAAAAGCAGAGTCAGGAGTAGGAGACGGAACATCCAGTGGTTTGGACCTTCCCGGGAGAATGATTTTCAGAGGTCTGTCCCGTGGGTCGGTAAGTTCCAGTATTTCAGGCTCAACTTTGACCTCGACTTTTTTCTTCTCTTCTACGGCGAGGCGTTCCTTCATGCTCATCTTTGAGGTATGCTCAGAGGCGCCAATGATTTCGATTTCATCACTCCCTTCGGTAGGAGATGAAGTGACAAGCTTATCATCAGCCAACGCCCCGATCACTTGAGCGTCAAGGCCAGGAGTTGCTCCCGCATGAGCCACATTGCTTGTTTTCTCCGCCTCGGAGTTGGTTCGGGGTCAGAGCAGCCTGCATGAAAACATAGAGAATAAGCGTTAGAACGAATAACCACTGCTGGAAAATGACAAGATCTTTCAACTTCTAGAAAAGAAGAGTTTCCTACCAGGTTCTGGTTGGCTATCGGTTGCGCGTGGGGTTTCACCCTCCAGAATAGGAGATAGCACATGAACGCCAAGCCCGGGATCTTCAGGGTCATAACCGGCGTGCTGCTCGAATGGGTCAAGTGTCGGCCGACCGGCCGGTTGAGCAGCGGGAGGAGCAGCAATATGAGGAGCCATAGTCTCAGCCCCAGACGGGCCAGCTTCATCACTTTTCTCTTTTGGAAGGGGCGAGCCTTTGCTGTAAAGCGCCAAAGCTGCGGATAAATCCGCTGGCTCATTCCCCCTAAGAAACTCCTTCACCAAGGCATCCTCATCGACCTCTTCAGAGCCCGACTCGATTTTCCTAATCTTCACTAAGGTTTCCCAGGCCACAACTAAGGATTCGAGATAGCCATCGCCCAAGAATGTTAAGTCATGATGCATAATGACGCGGGCTCCATACTCAGCAATCAACGGGTCAAACATGCATTTGACCTCTTCCCTGCCGGCTTCTGCAGCCGCCTCGAGGCGAGAGTCCATCTCCTCCGCAGCTTTTCTTTTGCCCTCCTCACAGGCTTCGTCCTTCATTTTTTCAACCCCAGCAAGTTCGTCATCGAGCTTCATTTTCAGGAGCCGAGTAGCAACGATTTCATCACAGTACCGTTGTGATTCTTCTTGAGCGGCTACCTTGTCCTCTTTCTCCTTGGAGAGTAATTCTTTCAGCTCTCTGACTTGTATGACGAGCGCGTCCCTTTCTTTTTGGACAGAATCTTTTTCTAGGGCAAGGGCACCGCTACGCTGGACTGCTTCATCAAGTTCCTTCTTGTGAGCCATCTCTAAATGAGTAACTGCCTCAGCAGTATCTTTTGCGCTTTGTTCAGCGGCTTCCAGCTTCGACTTATACGAAGCAAGCTCTTCGTCTTGATGCTTGATGATGTTCTTGTCACAGCCGGCCTCCAATTTCAGACGATCAATCTCATATTGTCGCTCAACGGACACCTCCGAGATCTTTTCAACCAAGTGTACAAACGCGTCATGTTGAACATAGACGTCGTTATTACAGGCAATGGCACTCTGCTTCACGTGCCCAGGGATATGATGAATAGCCGGGAGGAATTTCAGACCATCGAAGCAAATTTTTGGAAACTTGGCCTTGAGATCGACCATCTTTTCCGCTACAGTTGGATCAACCGCGCGAGTAGGGGGAGGAGGCTTTGAAGTTCCGCTCTTTTTCGTTGCTCCCGAATTTTCCTTGTACTCGACGAACCGAAGTGTTGTTCTCGGGGAGCATCAGGTTGGTACCCCTTCTGTGAAGACTTCTCTCTATCTGGCTCAGTTGGAGGAAGAGGATCACGGGACTGTGAAGATTGGGAATATGCCTTCTTACGATAAGACGAATCGTGGGGACGGTTGTCTCTATCTTCATAATCATCTCTGTCCATGCGTCTGCCCGAACCTGAATCCCGTCCGGAATGATGAAATATGGAAGAGCCATAAAGGCGATCGAGTCCGTGAGAGCACCCCATGTCACCTACAAAGAATAGAGATAACAACGAGTTAAGAAAGATCCGAGAAACAAGAAAAAACTTGAAGTGTATGATGGAATGCGTATGTGCGTGTGTGTCCTAGTGTTCCCCCCGACGGACCAGTTCTTTTGTCTTTACTAATCGGAGTATTGTCTCCCTGGACTGGGAGTTGAACTCCCGCATTGCCTTTAGCGGGCGAAGAAAACTTGAGGGCTTCAGGATCGTCAAACCTGTAATTAAGTATATCGTCGGGGATAGAGAGATTCGACAAACCCCTTAGAGAACTCTCCAGGTGCTGTGAGGAAGCCTCTTTCTCTGGCGGGAAAGGCATAACTTTTGAAGTGCCGCCAACTTTCTCCTTCCGAATCTTGTATTTTAACCTCTTCTTTCCCTTCGAAGGGGAGGATGATGTTTCAATTTCATGAACTTCGACCGCCGGATTCCAAGCTGGACCCATGTTCTCTCCTTGAGTCTCATGAGCTTCATCCTCTTTGTGCTCACCTTCTTCGTGCGTATCGGGAGTGCGGCGTGATGACGATCCGGCCTGTTTTTTCCCTTTACTGGATGCTGGCTTGGGAATGGAGACGCCCTCCTTGAGGCTAATCCGACGACCAGGGGCTAGCAAACCGAACCTCGACAATGATTCGTTTGAGATGATGGTTCGGATGTCTCATTCCTCGGTAGGAAGAGCTCTAATGGCCTCAACGGCCTTAGAATATCCTCGACCCTCCGGACGTGGGTTGATACCTGAAAAGATGAAATGAGGAGTTAGAAAAAGCATGACTCCAATTAAACGCGAATGATGACTCAACGAAGAGACTTACTGCCTTCAACCCATCTCCTCGCAAAACCAGGAGGGCAACGCACGTAGAACCATTCCTGTTTGTACAGGGCAAATTTACTACATGCCCTTGTCAAGATTTGGCATTTGTGGTATGGCTCGAGGAACATGAAGGAAGGGCTATCTTTCCGTTTCTTGATCATATAGATGTATCTGATGTCGCCAGAGGTTGCAGGTCTAGAGAAGACGACCATGAAGAGTTGGTAGGTCCCATATAGAAACGCGTGACCGTTTGGATGCAGCTATGACAGAGCAATGTCGATATACTGCAACACATCCCGAAGGAATAAATTAAACGGAGGCACGCTGCCCATCCAATACATGAACTTGTTGCAGGTGGTATATCCGACTGGGGGTAGGTGAGGACGATCGTGTCGCGAAGGGACTAACACATCGGCGAAAGGAATCCCATGAATGGAGCATATCCGTCGAAGTGCAGCTTCATTGATCTTCAAAGCTTGTGAATCGATCGGGTTGTATAAAAGAATTGTTGCCTCCAGGGCATCGGGTGCTAAGTTATGGGCAGGGGAAGTCGACGTATTTGAAGTATCAGCGGCTTCTTGCCTTGATGACGGCCCAGGCCTGTCAGATATGGTGGCGGAGCTAGACTTCTTAGACATCCCCAATAAATAATGAATCTGTTTAAGTGCCTACGAAGACTATACTTGAAAAACGTTGAACGTTAGAATTAACAACACGCATATCCCCCCCCCGTGTGGCATGTGATCTAGTGCAAGCAATCGTGTAAAAGCGTTGAAAGTTTGAAGGTCGCAAAGTTGTTGCTATGAAACCAAGCATCAAGTCATCGCCTTCGGAGACCGTCATCGCTGACCGTCCCCAGAAGCCTGCCTTTTGGCGATTACAATTCCAGATCCAGAAAACGTATGGTAATCTAAGTTCAGATTTACGTTTACGGAAGCTAAGAAGTTAGTGATCTAGGTCGGCTTCACATATGCTAGAGTGCTTAGGCCTTGTTTCTTGTTTTGCTATACGGGTAGATATAGTTAATAAATGTTCGGCGTTTTCGACTATTCGGCTAAGTCTATTGTTCGGCTAAGTCTATTGTTCGGCTAAGTCATTGTTCGGCTAAGTCTTTGTTCGGCTAAGTCATTGTTCAGCTAAGCCTGTGTTCGGCTAAATTTTGGTTCGGCTAAGTTGTTATTCGACATGTAAGTCGTGTTCAACCTTGTTTTGTTCGGCATGTTTTAGCCTAAGTATGGTATGGTGTTTGTGACTGTTCGGCCGAGATGACCATCGGCACGCTGTCCTCAACATTGGCCTCGTCTCTTCCTCCATCCACACCGAACCACGAGGGTACATCGATCGGCAAGTCGCACCAGGCCATACTGCTCGATACCCCCAATCATCTCCTACTTCCTTCATGTTTCTCTTTCCACAAATCTGGTCCGGCATAAAATATTTATGCCGAACCACAGTGTGTCTACCAATGATCTCCTAGAAAACCCATCTCTATTTACTCTTCCTACCACCCTCGTCGCGTGACTCGACACTTTAGTCAAAGCTCGATTTATCCCATCAATTAAGGGAGTTCAAGCGTAAAGGCTGTATTTAGGCGAAAGGATCGGTACCTAGTTGGTAAGGTGAAGACTTGGGAAGAATCGGCGAGTTGTATGTTGGCTGGTAGCTTCGGCAGGTGCAAGGCAGAGATGTTAGAAGTGTGAAAAGGGTTAGAAGGAAGGAGGTGCCGGCTTTTATAAGGAAGAAGAGGAAGTCGAAAAGGCTACATCCGGTGGAACTGGTCAAAGTCACAGCGATCGGCTTCGGCATACAATAACGTTCGGCAATTGAAGAGCGCTCGGCTTCCGGTGCATCGTTCGGCATTTATAACACGCTCGGCACACGCCTCAACTGCTGATATTCTAAAAAAGGCATCTCCATTCGAAGTTAGCCAAGGATTTGAAACAAAACGCGAAGGTTATACAACTCAAAGCGTATCACGTTCAGTCACGTAATACACTTTGGGGGGCAAGTGTTTCCTGGAGATTTGACCAGGCAACTGAGTACTCGGCATTGGGGAGTACTCGGCATCCAGGAGTACTCGGCATTGGGGAATACTCGGAATCTAGGAGTACTCGGCGTTCAGGAACGCTCGGCATCTTGGAGTACTCGGCATCTAGGAGTACTCGGCATTCAGGAACGCTTAGCATCTTGGGGAATTCGGCATGACTGTACTACTCGGCTAATGGCATCGTCTGGCCATAACTATCGTTCGGCTAAAGCATCGTTCGTCTAGAGACAACGGTCAGCTAAAGGCCAACGTTCGGCCAGAAATAACGTTCGAACAAGCGCTTCGTTCGGCCAGAGGCATGTTCGGCTTCAACTGACATTCATTCCACTCTTCCCACACAGCAGGCATATCGTTCGGCACTAAGAGGGTGGTTCGGCATCATTGTGTTCGGCCTGTATCGTTCGGCATATGGCGACCACCGTATATGGGCCAGAGTGTTCGGCTGCCGAGCCCACTTGGGAAGTCCAACCCATCTTTGTCTATAAATAGAGGGGCAGAGGCACAGTGAAGAGGACCTTTTTTCTGGGAAAACACTGGGAAAACTCTGCCATATTTGAGACTCATCTTCTTTACTTAGCAACTTCATTCAAGCATTTAATCTACAAATTGTATTTGTAATCAATCATTAAGAAGATCAATAAAGTGCAAACTCAAAGTGGACGTAGGCAATTACGCTGAACCACTATAAATATGGTGTTCTTACTTTCTGCAATTAAATTAGCATTGTCTTCCTTGTTTAATTTATCTTCATCACTTATATCTCTACACAATCTTTCTCTACGAGGTTAGTGACCAATTTTGGTGCTAACAGAATACAAGAACCCGTCTAAAAAGGAAGTAACCGAACAACAGAAGCGTTCTGGAGAGTACTGCCGCTTCCACGAGACACATGGCCACAACATGAATGAGCGTCATCACCTGAAGAACTTGATTGAAGAGTTGATTCAGGAAAACAAGCTTCAGTGGTATATGTGGAAACCACTAAATCCTGACCAACCTGTAGCACCCTATGCTCCTAGAGACTAGGGGAACCAAGCTGGAACTAGCAAAGAGGGACCCAGACGGACTGATGAGAGACTCATTATTGGAACGATATGTGGAGGGCCCCATCTTGCGTAGAAGAGGTAGGGAGGAATGGAGCGGTATGTGAGCTCATTAAAGCATGCTTCAAAAGAAGCATCTTTGCAATCAAAAATGGAACCCATGCTAAGCAACAAAGAACCATGAAAGACAACATAGTATTCTAGAATTGAGACCCTAAGGGAATAGAAGCTCCAACTCTCGACCCCATGGTTGTGACTGTAGGAATCGAACCTGCCATGGTCCGACGAGTATTGGTAGACAGTGGTAGTTCTGCGAATATCCTTTTCAAATGCACCTTTGATCAGATGAAGATCAGTATGAAAGATGTATCCGCCTTCCAAACAAAGATTCAAGGACCGGTAAACCCAAACATCCCGTCAGAACGATCGACTTACCTGTAGAATTCGGAGAAGGCGATCGAAGGGTCACCCTCATTCAAAACTTTATGAACATAGACGAGATGTCCGCCTATAATACCTTCTTGGGGCGACCCACCTTGGTAGACTTTAGAATAACTTTAGCTTAATGGTGTCTAATAATGAAATTTCTGATGGAAAATGGAGTCGGGGTGATCAAGGGAGACCAAAGTACCGCTAGGGAATGTTATGTCGCAGAACTACACGAATCTAAAAGAAAAGAATGGGAAGAATGTGGGGAGAACTCTCCACATTTGTGAACCTGCTGAATAGCAACTATAGAGCCGCCCTTGGCTTAGGGACCATAGCTAATTCGATAAGGCTTTGGACCCTAGAAAGAAGAGTTCAGGGGAGGAACGGGCAACACCGACAGAATTGACGGTGTCTGTCCCAGTTGATATGGAAGACCAAATACGGGTCCTTAAAATTGGATCGCATCTTGGAAACATGATGCGACTAGAACTCATCATATTTTTTCACACTAATCTGGATGTATTCCCTTGGACTCATTCCGATATGTGCGGGGTGTCGCCAGAAACAGCCTGCCATGCACTTAACATTGATCCAAGTATGCGCTCGTGAAGTAGAAAAGGCGCAGCCTAGGGCCCGAGCGGTCGAAAGCGCCAAGAGAAGAAGTGGACAAGCTAATGGAGAGTGGCTTTATCCACGATGCAACTTAACCCGAATCGGTATCTAACCTAATATTAGTCAAGAAATCCAATGTGAAATGGCGAACCTGTATCGACTACTCGGATCTGAATAAATCTTGCCTAAAAGACAGATTTCCTTTGCCTAGAATCAATCAGTTTGTGGACGGGACGGCTAGACATGAACTGCTATCATTTATGGATGCATACTCCGGGTATAACCAGATCATGATGCATGAACTGAATCAATAAAATACCAGTTTCATTATCGACCTAGGACTATATTGGTATAAAGTAATGCCGTTTGGCTTAAAGAATGCTGGGGCAACTTATCAGCGACCGGTAAACGCCATGTTTAAATGCTAGATTGGGAAGACAATGGAAGTTTATGTAGAGGATATGTTGGTTAAATCACGCATAGCTACAAATCACTTGAACAACCTCGCTGAAATGTTCAAAATTCTCCCCAAATATGGAATGAAGCTCAATCCACTTGAGTGTCATTCTGGGGTAGCCTCGGGAAAGTTCTTAGGATTTATCATGAGTGCCAGAGGCATCAAAGTGAATCCCAAGAAAATAACCACTTTGCGGGAAGTCGAGGCCCCGAGGAACATGAAAGAGTTACAAAGCCTGAATGGAAAGGTTGCAGCACTAAGCCGGTTTGTCTCAAAAGCGACTGACAAATGTATACCATTCATTGACGTGCTAAAGAAGGGAAAGAAAAACTTTGAATGGAATCAAGCTTGTCAAAATGCGTTCAAAGAGTTGCTGCGACATATGGAAACCCCACCAATCTTGTCTAAGCCAGTAGATGGAGAAATTTTTTCCATCTGTTTAACAGTCTCGCCACATGCATTGAGTGCTATGCTCGTACGAGAAGAAGCCAAGATCTAGTGACCTATATATTATATCAGTAAGCGGTTCACTGGAGTAGAAAAGAGCTATCCTAAATTAGAGAAACTGGCATATTGCCTCTTGATAGCATCTAGAAAATTACGACCGTACTTCCAGGCACAACCTATCGGAGTGCTAACAGATTAACCCTTGAAGGAGGTGTTATACCGCCCTAAGACCTTTGGACGGCTTATCATATGGAACATCGAACCGAGTCAGTACAAAAGCATATACCATCCTCGAAAGGCGATCAACGGGCAAGAGTTGGTATATTTTATTGTCGAATTTACAATACGAGATAGCGAGGAAGGAATGAATCCATAAGTGGAGACATGTTGGAAGCTTTTCATCGATGGTGTGTCTGACAACTTCTGCTCAAGAGCAGGGGTAGTGCTCGAGACTCCCGAAGGACGATCCGTTTGCTATGCCTTGCGCTTGGAATTCCCTGGAATAAATAACGAGATAGAATATGAAGCATTGATTGCTGGGCTAAAGATTGTGAGGGAACTCGACATAAAATCCGTACACATCTACAAGGACTCTCAGCTAGTTATCTGTCAGGTGAAAGGCGAATAATAGGCTCGGGGGGAAACATCGCCCCGTATCTATCTAAATACAGGAACTGTAGAACGACATCAAGCATCATCACACCATTAATCATATCCCAAGGGAGCAAAACACGAAGGCTAATGATCTAGCCAAAATGGCTAGTTCTAGAGAAACTTAGTCATTGGGGTTGGTCCCGGTTGAGACCCTAACCACTCCGAGGATAAGAGAAATTGACATCGAATGGATTTTTGAGACAACCAAGGAACCAAAGACTTGGATGATGTCGATTAAAGATTACCTGCTTACAGGAGCTCTCCCTGCAGAGAGAAACCAGTGGAAAAAGCTTCTTCGAAAGGCACCGCAATTTGTAATGTAGGATAGGATACTCTACCGAAGGGGATTCTCTACCCCCTTGCTTAGATGTATGACCAAGGACGAAGCTCGAAGGATCGTAAAAGAAGTTCATGAAGTTTACTGCGGAGATCATACCGGGGGGCAAACCCTTGCAAAGAAGGTTCTCCAGTATGGTACTGTTGGCCAACAGTGAACCGTGATGCGATAGATTACGCCAGACGGTGCAATCAATGCCAAAGATTCCATAAAATCAAAAGAACCCCGTCGACAGAGCTAACACAGATGGTCAGCCCATAACCATTCGCAATCTGGGGAATTGATTTGATTGGCGCATTAACAATGGCTAAAGGGGGAGCCAAATATGTTATTATTGCTGTTGACTATTTCACCAAATGGGCCGAAGCAGAACCACCGGCCACTATTACCACAAAGAAAGTCATTAACTTGTTACTAAAAATATTATTTGCAGGTTTGGGGTGCCGTAGAAAATCATCATGGACAACATGACTCAATTCGAAAGCGTTGAGTTCAAAAACTTTTACAAATGCTTCCGAATCGAGAAAAGTTTTTCCACTGTTGCACATCCCTAGGAAAGTAGGCAATTGGAAGCAGTTAATAAGATCATCAAGGCCACCATCAAAAAACGGCTAACAAAAGCAAAAGGTAATTGGGTCGATGAACTTCCACTCGCACTATGGGCCTAGAGGACAACACACAAGTCTACAACTGGGCACTCTCAGTACGCCCTAACATATGGTTCAGAAGCAATGATCCCGATTGAGCTAGAAATTCCTTCTTATCGAAGGCGAAACTTCGATTAAAGGCTGAACGAATAACTCCTACTCGAGTCACTCGATATGGTGGATGAGAAGAGGGAAGAATCCGAATTAAGAACTACCGCTCAACAAAAAAGGGTCGCACGATACTTCAACTCCAAAGTTCATAATCGCACCTTCAAAGTGGGAGACCTTGTCCTTAAGTGGGTGCACCCTGTGCTGGGTGCACTCGGACCAAATTGGGAAGGCCCTTATGTGATCGGTCATAAGCTAGGGGTTGTCACATTCAAGCTAACAACCGTTGACGGAATCCAAATTCCCCGGGCATGGATCAACGAATCGCTGCGTCATTACTTTATCTAAGATTATCTTATGTATCTCCTATTTCCAGCAAATAAGCCATCCCAGGATACTGGAGGCATTGTAAATAGGAAAAAGTTGCCCAACTTTCATTAATAAAATTGCTTTGCTTTCTGAACCAATGAAACTGTGTTCACAAAAGTAACCTACCGAGTCGACGGGGTCAAATCGACTCAAAATCATTTGATTGCTACTTGAGATAGTGGAACCACACTCAAGTATGCCACACTTACCCACTAGTTCGACTGAAGCAATTCGACTCAAACCGTTGGATCGGCGGAACCCAATCCCAGCCTTTTAAGGACCGGTGTTGCTCCAGCAAAGCCGGGAAGGCCCAAATAAAAGCTGTGCATTTCGTAAGCCATGCACCGCATCTTGGATTGTGGAATCACATCCAAGAAGCACAACTATCAAAGCCACAAACCCCTATAATTCGCTCATTACTTCTAGAGCCATGTAATCACACTCTCGAAACACAAACTCCTCACGTTACCCGAAGATTGGTAATGTCAAGAATTACAAATCATTCCAGATCGACGAGTCATATCAATCGCAAAAGCCATGCACACTCTCAGAAGCCACACACGTCATAAGTCACGCACACTCTCAGAAGCCACACACCTTATAAGTCGTGCACACTCTTATAGTTTAATGGGTATGAATCCAGCAATGTCAAACGACTATGAATCGGCAATACCTTTGAAATCAAGGCGCTCAAGTCGAAAGTTCCAAAAGATAGGAACCGCGAAACAGGTCCGGTTATAGACATCCAACAAATCGATCGGATCAACCGGTCATTCGTCAAGTGTTTGAAGTAAACAGCCCTATGAACTGGGGGCACACACTGATACTTAAAAAACCAAGTATTTCACTATTTTGTTACTCCAAACAAAGAGTTTTGGCGGTAATTACAGGAATAGATAAAATAAAATAGCAGTAAATAAAATTGGCAAAAGTGCAGGAAGCGTAGATGAGTAGACGGATAAAGTTATAATCAAAAGGTCAACATTGTATTACTTATTGAATTTTCTCTATAAAGTCAAATATGGGGGCCATACCCATACAATATCGGCCAAAAAAAAGAAAAATACAAACGCTACAACAATCAAAGCAACAGGTACATACTCTGCACTTGAACAAAACATGTATCAAACCAAATAGAATGTCCGAAAAACTGGCTCCACTATTACCCGAGCCTGTCAATGCTTCTTTCCACCGCTCCCCTTCCCATATTTAGTTGGAAATTTCTACTTCCTCTCATAATCCCTGCCAAGAGTAATGTCGCTGCCTGAAATATCAACTATCTCCTCGACGCCGGCATCTCCTCCATGCTCTTCGACCTTCTCGGAAGACTTCCCCTTGGTCTTGCGCTGTCGGGATTTGCGAGAGCTCCTCGAAGATTTTCTCTCCTCGATCTTTTCCTTCTTAATGGCCACCATTTGCTATTCAGATTTATGTAGCCGACCAGTTTGTTCCTCCTTCTCTCGAGCTTCAGCTGCCATGAAATCGCTCTCCAAAGAGACAGAAGGGTCGTCTCGGCCGTGTAATGCAGCAATCTTCTCGGATTTCGGCCCAGGTTGTGAGCCAAACACAGGTGCAGCAATCAGAGTAACTACGGAAACAAGCGTCGAGGCGGTTGAAATAGCAACAAGCCCATACATCAACGAAATCAGCAAGTCAGTAGGTAAAGAGGACGGACCTATAAGATCAAAAATGAAAGCATTAGGTTCATCTTGTTATTGCGAAATGAGCTGAAAATTCTCAAACTCGGGGGAAACAAGAAGGTTATATGCATTAGAAGAATGGATTCAATCTCATATTCCCTGCCTTCTCCTTCTTTTGATGGCTGCACGATCTTCGAAGAAGTTCCAGGGCCACCAAAGTTTTAGAGATAGCTCCTGGAGGTGCAGATAACAAGGTAGCACTGGCTGAACTCGCTAACTAATCCGAAGCTGTTTTGATGATTCGCCAGGCCTGGAAATGAAAGGCTCTGGCAACGTTTTGGCAGTTGCAATCATAGTAGCATCGACAGTCTCCTGTTCCTTCTCGATTCGAATGATCTCTCAACCCTCTATCAGAGCTTTCTTTGATTCTTCATTGAGGTAGGCATCCTCCAACTCTTTCTCGGTATGTACATCCTCGTTCTTCCGGAAATGGGCCAAGATTTCTTCCTAAAACACGGCAAGAGTACATGGAAATTTAAGGCCCAAATAGCTGAGGCTCCTCTGATGCAACAAGGAGTTGACATAGAAATTTAAGATGGTATCATCCATCTTCTCCAACTTCTTTCCAAAAGTATCCTGCAACTCCAAGTAATGCGTTGATACGGCGACCTTCTCAACTTTAACTCGAGTCTTCTCGACGCTAAGCTGCGCGACCCTTTCCTTGAGTAAAGCAATCATTTGAGCTTGGTCAAAAATTGTCTTGTTGCGAGGTTCCACAATTCCCATGTAATCAGCAATTGTCTTTTTTATAGGATTCAACAACTTTTTTATAATCAGCGATGGTTTTCTTCTGAGCTTCGATGATCACGTCACGGGCTTCAAACTCCTCTTTTTGCTTAACTTCGTCCGTGTGGGCCTCCTTGATTTCATCTCGGAATAAGATCTCTATTTTTGCATTGGCCTCTTTCAGTTCCTTCAGCAAGCTAGCGCTGTTCTTACTCTCTCAGAGTGCAACATCCTTCTCTTGCGTTAATCTCTCGATTCTAGCATCAAGTTCTGCTAACGCCCCCTCATAATCATCTTTCTCCGATTCGAAGGAGAGGATCTCTTGATAATTATTGCAGTTCGTGTCTTCCAGCTTCTTGCATAACTTTTCCCATCCCTCAACTTGATCTAAATCACTTTGAATCACCTAAAGAAGGGGTAGATAGGAATCTTTGCAGATTGGACGTAGGTCGTAGTCAAACTTAACTCCCTTTAGAGACCATATGGGAGCCCAGCTTCAAGTCCAAGGGAATGGATGGAAGAATATAAACCGGCATCCTACAAGAATATGAAGAACTTCAAGTCCGACAGAGATCGTGGCTGGGGCAAAAGTTTGATGCTCAGAGGGATGAGAACCGCGATCTACCTTCGGCTTATTGGGCATCTCTTCTAAGTCCTCAAGAGTTTTTCTCTGCTCGTAACCACTCTTATAAACCCTACTCCATTCTCTTGCGTCCCAGCGATGTGCTTTGGCTTCCAAGTCCTTCCGCCTTCTCCACTCTTCTTTGGTTTCACGGGGCTAGTGGCGGCTTGAAGACCACCTTGACCAACATTGCGAATCAGCAAATTGTTTAAGATCCTCGTAAATTCCACGGCCTCACATGGTACCTGATATGAAGAATAAATAAAGAGATTTAGCAATAAGAAATGGACCTAAGAAATGCATGTGTAAGTGAATATGACCCTAGTGAAATGTGTTATATGTCTTAGGTGGCCTAAAATGACGTCACAAACCGGATTGAAAAGCCATCATGGAAGAAATCGTGCTAACTCTATGTTATCCCACCCTTTGGTCAAGGCTGGAATATCAACAAATTAGCTGGAAAATGATGGATATCAGGATTTGAAATTGAGTGGGAACAAAGCCGTGATCGATGTCATTAAAATTTGACCGAGCTTCAATCAAGGCGGGATAGATTGAGAACAATGATCAAGGCTAGGAGAGATTACGTTTCAAATTACAAGTCAATCGAAGTTCGTATGCTCGAGATATGGATGGATCAATGTTGGAAGAAACAGGTTTGGTATCGATACTGTTCGTATCCATGCATTTTGTATCGATACCCATGGATATGAACAAGGCATTCGTATCGATCAGGGAGAAGGATACGATGCTGTTCGAATCGATGTTGTTCAATGCGGGGCTGTTCGACTTGACATTGTTCGACTCGATGCAAATTTCGTATCGATCAGGTCACATGACCGATACGAAGTAGTGGATACAAGTTAATGGACATGAACGTGACCAATGAAGACAGATGGATACGAATTAGCACGAAGCTTGGATGCGAACGAAGAATGTGCATGATTCGAGGGAAGAAACGTTCAACACGACATGGAAAGTGGATCGAGCCTTGGAAGTAGCGCCACGTCATCGGCAAGCACGTGCGCTGTATCGATACGATCCGGTATTGATACGAAATTGATCGATATGAACAAAGTACCACGCAAACACTACATTTCGCATCGATCATATCTCGAGATCTACAAGTCCAAATGCTATGAAATTTTCATAGGAGCTTACGTACAAGCCAAAGAAGGTTCGTGCCAAGTTTCGACTCCATTGGGCAAAATCTTGATCGATAGGAATTACGCTCATATCGATCACGGATCGGGCCGAAACTTCGTGGGATCGATCGCGTGGGTCCACTCACGTGCCAGAAGAAGTCTCCCGAAGTTTGAGCGAGATATTTGCATGGAACGCCTATAAATAGCACCCCAGGGCCTACAGGAAAAAGATTTGGGAGCTTCTCAACGTCCAGACTCTGCTCGATTCAACTTTGCTGCTGTTGTACTTGAATTTTATCATCATAATCTACTGTAATCAGTTGTAACCAGCAAGGAAAATCAATAAAAGATTAACTTTTGGAGTGGACGTAGGCCGAAGATAGCCGAACCACTATAAATTCCATGTCTCTGTCAGTTTCTTCCTGTTTAAAGTATATTATTCTTCATTTTTTATCCTCTACATTACTTAGATCTATGATCTGTGATTATATACTGCTGATTTGTGTTCATACACTGGTGCTTTCACGATATTTGGGGGTTGTAACCAATTTTGGCGCAAACACTTTAGCGCCTTCACTGAGAACAACGAGCGCCCCCATGCCAGATTTGGAGTTCAGATTTGAAGGCTTAAAGATTCAGATTAAGATCTATGACAAGGCAATCAAGTAGAAGACAAAGAGCCGAGAGAAGTCAGCATGAAGGAAGCCAGGAGGCATCATCAGGGGCTAATCAAACTTCGGCTTTCATTACCAGGGACGAGATAGAGATGATGATGGGAGCTATGCATAAAGAGTTTCTGAAAAGGCAGGAGGAGATGATGCAGAACCTCCTTAGACAGTTTGGGCAAGCAGGAATAGCTGGAGCTTCAGGAGTTCAGATCCACGGAGCTGGAGCAGAAGGACCAAACAGGCAATCTAACAGAGTAGCTCAACAAGGCACAACCCTTGATTAGCACACAACTGCTAACTTGAATGGATCCAGGCTCGGGGGCACCGCCTGGCAACGATGGACCAGTTCATGGAGGAATTCCAGTTGACACTACACAATAAGATGCTGGCAGGAATGCAAGAGCACGTAATGAGGAATACGTACCAGAATTCCCTCAGGGACACGGGGGACAACCCTTGACGGACAACGCTGGATTGGCTGAGATTATCATGCGAACTGTGCGCTGAGGATTGACAAACAGGAATCTGGAAGGAGTAAACAGGAGTCCGTTTACTCGTGAAATCAGAATGGCTCGGAACCCACCAGAGTTCAAGCTACCCATGCTAGAGGTATACAATGGCAAGGCTGATCCGACTGACCACTTGATGAGGTACACAAGACATATGGAAGTGCTAGGGGCATCGGATGACCCGATGTTTCCCTCTGTACTTGATGGATATAGCTGCCATGTGGTTCAGACAGCTGGAAGAAGGATCAATTAGGACATGGACAGAATGGGTGGACAGTTTTCTAAAGCAGTTTCGGGTTCATATAAAAAGGCCGAAGAACATAATGACGTTAACATCAGTAAATCAAAGGACAGACAAATCGCTCAAAGCTTTCTTAACTCGGTTCAATGCAGCGGTTGCTTCGGTGGATCGGCCAAATCCATCGATGGTTTTAATGGCGGCAATATCAGGAGTCAAAGAGAATTCGAATTTCAAAGTGTCACTGATACGGGACCCCCAATGGATCTCGGGTAATTCTTTCATGAAGCTGAGAGATTCTTTTGGCAGGAAGATGCATGTTCAGATATGAAGTTAAAGGAGGTGAACGCAACTGAGGATGATGGGCCATCCAACGGAGCCTCGGATAAATATAAAGCAAAAAGGAAGCTAGATGATGAATCGGGAAAAGCTAGGAAGTAGTGGAGGGAACCAAAGTTTTCCACTTACACAGGATTAAACGAGACATTGGAACGGATATTCATGGAGAATCGCCTTCCCTACCGAAGGCCAGCTAGGAGAGAACCCTCGGAACTTGAAAGGGCATCAGGGAGGCACTGTCTTTTTCACGATTTAGACAGACATGATACCAACAGTTGTAGGCATCTAAAGGACATAATTGAGAAGCATGTAACGAATGGACAGTTGCGACAATATGTCGGGGCCCGGAATGCGGCGGTGGAGCAGGAGCAACCACCGTCTACCTCGAATGACGATGGCGCGAGGCTCAGGAATGATGGTCGATTGGTTATCAGTTGACAGGAATGATATGAAATAAGTAGCAAACTGCTAACAAATGGACAAATCATTTACTCATGTACGGGGACGGAGATGGCCCCTAGGCATGCTCTGAATGATGATAAACCGCAACGCTATGATTTGCGAAATCTTCCTTTTCTTTTGGTTTAGACATTTGTCTTTTCTGGCTTGGTTTTGGAGTTTGGTTTGAACTCCCGATGTAGTTTGTTTTCTGGTTTGGACTTTCATTTGGATGATAGTTTTCATGTTTGGATATTGGTTTTGATTTCGGATGTTCCCAATTTGATTTGGATTGGATTTTGATTGGGTTTTTATCTGGTTTTTGGTAAATGGTCGCTAGGTATGGATTATGCCTTGCAAGGGGTAAGTCTCTTCGTCCGAATGTGGCGATTTGGCTTATTCAGGTCGTCGAGTATGGACTATGCTCGGCAAGGGTCCGGAGCGACCAGGATTCAGCCTAGGACTTAGGCCCTATATTATCGGTTGCTATTTCAGGTCGTCGAGTATGGACTATGCTCGACAAGGGTCCGGAGCGACCAGGATTCGGCCTAGGACATAGGCCCTATATTATCGGTTGCTATTTCAGGTCGTCGAGTATGGACTATGCTCGACAAGGGTCCGGAGCGACTAGGATTCAGCTTAGGACTTAAGCCATGGCATTACTCAGCGTCCAGGGACATTGGACCACGGTCGTCAGGTGTGGATTGCACTTGGCAAGAACCCGGAGAGGTTACGAATTTGGATATCGGCCCGAAGAGGTCCTGGATTCTGTTATTGGTTATTGATAAGGATGGATTAGGACTCGGATGTCGAGTACGGATGGATACGGAATTGGCTAAGGCTTTGGTTACTGAATTTGGAATCAGACAACGACTCGGAGTAGTCAAGAACGATGCACTTGGATGATATGGCTATGGACTTTGGATATCGGATTCCGAACCCTTCAAAACACACCTTCTTCTCACAAGGCATGTTTTGGGGGGCAAATGTTATCCCACCCTTTGGTCAAGGCTGGAATATCAATAAATTAGCTGGAAAATGATGGATATCAGGATTGGAAATTGAGTGGGAACAAAGCCGTGATCGATGTCGCCAAAATTTGATCGAGCTCCAATCAAGGAGGGATCGATTGGGAACGATGATTAAGGCTAGTTGAGGTTATGTTTCAAATTTTAGGTCAATCGGAGTTTGTATGCTCGAGATATGGATGGATCAATGTTGGAAGAAACAGGTTTGGTATCGATACTGTTCGTATCCATGCATTTCGTATCGATACCCATGGATACGAACAAGGCATTCGTATCGATCATAGAGAAGGATACGATGCTGTTCAACTCGATGTTGTTCGATGCGGGGCTGTTCGACTCGATGTTGTTCGACTCGACGTTGTTCGACTCGATGCAAATTCGTATCGATCAGGTCACATGACCGATACGAAGTAGTGGATACAGATTAATGGACACGAACGTGAACAATGCAGACAGATGGATACGAATGAGCACGAAGCATGGATGTGAACGAAGAATGTGCATGATTCGAGGGAAGAAACGTTCAACACGGCATGGAAAGTGGATCGAGCCTTGGAAGTAGCGCCACATCATCGGCAAGCACGTGCGCTGTATCGATACAATCCGGTATCGATATGAAATTGATCGATACAAACAAAGTACCACGCAAACACTACATTTCGTATCTATCATATCTCGAGATCTACAAGTCCAAATGCTATGAAATTTTCACAGGAGCTTACATACAAGCCAAAGAAGGTTCGTGCCAAGTTTCGACTCCATTGGGAAAAATCTCGATCGATACGAATTACGTTCGTATCGATCACGGATCGAGCCGAAACTTCACGGGATCGATCGCGTGGGCCCACTCACATGCCAGAAGAAGTCTCCCGAAGTTTGAGCGAGATATTTGCATGGAATGCCTATAAATAGCAGTGATGAACCAGACTACAATTACTTATGCAACAAAAAACTGACAATATGAACTGAGTGAAGCTGTGTGTAACAGGCAGTGGTGACAACATGACTCAAATGTAGTTTGAATAACAATTGCCAGCAGTAAAGAGAAGCAATTCACATGAAGCTGTGAGTAAATGGACGAAATCGATTTTTATCTCAAGTCAGCAAATTCAAATACCATAAACGAAGTCGCAAGAATTTTAAATAACAAAGTCAAAGCCGTGGTGACCAAGGTAAAATCGAAAAAGTCCAGATTATCACAATTTCAAATGGTCAAAATCAAAGGAACCAATAATGGAACCGACTCAAAGAAAATTAAAGCAACATAGAAATTGAAATAGTCAGAACACACCACAAGCAACCGACCAAAAATCGTATGGTCGAGCATAGCAACGTGATGAAATCAAGTCAAATATATGAACGAAAACTTAGGGCCTTTAATCCCTATTTAAACCAAAAAATCATCATCGGCTAAAAAAACAGATTCGAGTTCAACAAAAAATGCCAGAGCTAATCACTGAAGTAAATCAAACCAATAACTTGAATCTAGGTCGAGCAAAATCGAAATCGAAATTGAAAAACACGTACCAATTCATAGCATCCAAGCTCGACACATTTGAAGCAGCTGAAGCTAAGCAAAGAACAAAGATCGAAGAAGCATCAAACTGAATTGAGGTTCGACAGTAAAATCGATCAACGACCATGCGGCGGCTTCAAAGAAAAACAAAGCCCTAATTTATTTTGAAAGAGGAACGAACATTCTCGAGCAAAGGAAAAGAGGCAGACATTTTCACAAAGGATACGGACCGAATAGAAAGAAACAAAAGGAGACTTCTCTTATATTTTTGGGCCGGTTTCCTTATAATATATTTTTGGGTTTAATTTATTAAATAGGGTTTTGTATATTGTTTTTATTTTGTATTTCTTTTTTAAACTTTTGTAAAATTCTAGCCGTGTAACTAGAGTACGAACTACGGTGGTGTAGTTCAAGATTTCGCAACTTAGTGGCTGAGTTGTGGCAGGGTTTTGAGCGTAGAGATAGTTTAGTCGATAGCGGGTGTCGCGAGTTTACGTGTGTAAGCGTCTTACTACTTAATTTCTAGTACAAACCTTGGGGGAAGCATGTAGACAGGGTTTTTCTGAAGCTGGGTAAATCTATGTTGTTCAATTTTTTGCTTTTATTATTTAATTATTATCTGTGCTGCAATTATTTTATATATTTCCACATTAAATTTTAATTTTTATTAATATCACCCTATTCACCCCCCTTCTAGGGGGAAATCAATCCTACAGGATCAGTTGTATGAAACGACGTGGAATGTTCCTTCCAGTGTAGGTACACCGTGCGTGCAAAAGAAAGAAAAACCAATTCACGATATGTCATGCTGTATCGGCAATGGGACTTGGCACAGGTCAATTCATGTTCAATGGACGAAGAAAAAAACATGTCATGCATCAGGGCAACCCCCGGATGTCATTCTGTGAAGAACTCAAGACTCGATTTACTATCTTCCTCCATTAAACAACAATCGACTTGTATTTTTCACGACGACCATCACGAGTGAAACTCCATCGCCAAATCGATGAACGAACACCACAATAATAAAACCCACCTTGAATCAGTAATCAAGAGGCAAGGATGATTGAACATATCGGTGTAGCAGCCAAGTCAATGGATTGACATTGATTTATGCAAGCAAACGAGCTAGGCTAGGGACTGGAAACGTTTGTGAAGCAGTGGCGGCGAAGTTTCAGAGTCAACGGTAAAGAAAATCGGCGGTGTTGGTGGAAGCTTGGACGAAGTTGGGTCGAATCTTTGGAGATGGTGAATCAAATCGCTAAAGGCAGCTCGGATCGCATGAGGATGAACGGTCAGGTCGTAGAAAGAAAGTGGGAGCTGATTGGGTCGACTCGAAGTGATCAAATAGAAGGGTTGCGCAAGGAAAAAATGCTAAGTAGGGATCGTTAGCGATCCATCAAGTTGCTGGCAAACTTTTTCAAACTTGTCTAGAGAAAATCATATGCTACTTCAAGGCATGTCGGGGAGCTATAGAGTAAGGTTCGGTCCGTTACGACAAGTAATGGCAGTCCAGGTCACAACTTAGCAAGCGACAACCTAATATAGTTCCAAATCGCATGGCCTTAATACGACTATTGGAAATTCAATATGTTGAAACCGAAAATCGATAACTTCCAGAGTATCCCTTGTTTTCAATGAAGACATACTCTGGGGGGCAAATGTTATCCGGGTTTTTAACTTAGCAGAATTCTGAACAACTTGATCTAGTCAGAATAGCACAAAGGCTAACCAAAAGGACTAGAATAAGGAGTCAGAAGAAGTCGAAAGAAAAGAAAGAAGAATACTCTAAGGACATGGATTGCTGGCGATCCATGGCCTATGGATCGCCCGTGATCCATAGCATTAACTTGGGAGTTCGCGAACAACATCGGTGCAAGACAATGAAGGTATCCAAAAGGCAAAGTCCAAAGTTAGGCTAAATATGTGGATCGCTAGCGATCCATACACTATTGATCGTCGACGATCCATACATCATCATCGGATCGCTACGACCCAAATGGAACAGAGCAAAGGGAAGTGCTAAGGAATTGGCTTGCCTTCAAGCATATTCTATGGATCGCTAGCGATCCATCACTTTGGCTCAAATTGCGATGAAAACTCCATGCGCCTTCCTGTGATCTCATCTATAAGCATCTAGCGAATAATCTTGGCCAAGTAGCTCCCCAACCTCTATAAATACAATCCTACCTGCGACATAAACTGGATCTTCTGGACTGGCTGTTGAAACTCTGCATAAACTATTCTCCACTCTTCCCCTCCCACACAACAGTTATCTAAAGGATTCACTGTGATTCTCCAGTGAACTCTAACACTAGTGACTTGATCTAACTTACAAGATCAAATCAAATTGTAATCAGATTCAACTTGTAATTGCAGTCAGTCAATAACAAAAGTTATAAAGTGGACGTCATCTATCTTAACAGCTGAACTAGTATAAAAATCTCTTGTCTCTTTACTTTATCTGCGAGTTATTATACCCTGCCTCCATTTTATTTGCCTTGATAAACAGGGCTGGTGCTTTTACACTCAATCCAGGGTGTTGATCCATTTTTTGGGTTAACACACACACACATAGATATATATATATATATATATATATATATATATATATATATATTTGACATTATGTAGTATCTTGTGTTGAGATTAGACTCCTTTTGTGTACATATTCATTTTGAGATGTAGCACTTTGTATATGTGTAGTCTACATCATGTATCTATTATGTGTCGATTCAAACGTGTATCTATTATATTCCACTGTGACTAATTGATATTCTATGATTTGTAAATTATTATATGTTGTGCTGACCATCGTAGTTTTTTTTAAGCCTCAATTGTATATGTCAATTCCACTTGAAAAGAAAATGTATAACATATCAATCGATGTGACAATGCTTGCTTAAAGTAAAATTCACGGATGGCCGCTTCTAGCTTGCTCTATTCTCTATACTAGCTGAAGATATTACTTTGTAATATTCTCTATTAGTATGGGTCTATGGATAGGGTATCACAGCTTGGTAACAGAGCTGAGTTAAGAACAAAGTATGATATTACATATATGAATTGTGGATTAAGCAAGTCTTAGTAACTGTCCTTTAGGTTTTCATGCAGTATATTTCTTGGTGTCTATATTTTAAATTCCCAATATCGAATCATACGACGCTTGAATAATCTTTTGTCTTATTTTTTCCTTTTAGAATCTTAGATGGCCAGCGGTAGACCACTTGCTCATTCTGCTGGTGGGCAGTCCAATGGCCCTCCTCCGGATGGAGTGTTTATATGCGCTGAGCAGATTATGGAACTCATGAGGAATGCTCAGCCTACCGGACCTCCTTCAGATTCTTCTTCTTGCAAGTCGAGTTTTGCACGTATATACAACAACTTTGCACATCTTGGTGGCAAGCCCTTTAAAGGTTTTGAGAGTGTGATTGAGGTATAAGCTTGCTCAGAACATGCAAGCGAATATTTTCTCGCACGGGTCTTGAGGATCGACAGAGGGTTCGTGTGGCTTCTAGTTAGCTCCAAGAGTGGGCTCTTGATTGGTATGATCTTTTTTAGCGGAGGTGGATGAGTCTACCCTTTCTTGGGAGCAGTTTAGGGAACGATTTGAGTTGAAATCGTTTACGAATTGGAGAAAGCCTCATTAGCTAAGAAGTTTATTGAGTTGAAGCAAAGGGATATCTTTTGAAGCAGAGTATGTATTGACCTTCTAAGCCCTTTCCAAATATGGGGTCGAGCACATAAGTACTCCACTAAAGAAGAATAAACGATTTGTTGATGGTTTGGAGAAACATCTTAAGAAGGCACAAAATGTTGTAATTGAAGGCGCTAATTTTGTAATTGAAGGCTTCTTTTAAGAAGTTAGTTGATTCAGCCCTTAAGCATGAAGCGTTCGAAAAGGATAGTAGTGAAGAAGACGTAGGGAAGAAGAAGTGCTTTCATCCTAAGAAGAAGAAACCTTTCAACAAGTCGTAGCCCTTTTATCCTAATGAGAAGATCAAGTAGCAAGGTTCTAGTTCCACTCCATCACAGCCAAGTAAAGGAGTGTGCTTCAATTGTGGTTCTATATAGAATTTCATTAAAGATTGTCCCAAAGCATATATTTGTCATTATTGCAAGAAGAAAGTTCATCTTGTAGCTTCTTGTCCCTGAGCAGCTAAAGGCCTCACTTTTGGGAAGTTTAGTGTTATGTAGGCTTCTGGTAGGTCTTCTCAGCATCGAGGTATATCTTCTTCTATTCTTGAAGGTGTAATTATTTTTTGGAAGCTTCCTATTCGGGTCCTTTTTAATACGGGTGCATCCCACTCATTCGTATCGAAGAAACTTGTTGATGCTTTATATTTGGATGTTGTGTGCTTAGTGACTTCGCTGAGAATTAAGAACTCGATCGGCGGGTCCGCAACCCTCGGTATGCTTTGTCGAAATGTCAAGATTATCTTATGTAGTCATTCTTTTCGTGTCGATCTTCATGTTATGCATTATCTTGGGTTTGGAATGTTTTTGGGAATGGATTTGCTTAAACATTTAAGTCCATATCCAATGTCCCGAAAGAACTATTTATCTTAGAAATTCGGAATCTCTTAAGAAAATTTCTATCGTTCTTCATGATGTTTATTTTGATTCAGAAGCATCCATATTTTCTTTAAAGGCTCAGGAAGACGATGGCATTTCCCGAATTCTTGTTGTTTTTGATTATCCTGATATATTTGAAACTGTTTCATGGTTGCCTCCTAAGCGGGCGATTGAGTTACAAATTGATTTTATTCCTGGTGCTCATCCAATTAGTCGTCCTCCCTATTGGATGTCTGCTAAGGAGAATGAGGAGTTGAGGAAACAGCTGTCGGAGTTGGAAGCGAAGCAGTTTATCCAATCTAGTTCTTCTCCTTGAGGAGCTTCTGTCGTGTTTGTGAAGAAGGCTGATAGTACTCTTAGGCTTTGCATTTATTACCGCAAGCTTGATGAGCTTACCATTAAGAAAAAGTATCCCTTACCTAGGATCGATGATTTTTTTGATCGGCTTTGCGGCACTAAATTCTTTTCCCAGTTAGACTTAGTGACCGGATTTCATCAGCTTCATGTGGCTAAAGATAGCATTCCTCATACTTCATTTTGTACCGTTATGGATCATATGACTGGCTCGTTATGCCCTTTCTATTAACGAATGCTCCAGCTTATTTTGTCGATCAAATAAATCGTGTTTTCTGAGAATTTTTCGATCGATTCTTTCTTATACTCATTGACGATATTCTTGTTTATTCTAAATCTAAAGAACAACACGTGGAACATCTTAGGATTGCTTTGGATACACTTAGAAAGAATCGGTCGAAGGATAAATTTTCTAAGTGCCACATTTTTCAAAGGTAAGTAAAGTTCTTAGGGCATGTAGTTTCCATAGAAGGTATTTCTATTGATCCGTCGAAGATTGAAGCTATTCAAAATTGGAAGTGTCCTGAGATGTATCGGAGATTCGTAGTTTTCTTGGATTGGTGGGTTATTACCGTCGATTCATAAATGCCTTTTCCAATATTGTCTTACCTCTTACTTCTTTGACTAGAAAAGGAGTTAAGTATCTTTGGTTGGATAAGAGTGAAGCTTCTTTCCATAATTTGAAGGAACTCCTTTCTAACGCTCTTGTTCCTGTGGTTCGGGATGGGAATCAAGGACATGTGGTCTACGCAAATGCTAGTAGGTTTGGTTTGGGTGTTGTTCTTGTGCAGCAAGACCATTTTATTGCTTTTGCTTCAAGGCAGTGTAGCCGAATAAGGTGAGGTATGCCACTCATGATTTGGATCTCATAGCTATAGTCTTTGCTTTAAAGATCTAGCATCATTATTTGTTGGGTGAGAGATTTGTACTTTATATCGACCATAAGTCGTTTAAGTACTTATTCACTCAAAAGGAGCTTAATATGCGACAATAAAGATGGCTCGAATTTGTTGCTTCCTATGATATTGATATTCAGTACACTTTGGGAAAGGGGAATTGAGTAGTAGATTGTCTTAGTCATAAGCAGTAGGCTATTGTTTCCTTGATGTTAGCCGAGTAGAAGGATCTTGAAATTCTATCCGCTTGTGAGATTAGAGATCATATCCCAGATTCTAGTTCTTCCATCTTTTTGTTTAGCTTGAAGGCTCGTCCTTGTCTTTTGGATTAGATCGTAGAAGCCCATAAGCATGATCCCAATCTATCTCATCTTTTTTAACAGTGTAGTGGTGTTTCTTGAAGTAATGAGTTAAAGGATTTTGTTATTGATTCTCATGGTTGTATTCACCGAAGTGGTTGGCTTTTAGTTCCCGATGATGATGGTCTTAGGAGAGATATTCTTGAGGAGTGTCATCGGTCCAAGTATACTATTCATCCTGGTAGTAGTAAGATGTATGTTGATATAAAGCGTATTTATTATTGGGAAGACATTAAGCGAGATGTAGCAGAGTTTGTAAAGTGGTGCTTGGCTTGTCAGCTTGTTAGGGTCGATCATCAGCATCCCAGTGGTCTTTTGCAACCATTGGAGGTCTCGATGTTGAAATGGGACTTGGTATTATGAGCTTATTTTCATAAGTTCATAGTTGAACCCACTTTTGTGTCAATCTTATAATGATCGTAATCTTATTCTTCATTTTTCCTTTTCAGGTTTCCATGGACTTCATTGATGGTCTTCCTCGTTTGAGGGCTGGCCATGATAGCTTGTGGGTGATTGTTGATTGTTTGACCAAATCAGACCACTTTATTACTATCAAGTCCAACCGGACAGCTTCTCAGCTTGCTAAAATCTATGTTAAGGGGATCATAAGACTTCATGGCATCCCTAATGCCACTGTTTGTGAGTAAGATCCCTTGTTTACAAGCGGATTCTATAAGAGTCCCCAAAAAGCTTTGGGTTCGAAGCTTAATTTCAACACTACATATCATCGCCAGTCAGATGAGAAGACGGAGTGAGTGAATAAAATATTGGAAGACTTACTTTGTGCTTGTATTCTCGACTTAGGTGGGAGTTGGAAACATCATATCTACCTTGTTGAGTTTGTTTACAGCAAGAGTTTCTAGTATAGCTTTGGCATGGCTCCTTTCGAGGCCCTCTATGGAAGGCCATGTCAATCACCTTCTTGATGGCTTGAGTATGGGGAGAGTTATTTTAGGCCCTGACACTATTCCTGAAGCTTCTTGGAAGATCGATCTCATTCAACAGAGAATAAATTAGGCACGGATCAAACAAAAATCCTATGTAGATGATAGGAGAAAGGCCTTGGAATTCTCCATAGGAGATCGAGTCTTTATTCGTGTATCTCCATTGAAGGGTGTGATGCGGTTCAAGTACATCAGCTTGAGGCTTTAAAGTGGATATCTTACCTATTAGTTAGTAGTTCTCTTTTTTCATCCTATTTATATATTTGACATTCTGTAGTATCTATTGTTAAGATTAGACTCCTTTTGTGTACATATTCATTTTGAGATGTAGCACATTGTATATGTGTAGTCTACATCATGTATATATTATGTGTCGATTCAGATTTGTATATGTTAAATTTTGCTATGACTGATATGATATTCTATGATATATATTATTGTAGTTCTGAATTTTTATTTTAGCCACCATAGTTTCGTTTTAAGCCTAATTGTATATGTCAATTCCACTTAAAAGGAAAATGTATAGCATATTAATCGATGTGTTAAAGCTCGCTTAAAGTAAAATTCACGGATGGTTACTCATAATCAGCCCTATTCTCTACACTAGCAGATGATATTACTTTGTAATATTCTCTGTTAGTGTGGGTCTCGCGGTGGGGCATCACATTGACCCTGATTTTGATTTTAGTGATTGGTTGGCGGTAAAGCCTCCTTCTTTGTTGGACTGTTTTTATGCATAGGCAGCTCAATACCTGAGAGAGGAGGAGGCAAAGCGGACCAAGAATAGAGTGTTGCAAGCCGAAGTGCTAAGGGAGTACAAAGTAATATGGCGGTGAAATAGTTCGGAGATATAGTTCTGGAAAAGTTGAAGTTAATATTCAAAACAAATAAAATGAGCAAAAGAGAGGCGGTGATAGAAACTACGATCAAAGACAGGATTCTTGGAGAGGGAAACCAAGGATCCCAACATTTGACACCTATATACCGTTGAACACGCCATTAGAGAACATTTACATATCGACTTGTAATACCATGTAGTACAGAAATCCACCTCCGATGGAACTAATGGAGAAGCAAAGACAAATATGGAAGTACTGTAGATTCCATGAAAGTTATGGTCATACCAAGAATGAGTGTCTCCACCTCCATGATGTCATTGAAAAGTTAATTCGTGAAAGAAAGTTGTAGCAGTTTGTTAAAGCCCTAAGGATGGTGGGTAGGGGACATCTAATGCCAATAAAGGACAGTTCTGCTTAGCGCTGAGGAACCTAGACGGACGGAAGGAAGGTTAGTCATTAACACCATTGTTGGAAGACCACATCCAACCGAAAAAAGCTAGAATGAAATGGAGCATTACGTGAATGCTATAAGATATGTAGATATTGAATCCTGCTCGAACACGGAGGATGGTGCTCCGACAATGCAGTAGAGAACTATGATTGACGATAATGTGTTTCAAAGTAGAGATGCAAACAGGGTGGAAGCCCCTACGATTGACCCAACGATGATCTCAGCCATGATAGGCCCTGCCTGGGTAAGAAAGATTCTGATCGACTACGGAAGTTTAGTCAATATCCTTTTCAAGAAGGCATATAACTAGATGTTACTAGAAGCCAAAACTTGAAACCATGCATAGCCCGTATTCATGGCTTTAACGGTATTGCTACAGAGCAGTAGGATACGTCGAACTACCCATGGAGTTAGGAGATGTCACCGTAGGGGAGTGCGGGTGCTTCCATTTGTTGTGATGGATATGAACTCTCTATATAATGCTTTTTTAGGCCGACCGTCCCTTGCTAAGTTCAGGGCAGCTATCTCCCCTTGGTGCTTAACACTCAAATTCCCGACAGAGAATGGTGTGGCAATTATTCATGGAGATTAGCGATTGGTCGTGCCTTCCATGTTGCTGAGTTGAGGGATGCTTAGCAAAAGGAAAAAGGAAAGATGTAGAGAAGCCTATCTACATCAAAATTAACGAAGCCTAGAAATCAACGTCCAAGTTTTGGCTCGGGCACCACAGTTGGTTCTATAAAGATATAGATCCGATGAATGAGGAAGAGGAGCCCAAAGAACCCAAGTCTGCACCTGTTAAGCTGTCGATTGACATCAAGGTTAGGTACGATGACCCGTCAGGGTTCCTGACGATCGGATCACAGCTCAGCCCAACAATGATGGAAGAATTAGCTGGATTTCTCCGGTAAAATCTTGATGTGTTCGCTTGGACCCATTCTAACATGTATGGGATCTCCCCAACCATTGCAAGCCATGCATTGAATATTGACCTGAGGCATGTTCTGGTGAAATAGAAGCGACGCAGCATGGATCTGGAGAGATCTGATGTGCTTAAGGAGGAGGTGGATAAACTCAAGAACAAAAGGTTTATACGCGATACCCTATACCTGAAATAGGTATCTAATTCTGTACTCATAAGAAAGGCTAAAGGGAAGTGTAGGACATGCATTGATTATTAAGACCTGAATAAAGCATGCCTGAAGGACACTTTCCACTTTCAAGGATCGACCAGCTGGTAGACTCAACCATTGGAAATGAACCGCTTTCATTTACGGATGCAAAATTCGGTTAGAATCAGATCTTGATGCACATCCTAGACTTGGAACACACCAGCTTCATTACCAACCTGGGATAATATAGCTACATTGTGATGCCTTTTGGACTAAAAAATGCTGGAGATACTTATCCAAGACTGGTCAACGAGATGTTCAAAGACCAGACGGACGATCAATGGAAGTATATGTGGATGATATGCACGTGAAATCACGATGATCAAATTACCACATGGATAATTTGGCAGAGATGTTCAGTGTTCTCCGAAAATATAGGATGAAACTCAACCCCTTGAAGTGCTCTTTCGGCGTTGTGTAGGGAAATTCTTAGGTTTCATCGTTAACTCTTATGGAATCAAAGCCAATCCCAAAATGATTCAGGCGATAAGATATATCCAAGTACTGAAGATGATTAAGCAGGTGCAAAGCTTAAATGGGAAGGTCGCCGCCCTGAGTCAGTTCATCCCTAGAGCAACCAATAAGTGCATTCCCTTCTTTGAATTAATCAGAAGAGGGAAGAGGAACTTCACATGGACGTAGGATTGTGTTGACGCATTTCAAGCTCTAGTACACCACTTAGAGAGACCCCCCATCTTGTTCAATCCACTAGACCATGAAGACTTGTATATGTACTTAATGGTGTCGGTGCATGCTATAAGTGCCGCACTACTGCCTGAAGAGAATTGGATCCAGAGGCCTGTATACTATGTTAGCAAGTGGTTAACACGTGCCGAGAGGAACTATTCGAAACCATGGAAGCTCGCATACTGCTTGTTGATTATATCAAGGAAGCTCTTCCCTTATTTTTGAGTTCACCCCATCAATGTCTATACCGACCAGCCATTGCGACAGGTCCTACAACGACCCAAGACTTCTGGAAGGTAACTGAAGTGGAACATCGAGTTGAGCCAGTTTGATATCACTTATCTTCCTCGAAGAGCTATCTAGGGGCAAGCATTAGCGGACTTCATAGCTGAATTCACTATGCAAGATGACTCTCTAGAGAGCAATGGAGAACCTACCATCCAATGGAAAATGTGCACAGATGGAGCATCCAACGATCGATGTTTTGGTTTCGAGGTAGTGCTAGTGATGCCAGAGGAACGCTTGATCTACTACACCCTAACACTTGACTTCTCTGTGATAAATAACAAATCTGAATATGAAGCCTTGATCGCTGGGCTCAAACTTTCTAAAGAACTGGATGTAAAAGCTTTGCAATTTTTCTTTGATTCCTAGTTAGTCAAGAACCAAATTAGGGGAGAATATTAAGCCAAAGGAGCATGACTTTCTCCTTACCTCAACCGAGTCCAAGAATAACTAACCGATTTTGAGCATTACACTATTACACACATCCATAGAGAATAGAACGAGGAAGCTAACTCACTGGCCAAGCTAGCCCATTATGGTAATGCATAGAAAATAGGCTTGGTCCTAGTTGAAGTACTTAAAGCTTCATGTATTGACTAGATGGAGACTGATTGGGTCGTAGAGACGAAATCCGAGAAGGATTCATGGATGCCTCTGATAAAAGATAATTAGCAGAGGGGAATCCTTCCCGAACGGTGGAATGAGAAACGACAAGTTCTTCATAAAGCTTCACGATACATCCTTCAAGAAGGAGTCATGCACAGAAAGGGTTTTTCAATTCCCCTGCTTTGGTGTATCGCCAATGATGAAATCAAGAAAATATTAAGAGAAGTCCATCAAGGAGAATGTGGCGATCACACTGGTGGACAAACCTTAGCGAACAAGATACTTTGCTATGGTTATTACTAGCCAACTATCAATCGAGACGCAGCCGGTGATGCTAAATGATGCGACAAGTGGTAGATATTGGCAAAGATTTCGACAGCCCCACCGATGGAGATTACTCAAATGATCAGTCCATGTCCATTTGCTACACGGGGTATTGACATCATCGGCTCCTTGCCAATTTCCAAAGTTGGTGTGAAGTACACCATCGTAGATGTTTAGTTTACTAAATGGGACGAAGCTGAGCCGTTGGCCACGACCACTACAACGAAAGTAATCAACTTTGTTTTCTGAAACAACATATGTCATTTTGGTCTCCCTAGAACAGTCATAGCTGGCAATGGGACCCAATTCGACAGTGCTGAATTCAAAGACTTCTACCGTCATCATCGTAATAAGAAAAGATTGATGGAAGTATCTCACCCTCAAGCTAATGGATAGGTAGAAGCAGTTGATAAAATCATAAAGTCCATTTTCGTTTGGAAAAGGCTAGAGGCAAGTGGGTTGATGAACTCCCGTTAGCTCTATGGGTATATAGAACCACCATAAGTTCATGACTGGCCATACTCCATTCGCCCTTCCCTACGGCTCTAATGCCGTGATTCCCGTAGAACTTAAAGTCCCTTCACATCATGTGACTTACTATGACCCCATAACATACAGAGATCACCATTTGGAATCCCTAGACATAGTGGATGAGAAGCACGAAGAAATTGACTAGAGGGCAGCTGCACACCAACACCAAGTCGCCCGGTACTACAACGTTAAAGCCCGAGCAAGAACCTTCGAAATTGGCCATCTCGTCCTAAAATGCATCTTTCCTGGCCCCATCAACAAGGGTCCAAGATAAAAGGACTGTATGTTATCGATCAAAAGCTTAGATATGAAACTTTCAAGCTAACAACTATTGATGATATTTGTAACAACCCGAAATTTAAGCTATAGTAATTAATTAACGAATTAATTAAATGATAAAATAACATTATGAAATTATCAGAATTGAGCCACGAGAGTTGCCCCATTGTGTCCGTGGTAATCTTCTGGTTAATTTCCATATATAGAACATCAAAATCCGAGCCAGTATGTAGAAGATATGAATTAATAAAGAAATGAGAAAATAGTAAAGAAAAAAAATTATATAGGGAAGGTCGACCCTCACCATTTGGGTTGTCATCGATCAATTTTTTTTATAGATGGTTTACCCCGGTCTAGGAAGGGGAATAGTAGCATTTGGGTGATTATAGATCGGTTGACCAAGAGCGCCCACTTCATTCCGGCCAAGAGTAAGAGGACGACATCTTATTTGGCATCCTTGTATGTTCATGAGACAGTCCGACTTCAAGGAGTTCCCTCTAGCATAGTGAGCGATGAAAACCCTATTTTTACTAGCGAGTTTTGGAGAAGCTTGCAAGAAGCTTTAGGGACGCAACTTAGATTGAGTACGGCCTATCACCCTCAGACGGATGGCCAAACGGAGAGAGTTAATAGAGTGCTTGAAGATTTGTTGAGGATATGCATTCTAGATTTTGGAGGAACTTGGGAGGAGCTTCTTCCTTTGGTGGAGTTCGAATATAATAACAGTTTTCAGGCTAGCATTGGGATGTCACCATTTGAAGCTCTTTATGGGAAAGCTTGCAAATCACCTTCATGCTGGGTGGAGTCTATGGAGAGGTTGCTACTTAGTCCTGACATGGTTAGGGAGACCTCAGAGAAGGTGGATTTGATTAGAAGGAGGATGAAGATAGCCCAAGATAGGCAGAAATCTTATGCAGACAAGCGGAGGAGAGATATTGAGTTTGAGGTTGGAGACTTAGTTTTTTTAAAGTATCCCCGCTAAGGAAGGCGGTGAGGTTTGGATCGAGTGGGAAGTTAGCCCCAATATTTGTAGGACCGTTCCCCATTGTAGAGAAAGTAGGGAAGATGTCATATCGAGTGAAGCTACCGGAGAGGCTCGCAGGAGAGATTATGGAGCCTAGTCAGTTGGAGGAAGTGGAAGTAGAAAGGGAAGCATCGGTTCATCGTATTCATACAAAGATCATTGGACAAGACATCAAGAGGCCTAGGAATAAATAAGTCCTGTTAGTGAAGGTGCGGTGGGGAGATGATGTTGCAAACGCTACATGGGAAGCTGAAGAGAAGATTCCTACCTCTTACCCACATCTATTCGATAGTAAGTTTTAGAATTTCCTATTTCCATCTTTAGCTTTGAATAGTTTCTTTCCTTTATGATCCTTTGGGAAGGTAGAACTTAGGATTCAAACTATGGATGATAGGATTTGATGTAAACATGTTATGTATGATGGATACTAGTGGTTGCTAGTGGATGCTAATGGACACATATACTTACACTAGGCACTATTATCTCTTAGGGATCGGCCTAATTAGGACACTAGGGCATATGCATATGGATGTGTGCGCATTTGCATTTTTTTTTATTTTCCATTGTCGATGGATGATTATCACATGATTGTTGCATTTGGATGATGATTGTAGCACGTATATAGAACTACCAGTTATCATTAGGGTAATTGCATTCATTTGGATACATGGCACAAACATGATTGCATAAAAGGAGGTCGACTGAATCAGTAGACCGCCTAATCTTTTGCATTAGTTAGGGATATTAACATTACACTAATTGCATAAGTATCATAAATCGCATTAGAAAAACTTAAGGACAATGAATGCAATTGATGATGGTTGAGTAGTTGGTTGTAGAACTTGGATGAAAACATGTATTTCATTCTTCTATCCTTAGAGATTTCGAAGACAAAATCCCTTAAGGAGGGGAGAATGTAACAACCCAAAATTTAAGCTATAGTAATTAATTAACAAATTAATTAAATGGTAAAATAACTTTGTGAAATAATCAGAATTGAGCCATGGAAGTTGCACCATTGTGTCCGTGGTAATTTCTGGTCAATTCCATATATAGAACGTCAAAATCCGAGCCAGTATGTAGAAGATTTGAATTAATGAAGAAATGAGAAAATAAGAAAGAAAAAAAATTTATATAAGGAAGGTCGACCCTAAGCTCGACCCTCACCATAGCTAGGTCGACCCTAAGGTCGACCCTAGTAAGTGATGGGTCGACAAGTAGGTCGACCTGCGTGCATTCTTTTTCACGTCTTCTTCCAGTTGATTCGAACATGTCATTTTGCTATTTTCGCTTCATCTCGTGCGTCCGTGCTTCCATCCGACGGTTCCTATCGAGCCTATGACGTGGTTACACTAGATTAAATCTCTAAATCTAACGGTCTGAGATCCACAAGTGACACTATAAATAAGACCCTAGGCCTAGCTATTTTCTCATCCAGATTTTCTCCATCTGGGTTCATTGCCTAAGGCTGGACCCTAAAAGGAATATTTTTCTAAGGAGAAGATCTTTTTAATTAAAATATTTTATACCCTTCAATTGGATCCGAGAAGGCCAAAGAAAAGAGCTAAGGACCACATGTGAGTGTTTAAGTAATTATTTTATATTTTTAAGTAATTTAAAATAATAGGGTTTCCAATAGTTGTAGTTTTTCTACAATTTTGGGATAACCTTATTGCAAGTTTATTTACAGTTTATTTTTAAGTAAATTTTAGACTTGTTTGCCAGTCTATTTTCTTTTAGCTATTCTATTTCAGTTATTTGCAATTATTTTTAATTATAGGTTTCCTAATTATTTATAGTTACTTACGGTATTTACAGATATTTGCTGTTATTTATGTTTTATTTACATCTATTCTACGTTGGGATTTATTCTGTAAATGTCAGTTTCTTTTTAATTCCCTTTTTACGCGAATGGAATAAATAGAAGAAAATAATTCGTTAATATGAACTAAATTATAAGAACGCCGAATTTACAGAAAATGGGATGTAAAATAAGAAGAACTGTAATAAATTGGACTTAGACTGAAATAGGAAAATTGAAGATATTTGCAAGCTTAGTTATATCATATAATTATAACTAAAAAGAGAAAACAGAAGAAATAGAAAAAGTAGCTTATTCTTTAACTTAGACCTTGGGTTACGTAAAATAAAAAAGTTATAACACAGAGGTTATAATTAGAGACAGAACAAAAAGGCTTATTTTTAAGACTTAGAATAAGTTAATAAGAAAAGATAAAAGTAGGACCCGTACCAACAGCATTCCCTTATTCAGTTAGGTCTCATAATAAATTAGGTGAGGCCAGGGCACGCTTATGCTGGAGAAGTGGTAAATAAGAGGTCAATAAGTAGAAGTTCAAATCACGGGGATTTGGACAAGAAGCGCAACTTGATTTTGTTTGTTAGATCAGACCCGTACCAACAACATTCCCTTTTAGTCAGACACAGGTGGTCTCACAACAGCACAGGTGAGGCAAGGGCATGCTTATGCTGGAGCAGTGGTAAATAAGAGGTCAACAGGAGGGAGCAATAGATAGCGCAAGCCTAATGGTGGTCGAGCGTGCGGCCTCAGTGTTGGCTGATAAGTCCTTATTGAGTATCGAGCGCAAAGTAGGTATCTATTGCGTAGGGACCAACATGGTCTAGTCCGTAGTAGTAGGTGTCTATTGCATAGGGACCAATAGGCTTTAGTCCGTATCTTTTGCGTAGGGGCCAATGGGTCTAGTCCGCATTAGGCACAATAGAGATTGAAGGCCGATCAAAGGGTAGAATTAGGACTTCGGCCTAATTAAAGTAGGATTAGGAATTCAGCCTAATCAAAACAGTTATCTATGACAAGTGCAAACAATCTAATCGAACTATTTAAGCAAAGCAAGCAAGTAAAACCGTATTTTATCCCAGCTTTATCTTTCCTTTATTTCCTTTTATACTAGAACTGTTCCAAATTATGTTATCTTTATCTTGCTTAAGAATACTAGTAATTACTTTCATTCACTAGACTTTTAGTCTGACCCACTCCTATATTTCCCTTTTTCCCCCCATAGGCCACCAGAGGCACGGATATTAGATTTCAGAGTTTCTTGGAGGTTCAGCTGTAGAGACTTTCTTCATTTATTCTACTCCTTCTTTTTCAGTTTTTATTTCATTTGATGTACTGGTAATTATCTTTGAGAGAGATGGTTATTTTATGTACTCTGATGTTATGACTGAGATAATGTTTTTTCACTTGACATGGATATTTGGTATTTTGAGACATATTTGGTTTTATGAAGTATTTATGGAGTTTGATTTTAAATAAGTTATTGTTTTAATTGTTTCCGCTGTTTTACTTATTTTATTTTGTGAATCGTAGTCTATGTAAGTTTTTAGATATAACTACAACGCACCACATCTTTTAGTTTGCCTTTTTTTGGGTATACTAAGGGGTATGGAGTGTTACATTTGGTATCAGAACCTTAGGTTACATGATTCCTAAAATTTTGTTTTAAAAAGTATAGTATTTTTCAAAATAACTTATTTTAAAGTATTTTTCAGAAATAAACTCTTAGAAATAGTTTTCAAATATAAAAGATTTTTTATAAAAATCCTCTCAAAGTCCAGTTCAATCTTCCTTCGATTCTTTCGAACCTAAATTCTCTTTTTCTTTGCATAGAATGGTGGATGTCCCAAATTTTCTAGTGGGCATCCAAGTCCTAGCATGGTTTTGTAGATACCTGCAAGCTACGACTCCAGAGGTGCAAGGGCAAGCGCCCAATCTGGCACCAGCGGGTGGGAATCCCATCAACCCACCTGCAACAACCAATTTCTCTAAGCTATGCAAGGATTTCGCCAATTAGGAGGCAAGACATTTTCGGTATGGAGAATTTTGTGGAGGTGCGAGCTTGGTTAAGAAATGCAGAGAGAATATTCGGGCTATTGGAACTGGAGGATCAGCAGAGAGTTCAGCTTGTATCTTGGTAGTTGAGAGGAGAGGCTTCTTATTGGTGGGAGGTTATTGAGTTAGAAGGAAGAGATGTTGGATGGTTTGGATTCCGAGAGAGGTTTGAGAGGAAGTTTTTGTCACAAGCAGAAGAGAGTGTGCAGTTGGAACGGTTTATTGGCTTGAAGCAAGGCAGTCTTTCTGTTAAGGAGTATATCAACCAATTTAATGAGCTGTCGTGGTTTGGAATGGAGTTAGTAAATACACCGCATAAGAAGGCCTTGAAGTTCGTAAAGGGATTGAATCAATCCCTTCAAGGGTTGTGGTTGACTCATGTATTGACAGGAGCTACTTATGAGTCACTGGTGGAGATTGCACTTATATCTGATGCAGCTACTGAGGGAGAGTTTAAGGAAGTCCCTAAGTCAGAAGGTTTTAAGAAGAAATGGTGGAAGAACAATAAAGATAAGAAGAAAGGGGAAGTCCCTCAGAAGTAGATAAAGAAAGGAGTAAAGTGCAATAACTGCGGATTACTTGGTCATTTTGCGAAAGACTACAAGAGAGATAAGATGAAGGGAAAGTGTTATAATTGTTGGCAGCCCGGTCACATTAGTAGAGTTTGCCCTCAGAAGACAGGGCAGGGAGCGGGTTCTCCGGCAGCCAAAATTTAGGCTTTGGATGCAGCCCCTTCCAGTAGCGGACCCAAGAGAGGTAGGATTGTCACCATGGAAGGTTAGATTTCTATTTCTGATTTTCCTATTCGAACTCTTTTCGATTCTGGGGCATTACACTCTTTCATCTCTAGTTCTTTAGTAGATTGATTGCACTTAGACATCTCTTTAGTAGTAGACCCCATTGTTGTTTCAAACCCTATAGGAGGATCGACGCACTTGTCTATGATTTGTAAGGGTTTGAAATTTTTTATCCTAGGCGTAGAGTTTGATTGCGATGCCTATGTATTGGGATTTTCGGGGTATAGGATGATTTTGCAGATGGATTGGCTATCCACATATGGAGCGATATTAGACTGTGAGAGGAGAGTCGTTAAACTAAAGACATGTAGTGGTAGGACTCTCGTGGTTTCTTGTGACCCACAGGGGTCAGTCATGTTGAGTTTCCTTTATTCCCTCGATTCATCATCCGTAGAGTTAGATTCAGTTTCAGTTGTTAGAGATTTTTTGGACGTCTTTGAGGAGGTTAGGGGCCTATCCCCTAAGAGAGAGATTGACTTCAGGATCTATTTGACTGACAATGCTAAGCCAATAGCATTGCCCATAAGACACATGGCACCTAGGGAGAGGAAGGAGTTAAGCAAGTAGATTCGTGAGCTATTGGAGAAAGGCTTCATTAGGAGGAGCATATCTGAGTGGGGAGCGCCAGTCGTCTTCTCTACTAAGGTGGATGGTTCCCTTCGACTTTGCATAGACTATAGAGAGTTGAGTAAGCTCATGAAGAAGAACTGTTATCCACTTCCTAGGATAGATGACCTTTCGACCAGTTGGTTGGCTCTTCTGTATTTTTTCAGCTTGATTTAGTTACTAGATTTCATCAGCTTAGAGTTGCTAACGATAGCATTGATAAGACGACATTTAGGACACCCGATGAATTCTTTGAGTGGATGGTTATGCCTTTTGGGCTAACCAATGCCCCAGCTTATTTTGTAGATTTGATGAGCCGTGTTTTTAGAGACGTCCGAAATAAGTTCGTAGTAGTATTTGTGGATGACATTTTAGTGTTTTCCAAGAGTATGAAGGAGCATGCTGTTCATTTAGAGGAGGTTCTTCGTACACTTCGTGTTCATCAGTTGAGGGAAAAGTTCTCGAAGTGTCATTTTTGGCGAGAGGAGGAACGTTTCTTGGGGCACGTAGTCTCAAGATTGGGTTTGGCTGTTGACCCTGCTAAGGTAATTGCATTGCAAGATTGGAAGGCCCCCAAGAACGTTACCGAAGTTAGAAGTTTCCTAGGATTGGCTGGCTATTATAGGAAGTTACTCAGGGATTTTGCCAATATTCAACACCACTTACTTGCCTCACTAAGTAGAATAATGCATTCGTGTGGGACGTGGATTATGAGGATTCCTTCAAGATGCTAAAGAAGCCCTTATTAGCGCACCAATGTTAGTTTTACCCGATGGAGCTAAGCCTTTTACAGTATACACTGATGCATGTAGGATGGGTCTAGGAGCAGTGTTGATGCAAGAAGGGAAGGTAGTATGTTATGGAAGTAGACAATTGAGGACTCATGAGAAGAACTACCCTACCCATGATTTGGAGTTAGCTGTTATAGTTTTCGCACTCAAGTCTTAGAGGAATTACTTGCTAGGAGAGAGATTCGAGCTTTTCACTGAGCATAAGTCATTGAGATACCTATTCTCACAGAAGAATTTGAACTTGGGGCAGCAGCGATGAATGAAGTTTTTGGCATCTTACGACTTTGAGATAGCTTATACCCCTGGCAAGGGAAATGCGGTTGCGGATGCGTTGAGTAGGAAGAAAGCAACCCTTAGTCCGATGTTCGTGGAGTGGAGGAACCTAGAGTTTATTTCCACTTTTGATTTTAAGCCCTCTGTGGAAATTACCCCGGGATTGTTAGCTGCACTTGAGGTGAGGCCTATCCTTATTGATCAGATTGGCTCGAGGCAGCGAGAGGATTCAGAGCTTATGGATATTATGGATAGGATTAGCAGAGGAGAGGTCTCTAGACATCTCCAACGCTATTCCATGGATAGTAAAGGGAGGCTAAGGAGAGATGGAAGACTTTGTGTCCCCCGCGCTAGTGATTTGTTGAGAGTAGTTCTAGAGGAAGCACACCATTCTCGTATGACTATTCATCCGGGTAGTGATAAGGTGTATAGGGACACGAGGAGGATGTTTTATTGAAGTGGCATGAAGAAGGATGTGGCAGAGTTTGTGGCAAAGTGTCTTGTGTGCCAAAGGGTTAAGACGGAGCACCAGAAGCCCGGTGGATTACTTCAGTCATCGGATGTGCCGGAATGAAGTGGGAGAGCGTTTCAATGGACTTTATATTTGGTTTACCTCGGTCTAGGAAGGGGAATACTAGCATTTGGGTGATTATAGATCGGTTGACAAAGAGCGCCCACTTCATTCCGGTCAAGAGTAAGAGGATGGTATCTTATTTGGCATCCTTGTATGTTCGTGAGATAGTCCGACTTCATGGAGTTCCCTCTAGTATAGTGAGTGATAGAGACCCTATTTTTACTAGTGAGTTTTGGATAAGCTTGTAAGAAGCTTTAGGGACGCAGCTTAGATTGAGTACGGCCTATCACCCTCATATGGATGGATAAACAGAGAGAGTTAATAGAGTGCTTGAAGATTTGTTGAGGATGTGCACTCTAGATTTTGGAGGAACTTGGGAGGAGCATCTTCCTTTGGTGGAGTTTGTGTATAATAACAGCTTTCAGGCTAGCATTGGGATGTCACCATTTGAAGTTCTTTATGGGAGACCTTGCAAGTCACCTTCATGCTGGGTGGAGTCTACGAAGATTTTGCTACTTGGTCCTGACATGGTTAGGGAGACCACAAAGGTGGATTTGATTAGAAGGAGGATGAAGACAGCCGATGTAACAACCCCGAATTTTATATAAATTTAAATTGATAATTAATTGAATTTTCGAATTAAAATTGTAAAATTAATTGATAAATAAATGCGAGTTTCCCCGAATTCAAATAAATTCTGTATAAATCATTTAAATTTAAAATATTGAATATATATGTATATATATATATATATATGTTGATAATTGAATTTAAATCTTAATAAATGGTTGAAAATAAATTATAACAATATATAAATAAATTCAAACAATATGTTGATTGTAGAACTTCATTTATATCACCAAGTTTAAGATAAAAGAAAACAAGTAGTTATGCAATGAGATACATACAAAGATCAAATAACATAAGTATGTTGCTATGAGTTGTATGCAAACAAGAAAATAATAGAAAAATGTATGCAAGAAGAAAAAAATCTACTAATAAAACAAACTTAGTACTTGTAAGAATTAAATAAGGTTGCATGTTAACAAGGATGGGAACATGAGCATTAAATGCTTTCAAACTCAGCCTATAGGCAAGTCATTCGAAATAATAAGAAGAAGGAAAAATCTTTGATTTAAAAATATACAAATAATTACAAAGTACAAATAAAAATAAAAAGTCTTGTTTCAGTACTCTACTAGGACCTGCACACCTCCTCTATATACATGAATATTTGTCTCAGTTCATTCGTTCATCAAAAAAATAAAATAAAAAGAAAAGCAAACATCATCTTACAATTTCAAAATCAAGATCATTTAACAAAACAAACAACTACAACCTGGAATTAAATACAACAGCATCATCAACAAACTCAAAGATTGGAACAAGGAAAATCAAAACTGTTTCTTCTCAAGCCTAGAAGCTCTGTGTTTCAATTTTATTCTAGGTGAGTAAACATCGACTTAAAAGCTTTAAGTTTAACTGTAAAGACGATTCATTTATTTTAAGGCATTGTATATATTTATCTTTGAATATGAATTGATATATGTATACCCAGGTTACTCTGTACATTTGTTCTCTCTGTATAAATTACCGGGGTTGATTTTTATCCAAACCTCAACTTATTTTCAACTGAATCTTAGTAAAATTTTCTGTTTGAAATCGAATCAGATAATGAAACTTAAATTGATTTTTAAATTTGATTTGAACCAAGGTTGTAAGGTATCATCACTGTAACTTTGGTTACAGGCAAATTAAGAAAAAAAGTGATGAACTCAAGTATTATAAAAAGCTAATTCAAGTTAATAGCTTAAATTCTTACTGCAAATCATGATGTTTAAAACAAAAATGAAGATTTTTAGTTGGGTATATACAGAGCAGTTTGAGTTTGAACACAAATTGCATTTTTTCAAATTTCTGGTAATCGATCTAATTATAAATGTTGAAATTTGGATTGAAGCAAGTATAAACATCATTGATTTTGAGAAAATTATCAGATAATTTTTCCATAGCATATATTGTTGGGTCGAATCCATTTTAGGGTTTTATTTCCAGTTTTGTTCATGTTAGTAACGGGGTGAGTACGACCCCTATACGTGATCGAGTGTCACGAATCTCTGGTGGATGGTAGCGTGTCGTGTTGTCGTGGTGTGGACGAAATCTGGGCGACTCCGGTGGTCTCTGCGAGGGTGGCGAAGTCGTTATGTCGTTTTGGGTTGAGCTACAGACTTCGAACTGTATGCTAATTTCGATTCGAAATTTTTAAAGGCAATTCGAACTTGGATTTCGAGTAGGCGTGTGATTTGTGATTTGCCGGAGGCGTTGGTGTTTGTCGAAGTCAAGTCGTGCCGCCGTGCACGTGTACAGGGGATAGATGGTGTCAGTAGTTTGTTTTGGGAGAGGAGCAGTGCGACTCGAAGTCTCACTCGGGGGAATTGAGAAGAAAACTCGAAGTCGAACTCGAGTTGTTTTAGTATGATATAGGGTAGGTTTTTAGATTTAAACAAATTTTTGGAAAAAAATCCTCACATGGGTCGAATTGGCTAGAAACTCGAAGCAGGGAGGTGTTGCTCTCGGGGGTAACTCGGGGAAGGTCTCGGGTCAGGCCTAAAAACAGTAAAAATTCAAGTTTTTTTGAAAATTTTGAAACATGAGTTAAAATTTGTTTTTGAAATAATTATCTGAAATAAATAAAGTGTTTTAAAAACTTAAGTTTTAAAAGTAAAATTGTTTAAGAAATTAACTTGATAAAATTTTTGAAGAGTAAATCAAACATTTAAATTTTTAACTTAAAACAAAAATTCTTTATAATGATTAAATGATGATTTGAACAATTAAAATTGTAATTATTTTATAATTAAAAGTTGATAAATTAAAGGATGATTAATTAATGAAAGTAATTACGATTTAATTAATTCATAGTTAAGAATAATTAATCATTGATTTGTAATTAATAAAATAATTGTGTGGTTATTACATTTAATCATATTCACCCAAATTGGAGATGATTGACTATCATCGAATATTCTGTACTGAATTGATATGTCTGTTGTGATACTGAGTGATTGTTGCTTTGTGACCTGTGATTTGTCCCTTTATTTATGTGATACCTTTTTGCCCTTAAAACAACATTTAAACTTCGATGCGACAGGGAGTCGGATTCTAGTTGGTTATCTAAAACCCACATCGAATTGTAATGATGAATCTTTGTGACTGATAAATTTATTTTATCTGTGAAACTGTGAATGAAGATGAGCGTTATCAATTATACCGCTTATCGATATTGGTATATCTGTGATGATTGATGTTGTGCACTATTGTGTAAGATCCCTGGACCACACCATACACACACAAATATGTATTGCACGTGGAAATCGGTTAAGTCACAGATTTTTAAAATAATTTTCAATTTGAATTTTAAATTCAAATGGGTTGGAAATGGATTGGGTTTAAAGTAAAAAACCTTTGGAAGGGTGTTTTAAAAATGTAAGTTATTTTGAATAACTTAATAAAGATTTGAAATTTGAATAATTTGATTTAAATTGGAATTCAATATCTGAAATTGAATCCTATATTGGTATTTATGATTTAAAAAGAATTATACAAGTTTATAAGGGTTTTAAACCATTTTTAAAGTGTTGTTTTTGGGAATTTGAACTAACCCAAAGATTCAACTTGTATAAATGAGATCGGATTTCTCCAAAATGAAAACTACTTGTTTTCAAATAATAACTGTGTTGATTTAAAGAAAGGATTTCCCAACTGTGTTGAAAGGTTTCAAGTTTGAAATAAAAATTGAAATGTTTTGAAAGTTATGAAATGAGTCTTTGATTCAAAAGACCGGACGAGTTAATCCAACTTGAAATGGAATTGTTTTGAAAGACTATGAATGAATCTTTGGAAACGAGTTTTGAAAGCTATAAGTTAAATCTTGATTTAAAGATTTAACGAGTAAACCTATTCAATTAAAATGGAAATTGTTTTGAAATCCATGAATTGATCTTTGTGAATGGGGGTGAACTTTGTGATTTGGATCTTTTTGTTTAAAAGATTAAAAGTATAGAAATTTGTTTAAACCATTGAAGGTTGTTGAAATGAATCTTTTGTTTAAAAGATTGGAAATGGTAATTTTTTTTAAACATTCGAATGAAAAGTTTTGGGCTTTAAGCTTTGATTTAACTGAGACCCCATTATCCATATGATTTTTAATTGCGCTCGTTATTCATTTTAGCCGGGAAAGGATCTTTGTGTCATATAACCCATTCCGAATAATGATACGACGTATATGGATAGCATTTGAAGACTGGTGGTGAAGACCGGATACTTTCGAAAATGAAAGGATTACCATCGATTGTCTCTGCATCGACTGATCCCCGGTATAGAGATTTTTATCACCCTTTGTGATGGGAAGTCCGGACATGATTAGAAATTATCCGGATTTGCAAGGGCTTCTTTGGAAGTGCCTTCGGTTCTGTTCGAACCCGGAACAGACTTGTATGGTTGTATGTCTGACATTACACTTTGAGATATAAAGCTGATTTCTTTCAAATACATTTCTGTTGGTGGCGGAGAATTTATTCTCTTAGCTTAACACCCTTATCTGAGACGTACGAGCTCAGAGGTTATGTAGTTGAAGGTTATCAGTGATATACTCCCAATTTGGTAATGTGGCATATGAAGTGCTGCAGATCATTTGTTGATCGAAGCATGGCTTTGTGAAAAAGCGTAGCTTTGTGGATGAGACTTCGTCGAGCCTCACAACCCGGAAATGGTCGAAACAGGAATGTTGCGGCAAGGTTTTTAGGGGTCGTGCCCCTAGGGTATGTCCATTTTCTTCTGGATAAAGGGTGGTATCATGGTATGGAGCCCAGATACTTAACTCGTGTGGACACTGTAAATTTATTACTATGTGATGTTGCTTTGTTGGTTGAGGGGCCCCTCGGATAAAGGTCGGTAACTACCGGGAATGGCATACTCGTGTGGTAGTTACCTAATTACAGCTTGGTTAAAGCGTGAGGTAGCGTCTGCCTTGTTTAGCAGAGATCCGGTTAGGTTCTCAGGGGCGTCTTTCCAGAGGCGTTCCATTTCGGTGTAAGGAAGTTCCTTTGCCTGACCATTTGTTGGAAAATCCAAAGAAACAATACGTGTCCTGTACGGTTTTAGTTGTATAACCTGCCATGGAATGTGGTGGTAACCTGTTATTGAACATGGTAGCTATAGTAGGCATACGATAAAATGTTGTATGCTGGCTAAGATTGATATTATACTTTCGAAATATTTTCTGCACCATGCATAATAATATCAAATGGGTTTCGTGTATCAAGCATTTTTGACTGTCATAAGGAGAAATCTCCTCCAATTCTGCGTTTGCATTGTGTGTGTGGCGGGAGGCCTTATGGTAGTTTCATTTTCCAAAAAGCATTGTGGATTTCAATGTTTAAAATCCTTTCTTTGTTTGTTTTAAAGATAAACTATTTTTGTTTACTCATACCAGTCCCATGACTGACTTGGAGTTTATTGTTCCCTTCCTAAACTCCGGGTGCCCACAATTTTCCACACGGACAGTCTAGAGTTGGGTTTCTCAAATATTCAGGTTTAGTAGATTATCTGGAGCTGGTTCAGTCTTTGTGGAGTTCACGACTGACATTGCTTCTCTTGGCTTTTGCGTGATGGTGGTTCGAGCTGATGTTAGAATTGTTGGATTCATTCTCTTTTGAAGATCATTTGGAGTTATCACTTCTGTTTTCCGCTGTATCATTATTTGTCTCTGGTATTGTTGTATCATATTGATATCATTATTGTATATCATTCTGGATATTGTATTCATTGGAATTGTATATGATATCATTGAATTCTTTTTTCCGCTGTGTTGTTATACTTACTATGTTATAAGCTCCGGGAAGCCAGATTCGGTGTTTGAATTTACGGCATTTGAGTATAAGTGAAGTACGGGTGCCGATTTTCGAAGGCCGAGTTTTTGGACTCTTACATTTGGTATCAGAGCTAAGGTTGAACTTTAGCTCAGGAGTATAACACATTAAGTAGCTCATTAGAGATACAGTGAAGTATACCCTAGAATGAGTAATCTCTAATATATCCGTCCGTAAGCCTCAGTAAATTCTCTTACTATCCATTGATAGTAAGTATGAGTGCAAGAAGAGGATGAGATAGGGGACAAGGGAATGCGACTATATATGGTCAATACCCTGCAACAGTGGAAACAAATTTTTCTCTATCTGTATCTTTTGTTCATCATCTTTCCTTAATTCTTCGATGGTTCCTGGTAGATCCAGGAAGAAATTCGATATATTTATATGGGATATAAACTCCAAATCGGTCGGAATTGTTTGTTTGGATGTATTGGTTGCTTTGGTTGCTATGGTTGCTATGGTTGATAGGTATACTTTGGTTTCTAAACTAAAAGTTTTGAAATTGTATCCATATGTCTATCTATTCTTTGGGTCCCAATATATTCTACGAATGGTTAGTTATCCCTTTGAACTAACCGATGCCCTTGCATACTTCGTAAATCTGGATAACCCGAGTATCTTGTGGAAAAATTAAAAAAATTCGTTCTTGTATCTATTATTGATATTCTGATTTGGTAAGCCAAATGCAGAATAGACATTCAGTTTGATTTGATGAAACATTTTTCACCTATCTTTGTGTCTCCCTGGCAAATTTCGGGGACGAAATTCTTTTAAGGGGCGAAGTCTGTAACGACCCCGAATTTTATATAAATTTAAATTGATAATTAATTGAATTTTCGAATTAAAATTGTAAAATTAATTGATAAATGAATGCGAGTTTCCCCGAATTCAAATAAATTCTGTATAAATCATTTAAATTTAAAATATTGAATATATATGTATATATATATGTTGATGATTGAATTTAAATCTTAATAAATGGTTGAAAATAAATTATAACAATATATAAATAAATTCAAACAATATGTTGATTGTAGAACTTCATTTATATCACCAAGTTTAAGATAAAAGAAAACAAGTAGTTATGCAATGAGATACATACAAAGATCAAATAGCATAAGTATGTTGCTGTGAGTTGTATGCAAACAAGAAAATAATAGAAAAATGTATGCAAGAAGAAAAAAAATACACTAATAAAACAAACTTAGTACTTGCAAGAACTAAAGTAAGGTTGCATGTTAACAAGGATGGGAACATGAGCATTAAATGCTTTCAAACTCAGCCCATAGACAAGTCATTCGAAATAATAAGAAGAAGGAAAAACCTTTGATTTAAAAATATACAAATAATTACAAAGTACAAATAAAAAGAAAAGGTCTTGTTTCAGTAATCTACTAGGACCTGCACACCTCCTCTATATACATGAATATTTGTCTCAATTGTAACGACCCGATATTTTCAACCATTCGCATCCATTATAAGTGTATAGGTAGACACTCATGCCGGAATTGAATTGCTCAAAATACCGCGTTGTAAATAAAATTTGGCAAATCTCAGAATATACAATAAATAAATTTAATCACAGAACACAGACACAGAGTAAAATAATGCAGCGGAAGTAAAAGAGATAGTAGTTCATGAAGCTACTATATAAATATATCAGAGTACATAAGATACAATAGAAGAAATAGAGTACAACAGAAGTATCAATAAGATAACCAAGTACAAGCTGAATAGAACAACATAACTGAAGTCGATAGAACAAGACTAGCAGATAATCTCCAGCGATTCAAATCTCCAGAAGGTGGAAATCCAAATCTGTGAATAACTCAGGCTGACCCGAGCGTAAAGCAAAACACAAAACATCCGAGTCAGGACAATATATACTTATATAATATAAACCAACTCAAGTGAACTGTAATAAGGTACAAGTAACTTAAAGAATGCTTGGGATCGCCCATTCTTTAAGGATCCGTTAAACTATCTACTATGTAGTAATATTCGCTATTATAATAATGTCTAATCAGTAAAGTATAATCATATAGAAAATAGCGTTAAGGGGATGGAGAACCTTAACGCGGTCGGATCTTAAAATCATAATCGTAGTAAAGCTCGATATGGTAGGTGACACGGCACAACTAGGCAATGCCAGGGTAGATATACCTATTACGCATCCGGACTGGTGGTGACGCATAGCAGCCACTACCGCCCACCTCGAACAACACTCCCAAATCAAGGGTGGCCACCAAATCAATCACAAGTAATAGAATGGTATCGAAGAAGTGTGTCCGATCAGAGGTGCTACATCATTGGTCTGTCAATCGCTCCTGTTTTAGCCACCTTATGCCAACTCACGGGAGTTGGGTCCACGTATATACCTTAGGATCGTCGCCACCATCCTACTTCAGTCTAGAATCTCCACCGCGTACACGGTTGTCAAAGTGGTTTTCGGTATCGACAGAGAGTATGTCCATATCCGATCCCGGTCTCTTTGCCAACCAATCGTTATTATAACCCGTGGTTATAACTTTTAAAAACAATACTTTACTTCAAAATAAAATATCATTTCAAACCATATCTTTATCAAAATAAAGATTTATCATTTCCAAATCATTTCAATATTCCAAAATATCGTATCCTTTCAAACTTCCTTTCAAATCATTTCAATATATCAAATATCATATCTTCCAAAACTTCAATTTCAAATCATCTCAATATCAAAATATCATATCTTTGATAGTTATACTTCGAAACCAAAAATCATTTTTATTTCAAAACTATACCCATTCCAAAACAATATCATTTCCATTTCAAACATATATTCACCTTTCAAATAGTCTATACTTTCAAAGTTATAATTCTTTTGAAACTAAAACATTTGAAATCATTATACTTTGAAAATCATAACATTTCGAAAACATATATTTGAAATCATCTTTTAATTCTACAAATTTACAAATTTATTAAATTAAACGCAAATTCCAAATTTTAAATTTTTATTTCAAACCATCATTTTCAACTCAAATTCAGTTTACTAACAAACCATTTCAAATCTTATAAATTTCAAATATAGGTTTAATTCACAAAATACAATATTCAATCTTTAGTATATTTCAAAGCTTAAATATCCCATATTTCATAAATTCAAAATCATTTGTATACATTTCAAAATATCAAAATATTATTCAAAACATCATTCATTTATATTTCATTTAAATGCCATTTAAATCCATTCTTTTTTATTTAATTTAAATACCATTTTAAAACTCACATAAAAATCAAATTCTTCCATTTAAAACCATTTAAATGTCTCTTCATTATCTTTAGCATTTTTAACATTTTATTTCAAAAATTATATCATTTTCCAAAGATTATTTTTCATTAAAATTTATTAAAACAACAAAATATAGTTTCCGTAGCACTTACAAAATGCTACGTAAAATTATAGTTTAAAATAGTTCATTTAACAAAACGACAGCACTTAAATGCTGTAATATATTTCCATTAAAATTAAAATAAACTTAAATGTTAAGTTTAACCACTACAGCACTTACAAAGTGCTATAATAGCCTTTATTCCAAATTAACTCTTTAGTTCATTTAAACAACTACAACAATTACAAAATGCTGTAATATCTTTTACATACATTTCAAAAATGCTGTCAAATCAAATTTAGAGCTCAATTACCATTTCACAAATTTAACTAAATTTCCAATTTTATTTAATTAACTTAAACCTTTAATTAAAACCAAATTTCACATTTCCTAGTCAAGTTATATTTTAAAAGATCACTTTTAAACATTCATTTATTTAACCACTTAAATTCATAGAAAAATCAATAATACTTTAATAAATCACTTAAATTCAAATTTAATCAAATTATCATATTTACCATTTCCAAATAAAATTTAATATCCATTTTATTTATATAACTTAAAATATCATTTTTAACCAAATTCCAAATTTCCAACATAAGTTATATTTCAAAAATCCAGTTAAACCATTCATAAATTACATTTTTAACACATAGAAAAATCATAATTTCTTTATTTTAAAACATTTCAAAAATCTATTTAAATCAAATTTCATAAACTTATAATTTTTAAAATACTTAAAAATATCCAAAACACTTTATAAAATAACCACGGGCCTGTATATAATTTTCTAACTTAGGTCAAGTGATACGGATATGTATCATTTCAATCCGCAGTTAAAAAAGAAAAATCCGGGTTCTATCATTTCAAACCCGCAATCCCAAGTTAAAATAATTTAAATAAAAATCGTTCAGGCCTATCATTTCAGCCCATAACGATTTTTCCCTATTCTAAAGTCCGTTCGGGTATGTATCATTTCAACCCATAGTGATTCTAATCTATAGGGAACTTGCAATGGTGATAACAGATATAAATAATAGAATAACATTAAATAACAGTAACATATGATATAACAGGTGTAATAACAGGTGTGAACATCATATGATAATAATATAAGCATATATAACATGATAATATATTTCTACAGATTCACAGGGTGTCAATTTACTAGTTATATAGGTACATATTGTCTGGTGAGAATAACTCACCGTTTTATGCTGGAGACACAACGACGAATGCACGAATGAGATCCAAAAAAGCACGATAACACGATTCAAATAAGTGTGGAGGAGCCAAAGTATCAAATCCCTTGAATACAAGTCAAACAAAACAATATAACAACGATGAGTTTCAAATCAGCTACGATCAAAACTACACTAGAATAGACTGCACAGAATCAAATAGAAATTCTTGCACTTGCTTTCTACCTCATATGCTTCAGCAATGGGCTGTAAAAGCACTGTAATGGAAGGGTTTTGGATCAGGTTTGGATCAGGTTTTGGGTTCAACAAGTCGTCCATACATAGGAAAGGATGATGCAAAGGTATGTGTGCATGGAACTACAACTACAGGGCAAACAAACATGATTTCATGCAACCAAAGGCCACGGCCAAGGCAACCATAGGCATGGCCAGATCTGTAGGAGGTTAGGTACAGGTGTGGTAGTGGGTTTCAGGTCGTCTATTGGTGGTGGAGGTGGAGTTGGTGGCGGCCAAAGCAAGATATGGAGGAGATAATGGAGTTTATGGCCAGACTAGGCATGTTTGTGGAGTTTTTTTGCAAATTTTTGGGGTATTTCCATCTTTGGGATGCCATGGCCTGAAATGGACAGAGGAGAGGCTGATGTTGCAGCTGTAGATGGAGGAGGTGATGGTCGGTGAAGATGGAGGAGAGTGGGCCAAGCAAAGCTTTTCAAAGAGGGAAGCAAAATCATTGAAATTGTTAAGAAGAGAAGAGATAAAGGAAGCCATTGTTTTTATATTTTATTTTTCTCATGCCGTGCCGTGAGTTTTTAGGAGAAGATGAGAAACATATTTCACGTGAAATTGAATATTTATAAATAAAGATAAAAACATAAAAATAAAATGCATACATAAAAATGAATAAATAAATTTTAATTAAATATAATTTAAATGAAGAAAATAATAGAAAAATGGAAACTAACCTTTAAAAATAGAAAATAAATTCAATGAGCTTTGGAAAAATTCAAACATCACTTTAAAAATATTTAAAAGGTAAAAATATATGTAACATAACATATAATACAATTTAGAATAATATATGACAATTAAAAAGATTATTTATATAATTTAAAATAAACAATATTGTTAAATAAAACAATTTACATCCAATTTTGTAAAAAGCATAACTTTCACAATATTATTCGGATTTCAACGAAACGAAAAGCAGTGTTCTTGAAATTTTATTTACTTTCATAATAAAAGATAAAATTCAAATTTCCAAACTTTTAAAATTTAAATTTAAAAGTCAAAGTTTGACTATTGACCAAAATTCACATTTTCAGGAAATATTAAATTTAGCCATATTTGGAATTCTAATCCACATCAAAATCAAAGTTTATATTTAAAATAACAAAATTTATTCCTTTTCATAAATAAAGCTTTTGAATCTGAAAAAAAATCAATTTAAAAATATTTGTAAAATACAGGGTTGTTACACTCTCCCCCACTCAAAACTTTTCGTCCCCGAAAAGGAACGAGGTACGGGAAAGCACAGAAAAAGATAGTGTTGGGAGCGTTTTCGCCCCTACCGAGCAAAGAGAAGGGAAGGCACAACCGGACCAACACACTCATTTCCCACCGAACAGAACAATTACCGAACCAACCTACCTTCATACCCTGCCGAACCATCACCAACCCCACACCGGTCCAAGTACCACCGGATCGAACCTAACACACCTCACCGAACCAACCTCCCTCCAAAGCCCTGCCGGTCCAACGCGCCTCACCGAACCAACCTACCTCCAAACCAATGCCGGACCAACTAGATACCGGACCAACTAGATGCCGGACCAACTCTATGCCAACCCCATGCCGGACCAATCATCGCCGGACCAAATACTACCGAACCAAGACGTGCCAGGCCAGATTACGTCAGCCCAGGCCTGCCAGCTGCTATATGCCTCCAAGACCCCTACCCCCAGCCTCACTCTATAAATAGAGGGGCAGGGGTACAACAATGGGGGACAAGTTTGAGAGCTCAAGCACGGAGAGAACTTTCAAACAACTTTCTTTTACTTGTATCAAAGCTTTGTACTTGTAATCATAACAAGAGAAGAGAAATAACATATAAAGTGGACGTAGGCCCATTCTGGCTGAACCACTATAAATCTGCGTGTCTTTTTACAGTTTAGCCCCTGCTTTTCATATATTTGCATAAATCACTCAAATCACTAAAGAACAACATAAGATCTACTAAATCATACAACTTTGAGGTGTTTGTCCATTTTTTGTGCAAACATTTTTGGTGCTTTCACTGAGAGCTAGAAGCTCGAAGCTTCAGCTTCATCCACTTAACAAAGCTTTCCTAATAGCATCGTCCGCCACTTAGAAAACATGCCTCCAAAACAGAGAAAAGATGTTAACAAAGGAAAAAACATCGCATCCAGCAGTCTTCCAGATCCAGCTGTCACGGATCAAGTAAATCGTCCTCCTCCAGCAGCGGTAACAAATGAAGGACAGGCTAACCCAACCATTCCTGCCACAGAACAGCCTGCAGCAATTACTAGGGCAGATTTGGACAGAGTTGTGGTTGAAGTAACTAACCGCTTCACATCCCAGCAGGAAGCCTTGGTGGACCATCTCATGTCACGCTTAAGGGACGCTGAAGAATCCAACCGCAACACTGAATCATGGGGCGAGTCCCAGTCTGGAGGATCTCAGAGACAACAAAGATCTTCCTTCTTCGAAGGAGCTAACGGCAGAAGTAGCCAAGGTAGGAGCCGAGACCGAGCACAGCCCGAAGTTAGGCCTGAGGAAACGTTTGGTACCGAACCCAACGGGGGAGGTACCGGACGGAGGTCAACTATAGCTGAGCCTGTCATACTGCCTAACCACGGAAACGCCAGTGAACGGGGCCGAGCTAGAGTCCAACCCGAAGTTGGACCCGAGGAAGTGCTTAGATCAGAACCCGACAGGGGGAGATCAAGGCAAGGGCCAACTGTAGCTGACCCTAGCATGCTCCCAGAAGATCAAAGGCAACCACTGGAAAATATGAGGAATGATAGACGATACCATCCCTACAGATCATCTGGACGGAATCAATCCCACAGAACAGAACCAGACTTATTTCTATCTGCTCCAAATTCAGATGAAAGGATGGCACGCTTATTCAGAGAGTGTGTCCAACGGGAACAAAGGGATCGAGGGATAGGCGCTAGGGTAACCAGCCCTTTCGCCCGCAACATCGAAATTGCTATCACCCCCCGAGAATGGAAGATGCCAACAATGGAACCCTACAAAGGAACCTCCGACCCCGTTGTACACTTACAAAGGTACACGCAACATATGCTCATGAGTGGGGCGACAGAGGGAGTACTGTGCAAATGCTTTCCGCTCTTCTTAGCAGATCTTGCTACCTCCTGGTTCTGTCATCTACCCCAGGGATCCATCAGCTTGTGGGAAATGTTGAAAGAAAAATTTATCAGGCAGTTCCGCATTCATGTGGAGCAACCTAAGGACGCTTATTCCTTATCCAGCGTCAAACAGAAACCTGGAGAAAAGCTGCAGCAATACCTAACCAGATTCAACGCCGCAGTGGCCGCAGTCCAAGATGCCGATGAGAAGCTTATCCTAATGGCCCTCTGCAGTGGTGTGCACCCGGACACTAAATTTGCTAGAAGGTTGACTAAAGAAAAACCAGCTACTTTACCCGATTTCTTCCATGAAGCCGGGAAATACATGAGGCTTGAGGATGCTGTCGTGAAGGGGCAGTCAGGACAGCAGAACAAGGCAACTCACAGCAACGCCCCTGCGCCGGCAAGAGACATTCGAAGAAATGATTCCAGAGACAATGCTGGGGGCAAGAAGGGAGAAAAGCGCCTATATCGACCAGGACCGAGATTCGACACTTACACTCCTTTGAACGAGACCATTGAAAATATCTTCCTTGCCACCCAAGGCGAAGGTAGATACAAACGCCCACCATACAAGAAGGAATCAGATAACGCGCAGAAGTCTGGAAAGTTCTGCCGCTTCCACGAATCGCACGGGCACGATACCAATGAATGCCATCATCTCCGGGATCTGATTGAGGAACACATCAGAAGGAAGAAATTGGAACGTTATGTAAAAAGTCAGGACAGGACTCCAGCTCCCGCTAATGAAAACCCGAGGCTGCCCTCACCGGGGTCCGACAGAGGAAACCGCAACGCTAGCAGCTCTAGTCAAGAGAAAATAGTGGTCCATACCATCTTAGGAGGGCCGCACATCGCAGGCAGAAGCTGGAAAGAGATGGAAAGATATGGGAAGTCGCTTAGAGACAATAAAGACTATGTCAATTCGGTTATAGGAGAACGCCACCCGAAGCGGAAAGAAAGTGATGACATCACATTCGGTAAGCGTGACCTAGAAGGAAGGCAGTACCCTCACATGGATCCCATGGTTATCTCTGCCCGACTCGGTCCCGCCGAAGTTTACCGAATCCTAGTAGACACTAGAAGCTCAGTAAACATCCTGTTCAAACACGCATTCGACAAAATGAAGCTATCAATGAAGGATGTATCTCCCTGCGATAAACCACTACACGGTTTCACTGGAGATGCGAAAATGCCCCTCGGGCAACTGGACCTCTTTGTTGAGATTGGAAGCCATCCCCGCTCCGTTGTACGGAAACAGACGTTTGTGCTAATAGAAAACCATTCGGCCTACAATGCCTTCTTAGGAAGACCAGCCTTGTCTGACTTCCAAATTGTCCTAGCCCCATGGTGCCTGAAAATGAAATTTCCAACAGACAATGGAGTAGGGGAAGTGGAAGGAGACCAGGATATTGCACGAGACTGCTATGTAACTGAACTTCGCAACAACCACAGGAAGGATAAAGGGAAAGGTGTAGAGATTGCCCTCTGCACAAAAAGCCTTGAAGCATAGCAACTAAGGAAAGCCCCTCCTCTTCGATACACTAGCGACCCTTTCAATGAATTAGACCCTAGGGACAAAGAGGAGGAGGCCACCGCCGAGCCTGTAGAGGCTATGGAGTTTATATCTGTAGACAAGCACGACTCAAGTAGACTACTGAAAATTGGGTCCCAACTAAAAGCTGAATTGAAGGAACAACTCATCGATTTTCTCCGCCACAACTTGGATGTATTCGCATGGTCACACGCTGACATGACTGGAATCTCCCCCGACATAGCCTGCCACGTATTAAACATTGATCCTACCAAGGCCCCTGTAAAACAAAAAAAGAGAAGTATGGGGGCAGAGCGATCAGCAGCCCTCGATGAAGAAGTAAAGAATCTACTCGCCAATGACTTCATACGAGAAGCTGTTTACCCGGAATGGATCGCCAACCCGGTACTAGTAAAGAAGGCTAATGGGAAGTGGTGGACCTGCATTGAATTCTCCAACCTAAACGACGCCTGCCCAATGGATTGCTTCCCACTTCCCAGAATCGACCAACTTGTAGACAGCACAGCCGGGCACGAGCTCCTATCTTTTATGGACGCATACTCAGGATATAACCAAATTCCTATGCATGCTCCCGACCAAGACCACACCAGTTTCATCATCGACCTGGGTTTGTACTGCTATAAGGTAATGCCTTTCGGACTTAAAAATGCAGGAGCCACCTACCAGCGCCTCGTCAACAAGATGTTTGCGGGGCTAATAGGACAAACTATGGAAGTATATGTGGACGACATGTTGGTGAAATCATGGAAAGCCAAAGATCACGTAAGCCACCTAGGCGAAATGTTCCAGGTACTTCGACAGTATGGAATGAAGTTGAATCCACTAAAATGCTCCTTTGGAGTATCATCGAGAAAATTCTTAGGGTTCATCGTCCATGCCCGAGGGATTGAAGCAAACCCTAAACAAGTCCGAGCGCTAAGGGATATCAAGATACCTTCCACCCGAAGGGAAATGCAAAGCCTAACTGGAAAAGTGGCCGCCCTAAGCCGATTCATCTCCAAGGCAATGGACAAGTGCGTCCCCTTTTTCGAAGCTCTAAAGAAAGATAAAGGAAAGTTCGAATGGACGGACGAATGCTTAACCGCTTTCCTTAACCTAATCGAACACCTCCAAAAACCACCGGTACTCTCGACTCCAAGCGAAGGCGAAGAATTATACCTATACCTTGCTGTGTCATCTCACGCTCTAAGCGCTGCCTTGATAAGGGAAGACAACCGCACGCAACGACCAGTTTACTTCATCAGCAAAAGGTTTACTGGGACAGAAGTCAGATATCCTAAACTTGAGAAGTTAGCATACTGTTTACTAATCACATCACGGAAATTGTGTCACTACTTCCAGTCCCATTCCATCAAAGTTCTGACCGATCAACCGCTGAGGCAGGTACTCCATCGTCCCGACACTTCTGGGCGATTACTTAAATGGTGCATTGAACTGAGTCAGTATGATATCACCTATCACCCTCGCACCGCCATCAAGGGACAGGCCATGGCTGATTTCATTGCAGAATTCACTACCAACGAAGATCAGGAGCAATTGGAAATAACAGAAGATATCAAGTGGAATCTCTTTGTGGATGGTGCACCAAACGAGCAAGGCTCGGGGGCAGGTGTGGTAATAACCACTCCCAGGGGAAACAAACTGCACTATGCTATAAGATTGGAGTTCGCCGCCACCAATAACGACGCAGAATATGAAGCAGTGATAGCCGGACTAGAAATTGCCATAGAAATCGGAGCCAATTCTTTGTGTCTTCATAGCGATTCTCAAATTGTTGTTAATCAAATACTAGGAGAATTCCAAGCTCGAGAGGAACGACTCATAGCATATCTAAAGAAGACCAAGTTGCTCCTCAGCCGATTGGACCACTACTTAGTCAAACACATCCCTCGGGAAGAGAACCAAGAGGCCGACGAATTGGCAAAGCAAGCAAGTATGAGAGACATCACCATCTTCGGGGCAGTAACCATCTCAAAGCAACTGGCCCCAAGTTTTGAGCAAGTGAATCTGATAGCTACAACCGAAGAAGCAACTTAGATGACTCCCATCCGAGACTACCTACAAAATGGCACACTACCCAACGGGCGTAACGAAGTCAAGAAAATCTTGAGGAAAGCATCCCGCTACACAATACAAGAAGAAATCCTCTATCGGCGCGGATTCTCTAACCCGTTATTAAGGTGTGTCGCTGGGAGAGAAGCCAAGGAAATCTTATCCAACATCCATCAGGGGAGCTGCGGAGATCACACCGGAGGGCAAACATTAGCAAAAAAGATACTCCGATACGGATATTTCTGGCCCACCTTAAGCAGGGACGCCTTAGAATTCATCAAGAAGTGTGACAGATGCCAAAAATTTGCTAAGATCCCGCGGCTACCAACAACTGAGATTACTCAAATGACCAGCCCTTGGTCCTTCGCAATATGGGGAATTGACTTAATCGGCGAGCTGCCGATGGGCCGAGGCGGGGCCAAATATGCTATAGTGGAAGTTGATTATTTCACCAAATGGGTGGAAGCGGAACCTCTGAATAAAGTATCTTCAGCAAAAGTTATTAACTTCTTAATCAAAAATGTTCTATGCAGGTACGGAGTCCCACTCAAAATCATATCAGACAATGGACTTCAGTTTGACAGCGAGGAATTTGCCAACTGGTGCCAAGAACACGGAATTCATAAAAGCTTCTCATCCGTAGCATATCCCCAGGCAAACGGACAAGTCGAAGCAGTCAACAAAATTCTGAAAACTCTGATAAAAAAGAAGCTCAAAAAGTCAAAGGGCGCTTGGGTGGATGAACTCCCTACGGCACTGTGGGCCTACCGCACATCTTTCAGAACATCAACGGGGCACACTCCTTTCTCTTTGGCATACAAATCGGAGGCTATGCTCCCAGTTGAAACCATCGTGCCTTTCCACCATAGGATCCACTATAACCCAGAAGAGAATGAAGAACTCCTCCACATGTCTTTGGATCTAGTTGAGGAGAGAAGGAATGATGCAGTCCTTAAAGCAGCAGCCCACAAGCAGAAAGTGGCAGCACAATACAACTCCAAAGTCAAGCATCGTACCTTACAAGAAGGGGATCTTGTCCTCAAGCGAATCTTCCCTCGCCCCGGAGCACTAGACCCAATCTGGGATAGACCATATGTAATCCATAAAGATCTCCACAACGGAGCCTATATTTTGTCAACAATGGACGGAGAGGTGTTCTAGAGGGCATGGAACATCCAACACCTCCGTCGATACTTTTCTTAACTTGTATTGCCCATATGAAGTGAATTAACAAAGAGAACCAGTGGACGTAGGCCTTTTCATGTCGAACCACTTTAAAAAACTTTGTCTCTTTTTTAACTTGTTCCTTTATACCTTGGCTACTTGTTAACTTTATCCTTTTCTGTTGAACAAAATCCTATGCGTATAGCATTTTTTCCACTCAAAGCACTCCACGGCGCAACTTCGCCTGGGCAAAACCTAACAGGTACTATGCGAATCTATGCCCTCGCCAATGAGACACTTTTGCTCCAGCATCCCTCTGCTGTGGGTTAACTCATTGCTCGCGACGGCCCTTAAAGCCAACTGTAATGAGCCGATTATAAGCCACCGAGAAGGCCGACTATAGCCGAGGCAGCTCATTACGGCGTTAGGCTCGCCGGCAACTGTGAACCGACTATAAGCCCCAACATAAGGTGTGGCCAGCCAGGGGCAGTTCACAGTTGACGATCGGCACCCACGCTAGCTGGCCACAGTAAATCGAATAATACCCACGATTACGGGCCATAATGGCCCTAGTAATTACTGTGCGCGATCTCGGCTCCGATGTGTCTTAGGTGCGGTTGTGGTAAAAAAGAATTAACTCCCCGTGGAGGCGTAAGATGGGTGACAAATGTCTCCAAGACCCACAGCTAGGGAAAGTGACTACAAAACCCGTTTGCCACGAACTTAAGCACATCGAAGGCCTTCCGTGATTGGAAGTTTTACCATTTCACATATTTCAATTTTACTTAAAAAGCTTTCCTCCTATCCTCTATAACAATCCCTAAAGTACAGGATACAGAGTAGGAGATACTCGCCAATGGGTGTAGGGACTCACAATTGGATGGCAGGGCATTCTACTGCATTCCATGCTCGGTCATACAAGATATTCAAAACTGCCACCTACGATTAAAACATGAAAGGCGGTATTTTCTTCTTTTTTGTACAAATACATGATTATAATTTGTTCTCACCACACGCTAATATTACAAGTCATGAAATTATGTCTTAAACCAGAACCCGACGTCAAACACAATTTAATTACAAGAATATACATAGCTATATTTCTCATACGACATGCCAAAATAACAGCAAACATTCAAAAGACGACAAAATCAGCTTAAGTTAAAGAATTACACGTCAAAAATAAGACTATTTATTACAAGTGGCAAAATATTACAACCTAAAGGCTGCTTTACTATTTTTCGACTAACATATACAACCCTGTCAAATCCACAAAAAGAGTTTTTCTAGGTATAATAAAGGGGCCGGCTGCAGTGGAGCTTTATCCTTGTCCTGTTGACCCCCTGTCCAGTCAGAGAAAGGATTCATTAGCAATAAGCAACCAAGTTGATGGAGAAACTAAAAAGGGAGACTTACCAGCGCCTGCTTCCTGACTATCCTGATCGTCATCCTCTACCTGCACGCCTACCTCCTCAGCGGCAAGCAACCGCATACCTTCCTTCACCGCCACCTTCTCCTCCTTAGCAAACTGAGCAGTGACCGCATCCATGCTGAAGACCATGCCACCCTCTTTATCCGCATCGGCCTTAGCCTCCTCCAAAGGCCGAAGATAGATCTTAGCCATGACCTTAGGATAATCATCCATCCAGGATAGGTTGCCCTGCTTCCAAGTTCGGAAGTACATGTCCTGAAGCATTTCATCCATCATCCCCTCATTCTCCTCAAACTCCCTCATCCGGGCGTCGGAAGACGACAACCTTCCAACAGCAGCTTCTCTCTCCAAACGGTATCTCGAGCAGTCAGCCTGAAGGGATTTCCGCATCGCCTCCATCTCCTCCTTCAGCCTAACCTGAGCAAGCTCTGCGGCTTCAAGCTTCCCCGACAGCTCCTCTACCCGCTCAAGATCCGCCCTCCAAACCACATCCACTGTCGAGATTGCCATATTTATCTGCTCCTTGCAGGCAGCTTCCATCTTCCGTAGTTCCGCCTTACTAGCCTCCTCCATAGCCTTCCTCAACCGCCCGGAGGCAGCCTCATGCTGAGAAATCTGAATGGCCTGATCAGCGAGCTGTTTGGCCTGGTCCGAAACCATCAATCTTAGTCGGATGTTGGAACTCCCAATCTCCTCTCCAGCCTTAACCAGCCGGGCATGATGCCCCATCAGCTTCCTAGTCTCCTCCGCCACCCGGTCAATATTAGCCTTGGCCTCGTCTCCCATGGTAACTATCCGAGTGGTAAGTAGATCAAGATCTAAGGACTTAGCTTCATCAAGCACCCGTACCATGGGATTGCGGGGAAGAAGGTGCTCACCAGTAACCTCGTCAAAGGTAATGTCGTGGGAACTTGGATCCAGATCAGGATGACCCGCAAATGGATTACGAGCCAAGTCAGGATGGTCGATATGAGTAACGGAAGGGTTTCCGGACGGGTGCGGAGAGGGTGCAAACTCGCTGTCCTCCTCCGTGATATCATGAAGAGGCTGAGCCGGGAGCTGAGGACCGGGCGAAGGTTCGGATAAAGGATGACTCCTCTTTCTCTGCTGAATACCCTCTTCGATAACCCCGAGAAGAGGACGGTAGCCGACTACATCCCCGGAGCGGTGGGTCGAAGGCTTCGGCTTGACAGAAGTTTTGGAAAGCTTATATTGCTCAAGCCTGTGCCGAAGGTCTAAGGCCTTGGATGTCTTGCCTGCTCTTGATATGAAGAACAAGTGTCACAAGCTTACATCACTATATGATTCGAGAAACGCGGTAAATTACAAGTTAAAAGAAGAAAGAAAGCACGTCTGTTATACAAACCCTGGGGAGAAGTAGGATACTGCAATGAGTCCTGGATTTCATTCCAGGACGGGAGCGGATCATAAAATATTCCTAAGTCCCTATCATTAATGAAGCATGCAGGAGTCAAGAGTTCACCTTGAGTCGTCGGAGCCACTTTGGCTAGAATGGTCTGAGAAGACTCGCTTGCACCGGTCCCGGCCTTGTCCACTTTCCCGGTTTTCTCTACCAAAGCCGGATCTTCGTCCAACCCCTCGAAAGCCTGGTGGAACGCATCATCCGTCCACTCCTGAATCTCGCCCGCTTGCCCAGGAAGCAAGGCCCCGATGCCATCGCCACCTTTATCACCTTCCCGACCATCTCCACCCTCACCTCTTTCCTCCTCTATGTCTTCCTCCTCCTGGGTAAGTGGACAATTGCTGGGGGAGGGATCGTCCGACTTCTTGAGTTTCTTACCTCCGACGGTTGGAGGTTTTGTGAAAGGTTTCCTCTTGCTACTCTCTACCGTAACACCTCCCTTAGTCTGAGCAGCCGCCCTCTCCTCCGCCGTTTCCCTCAGCTTGACTACTGACTGCTGTGGAAGGATTAAGTTATACTCCAGAAGGGTCGCATTTCTGATCAGGAAGGCAGATGATCTATATTTCCCGAGAATAGCTTCTATCTCAGCCGCCGTCTGAACCAGGCGGTCAGTCTCCACAATCGCAAAGCCACCTGTCGCTAGCAAAAATGAGAGAGTATGAGAAGAAGCATCGCAATCGGAATGGAAATAATAAGTAAAAGCATCAACTTACATCCAGAAGTGAAGCGCCGAATTGAAACGAAGTCGTCCCTGACAAAGAACCACTCCTTCTTGAACATGCTGAATTTAGAATACAGATCCAAGACCGGCTTGAAGGTCACGGCTGACTCCAAGCTAATGTATGGGGATCCCTTCTTATAGCCCCTCAGATTATATAGATACCGGATCTCCCGGTTGGAAGGAGCACGACCATACTTCCTCTGGAAAATGACGAAGAGGCTCACCAATATAGCATAGGAGTTGGGTTGAAGCTGGAATGGGGCCACCTTTAGATATGTGAGGAAGCTGGCTATCCAAGCGTTAAGAGGAGGAATAGCACCACACATGCAGTGGTATCTGCTATAGGCGAAGTACCCTTCAGGAGGATCGTACGGCATAACTTCTCTCCCTGGCAATAGCAAGTGCGCCCTATCGATTCCAAAAGATCGGGAAATGACATCAAGCTGCTCCTCCTTGAGGGAGCTGGGAAAGCAATCAGGCGGGGAGTTCAGAAGCTCCTGAGGGCCGTACCCGTCCACCAAAGATCTCGGGGTAGATCCGTGACGTTCCGGTCCTAGCTGAGCAGGGGGCACTGTGGAAGATTCTCCTTCGCCCTGAGACCTCTTTTTATCTGACCGAGTTTCCGCTTTACGAGACATTATCTGCAAACACAAAGAAGAACGTCGTTAGACTAAAGGAAGTAAAAAAAAAACAAGTATGTGTGTAATATGAAATTTCACTTGTAAAATCAAAATGCTCAGACTCCCATTGTCATTCGGTAAAGTAAATGTAAAAATCCCATTCGACATTCTCATCTGGAAAGCCCATTCGGCAATCTCAACTAAAGCTCATTCGGCAATTGTACTCCACCATTCATTCGGTGCTTGGAAACCCGAAGCTCATTCGGTAGTGCAATATACAAGTTCAGCCGGCAGTAAAAGGGTCTCACCTGGTTCGGCTAACGCAGCTGATTCGGCAAAGGGTAGAAGCTTTGGTTCGGCAATCAGTCGGTTTGGCAATCTCAAACAGTAAGGAGACAACGGTGGCATAACTCTGATATTTATAAGCAAGGAAGAGGCCACCGGACCAATCCATGAGGCACGCAGGACCGAACAAGGACAACCAGGCTTAAACAAAGCAAGCTATATACCAGCATATACCTCACTTTGGGGGGCAAATGTTGGGAGCGTTTTCGCCCCTACCGAGCCAAGAGAAGGGAAGGCACAACCGGACCAACACACTCATTCCCCACCGAACATAACAATTACCGAACCAACCTACCTTCATACCCTGCCGAACCATCACCAACCCCACACCGGTCCAAGTACCACCGGATCGAACCTAACACACCTCACCGAACCAACCTCCCTCCAAAGCCCTGCCGGTCCAACGCGCCTCACCGAACCAACCTACCTCCAAACCAATGCCGGACCAACTAGATGCCGAACCAACTCTATGCCAACCCCATGCCGGACCAATCATCGCCGGACCAAATACTACCGAACCAAGACGTGCCAGGCCAGATTACGTCAGCCCAGGCCTGCCAGCTGCTATATGCCTCCAAGACCCCTACCCCCAGCCTCACTCTATAAATAGAGGGGCAGGGGTACAACAATGGGGGACAAGTTTGAGAGCTCAAGCACGGAGAGAACTTTCAAACAACTTTCTTTTACTTGTATCAAAGCTTTGTACTTGTAATCATAACAAGAGAAGAGAAATAACATATAAAGTGGACGTAGGCACATTCTGGCTGAACCACTATAAATCTGCGTGTCTTTTTACAGTTTAGCCCCTGCTTTTCATATATTTGCATAAATCACTCGAATCACTAAAGAACAACATAAGATCTACTAAATCATACAACTTTGAGGTGTTTGTCCATTTTTTGTGCAAACAGATAGAATGAAGTAGAATTAAGACAATATGATAAGAAGATTGGAATCACACCTGATAACTATTGTTATAGGTAAGTTTAACAAGATGGAGGTGATCAAATGAAGAATATAAGCACGAAAAGATCCTCTAGAGTCTGAATCTCCCTTTTCACTTGACCGACGGTCTATAAATGGAAAAATAGTGTTCAGATCCAGATGAGTAACAAAGATTATCAAAGATTACAGAAAGATTTCTAAACAGACTGGTATAAGCAATAGCGTTTCCATTCTGTAACAAGATAAGAGAAATAAGGACAACCAAAAGATATTTTGAAAAACAAAATAAGATAATAGATTTGTAACCATAATGTTTTGAAATCATAACAATTTAGAGATGTTTATCATTTGGAAATCATACTACTAAAATCATAACACTTTGGAAATGTTATTCTTTAAAAAAACATAATACTTAGAAAATCATAACACCTTTTAAAATAATATTTATTTAAACCATTTTAATTCAAGGTCAAATAATATTCATTTTAAAGTTGTAACATTTCTAAGTTCATTCAATTATAAAAACTTCCAAAACATTGTATTTTCAAAATAGCAGCACTTATAAAATGCTAAGTAGATATATTAATATTTCAAATCAGTTTTATTCTAGAATATTCATTTGGATATCATTTAACTTATGACTTATTAAAACAAACTTTTATGAATGGAATATCCAAATTAAACTATACTTCCTTTATTAAGTCAAAAGCTCACTATTTTACTTAGCTCTAAATTTAACACATACCTTAACACTTTATTTAAAATACCCATTTCATAAATAGATATTCCTTTAATAAGTTACACTTAAATTTTCCATTTGAAAACCAAATTCTCAATTATCAAGTTTTAGTGATGTTAAAATACATTTTAACTATTTAAATCATAATTATTCATTTTTCAAGACATATCAATTTCATAAATAAAATTTATCATAGCAAATATAACAATCAAATTTCTTTACACATTTATTCATTTAGACATCAATTACTATGAATTCAAGTTAAATAAACTTTATTACAAAATGTCCAATTCAAATGTATTTTATTTTATCTATTCAAATATACATTATTTATTATGCAACATATTCATTTCAGGAAATAACCTTTATTAAAATTCCTAGGTTAGACTTAAGGTTCAATATTAAATCAAATTTGATTATTAAGTTATTTAAATAAAATCTCTTTAAATTCCTTTTTCACTATTTACATCTGTTAATCTTTTATAACTAAAATTTAAGTGTATAACATTTATTATAACCACTCAAATTTTATTTAAAAAATCCTTTCTATATTGTATATTATCCAATTACATATTCAACTTCTGAAAAATTAAGGTAACTTATATTGGAATGAAATTGTGTATTATACAAATAAAACTTTCCAATTCAATTATCTCAATTTTGAATCATTTATCCAAATTTTTTATTTTTTTTCTTCTTATAATTGAAATTATTCTTCAAGGTAAAATTTAAGAATTTGAATCTTCGAACATCTTCAAACTATTTGGAGATAAGTAATTATATATACATAATATGTTAAATCAAATTTAAATCATATATCTATATATATTATAAATCAAGTCATATTTTAGAAATTCAAATTAATTAAATTCCCCAAAATAAAGCTGTAGCAAGACTACAGAATGGTTTCTTCACTTCGAAACTCGAAAATGAACGTCGATGATGCTGCAGTCATCACCGAAATTATTTTCCAGCGACAAAGAGAAGAGCACTGATTTTTAAACTTTAAACTTCTTTGGAAACAAATTTCTATTCAAAAATACTTTAAATAATATATCCTTTTAAAGCTTTAAACACAAGGTTTGAAACCATCGAAAATTAAATTCTCAAATTCTTGATTTAAATTCATTTCAGTTCCCAAATCAATTTATAAACAACTATTTATAAATTCATTCATAGAACAATAAATGATAAATCAAGTATTATCATTTTAAATAATCAATTAAAATCAATTTATTAAGTTCCATAAATTTACCTATATATCAAAATTTATTTCATTAACCAAATTTAATTTTTTTTATAATATTGTGTCAGTTTGTTCTGTCAAAGTGTTTTAGAAATCCTATCGATAGCGTTGATCAGACGAATCGATCGGAAACCCAAATCAACATCAACAACTCAAACAACACAATATAAAACAAAATATTAATTACAAATTTACAAATACAATTCAAAATGTTTTGAAGGTAGGTTGGAAACAAAAGACAAGATGGTTAAATAACAAAGTAGGGAGATGAGTAAGCTTAGATAACCACGGCCAACCTTAACCGGGTTAACCGTGAGTTAAAGAATAAGACCGATGTGGATTTTCCTGGGACAAATCTAAGTTCGATCTCAAGAGATAGAGTTTGGAAAAATAAAAGATATTAGCATCTAAACCAAGGATAAATATAAATCTCTGGTGAATCGATGCAGATTGTAAAGGATTTTCACCCTTTTACAAGAAAATTTGAATATTGGCGAGACCGCCAATTCACTATAAAGATCATTCGAAGTGGAGTTATGTGATACTCCAAAATCAAAAGAAGATGAATAGCGAGGGACAAGAATGAATTTTGGAACCGTAGTGAACGTTCCAAAAATTCAAAGGAAATTCGAATCAAGAGGAAAAGATTCAAACTCGAACGAAAGTGATTTTGTAAATAAATCTACTCCATATGCTGAGTTTTGCCTCAAAGCCAAAGCTCTGATACCAACTGTAACGACCGATATTTTCAACCATTCGCATCCATTATAAGTGTATAGGTAGACACTCATGCCGGAATTGAATTGCTCAAAATACCGCGTTGTAAATAAAATTTGGCAAATCTCAGAATATACAATAAATAAATTTAATCACAGAACACAGACACAGAGTAAAATAATGCAGCGGAAGTAAAAGAGATAGTAGTTCATGAAGCTACTATATAAATATATCAGAGTACATAAGATACAATAGAAGAAATAGAGTACAACAGAAGTATCAATAAGATAACCAAGTACAAGCTGAATAGAGCAACATAACTGAAGTAGATAGAACAAGACTAGCAGATAATCTCCAGCGATTCAAATCTCCAGAAGGTGGAAATCCAAATCTGTGAATAACTCAGGCTGACCCGAGCGTAAACCAAAACACAAAACACCCGAGTCAGGACAATATATACTTATATAATATAAACCAACTCAAGTGAACTGTAATAAGGTACAAGTAACTTAAAGAATGCTTGGGATCGCCCATTCTTTAAGGATCCGTTAAACTATCTACTATGTAGTAATATTCGCTATTATAATAATGTCTAATCAGTAAAGTATAATCATATAGAAAATAGCGTTAAGGGGATGGAGAACCTTAACGCGGTCGGATCTTAAAATCATAATCGTAGTAAAGCTCGATATGGTAGGTGACACGGCACAACTAGGCAATGCCAGGGTAGATATACCAATTACGCATCCGGACTGGTGGTGACGCATAGCAGCCACTACCGCCCACCTAGAACAACACTCCCAAATCAAGGGTGGCCACCAAATCAATCACAAGTAATAGAATGGTATCGAAGAAGTCTGTCTGATCAGAGGTGCCACCTCATTGGTCCGTCAATCGCTCCTGTTTTAGCCACCTTATGCCAACTCATGGGAGTTGGGTCCACGTATATACCTTAGGATCGTCGCCACCATCCTACTTCATTCTAACTGTAACGACCCGATATTTTCAACCATTCGCATCCATTATAAGTGTATAGGTAGACACTCATGCTGGAATTGAATTGCTCAAAATACCGCATTGTAAATAAAATTTGGCAAATCTCAGAATATACAATAAATAAATTTAATCACAGAACACAGACACAGAGTAAAATAATGCAGCGGAAGTAAAAGAGATAGTAGTTCATGAAGCTACTATATAAATATATCAGAGTACATAAGATACAATAGAAGAAATAGAGTACAACAGAAGTATCAATAAGATAACCAAGTACAAGCTGAATAGAGCAACATAACTGAAGTAGATAGAACAAGACTAGCAGATAATCTCCAGCGATTCAAATCTCCAGAAGGTGGAAATCCAAATCTGTGAATAACTCAGGCTGACCCGAGCGTAAACCAAAACACAAAACACCCGAGTCAGGACAATATATACTTATATAATATAAACCAACTCAAGTGAACTGTAATAAGGTACAAGTAACTTAAAGAATGCTTGGGATCGCCCATTCTTTAAGGATCCGTTAAACTATCTACTATGTAGTAATATTCGCTATTATAATAATGTCTAATCAGTAAAGTATAATCATATAGAAAATAGCGTTAAGGGGATGGAGAACCTTAACGCGGTCGGATCTTAAAATCATAATCGTAGTAAAGCTCGATATGGTAGGTGACACGGCACAACTAGGCAATGCCAGGGTAGATATACCAATTACGCATCCGGACTGGTGGTGACGCATAGCAGCCACTACCGCCCACCTCGAACAACACTCCCAAATCAAGGGTGGCCACCAAATCAATCACAAGTAATAGAATGGTATCGAAGAAGTGTGTCCGATCAGAGGTGCTACCTCATTGGTCCATCAATCGCTCCTGTTTTAGCCACCTTATGCCAACTCACGGGAGTTGGGTCCACGTATATACCTTAGGATCATCGCCACCATCCTACTTCATTCTGGAATCTCCACCGCGTACACGGTTGTCAAAGTGGTTTTCGGTATCGACAGAGAGTATGTCCATATCCGATCCTGGTCTCTTTGCCAACCAATCGTTATTATAACCCATGGTTATAACTTTTAAAAACAATACTTTACTTCAAAATAAAATATCATTTCAAACCATATCTTTATCAAAATAAAGATTTATCATTTCCAAATCATTTCAATATTCCAAAATATCGTATCCTTTCAAACTTCCTTTCAAATCATTTCAATATATCAAATATCATATCTTCCAAAACTTCAATTTCAAATCATCTCAATATCAAAATATCATATCTTTGATAGTTATACTTCGAAACCAAAAATCATTTTTATTTCAAAACTATACCCATTCCAAAACAATATCATTTCCATTTCAAACATATATTCACCTTTCAAATAGTCTATACTTTCAAAGTTATAATTCTTTTGAAACTAAAACATTTGAAATCATTATACTTTGAAAATCATAACATTTCGAAAACATATATTTGAAATCATCTTTTAATTCTACAAATTTACAAATTTATTAAATTAAACGCAAATTCCAAATTTTAAATTTTTATTTCAAACCATCATTTTCAACTCAAATTCAGTTTACTAACAAACCATTTCAAATCTTATAAATTTCAAATATAGGTTTAATTCACAAAATACAATATTCAATCTTTAGTATATTTCAAAGCTTAAATATCCCATATTTCATAAATTCAAAATCATTTGTATACATTTCAAAATATCAAAATATTATTCAAAACATCATTCATTTATATTTCATTTAAATGCCATTTAAATCCATTCTTTTTTATTTAATTTAAATACCATTTTAAAACTCACATAAAAATCAAATTCTTCCATTTAAAACCATTTAAATGTCTCTTCATTATCTTTAGCATTTTTAACATTTTATTTCAAAAATTATATCATTTTCAAAGATTATTTTTCATTAAAATTTATTAAAACAACAAAATATAGTTTCCGTAGCACTTACAAAATGCTACGTAAAATTATAGTTTAAAATAGTTCATTTAACAAAACGACAGCACTTAAATGCTGTAATATATTTCCATTAAAATTAAAATAAACTTAAATGTTAAGTTTAACCACTACAACACTTACAAAATGCTATAATAGCCTTTATTCCAAATTAACTCTTTAGTTCATTTAAACAACTACAACAATTACAAAATGCTGTAATATCTTTTACATACATTTCAAAAATGCTGTCAAATCAAATTTAGAGCTCAATTACCATTTCACAAATTTAACTAAATTTCCAATTTTATTTAATTAACTTAAACCTTTAATTAAAACCAAATTTCACATTTCCTAGTCAAGTTATATTTTAAAAGATCACTTTTAAACATTCATTTATTTAACCACTTAAATTCATAGAAAAATCAATAATACTTTAATAAATCACTTAAATTCAAATTTAATCAAATTATCATATTTACCATTTCCAAATAAAATTTAATATCCATTTTATTTATATAACTTAAAATATCATTTTTAACCAAATTCCAAATTTCCAACTTAAGTTATATTTGAAAAATCCAGTTAAACCATTCATAAACTACATTTTTAACACATAGAAAAATCATAATTTCTTTATTTTAAAACATTTCAAAAATCTATTTAAATCAAATTTCATAAATTTATAATTTTTAAAATACTTAAAAATATCCAAAACACTTTATAAAATAACCACGGGCCTGTATATAATTTTCTAACTTAGGTCAAGTGATACGGATATGTATCATTTCAATCCGCAGTTAAAAAAGAAAAATCTGGGTTCTATCATTTCAAACCCGCAATCCCAAGTTAAAATAATTTAAATAAAAATTGTTTAGGCCTATCATTTCAGCCCATAACGATTTTTCCCTATTCTAAAGTCCGTTCGGGTATGTATCATTTCAACCCATAGTGATTCTAATCTACAGGGAACTTGCAATGGTGATAACAGATATAAATAATAGAATAACATTAAATAACAGTAACATATGATATAAAAGGTGTAATAACAGGTGTGAACATCATATGATAATAATATAAGCATATATAACATGATAATATATTTCTACAGATTCACAGGGTGTCAATTTACTAGTTATATAGGTACATATTGTCTGGTGAGAATAACTCACCGTTTTATGTTGGAGACACAACGACGAATGCACGAATGAGATCCAAACAAGCACGATAACACGATTCAAATAAGAGTGTAGGAGCCAAAGTATCAAATCCCTTGAATACAAGTCAAACAAAACAATATAACAACGATGAGTTTCAAATCAGCTACGATCAAAACTACACTAGAATAGACTGCACAGAATCAAATAGAAATGCTTGCACTTGCTTTCTACCTCATATGCTTCAGCAATGGGCTGTAAAAGCACTGTAATGGAAGGGTTTTGGATCAGGTTTGGATCAGGTTTTGGGTTCAACAAGTCGTCCATACATAGGAAAGGATGATGCAAAGGTATGTGTGCATGGAACTACAACTATAGGGCAAACAAACATGATTTCATGCAACCAAAGGCCACGGCCAAGGCAACCATAGGCATGGCCAGATCTGTAGGGGGTTAGGTACAGGTGTGGTAGTGGGTTTCAGGTCGTCTATTGGTGGTGGAGGTGGAGTTGGTGGCGGCCAAAGCAAGATATGGAGGAGATAATGGAGTTTATGGCCAGACTAGGCATGTTTGTGGAGTTTTTTTGCAAATTTTTGGGGTATTTCCATCTTTGGGATGCCATGGCCTGAAATGGACAGAGGAGAGGCTGATGTTGCAGCTGTAGATGGAGGAGGTGATGGTCGGTGAAGATGGAGGAGAGTGGGCCAAGCAAAGCTTTTCAAAGAGGGAAGCAAAATCATTGAAATTGTTAAGAAGAGAAGAGATAAAGGAAGCCATTGTTTTTATATTTTATTTTTCTCATGCCGTGCCGTGAGTTTTTAGGAGAAGATGAGAAACATATTTCACGTGAAATTGAATATTTATAAATAAAGATAAAAACATAAAAATAAAATGCATACATAAAAATGAATAAATAAATTTTAATTAAATATAATTTAAATGAAGAAAATAATAGAAAAATGGAAACTAACCTTTAAAAATAGAAAATAAATTCAATGAGCTTTGGAAAAATTCAAACATCACTTTAAAAATATTTAAAAGGTAAAAATATATGTAACATAACATATAATACAATTTAGAATAATATATGACAATTAAAAAGATTATTTATATAATTTAAAATAAACAATATTGTTAAATAAAACAATTTACATCCAATTTTGTAAAAAGCATAACTTTCACAATATTATTCGGATTTCAACGAAACGAAAAGCAGTGTTCTTGAAATTTTATTTACTTTCATAATAAAAGATAAAATTCAAATTTCCAAACTTTTAAAATTTAAATTTAAAAGTCAAAGTTTGACTATTGACCAAAATTCACATTTTCAGGAAATATTAAATTTAGCCATATTTGGAATTCTAATCCACATCAAAATCAAAGTTTATATTTAAAATAACAAAATTTATTCCTTTTCATAAATAAAGCTTTTGAATTTGAAAAAAAATCAATTTAAAAATATTTGTAAAATACAGGGTTGTTACACTCTCCCCCACTCAAAACTTTTCGTCCCCGAAAAGGAACGAGGTACGGGAAAGCACAGAAAAAGATAGTGTTGGGAGCGTTTTCGCCCCTACCGAGCAAAGAGAAGGGAAGGCACAACCGGACCAACACACTCATTTCCCACCGAACAGAACAATTACCGAACCAACCTACCTTCATACCCTGCCGAACCATCACCAACCCCACACCGGTCCAAGTACCACCGGATCGAACCTAACACACCTCACCGAACCAACCTCCCTCCAAAGCCCTGCCGGTCCAACGCGCCTCACCGAACCAACCTACCTCCAAACCAATGCCGGACCAACTAGATACCGGACCAACTAGATGCCGGACCAACTCTATGCCAACCCCATGCCGGACCAATCATCGCCGGACCAAATACTACCGAACCAAGACGTGCCAGGCCAGATTACGTCAGCCCAGGCCTACCAGCTGCTATATGCCTCCAAGACCCCTACCCCCAGCCTCACTCTATAAATAGAGGGGCAGGGGTACAACAATGGGGGACAAGTTTGAGAGCTCAAGCACGGAGAGAACTTTCAAACAACTTTCTTTTACTTGTATCAAAGCTTTGTACTTGTAATCATAACAAGAGAAGAGAAATAACATATAAAGTGGACGTAGGCACATTCTGGTTGAACCACTATAAATCTGCGTGTCTTTTTACAGTTTAGCCCCTGCTTTTCATATATTTGCATAAATCACTCAAATCACTAAAGAACAACATAAGATCTACTAAATCATACAACTTTGAGGTGTTTGTCCATTTTTTGTGCAAACATTTTTGGTGCTTTCACTGAGAGCTAGAAGCTCGAAGCTTCAGCTTCATCCACTTAACAAAGCTTTCCTAATAGCATCGTCCGCCACTTAGAAAACATGCCTCCAAAACAGAGAAAAGATGTTAACAAAGGAAAAAACATCGCATCCAGCAGTCTTCCAGATCCAGCTGTCACGGATCAAGTAAATCGTCCTCCTCCAGCAGCGGTAACAAATGAAGGACAGGCTAACCCAACCATTCCTGCCACAGAACAGCCTGCAGCAATTACTAGGGCAGATTTGGACAGAGTTGTGGTTGAAGTAACTAACCGCTTCACATCCCAGCAGGAAGCCTTGGTGGACCATCTCATGTCACGCTTAAGGGACGCTGAAGAATCCAACCGCAACACTGAATCATGGGGCGAGTCCCAGTCTGGAGGATCTCAGAGACAACAAAGATCTTCCTTCTTCGAAGGAGCTAACGGCAGAAGTAGCCATGGTAGGAGCCGAGACCGAGCACAGCCCGAAGTTAGGCCTGAGGAAACGTTTGGTACCGAACCCAACGGGGGAGGTACCGGACGGAGGTCAACTATAGCTGAGCCTGTCATACTGCCTAACCACGGAAACGCCAGTGAACGGGGCCGAGCTAGAGTCCAACCCGAAGTTGGACCCGAGGAAGTGCTTAGATCAGAACCCGACAGGGGGAGATCAAGGCAAGGGCCAACTGTAGCTGACCCTAGCATGCTCCCAGAAGATCAAAGGCAGCCACTGGAAAATATGAGGAATGATAGACGATACCATCCCTACAGATCATCTGGACGGAATCAATCCCACAGAACAGAACCAGACTTATTTCTATCTGCTCCAAATTCAGATGAAAGGATGGCACGCTTATTCAGAGAGTGTGTCCAACGGGAACAAAGGGATCGAGGGATAGGCGCTAGGGTGACCAGCCCTTTCGCCCGCAACATCGAAATTGCTATCACCCCCCGAGAATGGAAGATGCCAACAATGGAACCCTACAAAGGAACCTCCGACCCCGTTGTACACTTACAAAGGTACACGCAACATATGCTCATGAGTGGGGCGACAGAGGGAGTACTGTGCAAATGCTTTCCGCTCTTCTTAGCAGATCTTGCTACCTCCTGGTTCTGTCATCTACCCCAGGGATCCATCAGCTTGTGGGAAATGTTGAAAGAAAAATTTATCAGGCAGTTCCGCATTCATGTGGAGCAACCTAAGGACGCTTATTCCTTATCCAGCGTCAAACAGAAACCTGGAGAAAAGCTGCAGCAATACCTAACCAGATTCAACGCCGCAGTGGCCGCAGTCCAAGATGCCGATGAGAAGCTTATCCTAATGGCCCTCTGCAGTGGTGTGCACCCGGACACTAAATTTGCTAGAAGGTTGACTAAAGAAAAACCAGCTACTTTACCCGATTTCTTCCATGAAGCCGGGAAATACATGAGGCTTGAGGATGCTGTCGTGAAGGGGCAGTCAGGACAGCAGAACAAGGCAACTCACAGCAACGCCCCTGCGCCGGCAAGAGACATTCGAAGAAATGATTCCAGAGACAATGCTGGGGGCAAGAAGGGAGAAAAGCGCCTATATCGACCAGGACCGAGATTCGACACTTACACTCCTTTGAACGAGACCATTGAAAATATCTTCCTTGCCACCCAAGGCGAAGTTAGATACAAACGCCCACCATACAAGAAGGAATCAGATAACGCGCAGAAGTCTGGAAAGTTCTGCCGCTTCCACGAATCGCACGGGCACGATACCAATGAATGCCATCATCTCCGGGATCTGATTGAGGAACACATCAGAAGGAAGAAATTGGAACGTTATGTAAAAAGTCAGGACAGGACTCCAGCTCCCGCCAATGAAAACCCGAGGCTGCCCTCACCGGGGTCCGACAGAGGAAACCGCAACGCTAGCAGCTCTAGTCAAGAGAAAATAGTGGTCCATACCATCTTAGGAGGGCCGCACATCGCAGGCAGAAGCTGGAAAGAGATGGAAAGATATGGGAAGTCGCTTAGAGACAATAAAGACTATGTCAATTCGGTTATAGGAGAACGCCACCCGAAGCGGAAAGAAAGTGATGACATCACATTCGGTAAGCGTGACCTAGAAGGAAGGCAGTACCCTCACATGGATCCCATGGTTATCTCTGCCCGACTCGGTCCCGCCGAAGTTTACCGAATCCTAGTAGACACTAGAAGCTCAGTAAACATCCTGTTCAAACACGCATTCGACAAAATGAAGCTATCAATGAAGGATGTATCTCCCTGCGATAAACCACTACACGGTTTCACTGGAGATGCGAAAATGCCCCTCGGGCAACTGGACCTCTTTGTTGAGATTGGAAGCCATCCCCGCTCCGTTGTACGGAAACAGACGTTTGTGCTAATAGAAAACCATTCGGCCTACAATGCCTTCTTAGGAAGACCAGCCTTGTCTGACTTCCAAATTGTCCTAGCCCCATGGTGCCTGAAAATGAAATTTCCAACAGACAATGGAGTAGGGGAAGTGGAAGGAGACCAAGATATTGCACGAGACTGCTATGTAACTGAACTTCGCAACAACCACAGGAAGGATAAAGGGAAAGGTGTAGAGATTGCCCTCTGCACAAAAAGCCTTGAAGCATAGCAACTAAGGAAAGCCCCTCCTCTTCGATACACTAGCGACCCTTTCAATGAATTAGACCCTAGGGACAAAGAGGAGGAGGCCACCGCCGAGCCTGTAGAGGCTATGGAGTTTATATCTGTAGACAAGCACGACTCAAGTAGACTACTGAAAATTGGGTCCCAACTAAAAGCTGAATTGAAGGAACAACTCATCGATTTTCTCCGCCACAACTTGGATGTATTCGCATGGTCACACGCTGACATGACTGGAATCTCCCCCGACATAGCCTGCCACGTATTAAACATTGATCCTACCAAGGCCCCTGTAAAACAAAAAAAGAGAAGTATGGGGGCAGAGCGATCAGCAGCCCTCGATGAAGAAGTAAAGAATCTACTCGCCAATGACTTCATACGAGAAGCTGTTTACCCGGAATGGATCGCCAACCCGGTACTAGTAAAGAAGGCTAATGGGAAGTGGCGGACCTGCATTGAATTCTCCAACCTAAACGACGCCTGCCCAATGGATTGCTTCCCACTTCCCAGAATCGACCAACTTGTAGACAGCACAGCCGGGCACGAGCTCCTATCTTTTATGGACGCATACTCAGGATATAACCAAATTCCTATGCATGCTCCCGACCAAGACCACACCAGTTTCATCATCGACCTGGGTTTGTACTGCTATAAGGTAATGCCTTTCGGACTTAAAAATGCAGGAGCCACCTACCAGCGCCTCGTCAACAAGATGTTTGCGGGGCTAATAGGACAAACTATGGAAGTATATGTGGACGACATGTTGGTGAAATCATGGAAAGCCAAAGATCACGTAAGCCACCTAGGCGAAATGTTCCAGGTACTTCGACAGTATGGAATGAAGTTGAATCCACTAAAATGCTCCTTTGGAGTATCATCGGGAAAATTCTTAGGGTTCATCGTCCATGCCCGAGGGATTGAAGCAAACCCTAAACAAGTCCGAGCGCTAAGGGATATCAAGATACCTTCCACCCGAAGGGAAATGCAAAGCCTAACTGGAAAAGTGGCCGCCCTAAGCCGATTCATCTCCAAGGCAATGGACAAGTGCGTCCTTTTTCGAAGCTCTAAAGAAAGATAAAGGAAAGTTCGAATGGACGGACGAATGCTTAACCGCTTTCCTTAACCTAATCGAACACCTCCAAAAACCACCAGTACTCTCGACTCCAAGCGAAGGCGAAGAATTATACCTATACCTTGCTGTGTCATCTCACGCTCTAAGCGCTGCCTTGATAAGGGAAGACAACCGCACGCAACGACCAGTTTACTTCATCAGCAAAAGGTTTACTGGGACAGAAGTCAGATATCCTAAACTTGAGAAGTTAGCATACTGTTTACTAATCACATCACGGAAATTGTGTCACTACTTCCAGTCCCATTCCATCAAAGTTCTGACCGATCAACCGCTGAGGCAGGTACTCCATCGTCCCGACACTTCTGGGCGATTACTTAAATGGTGCATTGAACTGAGTCAGTATGATATCACCTATCACCCTCGCACCGCCATCAAGGGACAGGCCATGGCTGATTTCATTGCAGAATTCACTACCAACGAAGATCAGGAGCAATTGGAAATAACAGAAGATATCAAGTGGAATCTCTTTGTGGATGGTGCATCAAACGAGCAAGGCTCGGGGGCAGGTGTGGTAATAACCACTCCCAGGGGAAACAAACTGCACTATGCTATAAGATTGGAGTTCGCCGCCACCAATAACGACGCAGAATATGAAGCAGTGATAGCCGGACTAGAAATTGCCATAGAAATCGGAGCCAATTCTTTGTGTCTTCATAGCGATTCTCAAATTGTTGTTAATCAAATACTAGGAGAATTCCAAGCTCGAGAGGAACGACTCATAGCATATCTAAAGAAGACCAAGTTGCTCCTCAGCCGATTGGACCACTACTTAGTCAAACACATCCCTCGGGAAGAGAACCAAGAGGCCGACGAATTGGCAAAGCAAGCAAGTATGAGAGACATCACCATCTTCGGGGCAGTAACCATCTCAAAGCAACTGGCCCCAAGTTTTGAGCAAGTGAATCTGATAGCTACAACCGAAGAAGCAACTTAGATGACTCCCATCCGAGACTACCTACAAAATGGCACACTACCCAACGGGCGTAACGAAGTCAAGAAAATCTTGAGGAAAGCATCCCGCTACACAATACAAGAAGAAATCCTCTATCGGCGCGGATTCTCTAACCCGTTATTAAGGTGTGTCGCTGGGAGAGAAGCCAAGGAAATCTTATCCAACATCCATCAGGGGAGCTGCGGAGATCACACCGGAGGGCAAACATTAGCAAAAAAGATACTCCGATACGGATATTTCTGGCCCACCTTAAGCAGGGACGCCTTAGAATTCATCAAGAAGTGTGACAGATGCCAAAAATTTGCTAAGATCCCGCGGCTACCAACAACTGAGATTACTCAAATGACCAGCCCTTGGTCCTTCGTAATATGGGGAATTGACTTAATCGGCGAGCTGCCGATGGGCCGAGGCGGGGCCAAATATGCTATAGTGGAAGTTGATTATTTCACCAAATGGGTGGAAGCGGAACCTCTGAATAAAGTATCTTCAGCAAAAGTTATTAACTTCTTAATCAAAAATGTTCTATGCAGGTACGGAGTCCCACTCAAAATCATATCAGACAATGGACTTCAGTTTGACAGCGAGGAATTCGCCAACTGGTGCCAAGAACACGGAATTCATAAAAGCTTCTCATCCGTAGCATATCCCCAGGCAAACGGACAAGTCGAAGCAGTCAACAAAATTCTGAAAACTCTGATAAAAAAGAAGCTCAAAAAGTCAAAGGGCGCTTGGGTGGATGAACTCCCTACGGCACTGTGGGCCTACCGCACATCTTTCAGAACATCAACGGGGCACACTCCTTTCTCTTTGGCATACAAATCGGAGGCTATGCTCCCAGTTGAAACCATCGTGCCTTTCCACCATAGGATCCACTATAACCCAGAAGAGAATGAAGAACTCCTCCACATGTCTTTGGATCTAGTTGAGGAGAGAAGGAATGATGCAGTCCTTAAAGCAGCAGCCCACAAGCAGAAAGTGGCAGCACAATACAACTCCAAAGTCAAGCATCGTACCTTACAAGAAGGGGATCTTGTCCTCAAGCGAATCTTCCCTCGCCCCGGAGCACTAGACCCAATCTGGGATAGACCATATGTAATCCATAAAGATCTCCACAACGGAGCCTATATTTTGTCAACAATGGACGGAGAGGTGTTCTAGAGGGCATGGAACATCCAACACCTCCGTCGATACTTTTCTTAACTTGTATTGCCCATATGAAGTGAATTAACAAAGAGAACCAGTGGACGTAGGCCTTTTCATGTCGAACCACTTTAAAAAACTTTGTCTCTTTTTTAACTTGTTCCTTTATACCTTGGCTACTTGTTAACTTTATCCTTTTCTGTTGAACAAAATCCTATGCGTATAGCATTTTTTCCACTCAAAGCACTCCACGGCGCAACTTCGCCTGGGCAAAACCTAACAGGTACTATGCGAATCTATGCCCTCGCCAATGAGACACTTTTGCTCCAGCATCCCTCTGCTGTGGGTTAACTCATTGCTCGCGACGGCCCTTAAAGCCAACTGTAATGAGCCGATTATAAGCCACCGAGAAGGCCGACTATAGCCGAGGCAGCTCATTACGGCGTTAGGCTCGCCGGCAACTGTGAACCGACTATAAGCCCCAACATAAGGTGTGGCCAGCCAGGGGCAGTTCACAGTTGACGATCGGCACCCACGCTAGCTGGCCACAGTAAACCGAATAATACCCACGATTACGGGCCATAATGGCCCTGGTAATTACTGTGCGCGATCTCGGCTCCGATGTGTCTTAGGTGCGGTTGTGGTAAAAAAGAATTAACTCCCCGTGGAGGCGTAAGATGGGTGACAAATGTCTCCAAGACCCACAGCTAGGGAAAGTGACTACAAAACCCGTTTGCCACGAACTTAAGCACATCGAAGGCCTTCCGTGATTGGAAGTTTTACCATTTCACATATTTCAATTTTACTTAAAAAGCTTTCCTCCTATCCTCTATAACAATCCCTAAAGTACAGGATACAGAGTAGGAGATACTCGCCAATGGGTGTAGGGACTCACAATTGGATGGCAGGGCATTCTACTGCATTCCATGCTCGGTCATACAAGATATTCAAAACTGCCACCTACGATTAAAACATGAAAGGCGGTATTTTCTTCTTTTTTGTACAAATACATGATTATAATTTGTTCTCACCACACGCTAATATTACAAGTCATGAAATTATGTCTTAAACCAGAACCCGACGTCAAACACAATTTAATTACAAGAATATACATAGCTATATTTCTCATACGACATGCCAAAATAACAGCAAACATTCAAAAGACGACAAAATCAGCTTAAGTTAAAGAATTACACGTCAAAAATAAGACTATTTATTACAAGTGGCAAAATATTACAACCTAAAGGCTGCTTTACTATTTTTCGACTAACATATACAACCCTGTCAAATCCACAAAAAGAGTTTTTCTAGGTATAATAAAGGGGCCGGCTGCAGTGGAGCTTTATCCTTGTCCTGTTGACCCCCTGTCCAGTCAGAGAAAGGATTCATTAGCAATAAGCAACCAAGTTGATGGAGAAACTAAAAAGGGAGACTTACCAGCGCCTGCTTCCTGACTATCCTGATCGTCATCCTCTACCTGCACGCCTACCTCCTCAGCGGCAAGCAACCGCATACCTTCCTTCACCGCCACCTTCTCCTCCTTAGCAAACTGAGCAGTGACCGCATCCATGCTGAAGACCATGCCACCCTCTTTATCCGCATCGGCCTTAGCCTCCTCCAAAGGCCGAAGATAGATCTTAGCCATGACCTTAGGATAATCATCCATCCAGGATAGGTTGCCCTGCTTCCAAGTTCGGAAGTACATGTCCTGAAGCATTTCATCCATCATCCCCTCATTCTCCTCAAACTCCCTCATCCGGGCGTCGGAAGACGACAACCTTCCAACAGCAGCTTCTCTCTCCAAACGGTATCTCGAGCAGTCAGCCTGAAGGGATTTCCGCATCGCCTCCATCTCCTCCTTCAGCCTAACCTGAGCAAGCTCTGCGGCTTCAAGCTTCCCCGACAGCTCCTCTACCCGCTCAAGATCCGCCCTCCAAACCACATCCACTGTCGAGATTGCCATATTTATCTGCTCCTTGCAGGCAGCTTCCATCTTCCGTAGTTCCGCCTTACTAGCCTCCTCCATAGCCTTCCTCAACCGCCCGGAGGCAGCCTCATGCTGAGAAATCTGAATGGCCTGATCAGCGAGCTGTTTGGCCTGGTCCGAAACCATCAATCTTAGTCGGATGTTGGAACTCCCAATCTCCTCTCCAGCCTTAACCAGCCGGGCATGATGCCCCATCAGCTTCCTAGTCTCCTCCGCCACCCGGTCAATATTAGCCTTGGCCTCGTCTCCCATGGTAACTATCCGAGTGGTAAGTAGATCAAGATCTAAGGACTTAGCTTCATCAAGCACCCGTACCATGGGATTGCCGGGAAGAAGGTGCTCACCAGTAACCTCGTCAAAGGTAATGTCGTGGGAACTTGGATCCAGATCAGGATGACCCGCAAATGGATTACGAGCCAAGTCAGGATGGTCGATATGAGTAACGGAAGGGTTTCCGGACGGGTGCGGAGAGGGTGCAAACTCGCTGTCCTCCTCCGTGATATCATGAAGAGGCTGAGCCGGGAGCTGAGGACCGGGCGAAGGTTCGGATAAAGGATGACTCCTCTTTCTCTGCTGAATACCCTCTTCGATAACCCCGAGAAGAGGACGGTAGCCGACTACATCCCCGGAGCGGTGGGTCGAAGGCTTCGGCTTGACAGAAGTTTTGGAAAGCTTATATTGCTCAAGCCTGTGCCGAAGGTCTAAGGCCTTGGATGTCTTGCCTGCTCTTGATATGAAGAACAAGTGTCACAAGCTTACATCACTATATGATTCGAGAAACGCGGTAAATTACAAGTTAAAAGAAGAAAGAAAGCACGTCTGTTATACAAACCCTGGGGAGAAGTAGGATACTGCAATGAGTCCTGGATTTCATTCCAGGACGGGAGCGGATCATAAAATATTCCTAAGTCCCTATCATTAATGAAGCATGCAGGAGTCAAGAGTTCACCTTGAGTCGTCGGAACCACTTTGGCTAGAATGGTCTGAGAAGACTCGCTTGCACCGGTCCCGGCCTTGTCCACTTTCCCGGTTTTCTCTACCAAAGCCGGATCTTCGTCCAACCCCTCGAAAGCCTGGTGGAACGCATCATCCGTCCACTCCTGAATCTCGCCCGCTTGCCCAGGAAGCAAGGCCCCGATGCCATCGCCACCTTTATCACCTTCCCGACCATCTCCACCCTCACCTCTTTCCTCCTCTATGTCTTCCTCCTCCTGGGTAAGTGGACAATTGCTGGGGGAGGGATCGTCCGACTTCTTGAGTTTCTTACCTCCGACGGTTGGAGGTTTTGTGAAAGGTTTCCTCTTGCTACTCTCTACCGTAACACCTCCCTTAGTCTGAGCAGCCGCCCTCTCCTCCGCCGTTTCCCTCAGCTTGACTACTGACTGCTGTGGAAGGATTAAGTTATACTCCAGAAGGGTCGCATTTCTGATCAGGAAGGCAGATGATCTATATTTCCCGAGAATAGCTTCTATCTCAGCCGCCGTCTGAACCAGGCGGTCAGTCTCCACAATCGCAAAGCCACCTGTCGCTAGCAAAAATGAGAGAGTATGAGAAGAAGCATCGCAATCGGAATGGAAATTATAAGTAAAAGCATCAACTTACATCCAGAAGTGAAGCGCCGAATTGAAACGAAGTCGTCCCTGACAAAGAACCACTCCTTCTTGAACATGCTGAATTTAGAATACAGATCCAAGACCGGCTTGAAGGTCACGGCTGACTCCAAGCTAATGTATGGGGATCCCTTCTTATAGCCCCTCAGATTATATAGATACCGGATCTCCCGGTTGGAAGGAGCACGACCATACTTCCTCTGGAAAATGACGAAGAGGCTCACCAATATAGCATAGGAGTTGGGTTGAAGCTGGAATGGGGCCACCTTTAGATATGTGAGGAAGCTGGCTATCCAAGCGTTAAGAGGAGGAATAGCACCACACATGCAGTGGTATCTGCTATAGGCGAAGTACCCTTCAGGAGGATCGTACGGCATAACTTCTCTCCCTGGCAATAGCAAGTGCGCCCTATCGATTCCAAAAGATCAGGAAATGACATCAAGCTGCTCCTCCTTGAGGGAGCTGGGAAAGCAATCAGGCGGGGAGTTCAGAAGCTCCTGAGGGCCGTACCCGTCCACCAAAGATCTCGGGGTAGATCCGTGACGTTCCGGTCCTAGCTGAGCAGGGGGCACTGTGGAAGATTCTCCTTCGCCCTGAGACCTCTTTTTATCTGACCGAGTTTCCGCTTTACGAGACATTATCTGCAAACACAAAGAAGAACGTCGTTAGACTAAAGGAAGTAAAAAAAAAACAAGTATGTGTGTAATATGAAATTTCACTTGTAAAATCAAAATGCTCAGACTCCCATTGTCATTCGGTAAAGTAAATGTAAAAATCCCATTCGACATTCTCATCTGGAAAGCCCATTCGGCAATCTCAACTAAAGCTCATTCGGCAATTGTACTCCACCATTCATTCGGTGCTTGGAAACCCGAAGCTCATTCGGTAGTGCAATATACAAGTTCAGCCGGCAGTAAAAGGGTCTCACCTGGTTCGGCTAACGCAGCTGATTCGGCAAAGGGTAGAAGCTTTGGTTCGGCAATCAGTCGGTTTGGCAATCTCAAACAGTAAGGAGACAACGGTGGCATAACTCTGATATTTATAAGCAAGGAAGAGGCCACCAGACCAATCCATGAGGCACGCAGGACCGAACAAGGACAACCAGGCTTAAACAAAGCAAGCTATATACCAGCATATACCTCACTTTGGGGGGCAAATGTTGGGAGCGTTTTCGCCCCTACCAAGCCAAGAGAAGGGAAGGCACAACCGGACCAACACACTCATTCCCCACCGAACATAACAATTACCGAACCAACCTACCTTCATACCCTGCCGAACCATCACCAACCCCACACCGGTCCAAGTACCACCGGATCGAACCTAACACACCTCACCGAACCAACCTCCCTCCAAAGCCCTGCCGGTCCAACGCGCCTCACCGAACCAACCTACCTCCAAACCAATGCCGGACCAACTAGATGCCGAACCAACTCTATGCCAACCCCATGCCGGACCAATCATCGCCGGACCAAATACTACCGAACCAAGACGTGCCAGGCCAGATTACGTCAGCCCAGGCCTGCCAGCTGCTATATGCCTCCAAGACCCCTACCCCCAGCCTCACTCTATAAATAGAGGGGCAGGGGTACAACAATGGGGGACAAGTTTGAGAGCTCAAGCACGGAGAGAACTTTCAAACAACTTTCTTTTACTTGTATCAAAGCTTTGTACTTGTAATCATAACAAGAGAAGAGAAATAACATATAAAGTGGACGTAGGCACATTCTGGCTGAACCACTATAAATCTGCGTGTCTTTTTACAGTTTAGCCCCTGCTTTTCATATATTTGCATAAATCACTCGAATCACTAAAGAACAACATAAGATCTACTAAATCATACAACTTTGAGGTGTTTGTCCATTTTTTGTGCAAACAGATAGAATGAAGTAGAATTAAGACAATATGATAAGAAGATTGGAATCACACCTGATAACTATTGTTATAGGTAAGTTTAACAAGATGGAGGTGATCAAATGAAGAATATAAGCACGAAAAGATCCTCTAGAGTCTGAATCTCCCTTTTCACTTGACCGACGGTCTATAAATGGAAAAACAGTGTTCAGATCCAGATGAGTAACAAAGATTATCAAAGATTACAGAAAGATTTCTAAACAGACTGGTATAAGCAATAGCGTTTCCATTCTGTAACAAGATAAGAGAAATAAGGACAACCAAAAGATAGTTTGAAAAACAAAATAAGATAATAGATTTGTAACCATAATGTTTTGAAATCATAACAATTTAGAGATGTTTATCATTTGGAAATCATACTACTAAAATCATAACACTTTGGAAATGTTATTCTTTAAAAAAACATAATACTTAGAAAATCATAACACCTTTTAAAATAATATTTATTTAAACCATTTTAATTCAAGGTCAAATAATATTCATTTTAAAGTTGTAACATTTCTAAGTTCATTCAATTATAAAAACTTCCAAAACATTGTATTTTCAAAATAGCAGCACTTATAAAATGCTAAGTAGATATATTAATATTTCAAATCAGTTTTATTCTAGAATATTCATTTGGATATCATTTAACTTATGACTTATTAAAACAAACTTTTATGAATGGAATATCCAAATTAAACTATACTTCCTTTATTAAGTCAAAAGCTCACTATTTTACTTAGCTCTAAATTTAACACATACCTTAACACTTTATTTAAAATACCCATTTCATAAATAGATATTCCTTTAATAAGTTACACTTAAATTTTCCATTTGAAAACCAAATTCTCAATTATCAAGTTTTAGTGATGTTAAAATACATTTTAACTATTTAAATCATAATTATTCATTTTTCAAGACATATCAATTTCATAAATAAAATTTATCATAGCAAATATAACAATCAAATTTCTTTACACATTTATTCATTTAGACATCAATTACTATGAATTCAAGTTAAATAAACTTTATTACAAAATGTCCAATTCAAATGTATTTTATTTTATCTATTCAAATATACATTATTTATTATACAACATATTCATTTCAGGAAATAACCTTTATTAAAATTCCTAGGTTAGACTTAAGGTTCCATATTAAATCAAATTTGATTATTAAGTTATTTAAATAAAATCTCTTTAAATTCCTTTTTCACTATTTACATCTGTTAATCTTTTATAACTAAAATTTAAGTGTATAACATTTATTATAACCACTCAAATTTTATTTAAAAAATCCTTTCTATATTGTATATTATCCAATTACATATTCAACTTCTGAAAAATTAAGGTAACTTATATTGGAATGAAATTGTGTATTATACAAATAAAACTTTCCAATTCAATTATCTCAATTTAGAATCATTTATCCAAATTTTTTATTTTTTTTCTTCTTATAATTTAAATTATTCTTCAAGGTAAAATTTAAGAATTTGAATCTTCGAACATCTTCAAACTATTTGGAGATAAGTAATTATATATACATAATATGTTAAATCAAATTTAAATCATATATCTATATATATTATAAATCAAGTCATATTTTAGAAATTCAAATTAATTAAATTCCCCAAAATAAAGCTGTAGAAAGACTACAGAATGGTTTCTTCACTTCGAAACTCGAAAATGAACGTCGATGATGCTGCAGTCATCACCGAAATTATTTTCCAGCGACAAAGAGAAGAGCACTGATTTTTAAACTTTAAACTTCTTTGGAAACAAATTTCTATTCAAAAATACTTTAAATAATATATCCTTTTAAAGCTTTAAACACAAGGTTTGAAACCATCGAAAATTAAATTCTCAAATTCTTGATTTAAATTCATTTCAGTTCCCAAATCAATTTATAAACAACTATTTATAAATTCATTCATAGAACAATAAATGATAAATCAAGTATTATCATTTTAAATAATCAATTAAAATCAATTTATTAAGTTCCATAAATTTACCTATATATCAAAATTTATTTCATTAACCAAATTTAATTTTTTTTATAATATTGTGTCAGTTTGTTCTGTCAAAGTGTTTTAGAAATCCTATCGATAGCGTTGATCAGACGAATCGATCGGAAACCCAAATCAACATCAACAACTCAAACAACACAATATAAAACAAAATATTAATTACAAATTTACAAATACAATTCAAAATGTTTTGAAGGTAGGTTGGAAACAAAAGACAAGATGGTTAAATAACAAAGTAGGGAGATGAGTAAGCTTAGATAACCACGGCCAACCTTAACCGGGTTAACCGTGAGTTAAAGAATAAGACCGATGTGGATTTTCCTGGGACAAATCTAAGTTCGATCTCAAGAGATAGAGTTTGGAAAAATAAAAGATATTAGCATCTAAACCAAGGATAAATATAAATCTCTGGTGAATCGATGCAGATTGTAAAGGATTTTCACCCTTTTACAAGAAAATTTGAATATTGGCGAGACCGCCAATTCACTATAAAGATCATTCGAAGTGGAGTTATGTGATACTCCAAAATCAAAAGAAGATGAATAGCGAGGGACAAGAATGAATTTTGGAACCGTAGTGAACGTTCCAAAAATTCAAAGGAAATTCGAATCAAGAGGAAAAGATTCAAACTCGAACGAAAGTGATTTTGTAAATAAATCTACTCCATATGCTGAGTTTTGCCTCAAAGCCAAAGCTCTGATACCAACTGTAACGACCGATATTTTCAACCATTCGCATCCATTATAAGTGTATAGGTAGACACTCATGCCGGAATTGAATTGCTCAAAATACCGCGTTGTAAATAAAATTTGGCAAATCTCAGAATATACAATAAATAAATTTAATCACAGAACACAGACACAGAGTAAAATAATGCAGCGGAAGTAAAAGAGATAGTAGTTCATGAAGCTACTATATAAATATATCAGAGTACATAAGATACAATAGAAGAAATAGAGTACAACAGAAGTATCAATAAGATAACCAAGTACAAGCTGAATAGAGCAACATAACTGAAGTAGATAGAACAAGACTAGCAGATAATCTCCAGCGATTCAAATCTCCAGAAGGTGGAAATCCAAATCTGTGAATAACTCAGGCTGACCCGAGCGTAAACCAAAACACAAAACACCCGAGTCAGGACAATATATACTTATATAATATAAACCAACTCAAGTGAACTGTAATAAGGTACAAGTAACTTAAAGAATGCTTGGGATCGCCCATTCTTTAAGGATCCGTTAAACTATCTACTATGTAGTAATATTCGCTATTATAATAATGTCTAATCAGTAAAGTATAATCATATAGAAAATAGCGTTAAGGGGATGGAGAACCTTAACGCGGTCGGATCTTAAAATCATAATCGTAGTAAAGCTCGATATGGTAGGTGACACGGCACAACTAGGCAATGCCAGGGTAGATATACCAATTACGCATCCGGACTGGTGGTGACGCATAGCAACCACTACCGCCCACCTCGAACAACACTCCCAAATCAAGGGTGGCCACCAAATCAATCACAAGTAATAGAATGGTATCGAAGAAGTGTGTCTGATCAGAGGTGCCACCTCATTGGTCCGTCAATCGCTCCTGTTTTAGCCACCTTATGCCAACTCATGGGAGTTGGGTCCACGTATATACCTTAGGATCGTCGCCACCATCCTACTTCATTCTAACTGTAACGACCCGATATTTTCAACCATTCGCATCCATTATAAGTGTATAGGTAGACACTCATGCTGGAATTGAATTGCTCAAAATACCGCATTGTAAATAAAATTTGGCAAATCTCAGAATATACAATAAATAAATTTAATCACAGAACACAGACACAGAGTAAAATAATGCAGCGGAAGTAAAAGAGATAGTAGTTCATGAAGCTACTATATAAATATATCAGAGTACATAAGATACAATAGAAGAAATAGAGTACAACAGAAGTATCAATAAGATAACCAAGTACAAGCTGAATAGAGCAACATAACTGAAGTAGATAGAACAAGACTAGCAGATAATCTCCAGCGATTCAAATCTCCAGAAGGTGGAAATCCAAATCTGTGAATAACTCAGGCTGACCCGAGCGTAAACCAAAACACAAAACACCCGAGTCAGGACAATATATACTTATATAATATAAACCAACTCAAGTGAACTGTAATAAGGTACAAGTAACTTAAAGAATGCTTGGGATCGCCCATTCTTTAAGGATCCGTTAAACTATCTACTATGTAGTAATATTCGCTATTATAATAATGTCTAATCAGTAAAGTATAATCATATAGAAAATAGCGTTAAGGGGATGGAGAACCTTAACGCGGTCGGATCTTAAAATCATAATCGTAGTAAAGCTCGATATGGTAGGTGACACGGCACAACTAGGCAATGCCAGGGTAGATATACCAATTACGCATCCGGACTGGTGGTGACGCATAGCAGCCACTACCGCCCACCTCGAACAACACTCCCAAATCAAGGGTGGCCACCAAATCAATCACAAGTAATAGAATGGTATCGAAGAAGTGTGTCCGATCAGAGGTGCTACCTCATTGGTCCATCAATCGCTCCTGTTTTAGCCACCTTATGCCAACTCACGGGAGTTGGGTCCACGTATATACCTTAGGATCATCGCCACCATCCTACTTCATTCTGGAATCTCCACCGCGTACACGGTTGTCAAAGTGGTTTTCGGTATCGACAGAGAGTATGTCCATATCCGATCCTGGTCTCTTTGCCAACCAATCGTTATTATAACCCATGGTTATAACTTTTAAAAACAATACTTTACTTCAAAATAAAATATCATTTCAAACCATATCTTTATCAAAATAAAGATTTATCATTTCCAAATCATTTCAATATTCCAAAATATCGTATCCTTTCAAACTTCCTTTCAAATCATTTCAATATATCAAATATCATATCTTCCAAAACTTCAATTTCAAATCATCTCAATATCAAAATATCATATCTTTGATAGTTATACTTCGAAACCAAAAATCATTTTTATTTCAAAACTATACCCATTCCAAAACAATATCATTTCCATTTCAAACATATATTCACCTTTCAAATAGTCTATACTTTCAAAGTTATAATTCTTTTGAAACTAAAACATTTGAAATCATTATACTTTGAAAATCATAACATTTCGAAAACATATATTTGAAATCATCTTTTAATTCTACAAATTTACAAATTTATTAAATTAAACGCAAATTCCAAATTTTAAATTTTTATTTCAAACCATCATTTTCAACTCAAATTCAGTTTACTAACAAACCATTTCAAATCTTATAAATTTCAAATATAGGTTTAATTCACAAAATACAATATTCAATCTTTAGTATATTTCAAAGCTTAAATATCCCATATTTCATAAATTCAAAATCATTTGTATACATTTCAAAATATCAAAATATTATTCAAAACATCATTCATTTATATTTCATTTAAATGCCATTTAAATCCATTCTTTTTTATTTAATTTAAATACCATTTTAAAACTCACATAAAAATCAAATTCTTCCATTTAAAACCATTTAAATGTCTCTTCATTATCTTTAGCATTTTTAACATTTTATTTCAAAAATTATATCATTTTCAAAGATTATTTTTCATTAAAATTTATTAAAAGAACAAAATATAGTTTCCGTAGCACTTACAAAATGCTACGTAAAATTATAGTTTAAAATAGTTCATTTAACAAAACGACAGCACTTAAATGCTGTAATATATTTCCATTAAAATTAAAATAAACTTAAATGTTAAGTTTAACCACTACAACACTTACAAAATGCTATAATAGCCTTTATTCCAAATTAACTCTTTAGTTCATTTAAACAACTACAGCAATTACAAAATGCTGTAATATCTTTTACATACATTTCAAAAATGCTGTCAAATCAAATTTAGAGCTCAATTACCATTTCACAAATTTAACTAAATTTCCAATTTTATTTAATTAACTTAAACCTTTAATTAAAACCAAATTTCACATTTCCTAGTCAAGTTATATTTTAAAAGATCACTTTTAAACATTCATTTATTTAACCACTTAAATTCATAGAAAAATCAATAATACTTTAATAAATCACTTAAATTCAAATTTAATCAAATTATCATATTTACCATTTCCAAATAAAATTTAATATCCATTTTATTTATATAACTTAAAATATCATTTTTAACCAAATTCCAAATTTCCAACTTAAGTTATATTTGAAAAATCCAGTTAAACCATTCATAAACTACATTTTTAACACATAGAAAAATCATAATTTCTTTATTTTAAAACATTTCAAAAATCTATTTAAATCAAATTTCATAAATTTATAATTTTTAAAATACTTAAAAATATCCAAAACACTTTATAAAATAACCACGGGCCTGTATATAATTTTCTAACTTAGGTCAAGTGATACGGATATGTATCATTTCAATCCGCAGTTAAAAAAGAAAAATCTGGGTTCTATCATTTCAAACCCGCAATCCCAAGTTAAAATAATTTAAATAAAAATTGTTTAGGCCTATCATTTCAGCCCATAACGATTTTTCCCTATTCTAAAGTCCGTTCGGGTATGTATCATTTCAACCCATAGTGATTCTAATCTACAGGGAACTTGCAATGGTGATAACAGATATAAATAATAGAATAACATTAAATAACAGTAACATATGATATAAAAGGTGTAATAACAGGTGTGAACATCATATGATAATAATATAAGCATATATAACATGATAATATATTTCTACAGATTCACAGGGTGTCAATTTACTAGTTATATAGGTACATATTGTCTGGTGAGAATAACTCACCGTTTTATGTTGGAGACACAACGACGAATGCACGAATGAGATCCAAACAAGCACGATAACACGATTCAAATAAGAGTGTAGGAGCCAAAGTATCAAATCCCTTGAATACAAGTCAAACAAAACAATATAACAACGATGAGTTTCAAATCAGCTACGATCAAAACTACACTAGAATAGACTGCACAGAATCAAATAGAAATGCTTGCACTTGCTTTCTACCTCATATGCTTCAGCAATGGGCTGTAAAAGCACTGTAATGGAAGAGTTTTGGATCAGGTTTGGATCAGGTTTTGGGTTCAACAAGTCGTCCATACATAGGAAAGGATGATGCAAAGGTATGTGTGCATGGAACTACAACTATAGGGCAAACAAACATGATTTCATGCAACCAAAGGCCACGGCCAAGGCAACCATAGGCATGGCCAGATCTGTAGGGGGTTAGGTACAGGTGTGGTAGTGGATTTCAGGTCGTCTATTGGTGGTGGAGGTGGAGTTGGTGGCGGCCAAAGCAAGATATGGAGGAGATAATGGAGTTTATGGCCAGACTAGGCATGTTTGTGGGGTTTTTTTCAAATTTTTGGGGTATTTCCATCTTTGGGATGCCATGGCCTGAAATGGACAGAGGAGAGGCTGATGTTGCAGCTATAGATGGAGGAGGTGATGGTCGGTGAATATGGTGGAGAGTGGGCCAAGCAAAGCTTTGCAAAGAGGGAAGCAAAATCATTGAAATTGTGAAGAAGAGAAGAGATAAAGGAAGCCATTGTTTTTATATTTTATTTTTCTCATGCCGTGAGTTTTTAGGAGAAGATGAGAAACATATTTCACGTGAATTTGAGGAAGAATTCAAGGCAATGCAAAAAAAAATGGACGGCTACTCAAAAAAATGAAAGGGCAAAGCAAGTGAAAGGTCAAAGTAAATGAAAAGTCACAAGTAATATGAAAAGGTTTGACTCTTTATATTTCTATTTCCTTTAAATTAAAATAAATCATATATATTTCAGTAAATAAAATATAAAACTGAACAAAATAAAGTAAGAAAGGAAATAAATAAATAAATATTAATTAAATATAATTAAATTAAGAAAATAACAAAGAAAATGTAAATTAGGCTTGAAAATTTGAAAATAAATGAAATGAACTTTCTGGAAAATTGTATGTACATGAAAAATATTTATAAATAAAGATATAAACATAAAAATAAAATGCATACATAAAAATGAATAAATAAATTTTAATTAAATATAATTTAAATGAAGAAAGTAATAGAAAAATGGAAACTAACCTTTAAAAATAGAAAATAAATTCAATGAGCTTTGGAAAAATTCAAACATCACTTTAAAAATATTTAAAAGGTAAAAATATATGTAACATAACATATAATACAATTTAGAATAATATATGACAATTAAAAAGATTATTTATATAATTTAAAATAAACAATATTGTTAAATAAAACAATTTACATCCAATTTTGTAAAAAGCATAACTTTCACAATATTATTCGGATTTCAACGAAACGAAAAGCAGTGTTCTTGAAATTTTATTTACTTTCATAATAAAAGATAAAATTCAAATTTCCAAACTTTTAAAATTTAAATTTAAAAGTCAAAGTTTGACTATTGACCAAAATTCACATTTTCAGGAAATATTAAATTTAGCCATATTTGGAATTCTAATCCACATCAAAATCAAAGTTTATATTTAAAATAACAAAATTTATTCCTTTTCATAAATAAAGCTTTTGAATCTGAAAAAAATCAATTTAAAAATATTTGTAAAATACAGGGTTGTTACATCAGTTCATTCGTTCATCAAAAAAATAAAATAAAAAGCAAAGCAAACATTATCTTACAATTTCAAACTCAAGATCATTTAACAAAACAAACAACTACAACCTGGAATTAAATACAACAGCATCATCAACAAACTCAAAGATTGGAACAAGGAAAATCAAAACTGTTTCTTCTCAAGCCTAGAAGCTCTGTGTTTCAATTTTATTCTAGGTGAGTAAACATCGACTTAAAATCTTTAAGTTTAACTGTAAAGATGATTCATTTATTTTATGGCATTGTATATATTTATCTTTGAATATGAATTGATATATGTATACCCAGGTTACTCTGTACATTTGTTCTCTCTGTATAAATTACTGGGGTTGATTTTTATCCAAACCTCAACTTGTTTTCAACTGAATCTTAGTAAAATTTTCTGTTTGAAATCGAATCAGATAATGAAACTTAAATTTAGATTTTTAAAGTTGATTTGAACCAAGGTTGTAAGGTATCATCACTGTAACTTTGGTTATAGGCAAATTAAGAAAAAAAGTGATGAACTCAAGTATTATAAAAAGCTAATTCAAGTTAATAGCTTAAATTCTTACTGCAAATCATGATTTTTAAAACAAAAATGAAGATTTTTAGTTGGGTATATACAGAGCAGTTTGAGTTTGAACACAAATCGCATTTTTTCGAATTTCTGGTAATCGATCTAATTATAAATGTTGAAATTTGGATTGAAGCAAGTATAAACATCATTGATTCTGAGAAAATTATCAGATAATTTTTCCATAGCATATATTGTTGGGTTGAATCCATTTTATGGTTTTATTTCCAGTTTTGTTCATGTCAGCAACGGGGTGAGTACGACTCCTATACGTGATCGAGTGTCACGAATCTCTGGTAGATGGTTGCTTGTCGTGTTGTCATGGTGTGGACCAAATCTGGGCGACTTCGGTGGTCTCTACGAGGGTGGCGAAGTCGTTATGTAATTTTGGGTTGAGCTACAGACTTCGAACTGTATGCTAATTTTCGATTCGAAATTTTTGAAGGCAATTCGAACTTGGATTTTGATCAGGCGTGTGATTTGTGATTTGCGGAGGCGTTGGTGTTCGTCGGAGTCAAGTCGTGCCGCCGTGCACATGTACAGGGGATAGATGGTGTCAGTAGTTTGTTTTGGGAGAGGAGCAATGCGACTCGAAGTCTCACTCGGGGGAATTGAGAAGAAAACTCGAAGTCAAACTCGAGTTGTTTTAGTATGATATAGGGTAGGTTTTTAGACTTAAACAAATTTTTGGAAAAAATCCTCACACGGGTCGAATTGGCTAGAAACTCAAAGCAGGGAGGTGTTGCTCTCGGGGGTAACTCGGGGAAGGTCTCGGGTCAGGCCTAAAAACAGTAAAAATTCAAGTTTTTTTGAAAATTTTGAAACATGAGTTAAAATTTGTTTTTGAAATAATTATCTGAAATAAATAAAGTATTTTAAAAACTTATGTTTTAAAAGTAAAATTGTTTAAGAAATTAACTTGATAAAATATTTGAAGAGTAAATCAAACATTTAAATTTTTAACTTAAAACAAAAATTCTTTATAATTATTAAATGATGATTTGAACAATTAAAATTGTAATTATTTTATAATTAAAAGTTGATAAATTAAAGAATGATTAATTAATGAAAGTAATTACGATTTAATTAATTCATAGTTAAGAATAATTAATCATTGATTTGTAATTAATAAAATAATTGTGTGGTTAATACATTTAATCATATTCACCCAAATTGGAGATGATTGACTATCATTGAATATTCTATACTGAATTGATATGTCTGTTGTGATACTGAATGATTGTTGCTTTATGACCTGTGATTTGTCCCTATATGTATGTGATACCTTTTTGCCCTTAAAACAGCATTTAAACTTTGATGCGACAGGGAGTCGGATTCCAGTTGTTTATCCGAAACCCACATCGAATTGTAATGATGAATCTTTGTGACTGATAAATTTATTTTATCTGTGAAACTGTGAATGAAGATGAGCGTTATCAATTATACCGCTTATTGATATTGGTATATCTGTGATGATTGATGTTGTGCACTATTGTGTAAGATCCCTGGACCACACCATACACAAACAAATATGTATTGCACGTGGAAATCGGTTAAGTCACAGATTTTTAAAATAATTTTCAATTTGAATTTTAAATTCAAATGGTTTGGAAATGGATTGGGTGTAAAGTAAAAAGCCTTTGGAAGGGTGTTTTAAAAATGTAAGTTATTTTGAATAACTTAATAAAGATTTGAAATTTGAATAATTTGATTTAAGTTGGAATTCAATATCTGAAATTGAATCCTATATTGGTATTTATGATTTAAAAAGAATTATACAAGTTTATAAGGGTTTTAAACCATTTTTAAAGTGTTGTTTTTGGGAATTTGAACTAACCCAAAGATTCAACTTGTATAAATGATATCGGATTTCTCCGAAATGAAAACTACTTGTTTTCAAATAATAATAGTTTTGATTTAAAGAAAGGATTTCCCAACTGTGTTGAAAGGTTTCAAGTTTGAAATAAAAATTGAAATATTTTGAAAGTTATGAAATGAGTCTTTGATTCAAAGACCGGACGAGTTAATCCAACTTGAAATGGAATTGTTTTGAAAGACTATGAATGAATCTTTGGAAACGAGTTTTGAAAGCTATAAGTTAAATCTTGATTTAAAGATTTAACGAGTAAACCTATTCAATTAAAATGGAAATTGTTTTGAAATCCATGAATGGATCTTTGTGAATGGGGGTGAACTTTGTGAATTGGATCTTTTTGTTTAAAAGATTAAAAGTATGGAAATTTGTTTAAACCATTGAAGGTTGTTTAAATGAATTTTTGTTTAAAAGATTGGAAATGGTAATTTGTTTTAACCATTCGAATGAAAAGTTTTGGGCTTTAAGCTGTGATTTAACTGAGACCCCAGTATCCATATGATTTTTAATTGCGCTCGTTATTCAGTTTAGCCGGGAAAGGACCTTTGTGTCATATAACCCATTCCGAATAATGATACGACGTATATGGATAGCATTTGAAGACCGGTGGTGAAGACCAGATACTTCGAAAATGAAAGGATTACCATCGATTGTCTCTGCATCGGCTGATCCCCGGTATAGAGTTTTTTATCACCCTTTGTGATGGGAAGTCCGGACGTGATTAGAAATTATCCGGATTTGCAAGGGCTTCGTTGGAAGTGCCTTCGGTTCTGTTCGAACCCGGAACAGACTTGTATGGTTGTATGTCTGACATTACACTTTGAGATATAAAGCTGATTTCTTTCAAATACATTTCTGTTGGTGGCGGAGAATTTATTCTCTTAGCTTAACACCCTTCTCTGAGACGTACGAGCTCAGAGGTTATGTAGTTAAAGGTTATCAGTGATATACTCCCAATTTGGTAATGTGGCATATGAAGTGATGCAGATCATTTGTTGATCGAAGCATGGCTTTGTGAAAAAGCGTAGCTTTGTGGACGAGACTTCGTCGAGCCTCACAACCCAGTAATGGTCGAAACAGGAATGTTGCGACAAGGTTTTTAGGGGTCGCGCCCCTAGGGTATGTCCATTTTCTTCTGGATAAATGGTGGTATCATGGTATGGAGCCCAGATACTTAACTTGTGTGGACACTGTAAATTTATTACTGTGTGATGTTGCTTTGTTGGTTGAGGGGCCCCTCGGATAAAGGTCGGTAACGACCGGGAAAGGCATACTCGTGTGGTAGTTACCTAGTTACAGCTTGGTTAAAGCGTGAGGTAGCGTCGGCCTTGTTTAGCAGAGATCCGGTTAGGTTCTCAGGGGCGTCTTTCCAGAGGCGTTCCATTTCGGTGTAATGAAGTTCCTTTGCCTGACCATTTGTTGGAAAATCCAAAGAAACAATATGCGCCCTATACGGTTTTAGTTGTATAACCTGCCATGGAATGTTATGGTAACCTTTTATTGAACATGGTAGCTATAGTAGGCATACGATGAAATGTTGTATGCTGGCTAAGATTGATATTATACTTTCAAAATATTTTCTACTCCATGCACTAATAATAATATCAAATGGGTTTCGTGTATCAAGCATTTTTTACTGTCATAAGGAGAAATCTCCTCCAATTCTTTGTTTTCATTGTGTGTGTGGCGGGAGGCCTTATGGTAGTTTCATTTTCCAAAAAGCATTGCGGATTTCAATGTTTAAAATCCTTTCTTTGTTTGTTTTAAAGATAAACTGTTTTTGTTTACTCATACCAGTCCCATGACTGACTTGGAGTTTATTGTTCCCTTCCTAAACTCTGGGTGCCCACAATTTTCCACACGGGCAGTCTAGAGTTGGGTTTCTCAGATATTCAGGTTTAGTAGATTATCTAGAGCTAGTTTAGTCTTTATGGAGTTCACGCCTGATGTTGCTTCTCTTGGCTTTTGCGTGATGGTGGTTCGAGCTGATGTTGGAATTGTTGGATTCATTCTCTTTTGAAGATCATTTGGAGTTATCACTTCTGTTTTCCGCTGTATCATTATTTGTCTCTGATATTGTTGTGTCATATTGATTTCATTGTTGTATATCATTCTGGATATTGTATTCATTGGAATTGTATATGATATCATTGATTTCTTTTTTCCGCTGTGTTGTTATACTTACTGTGTTATAAGCTCCAAGAAGCCAGATTCGGCGTTTGAATCTACGACATTTGAGTACAAGTGAAGTACGGGTGCCGATTTTCGAAGGCTGAGTGTTTGGACTCTTACAGCCGAAGATAGGCAGAAATGTTATGCAGACAAGCGGAGGAGAGATATTGAGTTTGAGGTTGGAGACTTAGTTTTCGTTAAAGTATCCCCGCTAAGGAAGGTGGTGAGGTTTGGATCGAGTGGGAAGTTAGCCCCCAGATTTGTAGGACTGTTCCCCATTGTAGAGAGAGTAGGGCAGATGGTGTATAGAGTGAAGCTACCGGAGAGGTTCGCAGGAGTACACGACATTTTTCATGTTTCACACTTGAGAAAGTGCTTACATGACTCAACAGAGATTGTGGAGCCTAGTCAGTTGGAGGAAGTGAAAGTAGAAAGGGTAGCATCGGTTAGTCGTATTCCTACAAAGAACATTGGACAAGACATCAAGAGGCTTAGGAATAAAGAAGTCCCGTTAGTGAAGGTGTAGTGGGGAGATGATGTTGCGGATGCTACATGGGAAGCAGAAGAGAAGATTCGTACCTCTTATCTACATCTATTCGATAGTAAGTTTTAGATTTCCTATTTCCATCTTTAGCTTTGAATAGGTTATTTCCATTATTATCCTTTGGGAGGATAGAACTTAGGATTCAACCTATGGATGGTAGGATTTGATGTAAACATGTTATTAGAACATGTTATGTATTATGGATACTAGTGGTTGCAAGTGGTTGCTAGTGGATGCTAATGGATGCATATACTTACACTAGGCACTATTATCTCTTAGGGATCGGCCTTAATAGGACATTAGAGCAAATGCATATGGATGTCTGCGCATTTGCATTTTTATTTTATTTTCCATTGTCAATGGATTATTATCACATGATTGTTGCATTTGGATGATGATTGTAGCACACATATAGAACTATCAGTTATCATTAGGGTAATTGCATTCATTTGGATACATGGCACGGACATGATTGCATAAAAGGAGGTCAACTGAATCAGTAGACCGCCTAATCTTTTGCATTAGTTAGGGGCATTGACACTACACTAATTGCATAAGTATCATAAATCGCATTAGAAAAACTTAAGGACAATGGATGCAATGGATGATGGTTGAGTAGTTGGTTGTAGAACTTGGGTGAAAACATGTATTTCATTCTTCTATCCTTAGATATCTCGAGGACGAAATCCCTTAAGGAGGGGAGAATGTAACAACCTAAAATTTAAGCTATAGTAATTAATTAATGAATTAATTAAATGATAAAATAACTTTGTGAAATTATCAGAATTGAGCCACGGGAGTTGCACCATTGTGTCCTTGGTAATTTTCTGGTCAATTCCATATATAGAACGTCAAAATCCGAGCCAGTATGTAGAAGATATGAATTAATTAAGAAATGAGAAAATAAGAAAGAAAAAAATTTATATAGGGAAGGTCGACCCTAAGGTCGATCCTCACCATAGCTAGGTCGACCCTAGCAAGTGATGGGTCGACAGGTAGGTCGACCCACGTGCATTCTTTTGCACGTCTTCTTCTAGTTGATTCGAACATGTCATTTTGCTATTTTCGCTTCATCTCGTGCATCCATGCTTCCATCCGACAGTTCCTATCGAGCCTATGACGTGGTTGCACTAGATTTAATCCCCAAATCCAATGGTTTGAGATTCACAAGTGACACTATAAATAAGACCCTAGGCCTAGCTATTTTCTCATTCAGATTTTCTCCATCTAGGTTCATTGCCTGAGGCTGGACCCTAAAAGGAATATTTTTCCAAGGAGAAGATCTTTTTAATTAAAATATTTTATACCCTTCAAGTGGATCTAAGGCCAAAGGAAAGAGCTAAGGACCACATGTGAGTGTTTAAGTAATTATTTTAGATTTTTAAGTAATTTAAAATAATAGGGTTTCCAATATTTGTAGTTTTTCAACAATTTTGGGATAACCGTTATGCAAGTTTATTTATAGTTTATTTTTAAGTAAATTTTAGACTTGTTTTCCAGTCTATTTTCTTATAGCTATTCTATTTCAGTTATTTGCAATTATTGTTAATTATAGCTTTCCCAATTATTTATAGTTATTTATGGTATTTACAGATATTTACCGTTATTTACGTTTTATTTACATCTATTCTACGTTGGGATTTATTCTGTAAATGTAAGTTTCTTTTTAATTCCCTTTTACGCGAATGGAATAAATAAAAGAAAATAATTCGTTAATATGAACTAAATTATAAGAACATTGAATTTACAGAAAATGACATGTAAAATAAGAAGAGCTGTAATAAATTGGACTTAGACTGAAATAGGCAAATTTAAGATATTTGCAAGCTTAGTTATATCATATAATTATAACTAAAAAGAGAAAATAGAAGAAATAGTAGAAGTAGGTTATTCTTAAACTTAGACCTTGGGTTAAGTAAATAAGCAAAGTTATAACACAGAGGTTATAATTAGAGATAGAACAGAAAAGGCTTATTTTTAAGACTTAGAATAAGTTAATAAGCAAAGATAAAAGTAGGACCCGTACCAACAACATTCCCATTTTCAGTTAGGTATCACAATAAATTAGGTGAGGCTAGGGCACGCTTATGCTGGAGTAGTGGTAAATAAGAGGTCAATAAATAGAAGTTCAAATCATGGGGATTTGGACAAGGGGCGCAACTAGATTTTGTTTGGTAGATAAAACCCGTACCAACATCATTCCCTTTTAGTCAGACACAGGTTGTCTTACAATAGCACAGGTGAGGCAAGGGCATGCTTATGCTGGAGCAGTGGTAAATAAGAGGTCAACTGGAGGGAGCAACAGATAGCGCGAGCCGAATGGTGGTCGAGCTTGCTGCCTCAGTGCTGGCTGATAAGTCGTTATTGAGTTCCTAGCGCTAAGTAGATATCTATTGCATAGGGACCAATAGGGTCTAGTCCGTATCTTTTGCGTAGGGACTAATGGGTCTAGTCTACAGTAGGCATAGTAGAGATAGAAGACCGATCAAAGGGTAGAATTAGGACTTCAGCCTAATTAAAGTAGGACTAGGAATTCAACCTAATCAAAGTAGTTATCTAAGACAAGTGCAAACAATCTAATCGAACTATTTAAGCAAAGCAAGCAAGTTAAACCTTATTTTATCCCAGCTTTATCTTTCCATTATTTCCTTTTATACTAGAACTGTTGCAAAGTCTATTATCTTTATCTTGCTTAAGAATACTAGTAATTACTTTCATTCACCAGACTTTTAGTCTGACCCACTCCTCTATTTCCCTTTTTCCCCCCATAGGCCACCAGAGGCAGGGATAGTAGATTTTAGAGTTTCTTGGAGGTTCAGCTGTAGAGACTTTCTTCACGTATTCTACTCCTTCTTTTTCAATTTTTATTTCATTTGATGTACAAGTACTTTTCTTTGAGAGGGATGGTTATTTTATGTACTCTAATGTTATGTCTGAGATAATGTTTTTTCCCTAGACACGGATATTTGGTATTTTGAGACATATTTGGTTTTATGAAGTATTTATGGAGTTTGATTTTAAATAAGTTATTTTTTTAGTTGTTTCCACAGTTTTACTTATTTTGCCTTGTGAATCCTAGTCTCTGTAAGTTTTTATCTGTACCTACAACGCACCACGTCCTTTAGTGTGCCTTTTTTAGGGTATACTAAGGTGTGTGGGATGTTACAGTACTGCACTCCTTAGAGCATGAAATAACGAACATCTATGAAGCTATTTTGTTTGTTTTTTTCATTCATTTGTATTTCATTTAGAATTTGCTCTTGCATTTTTAAGCCATGTAATGAGACAGACATTGTCACTTTCTCTTTCAGTTGGCAATAAAACTTGAAGTTTCTTCTATATCTATGAATTGTTAGTGCATAGTATAATAGTTGTAATATGCGATCGACTTACATCTACGTATGCCTAATATAGACCAGCAAGTACCCTAAGTCTGGTGCCAACCAGGTTCTCGGGTCTGTGATCGAATTAATCAGAATTAGCGTGACTTGAGCATTCATTCGTTAAACCTCGCTTACAATCCAATATGCTGAGTATACGACATAGAACGAATGTGACTCGACCATTTGTTATCTAGCTCCGTCCCTTGATTCGACGGGAGGAATGCAAAGTAAAAGTAGATGTGATACGACCAACCACTCTTCGACTTTTGCTACTGACTTAGGGGAAAATGAATTAACCAAGGAAAATGTGGTTCGACCCTTTACAAGAACAACTCCAATCTCTAATGTGTGGGCTAGAGTAAAAACATCCAACATGTCTGATGAACCTCCTATCAACTAACTCTAGTCCCCAAAGCATGGATAATAGTATTAACAAACAAATAAGTGTGACTCGATCATTCATTCGCCAACTCTGACCTAAGCGAGACAGGAGGAGTACAAACTCATAATGGATGGGATCCGACCGTCCACGAGCTAACTCCACCAACCCGAGACCGGGGGTAGAGATAAAATCACACAATCACTAAATACGACAGCGTACTACTCACTCGCGCCTTGAGTTTGATACGGCTTAAGGCCACGATCGAAAGGAGGCCTTGAACTTATCTGATCGACTCCTAAAGAAATGTGCGACCGAAAGACATTACAACTTTAAGGATGAGCGACCTGTACAGTTAATGCCCCGCTATATCCCCGCTATAACTCCGATATATCTTATAGCGGATTCCTACCGCTACGATTTTTCCATATATCCCCAACATATATCCTTTCCGCTTTAATCCCCGCTATTTCCGCTATATCCCGTTATTTTCGCTATATTCTGCTATTTTCGCTATATCTTCTATAAAAAATTGGATTGAAAAATGATATTTATACGCTATAAAAATTATGAAATTAATTAATTTCATTGAATTTTTTATATATGTTTAGAAATGATAATACTCTAATATTCTACTAAATTAAATTAAGTTATATAACAGTTTTACGTTCATTTACAATACATTTGCACATATTTTTATTTAAAATTATTTTTGTATTAATTATAATTCAATTGAATGTTAATTTTTCACATAATTACTATCTATATATTTGTAAAAACAACAAGTATGGGATTTATATGCTATTTTAGAGTAATCCGATATATTTCGCTATATCTTCGCTACATCCCCGCTATGACTTTTTGCACCTTAACCGCATTGAATCCGCCGAGCGCTTTAACTGGACAGTGAGCGACAAATTACAAGTACATTGAATGGCAAACGTAGTAGCTCGAACACTTAAAATTTTATAGACAAAAGTTAAACTAAGCTAAGTACAAGTTTATTCCTAAAACTAGAAACCAAAAGCGGGGGCTGTACCCGCACAATCATGGCCACTAAAAAGGAATGGGGGCCGTACTTGCACAATCATGGCTAACAAAAAGGAACTAGCTTCCTAGTTATACATAACCTAAGCTGAGTCGACGGCTAATTCTTTTCCTTCTTAGGCTTCTTCGGGGTAGACTCACCCGAGCCCTCACCCTTGCCTCTCCTCTTTGACCTTCCTCTACCATAGCCACCCTTAGGAGAAACGCTTTTAGAGAAAGAAATGGAAGCAGTCTCGCTTTGGGATACCAAAGGGTTGACCTTTTTAGGGACGATACCACCGGGTAGTATGATTTACAGTGGAGTGACATCTACCTCAGCACACTCCCTCTTGACTTACTTGTCCAGCTCTTCCTTCTCAATGCGCTCCTTCAAGCTGTGCTTGTTTGTGTGCTTAGAGGCATGAGTCACCATGACATCATCTGTCTTATCCTAGTCCTGTTGATCATTGGGTTTTTCTTCATTCAAAACCCATATAACTTCAGCATCTAGGCTGGGAGTCTCAATGGATTGGACGGTTGAGACCATCTATAAAGTGGCAATTGCTGTAGACTCCGTGGTCAGTGCCTACTGTACTAGGATGGCTTCACTAGCAGGAGCATTTACAAATGCAGACAGACCTACAATTGCACAAGGTTTAATGGGTAAGCCCATGACTTTCGTGTGCAAGATGTAAACTTTCTCGAACGTCGGGGAAGTGAGTGATATACCTTCTTCGGATTAGGCATCAATCGAAGCTGGAGTGCCACCTTCAAGAATTGGAGATAGCACAAAAGACTTGTAGATTTCAGGATGATCTAGATCATGGCCTATCTCCTTTTCAAGGGCATGAGAAGCCGAGGCGACAGTTATCTAACTTGTGAGAAGGTTTTGAGAGCCAGAACCGGAGGCTTCACCACCATCCTTCCCCTTCTCTGTGACCGTCGAGTCATGGAGTAAACTATGTCGAACAGCTTTGAGTTTGTTAGGCTCTTTATCACGTAAAATTTCACACATAAGTTTCCCTTCATCAACCTCGATGCCACCAAGGGTTTTCTTCTACAGCTCAACAATATAGTCCCAGGCTTCATTTAGCGGCCCAGGGTTCCACTCTCCAAGCAAGCGAAGGTTGCGATTCATGAGGACACTTGCATCATAATATGTCAGTAGGGGATCAAAGTCATCCTTTATCTCTGTTCGACCAACCTCCTTAGCATCCTCTTTGAGGGTCTCTATTTGCGCAAGTTGTTTATCGGCCTCAATCTTGGTCAGGCGAGGCTTAACAGTTTCCCTACAATATCGTTGGGACTCTAGTTGAGCCTCAAGTTTCTCTTATATTTCCTTCTCAAGCTCCTCCTCAAGTTGTTGAATACGGAGGGCCTATGCGTCATTATTATTTTTAGTGTGTCATTTTCCTTCTACAAAACATCCTTCTCAAGGGCTAAAGCACCATTATGGCAAACAATGGTGTGCAGCTTAACTTGAGGCAGTTCCATCAAACGTTCCACTGCTTTGGAAGATTTGCTGGCACTATTTTTAGCTTCGGCCAGCTCTGTATTCAACCCCTTGACTTCTTAATCCAAATGTTTGATGATCTCTTTATCATGAACCACTTCGAGAGTTAAGCGATCGGTCTTGTGCTTCCTTTCAATCGACACTTCGAAAATCCTCTTAGCCACATGTTGAATTGTGCCGTGTTGAATGCAGACATCATTGACATAAGAGAACATCGTGTCCTAGGCCTCTAGAGGAATCAGACACAAACCTTGAACAAATTTGAACTCATCGAAACATAACTTAGGAAAGGTGACCTTGAGCTCGACCATCTTTTCTATAACAGTGACATCGAGAGCAATTGGGGCTAAGAGGGATCGTTTGCCAGGCTTATGAGAAGAAGTATCAAGACTTCCTATGCCAATCTAGCATTCAAAAGATCTCGGGGTGTCGGAAGAACCCGAATGTTGGTCGGGTGGTGTAGCCAAATTAAGGGCGTGAGGTAATGACATGCTACTACTATAAACAACATGGTGTGGATTAGCATGCTTGTGATTAGAAGATTGCAATTTTTACTTGTTCCTAGGTGATGAATCCTTAGATTAATGACTTCTATGCCGGTCCTCCATTCCATCATGGCTTTCTCTTTCCTAATCGAGCTATTGACCAGAATCCAGACCTCGACTGGACCCAAAATAAGATGATTGAGAATATGACGACTTCTTCAAGCGATCATAGTTGTGAGTGTGCCCCATGTAACCTACGAATAAACAAAGATGCATAAAAATAACCGAAATCAAAGACAGATAGACATTGTGCGTGATCGTGAGTGTCCTAGTGTCCCTTCTTACGGACCATGTACCAGAGCTTTGCTAGCCGGAGTAATCTCCCTCATGCTGGTTGGAGGAATGTTAGCACCAAATCGGATAAGAGAGTCGGACCCCCTAATGCTCATATTAGCAAAATCATAACTCCTGACATCCTCTAGTATCAGAACGTTTGACAGTCCCTCGAATAAATTTTTTGGAGGAAAGAAGTAGATTGGTCTACGATAGTGATAGTTGGCTTGGGCTGCTTGGTTACTTTCCCTCTACGAAGTTTGTAAACTAGCCTCTTTCCTTTTCTTTTCCCAGAGGCGGGAAGCCGTGTACCTTAGGAGGATCCGACTGTAGGCTCATGGCTTGAGCCCACATTGTCATGACCAGGCTCATTAGCATCGCCCCTTACTTCACCTTCTTCAGCGACACCCTAAGCCTCCTCGACTGGGGGCATAATAGGATTAACATCGTATCTCCCTATTGAGTAGCGCCACTTCTCTATCTCACATAATCATCAGCATTCCCTGTTAAGCCGGTACTACGACCCTCTTCTAGCAAGCCAAAGGCAAAGAGGCGCTCATCGGTAATAAGGGACCTAACATCTCTATCTTTCGGAGGTATACTCCTGAGCTCAATGACTGCCTCTGAATATCTATCACCGATCGGATATGGATAACTACCTCCCAGATTCAAAGAACTGCTCAGTCCAAAGTACGACTTAAAAAAACACTCAAGATTGAGTAAAATGACACTCATGTCCTTCCAGCCATCATCCCGCGTAGGTAGGTGGGCAACGCACATAAAACAACTCATTCTTGAAAGCACTTAGCCTATTCCAATCAAGGTTTTAAATCTTGGATTTCAGTCATGTTTCGTCTCGAAGATTTTAGAGACCCAATCTCGTATTGGGCGAGATCTCGGATGAGATAAATGTATATCGGGCATCCATCTTGGATTTACATCTCAGGTCCTAAAGTTATCTCGGAGCTATCTCGAAATATTTGGTATTTTAATATTAAATTGCATACAACTAAATGTATAAATACTAATTAAAATAATAATTTAAATTATTTGATTTGTAGTAATAACACTTTCGTCATGCATAGCTTGAAAAAACATCTACACTATATGATGTAAATAAATAATGAGGATTTATGAATTGAACATATAATATCACAACAAGATGAAGCAAACATGAAACATAAAGTCATATAGGCAGCCCACTTTCATTTATTCAAATAGTTACTTGACTTCTCTAAACTATAAACAAATAATTGTAATAATAGTACTAATGGTTGTCTTACATTGTATATATTTCATAGTAAAAACAAAATATAGAACCATCCTACATTTACAAATAAACATATGATTAAAACTCCAAGCTCCAAACATGTAAAAGATTTTGGTAGTCATTAGTCAACAAAATTAAATCAAGCATTCAACAAGTCATATTTTAATTACAAAAGTGACTAATTTAATCATATAAAATTTAGCTTAAACTAAAAAAGGATGGAAACAACATTAATTTGTGCATATGAAATGAACTATATTAAATAGCTTAACAAGATTCTATGAATTAAATCGCAACGAAATGCATTCACGACCGATATAAATGTAGAGGATAGAAGAATGTATTATATTAAGTAAAGGAAATAATTTTAGTGAATTTGGGCCAAGCCCACTAAAAAAACAAAAAAACATCATTTCGGCCGAGATCTCGAAAATAGATCTCGGCAAAGATTTGAATATCTCGGCCGAGATATAGGTCAACCGAGATTATTTCGAATTTCGCTGTTTCGAATTGCTCAAGGTTGAAAATGAGATCTCGGCCAAGATTACTGAGATTTAAAACCTTGATTCCAAGCACCAGTCATGACTTGATAATTATTGATTGACTCAAGAAATGTATATGAGAGGCTTCCCTTTTGTTGCTTGAAATTGAAGATGAATCTAATGTCCTCTAGATTTGGTTCATGTATAAGAATTCAAGGAATATCATGTATGTAGAATGAAGAAATGCATAGTTGCCCGGATGCAACTGGACCAGAGCCAATCTCAAATGATGTAATGTCTTTTGGATGAATGGATTAAAAGGCTGGACGCATGCTGTCCAGCACATATACCTGTTACAGGCAGTATATCATTTTGAAGGTGGGTGAGCTCTGTCATTACGAGACGGGACTCGTGCATCCTCAAACGGTATCCCATGTTTGATGCAAATTCTACGTAGAGAAGCCTCGTCGATTCTCGAAGCCACATAATCTTCCGGGATTTCTAAAAATATAGCATCTTCTAAAGTGTCAATAGCTGGGACGTCTTCTGCTTCTGGATTCACAGGAATTTCAGGCACTTGTTGAGTGCTTTTGGGTTGTTCTGATTGATTGCCCGAAGTGTGCCGAGCAAATATTGTTGCGAAGCTTGATTCGGCATTAGAATTGCCATGCAAATTAGTCTGTTCGGTAGCATAGCAGCTAAGCGCTCCTAGCATCTAGATCTGATAGTTATCGAACTTCGTAGATAGTCGTTGTTAGAGAAAGAAACCTGTTCCCTCTATGTAAAGTGTAGACTAGTGCAGTGTGGTGCAATGTTGTGCAGTGCATTAATAAGCAATTCAAGATTAAGCGACGGCTGTGACGAGACTCTGGGATTCGACCGGAGTGACCGTCATCACTGACCATCCTAACCAATTTTCACGTCGATGGTTGTGGATTTGATATAAGCTTTGGGATCGGTTATCGGCACAATGAAGTATGATCTTTGCATTCAAGTTTATTCAAGTCCGCATGACAGGCATATTCAAGTTCAAGTTCAAGTTTGAGATCTTATGCAAGTGTCAAAATTAAAAAATGTTCATGTCTAAGTTTGTTTTACACGTTTATGCTCCTAAATTAGGTTTCGGGTTCATTCATGCAAACAAGTTCATGTGGTTAAGTCCTAAAAATCAATTGTGCTCAAACCAAACTAAAAAACGACTAAGTCCCCCTAAGAAAAGGGATCATACCCAATCCCTCACCTAGGCAGTGTTTTCCTATGCCATTTCAAACCCCATATGCCTATAACTGATCCCTAGCTCCAAATCACACCGATCCCACATTTCAGCAGACGACCAATCCCACCACGATTCAACCTATCCCAAATCCAAACAATTATAACTGATCGTATGTCATCACCGATTGTTTTCCATCACTTCACTCCATCCATTTCAGTTCTCATGCCAACCGACCCCCATGCCTATGTAATTTTGATGTCAAGATGATCGTATACACCAACCGATCCCAATGTCATTCACTACTCAACCATTTCTGCAACCAATCCCTACGCTATTTCACCACTCCTTGGCTAACACCGTTCTGCTCCCATACAAGCACCAACTTGAATAATCCTATTGTCCCATCACGATAAAACCCTACATTACACACTAGTCCAAAATCCACCTATATATGTAAAATCAAGTACAAAAGTAAGGCAAAGAGTCGAACTGACTCGAAGAGGACGAGAGCAATGTGGGTTCTAGTTTGGATCTGAAATTAAGTTAGAAAAATCGGGAGCAGATTTGATTTGGGGTAATGGAGAAGGCTTCTAATAAGGTGGAATATGGAATCACGTAGGGGAGGGGATGGATCAATAGAAGATATGATGGAAGTGTTGAACTCGAAGATTGGCAATGGCTTGAGCAATGGAAAGGGGATCAGTTCGATTGTAAGATAAATGAAACAAGTTAGGAGATTAAGCTAAGTCATTTAGCTTGTATGCAAAGGTGGGCCGCTATCTTAAAGCCTAAAGTGGTTGAGTGTTTTAAAGCAAAGGGATCGATACCGATCCCCCATCCAGGGGATTGGTACCGAACCCTTATTTCAAAAAAAAGAAAATGGAAAATTGCACTGCAACTACACTTGGAGTACGTGGAATTAGCAATAACCTGTAACCGTGTGAACGTGTTCGGAGCCATTAATGAAATGTGTACATGAACGTGCATGTGTATATTCCCAACATTTGATTTCTTGAATTGATAGAAATTGAATTCTCACTTGGATTTCTAGAAAAGAAGTCACTACGAATACCCAAGGCTCTCTAACTCAATCAACCAACTCAACAAAACCGGACATTGACAAATACTGGGGATTACAATTTGGTTTTATACTGATGAATATTGACTAAGCGTAACAACAAATAAAGAGAGATATGATATCTCTTCGGAAAGACAATTTGACGGAAAGATAATGACTATTCAGGAAAGTAAGAAACGTCATGTTTGAAACAAGACCTACTTTGGAGCCAAGTGTTATTCTCCCTTTTGACCAGGCTATATCCAGACTGATTGGATAAGTTAGACTCGATGATAGGCAAGGCAACCAGCCCAGAGAGGTGATCATGTAATCTAGAGATCAAGCACAGACAATAGTTTAAAGCAACGATCAAGTGAGACCAATAGATAGACTCGTCGGAATATTCTGAGTATAGATTAGTGCCTTCCCTAGGTAGAGCATTGGTACCTATCCCTTCTCCTAGGCAGGGGACCAGATCAAATCACGATGGTCATGAACAACATCAACCAATAGTTCAACTCAATGGGAATCGATTGATATCCCTAAAAATACGAAGATAACTATGCAAATAACTTGGGATATATGAAGCTAGCATGGAAGGAGACCCACCACAGCGATCGGGTGATGTCGCATGTCCATTTGGACCGATCGGTGCCGATCCCTTATGTTTGGGAATTGGGCCATGGAATTTTTTAGGTGACCTCATCTACATCGTGAGATTCTGTTGGTGAATTTTCAGGAAGATATTTGGTCGTTTATCCCAATAAATACAGAGTTCATTATTCACTTGAAGGATCTTTACGCTGATGTTTTACTTATACTCCATTGTAATCAAGGATCAATCCGATCCGATCCCCCATTTAGTCAAAAAACCAAGTGATTAATAAAGCAATTTCATCAAAGTGGACGTAGGTAATCAACGCTGAACCACTATAAATCTGCGTGTTCTCGTTTTTACTTGTTTCATTAGTTTTAATTATAGTTCTTCACTTTATTTCCCTACATAAAATCTATTGGATGTTTGTGACCAATTTTGGTGCAAACAAATTTTTTTCAAATATTATGAATAGTTAATTAGATTAACTAAATAAATTATTAATTAAAAGTTAATTAATTAAATTAAATAACATATATACTGATATATGTAACATTATCTCAAAATGTTAAGGTGATAACGTTCAAGATTAATTATAATTAATTAAAATTGTTTTAGTTAAACAAATTATTTAAATGTTGATTAATAGATAATATAATACATATATATATATAAGTTATATGTATATAAGTATAAATGTTATAGTGCACATATTCAATTTAAAATGTTTATAATGAATAAAATAAAATAAAATAAAATGTTAATTAATTAATTAAATTAATTAAATAAGATTTAATTAATAAAATTAATATAAATTTATACATAGATTATTATATAAATTAATTAAATTATAAAATGTTATACAAGAATTAAACTTATATAATATACATGCATAATAAAAGGTGGAATGGTAAGAAACCCAAAATAGACTTAAGGAATAAATACATATGCATGGTACATATACCATGATTCATAATGTGTCCAACATTTGAATTAAGATGGTATTTCATAAGAAATACATTACTCCATAAGTCAATAACACTCAATTAAATATATTAAAGGTTATGAATCTTTAATAAAAGTTTGTCATCTTCCATTTATATACTTGTAAATTACTTACATACACTCTAGTTGTTAAGAAAACTCAAGCTAGGGATGTATTTGTTAAACAAACTCAAGGTACATATATTATACTTAAGCCGTTGTGAAATGGTAGGAACGAATGAATAATCTCTTTTGATTTATTAAGCAAAATCAAGGTCGAAATGAGTTTAGCACAAGGAACCATGGGTTAAGAGTCGTATATGATACAATCGATAATGAGTTATCCATCGTTTGTGGGGCTATGACTTGTTGAGCAAACTTATGGTCAGAATCCTAAGTCAGATGAGTCCTAACACCCACTAGGGAAGTCGAAAGACTTCTATGTTTCGTATTAGGGTTTAGAGAAACAAAAAAGACTAATAGGAGCCTTATTAGAAAAATGAAATGATAACATTTAACCTTTCTAATATTGTAAAACATCCGCTATGTATAAATTAACTAATCTGCATTGATATTTGGTAAATTTTTTATCAATTAACATATACTAATGAACTAAATTAAGATTGATAAATAGAAATATTAAATATGCTTACTAACAAATTTTTGCATGCTGTTTCCAAGACCCATGCAAGTGGCTAATTATACAACTACTTAATACATCCATAAATTTCATACTTACATATTTATTTTCACAAGACTGCATATTGTTCTTTAGGAGTTTTGAACTCTAAAAACAATACGAGAGTGTGGATATTTGATCCATATACAATCACATATAAATGTTATATGGTGTATAGTAACAATTCATAATGAATGAAACCTTGATGAAATTTGTTAATTCGAAATAAGAAAGTAAACTCTAATGTAAGATCATGTATTCGATATAACTAATTAAAACTTTACAATAACGATCTTGTTGTGTTAAACGTTACACTAGACCAAAAACCAAAAAGTGGATCTAAGAATTCGATCACTAAAATGCCAGTTTGATCAGTTTACATGAAGTGCACTTTATTTGATATCCTTAAATGTAAAGGATAACTAAATGCACTTTTGTAAAGAACTTGTTATGATATTGTATTAAGGGTTTCCTTTGAATGGTTCGACCATTTAGAGAGGAAAGCGAATGTACAAGAGTAGTTGGGATGAAGAGAGTGAATGGTCATTTCTACTTCATAAAGAAACATTGGAAATGAGATATGTAAAATAAATAAATACTTAATATTGGAATGGGAAATATGATTTCTATTCCAAAATGTATTTTCAAATATAAAATTGTTTTCTATGAGATTTATTTCTTTGATTTTAGGATACTTGATCTAAAATCTCTTGATTCTAACTGGTTGTAGTAAATGAGATAAATATCCTATATTAAGTGGTTGAATGTAGATTCATATTTTGTAAGCTATTATAGCGATGGAGGAATAGTAGAGCATGTTGTATAGCTCTTATTAGTCGCATTAAGTTACAGAAATTGTTTTCCTAAAACACACCAAACATTATTTATAAAATAATAATTATTTTTAGCGTTGACTAAAACATAGATGTAGTTTTATTTCAACATGAATATTATGGATATTAGTTATAAAGTAAAACTATATAGTGGTATTTGTGAAACATGAAAAATATGGAAACATGTAAATTTATTGAAATTAGCGTTGATGGACTAAGCCACGATTTAGAGAAGTACACTTTTGACCATATGATTGTAAATCATATGGTACTAGTGAATTATATCATAAAAAATTAAGGACAAAGAACCAATTTAGTGGAAGCAACATAAGAGTTGATGAATTCTTCACATTGATATATATATATATAGATGTATGCAATCATAAGTGTATTAATATAAAAAGGTTTCCACATACTTCGTTGAATTCACTGATGAATTATCATAATTATGAATGTCTGTATTTGATACACATGTAGCATTTCTATTATAAGCTCATAGAATATAAAATGGAAGCAAATAAAATAACATGCAAAAAACTAAAATGATTCGATTTCATCGAATATGTGCGTGTATTGGAAAGGATTCCAAACGCACATAAAAAAGAATAAAGATCAATCTCAAAAGTCACTCATTTCCATGATACATAAAGATGTATCTATAAGGAGTAATCGAACTTTGTTGAAAAAAGTACGATTAATTATAAGTGTAGTTGAGTCAACTTCTTTCTGTAAGGTTGTGTACTTAAGATTAGCATACAAGGTTAGAATTAATTTTGACTAAAGAATAGTTTACAAAACCATTCAAGGTAAGGGTTTTTTAAAAACCCTAACATATCCTAGGCCAAGAATTTGGCAAGTTGTGCGAGTCAAAAGACTGCATGTAAAAATTATACATGAGAGATCTTGTATGAATCGCCCAAAATGAAGTTCTAGAATGAGAGTCATTGGATGAAAAATTTATGTTTCAAAAATAAACATTGTAAACTGAAAACAAATCAGTTTTATACACAAGGCAATTCATAGAATGTTTATGAATACATATTCCATTACACCAAGAAGCAATTTTTGTGTCAAGAAATATCAATTTCATAGTGAAGGAATTTCTTTTGGAGATCATTGATAGTAAATTGGATTTGAATACGATCAAAAGTTAAAACTGATTACATGAGATGAAATGAAATTAACCAAACCTAAATGTACACAATGCATTAGAGTGTCTAATAAATATTTTCGCACATTGATGAGAAACTGTGAGTTTCTTATCAATATCGAGAATAATAATCCTCAGTTGTCAATTAAACCATTAAGAGTATTGACTCTACCATATGATATGATGTATAAATCCAAATAAATCCCAAGTACATTACCATAATATGATTTTTATAGTTATACTAAAAAGAATATGATCCATCAGCCACATACGAGTCTTCATGAGTAAGACTAATGCAGTTGGAATATAATGAGCAACGCTGATAATAATAACATCATAAATTACAATTATCGAAATTAGTGTAATAGATTCGTTATTCAGTGTGCTCAAGTTAATTTTGATTTACTCGTAAAATTATCCTTTGGTATGACTTTTGTTTTTGGTACATATGTGTGAAATGGAAAATTCAAAATAATGATTTAGAATATACCGTTTGCACATAACAGTCAACGTGTCTCGAAGTTAGTAGGAGCAATATTGAGTTGTGGTTTTTGGATATGGTCTATGAAATTATATGAAAGTAACATACTATAATCATCAGAATTGAATAAGTACTTTGATAGGAATATCGAATAGTTTGATTTTTGGTTAAAATGAAGATGAAGTATGTGTTCATAAGAAAGAACCACTAAAAGGTACATACATATTTCTAGACTATAAGTAAACAACATACTTCTAATTGTTAACGATGTACTTATGTTAAAATCAGCAATAGTTTGGTTGTTTAATACTTGATATTGGATATGTAAATTATACTTTTTATAATAAGTACAAAGGATGTTGCGAATATCCCAAACGATATGCAAAGACACCTTATTAAAATGTTTAATATGGAATATGTAAGATGGATTTCTTATGTATTGACAATAGAATTATGGAGTAGGGTACCCCACGGATTAAGTCCTCGACCGGAGAGTCAAGGCCGGAGAAGGATATTCAAGGATTAAGTCCTCGGCTGGGGATCAAGGCCGGAGTAGGATGCCCCATGGATTAAGTCCTCGACCAGAGAGTCGAGGCCGGAGAAGGAAAACCATGGATAAGCCCTCGACAGAGAGTTGAGGCCGGAGTAGGATAAAATGACCTGGAGAGGTCAAAGGATTTGGATATGGACCTGGAGAGGTCTTGGTTCTGGATATGGACCCGAAGAGGTCTCGGCTTAGGATATGGACCCAGAGAGGTCCCAGATTTGGATATGGACCCGACGAGGTCCCGGATTTGTATTACAGGACCCGGAGTGGTCTCGGACTTGGATAAAATGACCCGGAGAGATCGTGGATTTGGTTAATGGATTTGGTATGGATTCGGAACTGGATATCGACTTGGAATAGTTGTGGATTTCGCTAATGATCTGGAGAGATCAAGGAATTGGACTGGCAATGGATTGGATTCAAGGTTGGATGATATGGCGATCAATGGATTATGGTGTGAATTTTGGAGTTATGCAATACAAAACTCGCCTTCCTATCGCAAGGCATGTTTTGGGGGGCCAAGTGTTAACAAGCCTTTTGGCAAGGCAGTATACAGGCGGATTTAACCCAATGGATTGCACGGTTATCGAGGTTGGAATATTATGGGTTTGGTTCGAATAGGTGAATGGATGATCGATTATGTATTATAAATATGAATATGAAGTCAGGATTCAACACGGTCGATTGATAAACGATGCCGGGTGTATGGAATATGGATTTCAGGAAAGGTCGAGTTGCTTTGGGTCATCCAAGGGTTTGCTTTGGGTCAGGCAGGGTTCATTTTGGGTCGATGAGTGATTGGCTTGGGGTCGGCATATTTGCTTGGGGTCGGCATTGCTTGGGGTCGGTGAGTGATTATCTTTGGGTCGGCGTAGCTTTGGCTTCGGGCTAACAATGATAATGCTTCGGGTCGGCATCATGAGATATAGGGTCGGCATATTGCATCACTTTGAGGGATTGGCATATAGGAGTGCTTCGGGACGACATCAGGGGAACTTCGGGTCGGCATTGGATTTTGAGATCGGCATACAACTTTGGGATTGCCATACACCTAGGGGTCGGCATCACTTCGGGTCGGCTACGGGGGACTTTGGGTCGGCTGTAAGCATTGCAAGGGGTCGGCAAAGAAGAAGGAACTACGAGTCGGCATTAGTCTTCACTTCGGGTCTGTGTGGGATTAGCTTTGGGTCGGCATCAAGGACGACTTTGGGTCGACATTGGGAATGGCTTGGGGTCGGCATTGGGTATGGCTAGGGGTCGACGCACATGTTGTTTCAGGACATCATTGAGCTTGCTTCGGGTCAGAACACTACTTACTTCGGGTCATCACACGAAGTACTTCAGGTCGGCAGTAATGGACAATATGGGCTCGAGTATGGTTTTGGTGGGCCCATGTAAGTGAGGAGGCCCTGTAGCTGGGGTTTTCTTATAAATACAGCAGGTATGGCTTCAGAAAAAAGGAATTCTCATTCTATTTTTCTTCATCTTCCACCTAGAGGCTGCTCTGCCATTTTTTTTCAAAAATTCTGGATTGTAACTGTAATCAGATTTCAGTATAATAAAAAGGATTTTTTTTGGAGTGGACGTAGGTCGAAGTTAGCCGAACCACTATAAATCTCATTTTTTTACCGCTTTCATTTTAATTTTGTTTGTTCTTCATATTATATTTTCTACATATACTCTATCTATGAGCTGTGATTGGATATTGGTGCTTTCACTTGCAATTGGGTGGTGGTGGTCAATTTTGACGCCAACATTTTGGTGCTTTCATTGAGAAAGATAGCACCCAGGGATTTGTAAGTTTGGATCTTGGATTTGAAAGCTTGGGAACTTGGATTTAGGAAGCTATGGCTAGGCAATCAACAAGGAGACAGAGAACATAAAGGAGCTATCATGAATGAAGTCAGAAGGCTTCCTCAGGAGCTAATCAGACCTCAATATTCACCACCAGAGACGAGATGGAAATGATAATGGATGCTATGCAGGAAATGATGCTCAAAAGGTAGGAGGAAATGATGCAGAACCTATTCCAGCAGATTGAACAAGCTGGAATCCAAAACCAATGGAATGGAGTTGTAGGGAATACTGGAAATGTGGATCATGGAGTTGGAGCAACAGGAACAGAGGAAGTATGTAACAACCCGCTTATTTTACGATTATATATTAAAATGTTGAATTTAAATATAGCACCGTCAGTTGAATTTGAAGTCTGAAATGTGACTTTTTGTAAACGGTCGAATCCGGACTCAAGACCACTTCCATTGAGTTCAAAATGACGTTGACAACTTTTTTGAGTATAAACATCGATATGTTTAGAGTTGATTAGAATTTTGATATTTTCTTTTGGGGCATTGGGTTTGGGTTTCAGCCCACTAACCCAATAAGGTAACCCCAACTCCTCTACCTAATAACTCCCACTCCACTCCTCTTCATCCATTCATAACATTTCATATCACTCAAGCTAAATGAAAAATGGGGGAAAGATGGGAGATTAGAAATTCCCAAGCCCTAGTTTTCTTAGGAAATTCAAGTTCTAGTTCTAAAATCAAAGAGAAGCTTAGGTAAGCATCCTGTTCATCTTCTACTTCTCAATCTCTCTTTAATTTTCAGAATTCCCTTTGACCTAACTTAGGAAATTCATTTCATTTGATAATAGATTGAAGATTCTAGAGGTGTTGTTGAAGAGAAATCAATCTTAGCTTGTTTTAGAGCTTCTCATTTCTATATTTGGGTTCAAAGGTGAGTTCTTGAACTCTCATCTATGTCTATAGCTTTCATTGTTGTTAGGTATGAATTCCTAACATCTATTTCATGTTCAATTGCTTTTGATTTGAATTAGTTTGGTGAATTTTCCAATTTTGGTATTAAAGCCAAAATATTTAAAGATCTAATCTTGGATGTTTGGACATGTTTTTGGTGGTGCATCAAAGAGCCTATAGGGCTGGGTTGTCGATTGGCATAAATCCCTAGCATCCATCGCTCGTTCGATGGCTTTCGGTTTGGATTATGCCCTCTTTGGGCTAGGCTTATTTTTACCTAGCAGGAAAATCTTGACGTCTGGTAGGGGTCCTTGGAAAAAGAAAAAAATAAAAAATGCAGAAAAAAATGGCTGAGACAAAATCCAGACGTCTTGTTAATCCCAACCAGATGTCTGGTCCTGTGCAATTTTGCCTATTTTTGCTGTTTTGAGTGAATTTCCAATTTTTATCGATTTTTGTTGATCTGGTTAGTTGTTGTCAATTATTATCGAGTTTGATGACTTCATTTATGGATTTTTGGGAATATCCATTTTATTGGATTTGATATCGATTTTTATGACTTTAATTCCCGTCGTCGAATGTGGATTTTGGTGATAGATTGTTTTTACAATCATTTCTGTGATTTGTCACTTTAAAATACAAAGATTTTTATACTAGTAGTAAATACTAAAAACACTTTCACAATAACGATTTCAACAGTATTTTTAATACAAAGCTCGTTTTTAAAACCGTTTTCCAATCTATTAGTATATACAAACCTTTACCTCATTCGTATGAGAAATCTAATTAAACGACTTAGCAAAACATGTGATATGAAACGCTTGCGTTTACTTCATCGGTTAATTTTTGGACTTGTTCGATTGAAATCTCGTGACAATCTTCGAGTGGAAATCAACAATTTGTTCGTAAATATTTAAGTTAACCCAGTGGTTATGGGACATGAAACTAAACTCATTTATTTACTAGCTTAGTGTAATTTACACTTATCGATCGATGATGATCATTTTGTGGTTTAGACTAGCGATATGTGATGTCTCTTTGTCCGCAAAAGGGGGACTATACCCTGTTAGGAGAAGCTTCGGCTCATAGTCCACAAAGGGGGACTATACCCTTTTAGGAGGAGCTTCAACTCATAGGATGAGCTTCAGCTCGTAGTCCACAAAGGGGGACTATACCCTGTTAGGAGGAGCTTCAGCTCATAGTCCACAAAGGGGGACTATACCCTGTTAGGAGGAGCTTCGGCTCATTTTTTTTGGGATAGCGTCTCATTTGTGATACACGTGTTGGTGAGTTTTCATGCTCCCGGTTATGATAGGCCTTTCCCCCCCTTTTTATCCTTTCTGGATTTTCTATTATGGATTTCTGGAATATATGTTTCACCATTTATTGCGATTTTCATTAATATGTTTGGTCAACATTTGAGGTTTGGTGAATAAGCTAAAGAATATGACATTCTTTTTGGTGTTTTGAGAAGATTTGAGATATTGTATGATTTTCATTGTTATCATATATTTCTGTTATATCTCTTATCCTATCTCATTTTATATGATATTTAAAGCTAGACTGATCTGTTTATTATTTTTCTTTTTAAATAATACTTGGGTCGGACCGAGGTGTTTTAGCTGCTTCCACTTGACTTCGTAGCAGGGACTAGCTTCTGACTTTTGGCTAACTACTTTAGCTTAGTAGTTTTTGCTTTTATACATTCGAGATAGAGACTCCTTGATGTATACTTATTCTTTTGTGATCTTGTGGATCTTGTTTGACCACTACTTTGTTGTACACTTCTATGTGTTATATTCATATCTGTTTCTGCCTTAGTGATATGAATATCTATGGCTGATTTTGTGTTGTGCTTATTTGATATTTGTTTCTGAAGGCCACATAGCCACTGTGTAGTAGCTTTGAGTTTGTATTTGATATGTCGGATTTCCTCTTGAAATAAAATGCGCGTCATTCTATCTGACATATCGGTACTCGCACAAAGCAATTACATAGATGGTCGCTCCTCAACAGCCTTATTCTTGGTGCTAGTCGATGGCATTACCCAGTAGTGTCTTTGGCTAGTGTGAGTATAGAGGTGGGGCATCATAAAGTCCAGAATCAGAACCAAGGAAATAAAGCCAACATGATGCGGGATAGAGCAGAACCACCGGGAGCTGCCCCTAATCGTTCCATACTCAGGGGCATGCCGCCGGATCATATTGGCTCGATTCCAAGCAGGATTCTAGGTGGTGCTATGTGGTTTGGTGTTAATCGGGATATGGATGCTCATCCAAAAGAACAGGTTTCAGGATTCCCACGCGGACTCGGGGGCAGGATGGAAATGACGATCGAAGACTACTAACGGATGTTGGAATAGTTGGAAATTGGAATCCAGGACTTGGAGCGGAAATTAGCAGGCTTAGATATGGATTGGATCAGCCGAGGGAAAACACCCGACCAAGGAGAATGGATTAGCACAACTCCCCATGGAACTGGGGCATTGATTTGGATGGTTTTGCTTGGAAATGGATAATGTTGATGGAACAGGAGCAGCCATCATCCGCCACAAATCGGAGCTAGCCCGGCTTATTGGCATAGGTCATCATCTCTTGATGGCATGGAATAAGTAATAAACTCCGTAGAAATGCGGCAAATTCACTTACACATGTACGGGATCGAGGATGGTCCCTAGGCATGTTCTGAGATGATGATGAACCGTGGTGCTCGGTTTTATGAAATTTTGTTTTTTCCGTTTACTGCAAACTTTGGTTTTTCAGGTAACGATTACGGTCCCAACCGGAGAGATGGGGCAGTAACCATGAGTTACGAGTTCCTTTACCGGAAAGCGACAGGATGGACTCGAACACGGATTAAGTCCTCGATCGGGGATCGAGGCCGGAGTAGGATACCCATGGGTTAAGTCCTCGACCGGAGAGTCGAGGCCAGAGAAGGATATTCACGGATTAAGTCCTCAACTGTGGATTGAGGCTGGAGTAGGATACCCCATGGATTAAGTCCTCGACTGGGGATCAAGGCCGGAGTAGGATACCTCTCGGATTAAGCCCTCGACTGGGGATCGAGGTCGGAGTAGGATACCCCTCGGATTAAGCCCTCAATTGGTGATTGAGGTCGGAGTAGGATACCCCACGGATTAAGTCCTCGACCGGAGAGTCGAGGCCGAAGAAGAATATTCACGGATTAAGTCCTCGACTGGGGATTGAGGCCGGAGTAGGTTGCCCCACGGATTAAGTCCTCGACCATAGAGTCGAGGCCGGAGAAGGAAAAACATGGATAAGCCCCCGAATAGAGAGTCGAGTCCAGAGTAGGATAAATTGAACCGAAGTGGTCAAAGGATTTGGATAAGGACCCGAAGAGGTCTCGAATTTGGATATGAACCCGAAGTGGTCCCGGCTTAGGATATGGACCTGGAGAGGTCTCGGATTTGGATATGGATCCAGTGAAGTCCCGAATTTGGATTATAGGACCTGGAGTGGTCTTGGATTTTGGATAAAACGATACAGAGAGATTGTAGATTTGGTTAATGTATTTGGTATGGATTCAGAACTGGATATCGACTTGGAATAGTCGTGGATTTCGCTAATGATCTAGAGAGATCAAGGAATTGGATTGGATTCAAGGTTGGATGATATGGTGATCAATGGAGTATGGATATTGTATTTTGGACTTATGGAAATACAAAACACGCCTTCCTATCACAAGGCATGTTTTAGGTGGCCAAGTGTTAACCTGCCTTTTGGCAAGGCAGTATACATGCGAATTTAGCCCAATGGACTGCACAGTTATCGAGGTTGGAATATTATGGGTTTGGTTCGAATAGGTGGATGGATGATCAATTACTGATTATAAATATGAATATGAAGTCAGGATTTAGCTTAGTCGATGGATAAATGATGCTAGGTATTTGGAATATGGATTTCGGGAAAGGTCGATTTGCTTTGGGTCATCTAAGGGTTTGCTTCGGGTCAGGCAAGGGTTCACTTTGGGTCGGTGAGTGATTGGCTTTGATTTGGCATATTTACTTGGGGTCGGCATTGCTTGGGGTCAGTGAGTGATTTGCTTCAGGTCGGTGTAGCTTTGGCTTCGGGTCAACAATGATAAGGCTTCAGGTCGGCATTAGGAGATATGGGGTCGGCATATTGCATAATTTTGAGGGAACGACATATAGGAGTGCTTCGCGTCGACATTAGGGAAACTTCGGGTCGGCATTGGATTTTAGGATCGGTATACAACTTTAGGATCGGCATACAACACGGGGTCAGCATCACTTCGGGTCAGCTACAGGGGGACTTCGGGTAGGCTGTAAGCATTGCCAGCGGTCGACAAAGAAGAAGGAACTAGGGGTCGACATTAGTCTTCACTTTGGGTCTTTGTGGCAGGAGCTTTGGGTCGGCATCAAGGACGACTTCGGGTCAGCATTGGGAATGGCTTGGGTTCGACATTGGGTATCGCTAGGGGTCGGCACACATGTTGCTTTGGGACATCATTGAGCTTGCTTCGGGTCAGAACACTACTTACTTTGGGTCAGCACAAGAAGTACTTCAAGTTGGTAGTGATGGACGATATGGGCTCGACTATGGTTTTGGTGGGCCCATGTAAGTGATGAGGCCCTATAGCCGAGGTTTTGCCTATAAATACAGCATGTGTGGCTTCAGAAAAAAGGATTCTCATTCTATTTCTCTTCATCTTCCACCTAGAGGCTACTCTGCCATTTTTGTTTCAGAAATTTCGGATTGTAACTGTAATTAGATTTCAGTATAATAAAAAGGATTTTTTTTGGTATGGTCGTAGGCCGGAGTTAGCTAAACCACTATAAATCTCTTTTTTTTATCACTTTCATTTTAATTTTGATTATTCTTCATATTATATTCTCTACATATACTCTATTTGTGAGCTGTGACTAGATATTGGTGCTTTCACTTGCAATTGGGTGGTGGTGGTCATTTTGACGTGAACTGAAAGAAAATGAGTTAAATTATAAAACAAAGCCCAACATTCTTAAGCTGAAACCCAACTTTTTTTTCCTGATTTCTCTATCTCTAGAAATTTCTTTTTCCTGAGTCTTCACCTTCACTTATACATTAAACACTACATGTTTATTTACTTTGCTTTAGAAAAGTAAAAAAAACATAACTATACTCCACCACCTTGAAAATTGAAATAAAATCAAGATAACTCCCATAAGAAAATCTAAGCTTCTTGACACACTACTAAACCAAATTATCAAGCTTGAATTCAAGATTTATTCATCAAATCGAAATGGGGAAAGCATACACTGAAGGAAAGAGGTGAAACTAGGGGTGAAGTAAGAAGAGGACCTATTGTATTTTCCAATTGGAGTTGAGTAATCTCACCCACAACTATGTTTATATTGGTGTTTATATGCCTGAAATGATGAATAAGTGTCTGTGTATTCAAATAACCTATTTACAGTATCATTGCTTTCACCTCCACTGGTCTCAAACTGATTGACTTTGGGAAATTAATGATTGCTAGTCACGTACGAATCATAGTTTGGTATTGTAAAGTTGTAAAAACTAGATGGAAGAAAGAAATGGTTGAGTAGGAGAAGAGATGGCTTGAATTGATGAATTCAACCATAGGAAAAGTATGACATTAGGTGTTCGGTTGGTCCATGACCTATGCGCTAACTTGTCAACCGCTAGCGGTCGACCGATGGTAGGGACCGATCAACATATTTAAAAATATATATAAATAATTAAAATAAAATATATAGTAAAATAAAAAAAAAATATTACTTCATACTTATATTTTATACTTAGTTATAAGTATCACTAATGTTAATTAATAATTATGTGAAATTGTTTAGTAATATTATATTAATGATATAAATATTTAGTAAATTATTGTATTTAAAAGTATCAATTGGTCATATGATGTCGTTAATGATTTTGGAAACTTTGGATTTATATAAAAAATAAAAATATTATATTGAACTAGAATTATTTACTCTTACTTAATATAAATAATTAATTAAGAAGTTTTACATAGTATTTCTTGTTTTCATTTCTATGTTGATTTTGGAAATATGAATGATTCACCGTTGATATTGATTTGGGTGACGTTTTGATGTAATATGGTGATGACATCCTTCTACATGATTTGAGATATTTCTGTTTTGGATGTTTTAATTCTGTGTGACGAGAAATCTGAGTAAACAGAGTTATAACAACATCTAGTATAGGACTTTCGGTAATATTTCTTCGGTTACTCTATGGAATTGTTATATTGAATATTGTCAGATAGAGTGTAGTTTATGAGCATTGAATAAACAATTGAGTACCAAGTGGTAGTATGGGACGCCAATGTGATATTTGTCAGGTAATTTATTGTAAGTAGATGTCAATCTAGTGATGGGATCACTAATATTGGATAACACTTACATGAGGTGATGTTCTGGGGTTGAGCAAGCTTATGGATTTTGAGTTAGGTAGGATACCAAGTTATGTAGATATTATGTGTTTATGTATAATGTACACCTGACTGTTTTTGTGGAGTGAACCAAATGGCGAGAATCCACCCTCGCGGCCAGATCGTGGGATCACGCCCTAGATCTGTGATACCTTTATTGGATATTATATTTAATGTGCATCGTCCGATTTTTGTAAGTATTATATGGTGGTTATACCTTAGCTCTTTTTTACCTAGGCTGGTAGTTAGTTACTTTAAGGGTAGGATCTGGGTTTTGACCGGGAAGTCTTCACGTTAATGAGCATACTGGTGGATATGTGTCACGATTACCGTGGAAATAATGGATATCGTAGGAGAAGATCCGGGTGGGTAACTATGGGGCTCCTGAAGTAGACAAGTAGCTATTAGTCTCCCTTTTGGTTTTAATAGAGTGATAGATGAACATATACTATTTATACACCTCGTCTAAGTATGGATATGGGTTAGGCAACCCATATGTTGAGATATGACTCTACTTGGGACGTTATGTCTTTTGTACAGTCAATCCCCATCACCTTCTTTGGCGTGGGTTCACCATTATATTTTAATTGGGGAGTCTGCCACTTACATTCTATTAGGTGGGTTACACCATTTATATTCTATAGGCGGATGACACCGTTTATGTTGATAGACCTGGGAATGTCTACTTATATCTATTTTGGGCATTATTGAGTTAGCCCTATTTTACTTGATGAATTATTATATATGGATGATGATTTAATGTCTGGATGATTCACCCATTTGATTTGGTTTCATGATTTCTTATTGACACGATTTATACCGGCGATGAAATCTTTCTTTATGATTTATATTGGATGCTAGTTAGGGAAATTATGATACTGATTATATCGTCACCATTATACCATGTATTTTACCATTAGGTGTTACTAAAGTCTATAATTATAGACATAGTCTAACATGTGTGTTCTATATGTAATACTCGGGCAGTCTAAGACATTTCAGGTACAGGGACAATGAGACCAACTTGTATTTTCTAAGCATAGAGGAGACTTGATATATACGACTATGGTATATTATTAGTGTGATGTGGACTCGTTGTACGTTTGATACAATGTTGTATATTGATTATAAATTATATATTATTTTAAATGTTTTGCACTCTCATTGTCACTCGTATATTTTATATTATTATATCTTATTGTTGTGTTACCAACTCTATGTTCTCTGCTATATACTATATTTTGTGTATTAATCTATCTTGGAGACGCGCAATATTATTTCTTTGTGATGATACTGTGTGAAGCAACCCGCAATTCCGTACCCTTTTGAGTTGATAACAATTCACTCCTGTTCAACCCAAATTGTACAAAAGAGCGAATAACTAGGGTAAAGAAGAAGAAAGAGATAGAAGAAAATAAACAACATAGAACCTCACAATCGCAGCGGAACAAAATATAATATATAATAACAGATTTTTATACAAAAGAATCTGTAACTGTTTTATAATTACAATCATCGAATTACAACAATCAATACATCAAACTGGACAGTTGTATAACTTGTCCTTACACAGCAGAAATATAAGCCAAGTATAGAGATACGTCTCTATCATCCAGCTCATCTCCTGAGCTCCATAGCATTCTATCCTAAATTTGTAATACTCGGTATGACCCGAGCATTATAATAAAATAACACCCGAGTCAGACTGGAAAACCAGCGTGAGAAAACACACTCAATTTGAATTACTAAAGTTATCAAAATCCTTTGAAAAACAAAGGTATCTCGTAAGACCGCGTCACACATAAACACGACGGGTTTTTACCTTACGATAACCAAAACAATTTTATCAAAATCATCTGATATTATAATAGTGTCTAAGTACAAATGCTTATTCAAATAGCCGAAATTGTTACGATTCCAGCATGCTAGGCTCTACAAACAAAACCTAAAGCTCGTATTGGAGAATGGATCCCATACAAATGACTGGGCCATTGAGGTACCGCTCATCACAGTACACCTTTAGAATAATGTACCGAGGACCAATGCCGGGATCCCCTGCTACACAAGACCGGCCTACCCGTAACCTGGATAGACCGAATATGTTATCACCTCGGGTGCTCCCACCCTTACAAATCGAGCGCTCCTTCTTTCATGCACAACCATATCCATAATATATAGGTTTCCGAGGATATCTAGAAAAGTGATAACATACCCTAATTGGGTGCGACCCACTTAGCCTTGCTACATCTCCCCTATTTCAGTCATTCCCGGTTGATGAGACTTGAGGATAAGCGTTACCTTTCAAGAAACAATTCTACCTAGAATGCTCATCGTCCTCCAATAATGATGTTCTGATAGCATTCGTCTATACAAGTTGTCATGGGTCTGGACAAACCGAATAACCGTCTTCATCATCTTCACAGTATTCATTCGTAACGTTCAAACCGGATCAAAGTGGTTTTCAGATAATTAAATCCGATCCCGGTCTCTTCGAAACGATTAACGAAATGGGCCAATATTGATAGTCAGTTATTTAACTATCAAATAACATCCAAAAGCAAACACTAGGCCTTGTTTTAAAAATCTCCAAAATATTTATTTCAAACATCTCCACTAAGATATATATTCAATCTCTTCAATATTTCTATATTTGAAAACAATTTTAACACTTGTATCCACAACAGGATATTTCACCATTTTTAATACTTAGAAATATTTCCAACTTCCATTTTTATAACACTTAGAAAATATTTCTATTCTAAATCATTTCCCACCAAAAATATTTCCAAAACCTTCCTTTCAATACTTAGGAAAATATTTATACGTATAATCTCCAAAATCATTTTAATATTAAACTTGGAAATATTTCATAACTTATCTCATAAGTCTCCGGAATTTTTATAAATTCTTCCTACGATTTCCAAACCGATTAAATTTATTTATAATCCCAACCAACCATTTATAACTTCTTTTAATGAATTCAAATTCTTTCCGAAGTTATTGCATCTAAACCATTGGAAATTTTCTTAAGTCTCTAGAATTCCATTTATAAGATTTCTCTTATAAAATCTCATCCTTGAATTAAAAACCTGTTTACTCATCCCGAGAGAATTTTATAAGTAAATTTTCAATCATTTAAAACTATATATATATATATATAATGAGCATTATTAAAAAATAGTAATAAATATTTTATTAATATGTTTTAAGTTATTATTCAAAATATTAAACACTTTTAATAAACCATCAATAACTCATTTAAAATATAACAAACCAATTTACAAAGCTGAATATAAAAAATAAATTTTATTTCAATAAATATTAAATATTTGAAAATCCATTTTCCGAAGTATTCCAATACTAACTAGTTTTAAAATTTCATAGTTTAAATTATAAAGTTTTCCCTTTGAAAAACGAACTTAACTTCTTAAAAATAAAAATATATTTTAAAATCTCAACAACCAATTTAATTTATAACTTCCTTTCGATTTCATAACATATCGATCCATTATCGATTCCCTAACCATTCTCATTTCAAAAATTAGAATCTACTATTTTTCTCAACCCTGTTACCATATTCTAATATAAATTCACCCTATGAATTTATATTCCCAATTATCATCTGATTTCAAATTCCTTTATTTATAAACATCGTTTATAAATTTTATAACCCCTTTGGTTTTACCTGTTCTTATAAACAAATCTTATTTATAAAATTCCATTATATAAATTCATTTCTTATAAATTCCATTTATACTTCCAATCTATTTTTAATATTGATTTTTACTCCTTTCCATATTCCAGAATACCATTTACAAACTCCTTTATATAATTAACTTTTAAAGTCTCTATTTAAACCCATTCATGAATAGTTACGTACAATCCAAAATTAATATATATATATATGTATTATTCCTAATTCAATTTTCTTAAAAATAATCCAATTTCCAGTATAATTATTTTTATATCAAAAATCTCCTTTTAAATTCCTTTAAACTAAAAATAATAATTTATGTTATTTAAAATGCCAAATTTAAGGCCACTGCTACCTAGCATCCGAAGATTCAAATCATAGCAATAATCTATAACAGATTATTCACACAAATCATGTATCATTATATATGAAAATAAATTAACATTTTTGAGGATTCCAGTTGGATCCCTCCAACCTATTTTCCTGCATCCACAGATGTTAGTCAATAATATAAATACCACTCCCGCTTCGAGGGGGATATCGCGGTATATCGGGTCATCCGCTATTATGCGGGGCGCATATGGTCTCATCCGCTATAATGTGCGGGAATATCACTCCAAACACTAATATATATACAACCATATATATATATATAATATCATTCATCAAATAAAAATTATTAAATCAACCAGGCATCCAAAAATTAATTTTAACTATTTGAAATTTAAATCTAGCAATCCAAAAAGAGTGAGCTTTACTCACCTTGATTTTTATTTGCCGAATATCCAGATTTTTAAATTTCTAAAATTCCAGCTGCCTCCGAAAAATCCCAAACTAAGTCCTATGCATAGATTCTGCTTACAAGAACCCATTGCAACTTGTTTTTATTCGAATTTGATCTCGTATAGAGAAGTTTTAAATTTATTAGCATTTGAATTTATTTAACATAATCAATTAAATTTTTAATTACCATTTATTTAAAATAATACTTTAATCTAAACAATTAAATTTTTGATTACCCATATATATATGTATACCTTAACAACTTCTCAAATCTGGCCATAGCTTACAATGTACCAATCACCGCACCATCACACATGCTCGCATAGAATTCCGACACCCTGCCTTTCCTGCCATCACGACTGCCACGAACGTGAATCCCCACGGCCTCGTCGAACGCTACTTGACCCCTGACCACACGCGCACGCGGTCCCCAAAGCAGCAGCGACCAAATCAAACGCAACCTCCATTGTTCACGCGACCCTCCTCCTTCACTATTCAGGCATCACAACCTCCAGCGCCACTTCCCTATGCGTGCCACCGTCATGCCTTAATCCACCAATCGTCGTGCGCTTGCGCCTTGCCTGTCAACTGCAACCAACCACCGCGAGGAACTCCAACCCTAACGCGACGCCTTCGTTCGCCGTGCTCGCGTTCGAGCAGAAAAAATGCGACTAATGTCGCGAATTTTTCTTCTTCGATTTGAACGAGAAAGAGAGCATCATGAGTTAAAAAAATAAAAGAAGGAGGTGGCTCGCAATTTTAATTTGAGTTTGATTTTGTTTTTTTAAAGCTGTGTTCATTCATTTTTTTTAAAACTTTGATCGGCCTCGTTATTTAAAGAAGAAGAAGAGAGATACCGTGATTTTGATTTTGAACTGAAAGAAGAGAAGGTCGCGTGTATGGATAGACTATGGTACAGTGATTTGAAAAGGTGAAAATAAAAACTGATGTGAATATTTGACTATACAATTTATTTATTAAAATTTCAAAACGTCTCGATTTACGCAACTCAAAATCTCAAACTCCTATTGAGGCATGCCGCTAGGCGTTTATAATGTTATATCCCTATTCTAAATGCAATGGAAAAGGTTTCGAGACCTAATTCGATCGCATGAAGGAGATAGTGTTTTGGACCCAATTATTATATTGAATTTCGATATTAAATTCAATGCGTTTGTATCCCGTACGATCAAATGATAACTCCAAACACTACGAAATTTGAAACCCAATAATAATACACTATTAAGGATCCAATGGAACTGGTTTCTTCGAAATCCAAGTCTGTGCCCCGGATCACTATTTTAACGCGTCGATTAAATCGACAATTTCCAAGATTTTCGAAATCGCTCAAAATTTCTGTTTTAAAATCTTACTAACTAATTTATAATCCCTGATTCAATACTTAAACCATTTAAATATTTAAAATTAAGCGACAGAAAAATCTGGGTCGTTACATTCCTCCTCCCTTAAAAGAATTTCGTCCCCGAAATTGCTAAGGCAGGAAAAATGCTCCAAACCAATACCTATTCAAAACCCACTTAGTGAAATTTCGATATTTCACTGTTCTAATCTTTCAGTTTCAACCCAAACAATTAGTTTTCAATTCTAATTCCAAAATTCTTTATTCTAATTACAAATTCGAAATTCGAATTGTTGTTAACAAAAAAAATCAAAATTTTTCTAACACCCTAAATTTCCGATTTTTTTTGGCAAAGTCTCCTTTGTACGGAGGACCTTTTGCAATATGACAAGAGAGATAAATATATATACATCGACCCACACGGTTGGAAAACAAAAAATATATATCAATATTTTATATTTGCGGTATTTAATCCGAAAACGTACCTTATTTAAGCGTATTTAAGCATTATTAAGCAGGCATTTACTTCAAAAGCAATCTTGCAACCCAAATCTTGCCAAATAATCCCTCTGTACCTGTACTTACTCAATTTTAAACCACTTAAGTACCAAAATATAAAATTCATCCACATTTCACTTATTTAAATAGTTAAAACACATAAACTTCATAACTCCTTCATTCCAAACATATATTATAAGCAATTTTGAGGTTCCAACACCAATTTAATTACTTACAATCAATCCATATACCATTTCATTCAATTCAAATGATTTACAACCAATTTTTTTTGCATTCAATTCATTTTTATTTCAAACAAACTCATATCCATTCCAAATTGATTTAAAAATCAATTCTATTCACTTCTATTAATTCATAGAATTTTATTTACTTCCGTTTACGCCAAACGCCAATTTTTCTATGCAAATTCGGCGCTATTCATTTAATAAAATAACCATTCCAATCTATAGCTATTTTAAATTCATTCCAAATCAATTTATATTCAATTTTATTCCATTTCAATTTGATTCTCAATCAATTCATTTACGTTTCATTAATATCCACATTTATTATATTCAAATCCAGTCTACTAAACTCGGAATCATTTCATGCTAATTTATTCAAGCTAACTTCCATTCAACAATATTAACTTAAGTTAATCCGTTATTTTATATTATTTCCGCCTTATAACTAAAGTTTATTTTCATTTCAACCAACTTTCATTTTAGTTACTAATTTATTAATTATTTCATTCATTTTATTCACTTCAATTTTAATTCCATACTCGAATTCATTCTCAAATTTATTTAATTCGTATCCAAGGCCACATTCAATTTACTTACACTTTAAACTGAATTTATTTATAACTTAAGTCATCACTATTTCAAACTATTTCTATTTTATTCGACTCGTTCCAATTTTATTTCATTCGCTTACCATTTAGTCGAATTTGATTATTTATAACTCAAGTCCTATATTCAATTCCAATTCCAATCCACAATCCCATTTATTTACCTAAGTTAAGCTCCATTTTTGTATCCAATATCAGATTTTTATTCAAAAATTACTCCATTAAATTTACTTGAGTTCAAATTTATTTTATAATTCAAGTTTTGGAATTATTTCCCTTACCAAAATATCAAACAATTTTATTTTGGGTTTTCTATTTCACTTTTCAATTTTTATAAGTCACACTACTTATTTTTTTCACATTTCCATCAATTCTATACTCGAATATATTCACATTTTATTTTTAACTCGAGATTATAAATTTATTTATAGCTTAAATATACTTTTATTCCATTTGTTTCAATTTTTCTAAGCTATGTAACTTATTTGCTCACAATTCTAAAATTTTTCACTTAAAATTTTTATTCCGTCCAAATCCCATAACTTATAGTTATATAGTCACTTTATAATTCGCATTTATATTTAATTCAATCAACTATTAATATTCATTTCAATTCAGATTATTAGTTTCCTTCATTTATATACATCCAATTTCTTTTCATCTAATTAATTCACACCCAAATTTATTTCATTTAATTAGTCCACTTCACTAATTTATTCCATTCAAATCACAATAAATTAAATTTCTAAAATTTAATTCCTTCAACTTAACTTAAGTTAAATCCCATTTTAACTTTCTCACTTTAAATTTTAATTCCAAAATTCAATTTTCACTTTAAATTCATTTTTCTAGAACATTTAGCTAGGAATTCAGAATTCAAATACCCGGTATTTATTTCAAATCACTTTGAAATCAAATATATATAGGTGTACACTCTTTTTGGTTTAACAAACCACTTTCTTGGATTTTCAAAATTCACTTGGTACCATTCCAAAACAATTTCCCTTCGGAATTTCCAAAACAACACTTGTTTTCACCAGAAATCTCCTTATCAATTCACTACGTTAGCAATCCATCACCTAGAAACTCGAAAATGAATACTGATGATGCGGCCATCATCATCTGAACTATTTTTCAGCGACTGAAGTGAGTTCAGTGCTACATCACTTCCAAAAATCCATTTAAAACTACTTTTCCATTCAAAAATATCTCCAAAATAATAATACTATTATTTATCTTCAAACACTTTGGAAAACACTTCTAAAAATCTCCAGGATTTAAATTTTCCAAATTCTGGTTTGAACCCATGTGTGGTTTTTAACTCATTTGTATAATTCATACTTATACAATCTCTATTTGGTCATATATATAACCATTTCAATTTTATAATCTTATTTTGATTATATACTAACAACCAAACACATCACTATTGTAACGACCCAGAATTTTGAACAAATTAAATTGAGAATATTTAATTAATTTTAAATATTTGAACGATGATTTAATTTGAATCCCCGATATAACTTTGAATTTGGCGATTAAATTATAAAAATTTAATCTATTGAATTGAATAAAAATTTAAATCTTCAATTTTAAGCCGATTAAAAATATTTCGAAGGTTTGTAAAATACATAGTGATAACACTGAAGATAACCGCAGCTTTAGAAATTGATTTGGAAATAATTTGTTCAGTTTTGAAAATTATTGTTCGAATCGATATTTAAAATATAGCCGTCCGAGGCGCAGTCTCGAAATTCGACGAAACCAGTTCCATTGGGTCCGTAATGTTGTATTATTACCGGATTTCAAATTTCGTATTTTTTTTGAGTTGTTTTGTGACCGTACGGCAAGTAAACGCAATTAGATTTGATCGAATTCAAATTGAATTTAAACTTTAAATTAGTCAACATTCCCACACTTTATCTCCTTCAATCACGCAAAAGATCCCGGAGAAAAATCGTGCAACCCATATCTCACGCGAATCATTTCAGGAGAGCAGAACGAAGAAAACAAAACCATTTCTCGTTCAAATAGAAATTGAACTCTCCTAAACTAAAAATGGCAGAGGAACGAAGGAAGAAAAAAAAATAAACATACATAAATCGCGAGTTTCCCCTTCAATTTTTTTTTCTTATTCGCACTAAAGAAATCAAGTGCCTCATTGAGAGCACGATGTTCCTCCCTATCCTCAGAAACAAAATTTCATTCAAATCGCGTTCAAATCAGAAGGCGAGCACCTGGAATCGAAGGGAGGCTGGCATTCGCGCGCGCATAGGCGGCGACTTCAAGGTGAGGCGTGGCCGTGTTCGCAGTTTGGGTAGATGGCTTCGATCGAAGCTGCAGATTTGGGGATTGGGTATTTCAATCGGAGCGACGCGGCAGGCGATCGCGATTTGGTGGGAGTGTCGACCTCGCGTAGGTGAATAGTGGTTAGGGCAGGGGAATTTGAAGTCACGTACGACTGTTCGTGGTCGTGTGGCCCGTGGTAGCGACATCGACGAAGCAAAAAGTGGTGGTGTCGGTCTTCGTTCGCGAGTAAGCGGCGCTAGCTGATGAGTTTCGCGAGCAGTTTCGCAAGTAATAAGAGGAGCTTCGAGGGCTGACATTGGCAGTGGAGGCTGATGGGGCAATTTGCGTTCGAGGGTTCCGTTCATCGAGCAGTAAGGTATTGTTTTATAAAATTCAAAGTAAAATTTTTAAAATATAGACGTGAAAGAAATTAGTTTTGGGAATCGAATGAATGTATGTTTATATAGAAATATATAACAGTTTTCAATATATGCATACAGAAAATATTACAGCAAAAGGAATTTGTATTACCACTGCAGGAATTTTTTTTTTAGTAAAATATATAAAGATTTGATCTTGAACATTGTTTTATAAGTATATTTATACATATGTAGTTTGAAAGGGAGGAATAATTTATTTAAGTAAATTTAGTTTTAAATCTAAGTTTAATTAGATAAATTTATTAAAGAAGAAAATTAGTTTAAAAAGAATTATCAGCTAATCAAAAACTATTAAATGGAAGTAAATTGTTCAATTGATTCGAATATTAATAAATTGTGTAAATATTTATACAAGGTATAAATCAAGGAAATCGAGTCAAGGATGGAAATGGATTACAAATTAAAAGCTAAGGTGAGATCTCCTCACTCAGATTTAAATTTGTATTGCAGTTATTGATTTGATTGTGTGTCTGTTTGGATGTGATATTAGATATAGTAGGATATATCTATTATATATATAACAATATATACATATTGGCATATGTATATATTGGATTGATTGATTTCCCGCCTCGTATAGCGGATGAGACCCTATTGCGCCGTTAGTAAGCGGATATATTATAAAAACCCATATACCGCGATATTCCACCTCGAAGTGGAATTGGTATTGTGCTAACGTCTGTGGATGCAGGGAAACAGGTTGGAGGGATCCAACTGGATTCCTCACCAGTATTTATTTATTTACAGATATTGATGTATATTCTGTTATCATATGTTGATATATGATGTTTGATGTTGTGATTGACTAATTGGTGCTGTTGCATCATCGGATTCAAGTTTTAAAAATAACGACTTTTAATTTAAAAGGATTTTTAAAGTGATCTTTGAAATTATACGTTTTATTGAATTTTTGAAGTGATTTATTTTAAATAAATAAACGTTCAAATTTTAAAGTTATAAAAGTTAAGATCTTCGTGAAATATAACCGAAAAGTGATTTTTGGAATAAATAGTTGATTGATTTATAAAATGGTTTAAATTGAGATTTTTAAAATATTATAAACGGTTTACTTAAAAAGTTTATAAAGTTGACATTTTATAAATTAAAATGTTGGTATTATAAAACGAGTTTTTATAAGCGTTAAAATGAATTTTTAAGAATTTATAAATAAATGGAATTTATAAATTATGAACTTATAAATGGAAATGATTTTGTGAAATAAAGGAATTATAAGTATTTAACTTATAATATGGATTGTTGGTATAAGATTTGAGTTATGAATCGAATTGTTAATAAAGGAGATATATTTGCGATTTTGGATAGCGAATTATTATTGAAATAAAATGTGTAGAAAATAGTGAAAAGTAATTAGTGAAGTATATTCACGATTTTGGACAGTGAATATATTTTTAAGTAAAATGGATAGTTTTGGAAAAGTGACAATGAAAATGAAGTTAAACATTTTAAAGATGTTTTTAAAATGTATTATGATATCGAATACATAGATTTCAACATTTTTATTGTTGAAATAGACGTTTTCGAAAAATAAGGAAATGGTGGACTATAACATTGTTGTTATAGTAAATGATTTTTGAAAGAAAATGTTTTATGTAGTATTGGGATTTGCATATATCTATCTTAAAAATCCGAATCCCTATACTAGTGATTTCGAGTCGTCGCAACGATGTTTTACGCAACATTCGTTTTGACTCAAATAGATGTTAAAATTAATGATTTCCTTAAAGAATGAATATATACTTAATATTGATTTAAGTATATTGAATATTTTCAAATGTTGAAAATAAATAGATTTGTGAAATACTTATTATTAAATAAGTAAGGAAATACTTTTCCAATATGAAATGAACGTTTTGAGGTTTATCTCTGTAAAGATAAAATGAAATTGAATATTTGAAATCGATTTGAGAATCGTTTATCAGTAGATATTTTGAAAATATAAATTCACTATGGAATTTATAAAGGAAATGGAAACTGTCTAGAAAAATAAATATCGATTTATTTTAGAAGTGTGGAAATTATATATCTAGTAAAGATATTTTGGAAGAATAAAAAATTTGGAAAATTATTTGGAATCTGATGATGTTGCGCATCTTTATTGATAGTTAAATAACCGACTATCAATAATTACCTTAAATATGGTACTTGTTGTGATTGGATGAATTTGAATGCCACACTTATTTTTAAATAATCGCTCACTATTCGGGTTAGCCGGGAAAGAACCATGGGGTCGTATAACCCATTCCGAATATGTGATACGTCGTTATGAATTGCATTCGAAGACCGGTGTTGAAGACCGGATATTTTTGAAAACGGAAGGATTACCGTCGAGTTACTCTACATCGGCTGATCTCCGATTTAGAGGTTTTATCACCCTTAGTGACGGGAAGTCCGGACGTGATTAGAAATTTATCCGGATATGCAAGGGCTTCGTGAGAAGTGCCTTCGGTTCTGTTCGATCCCGGAACAGACTTGTATGGATTGTGTGTCTGACGTTACAATTTGAGATATAAAGCTGATTTCTTTCAAATACATTTCTGTTGGTGGCGGAGAATTTATTCTCTTAGCTTAACACCCTTCTTTGAGACGTACGAGCTCAGAGGTTATGTAGTTGAAATTTATCAGCGATATACTCCCAATTTGGTAACGTGGCATACTGAGTGTTGCTGTGAAATGATCAGTGTTTGATCATTTGTGATATGATCATTTGTTTGATCTTATATCTTTGTGATCATAGGTTGATCATTTGTTTGACCCGAAGCATGGCTTTGTGAACAAAGCGTAGCTTTGTGGACGAGACTTCCTCGAGCCTCACACCCCGGAAATGGTCGAAACAGGAAGGATGCAGCAAGGTTCTAGGGAGTAGCGCCCCTTAGTGTATGTCATTCCTTCTGGATAGAGGTGGTATCATGGTATGGAGCCCAGATACTTAACCTATGTGGTTGCTGCATTTTTATTTATGTGGTTTGTTGGAAATCGGGGATCCTCGGGAAGATCGGTTACGATCGGGGGATGGCATACGCGTGTCAGTAGTTACCTATTTTTGCAGAGGTAACCCGGCCTTGTGTTGGCAGAGATCTAACCGTAATGTTAGGTTATTTCTCGGGTCGTCTATTCTAGGGACGTACCCATCGTGGAAAAGGAAGTTCCTTGGCCTGACCATTTGTTGGAAATCCAAAGAAAGAATACGAGCCTTGTACGGTATTAGTTGTAGAACCTATCATTCACTTATGGTGGTGCCCCACTGTTTGGATGGTAGCTATAGTAGGCATACGATACTGGTCGTATGTCGGCTAAGATTAATATTATACTTTCGAAATGCTTTCTACACTATGCACTAATAATAATATAAAAAAGAATTGATTTTGCGTAGTAAGCATCTTTGACTATCATAAGAAGAAATCTCCTCCAATTCTGCGTTTGCATTGTGTGTGTGGCGGGAGGTCTTATGGTAGTTTCATTTTCCAAAAGCATTGCGAATTTGTTTTATTTTCTTTGTGAAAAATAACTGTTTTACGATCTCACACCAGTCACCATGACTGACTCGGAGTTTATTGTTTCCCTTCTAAACTCTGGGTGCCCACCAATTTCCACACGGGCGGTCTAGAGTTAGATTATCAGGATATTCTGGATATTCTGGAGCTTTAGAAGCAAGCTGGATGGCGAAACGTATCACCTATATTTTTGTATTATTCCGCTGTGTATTCTGTATGAGGACAAGTTATATAACTGTCCATTGTTATATATGACTCTGATTGATGTATGTATAAACTGATATAGTTCTTTGTTTTAAAAGACTAGTGTTATCTATTATATATTGTTCCGCTGCGATATGCGAGATTCTGATATTGTTTTTCTATTTCTGTTCTGATGTGTTGTTCTTCTTTTCTTTTTCTACTCTCTTCCTTCTGCTTTCTTCTTCTTCTACTTTTTCTTCTTTTTAAAACCCTCACTATTGGAGTTTCCGGCACTCGATTTCTCGGCAGTCGATAAAGTGAGTATCGATGTCGAATTTTCGAAAGTCGAAAATTTCTGTACGTGACAACTATAATAATTTTCAGAAAATAATTCTTTTTAATATCAAAATATAGTTTGGGTAAAATTATTTCATTTACCGCTTCAAAACAATACCATGTCGAATTACTCTATTCAAGTGTTTAGAAACTCCTATCTATTTAGTGGCGTCCCACTACTCGAACAGAATTTATATACCACTCAATAGATAAATTAACACAATATAAAACCATTTTTATTCACTAACAAATACGCGCTCATATCTATTATTACACTCAACTCATTCTAGAGCACTACTGACTCTATCTCTAATGAGTAATCCCCACCAGAGCCAAGGTTCTCACTTAACCTTCAGCTCCGATACCAAGTATAGAGACCCGCAATTCCGTACCCTTTTGAGTTGATAACAATTCACTCCTGTTCAACCCAAATTGTACGAAAGAGCGAATAACTAGGGTAAAGAAGAAGAAAGAGATAGAAGAAAATAAACAACACAGAACCTCACAATCATAGCGGAACAAAATATAATATATAATAACAGATTTTTATACAAAAGAATCTGTAACTGTTTTATACTTACAATCATCAAAGTACAACAATCAATACATCAAACTAGACAGTTATATAACTTGTCCTTACACAGCGGAAATATAAGCAAGTACGGAGATACATCTCTATCATCCAGCTCGTCTCCTGAGACCCATAGCATTCTTTCCTAAATCTGTATACTCGGTCTGACCTGAGCATTATAATAAAATAACACCCAAGTCAGTCTGGAAAACCAGCATGAGAAAACACACTCAATTTGAATTATTAAAGTTATCAAAATCCTTTGAAAAAAGGTATCTTGTAAGACTGCGTCACACATAAACACGATGAGTTTTTACCTTACGATAACCAAAACAATTTTATCAAAATCATCTGATATTATAATAGCGTCTAAGTAAAATACTTATTCAAATAGCAAAAATTGTTACATTAATTAAATTCCAGCATACTAGGCTCTACAAACAAAACCTAAAGCTCGTATTAGAGAATGGATCCCATATAAATTACTCTGCCACTTGGTTACCGCCCATCACAGTACACCTCTAGAACAATGTACCGAGGACCATCGCCGGGATCCACTGCTACACAAGGCCGGCCTACCCTAACCAGGATAGACCGAATATGTTATCACCCCAGGTGCTCCCACCCTTACAAATCGAGCCCTCCTTCTTTCATGCACAACCATATCCATAATATATAGGTTTTCGAGGATATCTAGAAAAGTGATAACATACAATAATTGGGTGTGACCCACTTAGCCTTGCTGCATCTCCCCTTTTTTAGTCATTCCCGGTTGATGAGGCTTGAGGCTAAGCGTTACCTTTCAAGAAACAATTCTACTTAGAATGCTCATCGTCCTCCAATGACGATATTCTGATAGCATTCGTCCATATAAGTTGTCCTGGGTCTAGACAAACCGAATCATCGTCTTCATCATCTTCACAGTATTCATTCGTAACATTCAAACCAGATCGAAGTGGTTTTCGGATAATTAAATCTGATCCCGGTCTCTTCAAAACGATTAATGAAATTGGCCAATATTGATAGTCAGTTATTTAACTATCAAATAACATCCAAAAGCAAACACTAGGCCTTGTTTTATAAATCACCAAAATATTTACTTCAAACATCTCTACTAAGATATATATTCAATCTCTTTCAATATTTCTGTATTTGAAACAATTTTAACACTTGTATCCATAACAGGCCATATTTCACCGTTTTCAATACTTAGAAATATTTCCAACTTCCATTTTTATAACACTTAGAAAATATTTCTATACTAAATCATTTCCCACTAAAAATATTTCCAAAACCTTCCTTTCAATACTTAGGAAAATATTTATACGTATAATCTTCAAATTCATTTTAATATTAAACTTGGAAATATTTCGTAATTTATCTCACAAGTCTTCGGAGTTTTTATAAATTCTTCCTACGATTTCCAAACCGATTATACTTATTTATAATCCTAACCAACCATTTATAACTTCTTTTAATGAATTCAATTTCTTTCCGAAGTTATCACATCTAAACTATTGGAAAATTTCTTAAGTCTCTAAAATTCAATTTATAAGATTTCTCTTATAAAATCTCATCCTTAAATTAAAAACCTGTTTACTCATCTCAAGAGAATTTTATAAGTAAATTTTCAATCATTTCAAACTATATATATATATAATGAGCATTATTAAAGAATAGTAATATATATTTTTTAATATGTTTTAATTTATTATTCAAAATATTAAACACTTTTAATAAACCATCAATAACTCATTTAAAATAAAACAAACCAATTTACAAAGCTGAATATAAAAATTAAAATTTTATTTCAATAAATATTTAATACAGGAAAATGGGCACAGGGAAGAAGTTGTAAAAAAATTTAGTCTTAGGGACAACAAGTTTACTTTTTAGTCTGAAAGACACTTTTTAGTGTAAACAGAAAATGATAGTTACAACTATCATTCTGTGATTTGCACTAGAAAGTGTCTTTTAGCCTAAAAAGCAAACTTGTTGTCTCCGAGACTAAATTTTTTTTCAACTTCTTCCTTGAGCCTAAAAACCTCTATATAATATTTGAAAATCCATTTTCCGAAGTATTCCAATACTAACTAGTTTTAAAATTTCATAGTTTAAATAATAAAGTTTTCCCTTTGACAAACGAACTTAACTTCTTAAAAATAAAAATATATTTTAAAATCTCAATAACCAATTTAATTTATAACTTCCTCTCGATTTTACAACATATCGATCCATTGTCGATTCCCTAACAATTCTCATTTCAAAAAATAGAATCTACTATTTTTCTCAACCCTGTTTCCATATTCTAATATAAATTCACCCTATGAATTTATATTCCCAATTATCATCTGATATCGAATTCCTTTATTTATAAACATCATTTATAAATTTTATAACCCCTTTGGTTTTACCTGTTTTTATAAACAAATCTTATTTATAAAATTCCATTATATAAATTCATTTCTTATAAATTCTATTTATACTTCCAATCTATTTTTAATATTGATTTTAACTCCTTTCCATATTCCAGAATACCATTTACAAACTCCATTATGTAATTAACTTTTAAAGTCTCTATTTAAACCCATTCACGAATAGTTACGTACAATCCAAAATTAATATATATATATATATATATATATATATGTATATTATTCCCATTCAATTTTCTTAAAAATAATCCAATTTCCAATATAATTATTTTTATATCAAAAATCTCCTTTTAAATTCCTTTAAACTAAAAATAATAATTTATGGTATTTAGAATGCCAAATTTAAGGCCCGTGCTACCAAAGCATCCGAAGATTCAAATCATAGCAATAATCTATAACATATTATTCACACAAATCATGTATCATTATATATAAACATAAATCAACATTTTTGACGAATCCAGTTGGATCCCTCTAATCTGTTTTCATGCATCCATAAATATTAGTCAACAATAAAAATACCAATCCCGCGTCGAGGGCGATATCGCGGTATATCAGGTCATCTGCTATTATGCGGAGCGCATAGGGTCTCATCCGCTATAATGTGTGGGAATATCACTCCAAACACTAATATATATACTACCATATATATATATAATATCATTCATCAGATAAACATTATTAAATCAACCTGGCATCCAATAATTAATTTTAACTATTTGAAATTTAAATCTAGCAATCCAAAAAGAGTGAGATTTACTCACCTTGATTTTTATTTGCCGAATATCCAGATTTTTAAATTTCTAAAATTCTAGTTGCCTTTGAGAAATCCCAAACTAAGTCCTATGCATAGATTCTGCTGACAAGAACCCATTGCAACTTGTTTTTATTCGAATTTTACCTCATATAGAGAAGTTATAAATTTATTAACATTCGAATTTATATAACATAATCAATTAAATTTTTAATTACCATTTATTTTAAATAATACACTAATCTAAACAATTAAATTTTTAATCACCCATATATATACCTTAACAGCTTCTCAAATCTGGTCATCGCTTCCAATGTTCCGATCACCGCGCCATCACACATGCTCGCACAGAACTCCGATACCCTGCCTTGCTTGCCATCGCGACTACCACGAACGCGAATCTTCACGGCCTCGCCGAAAGCTGCTTGACCCCTGACTACTCGCGCACGTGGCCCCAAAGCAGCCATGACCAAATTGAATGGAACCTCCACTGTGCACATGACCAAATGGTACAGTGATTTGAAAAGGTGAAAATAAAAAATGATGTGAATATTTGACTAGACAATTTATTTATTAAAATTTCAAAACGACTCGATTTACGCAACTCAAAATCTCAAACTCCTATCGAGGCGTGCTGCTAGGCATTTAGAATGCTATATCCCTATTCCATACGCAATGGAAAAGGTTTCGAGTCCTAATTCGATCGTATGAAGAAGATAGCTTTTTGGACCCAATTATTATATTGAATTTCGATATTAAATTCAACGCGTTTGTATCCCGTACGATCAAACGATAACTCCAAATGCTACGAAATTTGAAATATGATAATAATACACTATTACGGATCCAATGGAAATGGTTTCGTTGAAATCCGAGACTGTTCCCTGGACCGCTATTTTAACGTGACGATTAAATCGACAATTTCCAAAATTTACGAAATCGCTCAAAATTTCCGTTTTGAAATATTACTAACTAATTTATATTCCCATATCCAATATTTAAACCATTTAAATATTTAAAATTAAACGAAAGAAAAATCTGGGTCCTTACACTGCGTATATTTTGTGGTGAGTTATATTCGATGTTTAAACACGTACCAGTGTTAGCTCGAAGAAATATTCATGTGTGTACCCATATAGCTTCATTCTCCATATTATCTGATAGTTTTACCTAGTAATACTCTTGGATAATATGGGTATAGTGGTGGGGTTTTTCAATCAAATCCAAATTAAGATCACTAAATGGCACTTTAGAGTGTTCTCATGTACTTACGAAATACTAGAGAATTGTTTATAGAAAAAATTAACTCCTTATGAAGGTGTGTTCGGACTCAAACTTTATAAGTGCTATCGGTTATAATATGTCAATGTTAAATTCACACTCGAACCTTAATTAAGAAGCTTTAAATGGGAAATGTTCCAAACGAAACATTATGGTTGATTCAATGAAAAGGCAAAGTCATCGCCTTAAATAGCACCATAATAAAAGCAATGTACATTATAAATGCACAAATTTATAACTGAGTTCACTAGAAGTAATATATATAATGGCAGTGGTGAGGTTTCACTAGAAGCAATGAAAATCCTACTTGGAAAGAAATCATTACTAAATATTACTATAATGGTAGTAGTAATTTATATCAAATTACTCCTATAGTCATACATAAATTTTATAATTTTTGGAAATCTATTTTAAAATGCCACGAGATTTTTAACTTAGGCACTAATACTATAGTTCATTCTGGTAATTCTACTCTATTTGGCATGATCGTTGGATTTCTGTTATCCCTCTTAGAATAGAATTTAAGGAACTATATGAAATCAGTAATTTTAAGGATGCTTTAATTATAGAAGTTTTTTCTCCTGAAAATGACCCTCCTTGGAACTTTAGTTTTAACAGAATTTTATTAGGTTCAACTTTTAGGCAGCTTGCTTTGCTTTATGCTTGTTTAAACCTATATAATATTGATAATGATAAAGATAGTTTTGGTTGGGAATGGGATAAGAGCAAGAAATATACTTCTAATTCTTTTTTATAGATTTATTAGTTTTTCGAGTGTAACCAATAACTCTTTTAAATTTATTTGGAAATCAAAATGCTCCTCCTAAATCTAAAATTCACATGTGGTTAATTATGCATGGAAAACTAAATACTATAGAATTTAAAAAAATGCAAATCGATAATAAATATTATTTTTGTAATCTACATTTTGAAGATATTAAACTTGTATACTATAACTGCATGGATACTTATTTCATTTTCAATAATATCCTTAAAATCTTTAACTTTAATCTAACAACTAAAATATATGACTGTGAATATTATTAGAATAGTTTTAAATTTAAGTTCAAAAAGGAAAATAGATTTTTACTTGACACTTTAATCATTATAATTTGTTGGTATATTTGGTTTGGAAGAAATCAGAGAACTTTTAAAAATAATTATTGTCATTTTAATAAATTGATTTAAATAATTTCTTCATTTTGTTATAATTGGATTTCTAATCCTAATTATAAATTAGCTAAAAATAATTTATTTAAAGAATATCTTAATAAGGTTAATCATAATATTAATCTATTTAAATATAAAAGTAATATTTTAGACATTAATAATTGTAGTATTAATATTTTTTCAAACTTAAATGATGATTTCACGGTGTATCAAAACATCCTATTGATTAAAGGACCATAAGGATATCTTTGATTTGTTTTAGATATTGTTTTAGTTTTTAGATCTTTAAGTTCATTCGATCATGGATTCCTTTTAGTTATTTTTCTGTTCTTTATTTTAACCTTTCATATTAGCTTAACTCTTGTATCATTATTCCTATTTCTTTTATACATATATGTGTATCATTATAACTATTTTATTATGCTCAGTTTCAAATACAGGTCTTGGGCTAGATATGGTGTTAGTTTCTTATTGCAGGTACATAGGTTTGTAGCTTGTTGTATGCAGGGAGGGGTTCTTCTCAGTACATCTTCATCTTTATTATGGAGTTCTGTTTTCAGAAGGATTCACTATTCAGCTATGCACTACTTCCAATTTTACCGAGTCTTCAGAGTGGCATTTCGAGTTCATATCATTCGCAGTTCCGTTTTAGATCATTCATTTTTCCGTGCCATCAGAGTCAGCTGCATGGAGTTGCCTTCCTAGATAGAGTTGGCTTCCAGTTTCATTGGATATTTTCATAGTTTTTCAGGTACTTCTAACACCTTAATATCGAGCGGTGGCCATGCTAGAGCTCGGTATTGGGGTGTAATGGGCGGTAGCCTTGCCAGAGCTCATTTTAGGGGTACCTGAGTTTTTCCTTTGATTTTTGTATTACTTTTAGCTACCTGCCAGGCATGTTGGCAGCACCTTGTCTTGTGATATATATAAATTATCATGTGTGCTCTCCTATATTTTAGAGGATCACACATTTTTCTCAAAAATAAAAAATTATAACTGAGTTAAGGGTGATTCCAAGTATTAAGAATAATAAATTATTATTATATGATAAGAATTTAATTGTAAGAGTTAACTAGAAGTCGAAAAACATACTCTAACTAGTTCAATATGATAAAGGTAGTTTATCAGCATAGAAGATAGTTGATTGAGGTAGTAAATAATTAAAACAATATAGCAGATCCATTCAGGTAGGGTCTAACTCAACCAGTTCTCATCAAACTGATCAAAGAGATGAGGTAGAGATTCCATAATTAGCCAAAGTGCAAGTGGAACATTAATAAAGTTAAGGGTATGTCCTAGGGGTAATTATGTAATTGTTATATATATCTAACTCGATAACAAATCTCGTTCGAAATAAAAGGTATTTTCTTTCTATTATATACTTGATACAACGTATTACATTAATTAATTAATTTAATTAAAAGCATAGTTAATAAAAATCCATAAATAGTATGTTTTATGATAGTAGTTACAACGTGTTGTAATGAGTGATTTATCACAACAAAATAAACATACAATTTTAAATATTCCTAGTCAAGATGTATCGAGACTTGATATCGATACATCCATTGAGACTAGAGTACATAACGCACCCCAAAATGTTGGCCGGTATATTACTCATGGCTGCTGCGGGCACCAAGGTTTTATGTACCGATAGTTATTTGATAATTATGAAATGATTCACTCGATAGCTTTCTATTGGTTAACATAACCATGGTCAAACAGAAAAAATATTAATGTGACAATATTACATACTCCTTCAACTTGAGAGATCTATCGAGCTTCAAAGTGGAAACTCCGCTTTGATTATAGTTAATCATGGCACGACATCCATCAAACATCTATAGTTAGGACGAGTGGACGCATTGGAAGTGAGAAACTATTTAAGAGAGAGTTCGTCTCCTCGGTCATATAGGTTTAGTGTCACGGTCACCAGAAGTCAACTCAAAGTCAAAGTCTCTGGCTAGAGTGGTTCGTAATGACCCGTCCTTTTGACCATCGAAAGTCAACACCGAATACATTCACGGTATTCAAATGCCGAACTCTAATCATCGAAAGCCATATTGTTACGGTAAAAAAATGAAAAAAACAGGGAACAGAGAAATCAGAATCTCATAGTGGAATTGACAACATATAATATAACGAAGACAGTAAAAACTATTACTCCAAAATAAAGAGTACTTCATAGTTAAAAACAAACCTTATCGGCAAGACAGTTATAAAATCCTGACCTTATATATTGCAGATAGGTATACAATATAATACAATAGAAATAAAATATTATGATAGGTGAACCTCTAGCTCTTCTCCAATAACTCTATATCACTAAGTCAACCTAAGAAAAACCCGGTCAGACCCAAGCATTATAATAAAATAACACCCGGGTCAGTCTGGAAAACCAGCATGAGAAATCAAGTAATATGATGAACATATAAAGATTCTGTGAGACCACACTGCTAACGCGGAACGAGCTTTTACCTCACAAGAATAACTTTCATTAATGAAGAAATGGGAAACAAATCAGAACAACAATCCAATCAAGAAAGAATGGAAATAAACAATAGAAGAAATCCAAATAAAATGGTGGGTACTAGTAAGAACAAATCTCATACTGAATGAATGGGCATAAATAATATCAAATTCCAGACTTGAAAGAATGGTCACAAATAATTGAACATAAAGAATAGCATGAGGCAGTTCTCCATTCAATTAAGGAAACAATTCAAAGATTTGAATCAATAACAAAAGAAAAAGAGAAGATTTTCCGACAATGACTAGAAGGGTGCGCCAGCCATACCAAAAGTGTACTCTAGAATTATACTTGAGAACTCCGATAGCTCTCAGAAATCTCCAAGGCGGACCCTACAAACTGCTACCAAGTATCCGAGTATTTCACATCTTATTGCGCAACATCGAATCCAATCTAAAGTGGATGTGGAAATATCCTAATAGGAGCAACCCCACATAGCTTGGCCCTCACTCGCTCTTTGGGTTTAGTCATTTTCGACAAAGAATAACGAGGCTCAAATGAGCAACACATCATCTTAGAGTGACAAAATATAAAGAAGAAAGCAGAATCAAAGTCAGTAGTCGATAAATCAACTATCGAGAATGATAAGATGGTTGTTTCCACCTGTGCTTGATTTTCACATCATAATACTTTTAAAGACACTTTAAAAACACTCTTTAAATATTCTTTTAAAGGGGCAAATTTTATTTTCTAAGTCTATTAAAAACCAAGGCCAAAACAAATGTCAAAACATTGTTTATTATAACTCAAAACAATTTACATTTATCTTTATTTGAAACAATTTTTTTAAGAGATCGTTTTGTTTATAAACTATTATTTATAAATTTTTAAAACAATACTTATTATCTCAAAAGATAATAAATCAAATTTAAATTGCTTGTATAAATTAAAATAAATTTTAATTTATCTCGAAGAAAATAACTCAAATTTAAAATACTTTTTATAAATTTAACCCAACATTAATTACCTCAAAAGATAATTAATTACATTATTAATCTTTATAAATTTTATAAACAATATGAATTATCTCGAAAGATATTTTATCAAATTTGTAATCTCTTTTAATAAAACAATCACATATCTATATTAAACAGTTAATTATCTCAAAAACACCTTTGTTTAATTAGTAAATTAACTTTTAAACCTTACTAAATCAATTAATCTACTTTAAACTCTTTTATTAAATCAATTACCTAACATTTAAACACCATTAATTAAAAATATTAACTAAAGTCAAATATCATTAATTAAAATGATAAATAAGATTCAAACATCGTTAATTAAAATGATTAACTAAATTTAAAACTTCATTAATTAAAATAATTAATTAAACTCAAATATCATTATTTAAAATATTTAATTGTTTTTAAACATCATTAATTAAAATGATTTATTAAACTCAAATATCATTAATTAAAATGATTAATACATTTAAATATCATAAATCAAAATGATTAATTAAATTTAAACATCTTTAGTTAAAGTGATTTATTAACTTAAAACATCATTACTTAAAATGAATAACTAAATTCAAATATCATTAACTAAAATAATTTATTAACTTCAAATAATCATTAATTAAAATGATTAATTAAATTAAAATATCAATAATTCAAACAATTTATTAACTACAAGTAATCATTAATTAAAATATCATTAATTAAAATGATTAATGAATTTTAAACAGCTAATTTTGTGAAAATACAAACTCAAGTTCAACATACACAAAGGGTTAGGAGATGATATTCAATAATTGTTAATATAGCGAAAATTGCTATAATGACACTTAAACAATTTAAATAGAATATCATAATTAATTTCAACTGAACATCAATATAAGCAACATAAAGAAATAAATAAATATTATTAGCGAGAAACCCCTTAGGGTCTCTATACAAATGTTCCCTGAAAAAAAATTATTATGGACAATATATATAATCATACGGGTTCATAGCAATTCAGTTAATATGTCATCCATTTTCCAAAACAAGGTTTTCAATCAAACAATCAATCAAACAACAACAACAATATCAAAACAATCAACCAAGCATTAAATAATAAATTTATAGTATCACAGATATTATATAGCTAATTTAAAGGTGAGTAAACTCACATTTATTCTAGTTTTTGACAAAGCATTCCAGTTTGGACTAAAACCAAATGAGCGTTCGATTTTAGTACAAAATTCTATGAGCACCAAACCCATTCAATCTAATTCCAAAGCGTAGGCAACATTACTACGAATCCAACGCAATTGACCATGTCTGAATCCGACCTCGTATGAACAAGATATTTAATTTATAAGATTTGAGAATCAATTATAATAATTAATTACTAATCACACTTTAATTAATTAATTACCCCCATTATCTATTTCTTTCCCAACCTGATAGCCAACCCGCTTGTACACGATACTCAAATGCCATCATCGTACATGTATACTTCCTATAGTATCACACTTGAAGAAATCCAGCAAATGCTCCTCCATTCAACTCCCATTTATCTCCTCGTTGAATCCAATACCAAAATCAAAGCCCGAAGCTTCTGCAAAAAATCGCGACTGTCACAAACAGGCCATAACATGGACAAGGTCGCATCCTCCAAACCTTTGTCGCCCCTCACCATTTCTTGGCTATCGATGTTAAAAGCTCTGACAAACTTGAATCCAATCTTTGATATGCAAGTCGATGAACAAAATTTCATAAATTACTAACCCTAGTTTACTAGGCGGTGAATAAAACTGAGGATAACCCAACTTCACTACACCCACTGATATACACATATAGAGTAGATCCCAAAAGAATTACAACGATCCAATATTTAAAAATTTCGGTTAAGTGGTTGACTTGATTTCGATTTTATAAAAGGCGGATTAATGAGTTTTCTTTGTTCAGCATGAAAATAAAGGGTACATGATACGGAGAAGACAAAGTAAAAAGTGATCATAGAAAATGTTGGGTGATAGAGGTGTTTGACTTATATTTATTTTAAATATTCCATCATTTCGCTGCCTATATTTTCATTTGCGTATGAGCCGTGAATGATAGAAATAAAAATACAATTGCGTACAACAATGTGACATAATCACAAGACAACAATAAAATATACATGTTATATTATTCCGGGAAGTTTCAAAAATACCGATGTATACTACATAGTACGTTAAATGGTAATTTACTTATTTTAAATTAAAAATGATGGAAAAATCCAATAAATTAAATTAAAAATACGTTATCAAAAAATCAGGTCATTTTATATTTTCGATCCAATTATCGATATTTATCGACTCTGTTTATGATTGCAAATAAATCTACAAATTGAATCCACCAATATTATTTATTAATTAAAAGGAGTTAACTAAAACTATTAAATCCCTTTTAATTAATATTTAATCCATAATTGAAATATTTAAATACTCACTACATTTGAATTCAAATTAATAAATTCCAAAATCTAGTTATTTAAATGTTTAAAATTAATTATATATTAAAAATTCAATGACCAAAACTCTGGGTTGTTACATTCTCCTCCCTTAATAGAATTTCGTCCCCGAAATTCTCAAGGAAGAAAATGTCACCAGACCCCCCAAGGTTTAAAAACTTATTAATTACAAAGAGTTATTTAATTTATTACTTAATTAATTCCCAAATATTACGGAAAATTTCGGCAGCACCTCCTTCACCCAGCTCGATCAAAAAACTACAAATTGCCTCTACTGGCCCTAAACCAATAAAACAAAACAAAAGGCAAGTGGCCTTCCATATCTGTGGCATAAAATCATCAACCAATTCCAATTTCTAAATCTACCATGTACCTTTTTGTGTTTGATTTTTTTGCAAGCAATTTTTTATCTCGATGGAAATGCAGGTACGCAGGAAGTTAAGTGGAAATCTCTTGCATCCCTGTACTTACATAGTCCAAAAGAGTCATATTGATAAAAGAGAAATATACTAGCTATCTCTATCATAAGTTCAAATAGTATAAATAATGTAAAAATCATATGCAATAAGGTAATAAGATGCAACCTGTTAATCCTCTGATTCGCGACTTAACAGAAGACGACTTAAGGAACAGTCTGACCTAACAGTATACGAGCTAGAATAGCCTCCGATCTAAACACATGTCGACTTAGAAGCCTGCTCCGACCTAAGAAAGACTTCGAGCTAAGATACGCTCCGACTTAAGGAAGGCTCCGAGTTAAAAAGATCTCCGGCTTAACAAGCTACGACCTAAGAAAGCTCTGACCCAACAGTTGCCGATCTAACTACTGAGAAGAGCCTACCGACTTAAGGAAGCCAACCGACTTAACAAATTGCGAGTTAGCAAGGGCTTCCGAGTTAACAAATTGCCGACTTAAGATTGCGAGTTAACTCTGCTCCGATCTAACAACACCGAGTTATGAAATGCTCCGAGTTAAGAAGTACTACGACTTAAGAGTCTACGAGATAAGGGAGTCTTGGACCTAAGGCAATTGTTGATAACTTAAGACCTACGACCTACCTTTTAAGTCGTCGCCGACCTACGACTTATACTATGTCGTGTACAATCTCAGGACACCTTATACACCTTTACCTCGTCACCGACTTGCCTTAAGTCTTCGGCGACTTAGGACTTAAAGCATAAAACCAGAAGAGGAGGTGAACTACTAAGGAAGTGTTGAAGCTGATGAGCCGGCAGCGACCTATCATAAGTCGGCCGCGACTTATACTAAGTCGGCTACGACTTAGGACTTAGGAAAATTTCCAGAGTCCAAATCAGCTCCTATAAATACCCCACCACTTCCAACATGAAAGGGACTTTTGGCCATTCATTTCTTCAAGCTCCGTTACGCTGTCGAAGTCTCCTCTCATTCAGCAATAAAAGATCTTCAAGCATTCGAGACACTACAACAAGCTTCGAGAAGAACTCCTTACATCCAACACGGATTCGTCGAGTTTCATTATCAAAGATCGAGCTAGTAGTCAAGGGTGCTTTCATGATCAAGTTGTATTGTATTTTGAAGGATATTGTATCAAATTGTAACCGAATCAGCAATAAAAGACTATAAAGTGGACGTAGGCTCAATTACGGGCTGAACCACTATAAATCTGTTGTTCATTTACTGCTTTTCTGCTATTTTCAGCTTATATTCTGTTCCCGTACCAACGGGTGGTGCTTTCACAATTCTATTACACACACACCGGGTGTTAGCGTTCACTTTTTAGCGTTAACATTTTGGTGCTTTCACTGAGAACCCAACTCAGGCGATCATCCACCGTTGCTTCGCAAAGATTCATAAAAAGAACCTCTCTTAAAAACCAGATCCGAAATAATGGTTCCTGGAAGAAGAGGTAGACCTATCAGATCCAGAAATGCTCACGAAGGGACTTCCGCCTCCCCAACCGCAGACCAAGCAACTCCTACCATTGGAGTCACCAGGGCTGAATTAGATGACGCAGTTTCTGGATTGTACCAACAGATTGAAACCCAAAACGCTTTGATGATGGATAGATTAACTGCTCTGCTCGGGGAAAATCGTCAACCAGAAAACCATCAAACTACTCTTCCTGAAATGCCACCTTTCCAAGCTGATGGTTCTATGCCACAACCAACTTGTCATGAACATATGCCCGGGCAAACTTCCGAGGGAAGAACTGATGCTTGCCCGGAGGTGTCTTTGAATAATAAAGAGTACCTGTCTGAAATGGTTGGCCGCATCATGAAAGAGAGCATGCAAAGGGAAGAGGATGAGGCTGACTGGGGATTCGCGCCAAGTAGAACTCCGTTTACTGAAAGGATCCTGAGAGCGGAGTTTCCAAGGAAATTTGCACCTCCTACTATCCAAGCCTATAGGGGAACCAGTGACCCTAATCATTTCCTATACAAATACGATTGGCATATGACCGGTGCAAGAGCATCAGACGAGATCAAGTGTCGATACTTCCCAGTTTACCTGGAAGGTGTGGCTTTACTTTGGTTCACAAAGCTTCCAGTCCGGTCTGTAGATAAGTTCTCCGACTTAACGCAAAAGTTCAAAGAACAGTTCAGATTGTATGCTTCAAAAGCTAAGGATATAATGTCACTGTCTAACCTTGAGCAATCGCCCGGAGAATCAATCAAATCTTTCTTGAGCCATTTCAATATAGCTTTAGCCGAAGTAGAAAATGCGGAACCACGCATGATCCTGACTTATTTGATGCGAGCCATTGATAAATCGAGCAAATTTGGAATATGGCTAAAGATGATGGAACCGAACTCGCTTGAAATTTTTTATAAAAAAGCCGACGAGTTCATTCGCCTCGAAAGTCTTTCTACGACATCGAAAGTGGTTGTTGCCCAAGCTAATAATAACAATGTCCCATCTAATAAAAGAGAATCTGAAAGTCAGAAAAGGGAGAATGAAGGAGGAAAGAGCCAGGGAAATGAAAAGAAACCTCGCCGCTTTAATCCTTCGGATTATACTCCTTTAACTGATACACTAAGAAATATCTTTTTTGCAACAAAGGACGTTGTCAGGTATCCTAAGCCACCTGAGATGACGAGAGGTGAAAAGCGTAATGGAAAATTCTGCTAATTTCACAATCAACCTGGCCATGACACTGGCCAATGTCGCCAATTAAAGAATGTGATTGAAGAATTGCTGAAACAGGGTAAAATCCAACAGTACGTTAAGAGAAGCGGAGTCGATCCAACCTCATCCACTCGGGATCAACAACGTCCTACCCATCAATCCGATTGTCTCAACAACACTGCAGTGCAAGATTCAGAAAAGCTTGTCATTAATGTTGTCACAGGAGGTCCGTACCCAGCAAGCAGAAGTTGGGAAGACTACTAATTACCCACAAAACTGCGGCTGGGGCATCTCTCACTTTCTCTGGCGTAAAAATCCAAAAGCTATGAATCAAGCACAAATGGAAATCCAGCTTGGAGATTCAGAAACAACAATCACTAGCATCCATTTTTTGCTTAACAGCGTTGCTTAAATTTGTAAAAAATGATAATGGATGTGTAACTTCTGCATTGTAAACCGCTGAGAAATCAGCGTGACTGAATAATGAAAAACTATGCATTCTGTGCTTTCTATTATAAAATGCCTGTTATATTTCGATGTGTAAATACTCTAAATGTATCGCTAAAATGTCGATCTAATATTGCAGGTCATTAAAGCAAAGCTCACCCATCGCAAAGCTAAGCGAGCCTTACAAATCATTTATTAAAGCAAATACCAAGCAACAAAAAATTCCATATTCAAATCCTATACAAGAAGAACCTCACTGTTAGCACCAAAATTGGTCTCTAACCTCGTAGAAGAAGATTGTGAAGAGATATAAGTGATGAAATCAAATTAAACAGAGAAGACAGTGCTAATCTAAATTCAGAAAGTAAGAACACCAAATTTATAGTGGTTCAGCGTAATTGCCTACGTCCACTTTGAGGTTAAACTTTATTGATCTTCTTTATAGTTGATTACAAATACAATTCGTGAATCAAAATGCTTGAATGAAGTTGTTAAGTCGAGAAGATGAGTCTTGAAAATGGCAAAGTCTCCCCGGTGTTTTCTCTCCAAAAAAGGATCCATTTCACTGTGACCCTGCCCCTCTATTTATAGGCAAAGATGGGCTGGACTTCCCAAGTGGGCTGATTGCCGAACGCTCCAGCCCGAGTACAGTGGTCGCCGTATGCCGAGCAAGGTTCGCCGAACGCTCTGCGCCGAACCATCCCTTCTATGCCGAACGGTATGTTGGTTAGTTGTGTTGAATGTCTCCTGGATGTCGAGTATTACGCCGAACACCATGGGATGCCGAGTGCTCTTGTATGCCGAGCAGCCTTGATGCCGAGCGACCTTGTATGCCGAGCAGCCTTGATGCCGAGTACCCTGGTATGCCGAGCAGTCTTGATGCCGAGTACTCTGGTATGCCGAGCGACCTTGTATGCCGAGCAGTCTTGATGCCGAGCAGCCTTGATGTCGAGTACCCTGGTATGCCGAGCAGTCTTGATGCCGAGTACTCTGGTATGCCGAGCGACCTTGTATGCCGAGCAGTCTTGATGCCGAGCAGCCTTGGTATGCCGAGCACTTATTGCCGAGTACTAGTTGCCTGGTCAAATCCCCAGGAAACACTTGCCCCCCAAAGTGTATCTCGTGGCCAAACGTGGTTCGCTTTGAATCTGGTACAATCTACCTCGGAGGTACCCTCTCGAGAATGCTAGCGAAGGGAGGTGCAAGACGAACAAGCTTGGGATGCCGAACGACACGTTCTGAGTCGAACGTTCCTAGCGTGCCGAACGTCATTCCACCTTGATGCCGAGCGCTCCGGTATTGACCGGTTCTACCGGGTATAGCCCCTTCGACTTCCACCATTCCCCTCTATAAAACCAGGTCCTTTTCTTCTTCTCTCCTTTTACTTCTTATTTCCACCGTTCTCGCAATTCTATTCAACCGTCCGAATTTGAGACTTAACTACACCATCTCAATATCTGATCTGCAAACTTAGGTATTTTTCCTCGTATATTCAAACGAGATGTTCGAACAATGTCGTGTAGAGGGTTTTTGTATAGCTTGTCTGCATTGCCGAACGACATAGCGTGGAGGAGTTAGGAGTATGTCCACTTATCGTCTTAGTTTCCTCGTGTTGAATCGAGGTTAAAGGGAAGAAAAAGACAGAAGGTGTTGGAGGGGGTAATGGCGCCGTTCGCTGCTCCGGCGCATGTCGTCATGTGCCGGACGGTGTAAGGGTTAGTTGCCGAACGGTACCTTGGCCGGACAATGCCAGGCCGAACGCTCACTAACATGTCAAACTATAATTGAGCCGAACGAACTAAAGCCGAACAATGCCCAAATGCCAAACGACTGACACGCCGAACATTGACTTCAGGCCGAACGTTGAATCCAGCCGAACAATCCTTAGGTCGAACCGTGACTTCTAGCCGAACAAATATAATTGCCGAACACTTGACATGCCGAACAATACAATTGCCGAACACTTGACATGCCGAACAATACAATTGCCGAACACTTGACATGCCAAACAATACAATTGCCGGACACTTGACATGCCGAACAATACAATTGCCGAACACTCTTTAAGCCGAGCCTAACACAGCCGAACACTATACTTAGGACGACGAACATTACTTAAATGCCGATCAGTATAAATGTTAAACTACACTTAGGCCGGTTACTTTAGAAATCATATGTCTTTTGAACCTGGAACTGTAATCACCACAAGGCGGGCTTTTGAGACGGTCAGCGATGACGGTCTTCGAAGGCGATGATTCGAAGCTAATTATTATATCTTTTAAAACATTCTTATTGTCTGTACACAATTGCTTGCACCAGTTCACACACCATGTGGGGGGAAAACTCGTGTTGCTAATTCTAACGCTCAACGTTTTTCAAGTATAGCTTTCTCAAGCATTTAGCCAGGTTCCTTATTTATTCGGGATGTCGAGAAAATCTAGTTCTGCCACCATATCTGACAGACCTGGGCCGTCAGCAAGGCAAGGAGCCGCGGATTCTTCTAACCCGTCTATCTCTCCCGCCCATAACTTGGCGCCCGATGCTCTGGAGTCAACCATCTTACTGGACAATCCGATCGATTCTCAAGCCTCGAAGATCAACGAGGCTGCTCTGCGACGGATATGTTCCATTCACGGGATTCCCTTTGCTGACGTGTTAGTTCCTTCGAGACACGACCGCCCTCATCTGCCCCCAGTCGGGTACACAGCCTGCAACAAGTTCATGTGTTGGATGGGCAGCGTGCCTCCATTCAATTTATTTCTCCGGGATGTGCTGTAGTATATAGACATAGCTCCGTCGCAGCTGCACCCGAATGGCCATGCGTTCCTATATGGGACTTGGAGGCTTGAAATAGTTTATGCTCTAGTTCGCGCTCTGGGGATTCGGAGATTTGGGATCGTTTATACTCTAGTCCGCGCTCGGGGGACTTAGAGTACTCCGATCCGCGCTCTGGGGATTCGGAGATTGGAATCGTTTATACTCTAGTCCGCGCTCCGGGGATTTAGAGTACTCCGATCCGCGCTCTGGGGATTCGGAGATTGGAATCGTTTATACTCTAGTCCGCGCTCTGGGGACTTAGAGTACTCCGATCCGCGCTCTGGGGATTCGGAGATTGGAATCGTTTATACTCTAGTCCGTGCTCCGGGGACTTAGAGTACTCCGATCCGCGCTATGGGGATTCGGAGATTGGAAATCGTTTATACTCTAGTCCGCGCTCTAGGGACTTAGAATACTCCGATCCGCGCTCTGGGGATTCGGAGATTGGAATCGTTTATACTCTAGTCCACGCTCCGGGGACTTAGAGTACTCCGATCCGCGCTCTGGGGATTCAGAGATTGGAATCGTTTATAATCTAGTCCGTGCTCTGGGGACTTAGAGTACTCCGATCCGCGCTCTGGGGATTCGGAGATTGGAATCGTTTATACTCTAGTCCGCGCTCCGGGGACTTAGAGTACTCCGATCCGCGCTCTGGGGATTCGGAGATTGGAAATCGTTTATACTCTAGTCCGCGCTCTGGGGACTTAGAGTACTCCGATCCGCGCTCTGGGGATTCGGAGATTGGAATCGTTTATACTCTAGTCCGCGCTCCGGGGACTTAGAGTACTCTGATCCGCGCTCTGGGGATTCGGAGATTGGAATCGTTTATACTATAGTCCGCGCTCCGGGGACTTAGAGTACTCCGATCCGCGCTCTGGGGATTCGGAGATTGGAATCGTTTATACTCTAGTCCGCGCTCCGGGGACTTAGAGTACTCCGATCCGCGCTCTGGGGATTCGGAGATTGGAATCGCTTATACTCTAGTCCGCGCTCTGGGGACTTAGAGTACTCCGCTCCGCACTCTAGGGATTCAGAGATTTGGAATCGTTCGTACGAGCCTGTATGTCGCGCAGAATAATGTAATTTATCACCCAATTAAGAGATATAGAAACTTCATAGAAAATGTGGCTTCAAGCCTTTATTAATGAAAATCAACTAAATTGCTCGATTACAACTTTAAAAGGAAACTAAGTCATTATTGAATGGAAACATGCAGGAAACAATAGTGCCTATAACAAGAAAGGGAAACATGCTAAATGTAATAGTGCCGCAAATGTTCACTGTTCCACGCTCGGGGGAGTGTCGCACCATCAACGGTCGCTAGCTTGAATGTTCCTTCTCCAAGCTTCTGTTCAATGGCGTATGGACCTTCCCAGCTGGGATTCATGCGTGATGTTACCAGGAAGACTCGTTTCAGAACGAGATCTCCCACATCAAAGATTCTTGGGCGGACTCTGCCGTCATAGTAACGCTTGACTCGATGTCTGTGCGCCGCCGCCCTTAATTCAGCTTCTTCCCGTTTTTCATCGATGCAGTCCAGTGATTCCAGCAAGAGGTTTTGGTTCGTCTTGGGATCGTAGTATGTCACTCGGTGCGATGGAACTTCAAGTTCCACGGGTATAACGGCTTCAGAACCATATGCCAAGGCGAACGGAGTGTGGCCGGTCGCGGACTTGTGGGTAGTTCTATACGCCCATAATGCTGTCGGGAGTTCATCTACCCATTTGCCTCCAACCTTCTCCAAACGCTTCTTTAGTATGGACTTGATTATTTTGTTAACGGCCTCGACTTGTCCGTTAGCTTTTGGGTGTGCAACGGCGGCAAACTTTTTCTCGATGCCGTACTTTAAACAGAACTCTTTGAACTCTCTACTTTCGAATTGCGTTCCGTTGTCTGTAATGATGGTGCGTGGAAGGCCAAAGCGGCATATAATGTTTCGTACAACGAAGTTAATGACCTTCTTAGAGGTGATAGTGGCCAAAGGTTCTGCCTCAGCCCATTTCGTGAAATAGTCGACTGCAACTATTGCGTATTTCGCACCACCTTTGGATAGAGGCAAAGAGCCGATTATGTCGATTCCCCAGATCGCAAATGGCCAAGGACTGATCATTTGTGTGAGTTCCGTTGACGGAGCCCTCGGGATTTTTGCATATCTTTGACACTTGTCACATTTTCTTGCGTAGTCCGCGGCATCCCGGTTTACGGTGGGCCAGTAATATCCATAGCGGAGGATCTTCTTTGCTAGCGTTTGCCCCCCAGTATGGTCGCCACATTCCCCTTCGTGAACTTCCCTCAAGACTCGCTTTGTTTCATCATGAGCGATGCACCGTAACAATGGGACTGAGAATCCTTTCCGGTACATGGATCCACCCTGCATTACGTACCGCGTAGCCTTTCGAAGGACCTGTCGTCTTTCGCTTCTTTTTTCTGGTAAAGCCCCGGTTGTCAGGTACAGTTTGAATGGGGTTATCCACGAGTCCTTCTCGATCTCTGTTTCCAACACGCGATCGATTTTCATCTCGTCTACGCTCGGGGCATGCAAGACTTCAACGGGATACAATCCCATTTGTTGAGCATCGTCGGTACTTGCGAACTTAGCCAACAAGTCGGCTTCTTTGTTCTGTTCTCGTGGGATATGTGAAATGTCATAACGCTCAAGATTTGATAGTTGTTCTTGGACCTGAACGAGGTACGGAGCAAGCTTTCGTCCTTTTGCTTGGTAGTCTCCTCGTACTTGGTAAACCACTAACTGCGAGTCACAAAAGATTTCGACTGATTCGATCCTGAGTTCTTTGATGAGCTTCAAGCCAGCGATCAGTGCTTCATATTCAGCTTTGTTGTTCGTAGCCGGGAAATCGAGCTTCAGGGCATAACAGATTGATCGGTTTTCCAGAGTTATAAGAACTACGCCCGCGCCGGAGCAACGGTCGTTTGACGCACCGTCAGTGTATAATTTCCATCGAATGGGGGGAATGATGTCGTGATCGTCCGGTTTGATGGGTATGGTAAATTCAGTGATGAAGTCTGCTAACGCTTGCCCTCGGATGGCTCTCCGTGGTAAGTACGCGATATCGAATTGGCTCAACTCGATGTTCCATTTTAGCAATCTTCCAGAAGTTTCCGGTCGTTGAAGTACCTGCCTCAAGGGTTGATCGGTATAAACGCCGATTGAATGCGCTTGAAAGTATGGGCGCAGCTTGCGTGATGCAATCACCAAGCAATAAGCCAATTTCTCGATTTTAGGGTAATTCTTCTCTGCCCCCGTTAAACGCTTGCTAACATAATATACCGGCTTCTGGACTCGATCCTCCTCACGAACCAAAGCTGCGCTTATCGCATGAGGGGATATAGCCAAGTAAACGTACAGCATCTCATGGTCAACTGGTTTAGATAGCATTGGTGGGCTCTCCAGATGCCTTACCAGGTTCTGGAATGCTTCCTCGCAGCTAGACGTCCATTCAAAATTTCTCTTTCCTTTCTTTATTATGTCAAAGAACGGGATGCACTTGTCAGTTGCCTTGGATATAAATCGACTCAGCGCAGCTACTTTTCCGTTCAAGCTCTGTACCTGCTTTATAGTCCTGGGCTCTTGTACATCTCGAATGGCTTGGATCTTTTCTGGGTTGGCTTCGATTCCGCTAGCGTTGACGATGAATCCTAAAAACTTCCCTGATGCAACGCCGAAAGAACACTTCAGCGGGTTGATCTTCATTCCATAGAACCTGAGTATGTTAAACATTTCAGCTAAGTCTTGAATGTGGTCGTTTGACCGTCGTGACTTCACGAGCATGTCATCCACATAGACTTCCATGGTTTTGCCCAGCTGGTCCTTGAACATTCGATTCACCAGACGTTGGTAAGTTGCTCCAGCATTCTTTAATCCAAAGGGCATCACTACATAGCAATACAGCCCGACATTTGTAACGAAGCTGGTGTGTTCTTGGTATGGAATATGCATTGGGATTTGGTTGTATCCTGAGTACGCATCCATGAATGACAATAATTCGTGTCTGCTGTGGAATCGACCAACTGATCGATCCTAGGCAACGGGAAACTGTCCTTAGGGCATGCTTTGTTCAAGTCGGAATAATCTACGCAAGTCCTCCATTTCCCATTCGCCTTCTTTACTAGCACGGGGTTGGAGACCCACTCCGGGTAGAGGGCGTCGCGGACGAACCCATTTGCTTTGAGTTTGTCCACCTCCTCTCCAAGAGCGGCGGATCTCTCCGGATCCATTCCTCTCCTTTTTTGCTTGACTGGGACGTATTTCGGGTCTATATTCAACATATGACTCGTGATGGCGGGAGAAATCCCACACATGTCAGAATGCGTCCAGGCAAAAACATCAAGGTTTGCCCGGAGGAAATCGCTAAGGTCTTCAGTCATTGCGGGGCCTAACTGTGATCCGATCTTCAGTATTCGCGAAGGGTCGTCACGGCTAACTGAGATGTCAATTGTTAATTCAGCCGGTGCCGCCTTCTCTTCCCTAGGTTTCTCATCGTCGTCTCTCGGATCTATATCTCCGTAGACCCGAGAACTATGCCCGAGCCAGGGCTCGGGCACTACTTGTCAATTATTTGTATTGAGGATGCGGACGGGATTGTCCGCAACCTTTCCTTTCTCCCTCCGGTGGGCCTCTCGGAGCTCGGCCACATAACAAGAACGACCAGCTGCTTGGTCACCGTGAACAATGCCTACTCCTTTGTCAGTCGGAAACTTCAAAGTCAAACACCACGGGGCTAGTGCCGCCCTAAATTCAGCCAAGGCCGGCCGACCTAAGAAAACATTATACGGAGAGTCCACATCCAAAACTACAAAGGGTAGAATTCGTACCCTCCGACGCTCGCCTTGTCCCAGTTCAACTGGTAACTCGACATATCCTACCGCATCAGTCGCAGCGCCGTTAAAGCCGTGGATAGGAGCTTTGGATGGTTTCAAGTCTTTTGTCTCTAGCTTCATCTGATCATAGGCCTTCTTGAAGATGATGTTGACTGAACTTCCACAATCAATCAAAATTCTTTTTACATATGCTGGTCCGATCGTTGCAGATATGACCATGGGATCGACGGTCGGAGCCTCTACCTGATCAGCGTCTCTGTTCCTGAACACAATATCGTCTGTCATCACGCGCTGCTGCTTAGCAGGGGCCTCGTCCTCTACGGTCGAACAGCACTCAAAATCTGCATGCTTCAAGGAGCTTGCATATCGTTCCATCTCTTGCCAGTTCTTATCTGCGGGATGAGGTCCGCCGATAATTGTATTTATGACCAGTCTTCCAACAGTCCGAGCAGGCTCCTCAGGATGACGTGGAGCTGGTGCACGACCTGGGTTGGACGTTGCCTGTCCTCCTTCCTGTGGATCCTTTACGAATTCTTGCAACTTCTTTTGTCTGATCAATTTCTCGATAGCATCATGCAGGTGTCTGCATTCTTCCGTGTTGTGTCCATAAGTTTCATGGAAGCGGCAATATTTCCCAGTCCGCTTCTGTTCTTCAGTTGATTCTTTTGGACGTGGTTTTCTATACTGAAAAGTATTGCAGGTGGATAGGTAAATGTTCTCAAGCGGGGCGTTTAGCGGAGTGTACTCGCTGTAGCTTGGAATTCTCGACTTCCACTTTCCCGCTTCTTTCCTCTTTCCTTGACTTCTTCCTCCGGACTCTTTGGGCTGCACAGGCTTACTCTGGACATTGACTTGGACCTTTCCCGAATTGTCTCCAGATTGTTTCACAGCAATGTTGCTCTTGATTGACTCTTGGGCAGGTCCCGGTGCCTTATCTCGTCGTACCCACCTAGCTTCCTCTCTTCTTATGAACTGGTGTGCCTTGGAGTAGAAACGCTCTAGCGTAGCCGGAGATTTTCCTTCCAGCCAGTCTCCAAATTCAGAATCCGGATCTACACCTCTCATTACAGCCATTAGGATTGCATGGTCGTTGGGATTACTGACTTCAGTTGCCGCAACGTGGAATCTTTGTAAGTACTCCTTCAGCGACTCTCCGGGATTCTGGATTACAGTCGACAGAGACATCACGTCCTTCGGGCGTGTAGTGTGTATCCTGAATTGCTCAATAAACTTCTTTGCCAACTCCTCGAAATTTGATACGGATCGCGGAGGAAGTCGGGTGAACCACATAGTAGCGATCCCAGATAGAGTAATCAGAAAGCACCTACACTTGGTGGGATCATTTGCTCTGGCTGAATCCATCATCCATTCATACCTCATTACATGTTGTCTGGGGTCAGTCTTTCCTTCGTATGCAGGAATGGTTGGCATGCTAAACTTCTTGGGGTACGCCGCTTGCAGCACAACATCCGTGAACGGAGTATTACTTCTTGACACTCCCCAGTCGTCATTTGATAAGCCCTGATTTTCTTTCATCAGTTGCCTGATCATGGCTGTCAGATCGGGTGTCTGTATGGAAGCTGGGAGGTTGGAGTCAGTTCTACGCGCCTGTCCATGCTGATGCATCCTTTCCTGGCGATCTGCCAATCGTGCGTCGTGAGGTTCAACATTGTTAGCATTTTGATGATCTGGAGCTCCATCCTCCATCTGTATTCCGGTTCGGAAGCCTCCAGTTCTGGCTTGGTCGCGGTCTCCAGTAGTTCGAACAGCAGCATCCGCCCTTGCAGCTTCAGTCTTACGGCGTCTACGCCTAGGTGGTTCATCAGAAGAAGTAGAGCTGTCAGATGAGGAATAAGCAGCTGGATTGCCCCCAGCATTCTGTTGCTGCTGTTGAGTGAGTTGTGCCATCAGATTGGCATTAGCTTGCATCTGTTCTCCCAGTTGTCTCCTGCTTTCCCTAAGTTCTCTCATCAAGTCATTGAACTCTACTCTGGTGACAACTGGAGTCTGTTCTTGAGCGGCAATCCCTGCACTCGGGATCGCAGGTTGATTGCTAGGCCCTGCTTGTTGCACGCTAGCAGTCTCTCGGGCATCCGCATTAAGAGAAGCTGACCTGGTACGTGGTCTCGCCATTGTAGAGTTATTGGTATGAACTCTGAGTAGAATCAACGGATGTCCTATCAGTAAGTCGGATCTTCTTTGGGAGATTTGTTCAATCCAGTAGCTTCAAAGCAGATCCCTGAGGTCTGAGAATTCGATTCTCAGTGAAAGCACTAAAGTGTTAGCACCAAAATTGGTCTCTAACCTCGTAGAAGAAGATTGTGAAGAGATATAAGTGATGAAATCAAATTAAACAGAGAAGACAGTGCTAATCTAAATTCAGAAAGTAAGAACACCAAATTTATAGTGGTTCAGCGTAATTGCCTACGTCCACTTTGAGGTTAAACTTTATTGATCTTCTTTATAGTTGATTACAAATACAATTCGTGAATCAAAATGCTTGAATGAAGTTGTTAAGTCGAGAAGATGAGTCTTGAAAATGGCAGAGTCTCCCCGGTGTTTTCTCTCCAAAAAAGGATCCATTTCACTGTGACCCTGCCCCTCTATTTATAGGCAAAGATGGGCTGGACTTCCCAAGTGGGCTGATTGCCGAACGCTCCAGCCCGAGTACAGTGGTCGCCGTATGCCGAGCAAGGTTCGCCGAACGCTCTGCGCCGAACCATCCCTTCTATGCCGAACGGTATGTTGGTTAGTTGTGCTGAATGTCTCCTGGATGTCGAGTATTACGCCGAACACCATGGGATGCCCAGTGCTCTTGTATGCCGAGCAGCCTTGATGCCGAGCGACCTTGTATGCCGAGCAGTCTTGATGCCGAGCAGCCTTGATGCCGAGTACCCTGGTAAGCCGAGCAGTCTTGATGCCGAGTACTCTGGTATGCCGAGCAGTCTTGATGCCGAGTACTCTGGTATGCCGAGCGACCTTGTATGCCGAGCAGTCTTGATGCCGAGCAGCCTTGATGCCGAGTACCCTGGTATGCCGAGCAGTCTTGATGCCGAGTACTCTGGTATGCCGAACGACCTTGTATGCCGAGCAGTCTTGATGCCGAGCAGCCTTGGTATGCCGAGCACTTATTGCCGAGTACTAGTTGCCTGGTCAAATCCCCAGGAAACACTCACATAAAAAGTTGGCAACTTCACTGGGGCAAGCCTTCGTTAACTGGTTGTGATTGTCAATATGAACAGACATCCAGCTAGGTAACTCGCGTTTGTCCCATGAAGTTATTCAACAGTGAAGTCCACTTCTTCGGATGAGGCAATTTACTTACAAAAGGAATGAAGATACGCTTGGAAATGATAATAAAAGATCGCTAATGGGAAGATGGTGGGAGAACATGGCCAAGCAAGCACGGAAGCAACCAAAAGGAATTTTGCTCCTCAATAAAAGGGCCGGTAGAACCACCGAAGGGACACCTTCCCAAGCAGAAGGAATAGGGCCCTTGCTAACTGATTGTGATGCATCCGATCTGGCAGCTTGCGTCCGTCCCGTGGATCTACTCGCCCCTAAGAAGCAACCTTCTTGGCACACCAACCAACCGGTGCTCCTTCCCAAAGGTCAACAAAGCCCTCTAACGAGGCACGCCAATAAGTGAAAGTGCTTCTCTCAATAACAAGATTGGTGGAACCACCGGAGGGGCACCTTCCCAAGTTGAAGGAACAGGGCCCTTGTTAATTGATTGCGATCGTTTGTGCAAACGAACATCCAATCAAGCAACTTGCGTCCGCCCCGTGGATCCACTCAACCATGAGAAAGCAACTTCCAGGCAATTTCAAGACCTCTTCGGAGGCAAAAAGCCTTTTTCGGAGGCACATTTCACCCGTGTAGAAGTGCAAAATGCTTCTCTTCGGAGACCCACTTCACCAGTGATGAAATGCTAAAAAGCCCTTTTTGGAGGCACATTTCACCCGTGTAGAAGTGCAAAATGCTTCTCTTCGGAGACCCACTTCACCAGTGATGAAATGCTAAAAAGCCCTTTTTGGAGGCACATTTCACCCGTGTAGAAGTGCAAAATGCTTCTCTTCGGAGACCCACTTCACCAGTGATGAAATGCTAAAAAGCCCTTTTCGGAGGCACATTTCACCCGTGTAGAAGTGAAAAATGCTTCTCTTCGGAGACCCACTTCACCAGAGCTGAAATGCCAAAATTGCTTCTCTTCGGAGACCAAAATTGCTTCTCTTCGGAGACCAAAATTGCTTCTCCCCGGAGACCAAAATTGCTTCTCCCCGGAGACCAAAATTGCTTCTCTTCGGAGACCAAAATTGCTTCTCTTCGGAGACCAAAATTGCTTCTCTTCGGAGACCAAAATCGCTTCTCTTCAGAGACCAAAAGACCTCTTCAGAGGCGTACTTCACCTTGCTTGAAGTACCAAAAATAAACCCTTTATTGGGGCACAAAATCAAAATCTTCTTCGGAAGCTCATTTCACTATGCAGGAAAATTCACTTTTAAACAAGTAAAAGTGATCATTCCCAAAAGGTGAAGTGTTCTTCAGGAAGAAAGAGAAAGTAAAAACTTCTCTGAAGGCGAGATATACTCTGTTAAAAGCAGAATGATTCTTCCCTTAAAAGTGAAGTAGTTATTCTCTGAAGTAAGAATATCAGTCTTAAAGAAGCTAGAAATGTTGCAATGCACTTGTGGTATGGGGGCAACACTATATAATTTAATTGTATTAATAAAAGCAACATGCCACAAGTTCATTGCAATATCACAAAAAATAGATGTGGAATAAATGTATTCCCAAACACAGACAAAATGTTTGTACAAGTAAAAGGAATCGTTTATTCTATACCAAAAAAGAGAAACAGATGCATTCTCACATACACAAGAATTTGTACAAGTAAAATAGCTATTTTATTCAATACTATGGAAACTTTTTACATTGTGCAGATTACAAAAAGGAGCGGAGACCAGTATCCGCACAATCTCCGGTCAATACATGCAAAAAGCAGAACAGTCAAAATCAAACTCATTTCTCCTTCTTCCCACACTTGGAGCCTTTACCCGGCCTGGTAATTAGTTTCGAAGGACGTATTGGAGAGGAAGGAGAAAGAGACTCAGCCGGATCGACTTCTGCTTCATCTCCAGCAGTAGAAGAACTTTTCTTTCCTTTCTTCGAAACCACACGTTTCCCCTTCTTCTTGGAAGAAGACTCACTCCCCGGAGTAAGAAATGTAGAAAGCTTTGTGTCGTAGTCAAAAGACTGCTCCGGGGTCTTCTCACTATCTTCCAGATCTTCTGCTTTCTGCTCCTCGGAAGCAGGTGGTTCATCCAAGCCTTGAAGGGCTGCTATCTGTTCTTCCTGTGAACCTGGTTGAGAAGCTGGAAGAGGAGTAACTTGAGAAGGAGGAGGAACGGAAGCTGAAGAAGGAGAAATTGCTGCAGTTTCCGGCACGTCCGCTGCATAATAAAAGAAATCAAAATCAGTATTCTTCGAGAAAAAAGAAGACAGTGGATCGTCAAAGCTTAAGTAATAAGTAAGAAGTTCGTCGAACTCGGTTAAGCCGAATAAGCAATTCACTGAATTCATCTCGTCAAAGTTACCTGGAGAAGTCGGTTTGGCGAGATCAATCTCAAATTCCCGAGCCTGAAAGTCTTTCATTGCCTCTTCTTCTGTAGGAGTGGTCACAGTTTCTTGGGCAACTTTAGCTAGATGTGAAGAATGAGGGCTGGAATCCGTAATATTAACATCGGCTGAAGTTGAAGTATGAGCAGGGGCAGTCAAAGGAGCTTCCTCTTTTGGAAGCTCTTCTCCCATCGATTCAGCCCGTACTTTAGCAAGCTGCTCCTTCCCCTTAACAAGAGCGGCACGAGCCTCATCATCAAGATAGCGCTCCTCAAGTTCCGACTCATCATAGCCGGCCCCGCCAAGCATGTCAAGTGCGACTTCCCACACTTCAGCCAATGTGATTTCATAATCAGGACCCAGAAAAGCAAGGCTCCCACGACCCAGAACACTGTGTAAATAAAAGTCGAATAAGGTAGAGTTGATGTCTGTTTTCGTCGCCTCATGTGATTGCTCAGCCGCTTCCTTTTCGGCAACGGCAGCAACCCGACCAGCAATAGCCGCATCACGCTCTGTCTCAGCTTTAACGAGTCGAGACTTTAGTAACTCAATCTCTACGTTCTGGGAGGTGACCTTTTCCCGCAGTTCGGTATTTTATATGCGATATTTCTCGGTAATGTGCTGTTCGGCGGCAAGCTTCATTTCGACATCTCTTTGTGCAGCATGTGCATCCCGCACTTGCTTCTGAAAGACTTCTTCTTTTTGAGTGTGCGATGTAGAAGATGAGGAAAGATCTTCCTTAAGTCGCTTGACTTCAGATGCAAGCTTTGCGTTGTCATCTGCAATGCTCGTCATCTCTGCATCATGCTGCTTACGCCATTTGTCCCATTCTGATTTATCGTTCTCCATGGTCATCATCGCCTCAAGATTCAGGTGATTGACTCTCTGGAGTTCATCAACAAGTTTCTGCCATTGCGACATCCTCTCAATATTAAGCCTGACCGCGTCAAGACTTTTAAGCATGTCTTGCTTATCAATCGGAACCAAGTCCAAGTCAAAGCGCACTCCTTTTAGGCACCAATTCGGAAAACGGCTCTGAAGCGTTGGAGGGCCGTCTTTAACTTGATATTGTGGCCTGTTAATGATTGTTTGAATATCAGATTCCTTTAGAGGAGGAGAACCGGCTGGAATATCAGAAGAAATGGGAGCGTTAGTCTTCTCAGAAATAGCAGACGCGTCACTTGGCTTAGACCGTTTGCTCGATTCATCAGTAATATGAGTCTTCCCTTTGTCATCATAAGACTTTTGCTTATGAGAATCGTAAGTTCTGTAAGAAGAATCATATCGATCAGCATCTCTTCTTCTCTGCCGCTGCTCATAATCCCATTTTTCTTGAGCCTTCCTTTGGGCCCGTTCCTCATCTGTCTCTCTCTGGTCACCAAGATATCTCCTAAAGTCATAGGATCCACGACCTCCATGGCGCTGAAATGAGTCATAGTATGAGCCGGAGTGCCCCATCGGAGAATCTGAAAACGGAAAAGAAGTAAAGTTTAGAAATTTCCAGAAAGAAAGAGTAAATGCTTATAAGTGCAGAAAAATCCTAAGTGAGTGCGGCGTGCGAGCTACGTGCGTCAAATTACAAACCACGCTTTAGTGCGGGAACGGAGACGACAGGTGTAAAAGGCGTCGAGGTCTGTTTCAAAGAGGAAGTCGCTTCAACGACAGGAGAGTTCGCCTTTGGATTATTATCCTTGAAAAGCTCTTGAGAAGTTATCATTATGTCACTCAAGTCATCGAAGGTGTCATCATTATGATGCTCAGCAGAATTCTCCTTCTCAACTTCCACATCAGTTGATTTTTCAGAAATTCGAGGATTTTCTTCCTCTTCAATAATTGGAGCAAGTGCCGACTTGCTGACTGACCCTACAACATCGGTGGATGCGGAACACTTTATCAAGGCAGCCTCTACGACAGGTGTTTCTGATGCAACTTCTTCTGCAGAAACTGGGGCATTCGATGCCTCTGCTTGAGAGCCCGAAGCAGCTAACATTTCTACATCAGAACTAAAGATTTCATGAATCTGAGTCGACCTGGAGGGATGTAAAAGCCCAAATTGGTGCAAAAGCTCATCATCTAATAGAAACTGGATACTCCTCTCCTCTACCGGCACCGCCATAAGCCTCTCAAAAGTCACTTTGTGACCAGGATCTCTAGAAGGAGTAGGAAGTGCTGAAAAAGGAAAAAGGCAAAGTTAGCACTTGATAACTCGGACTTTGGTAAGTTTGAAAGAACATAAGAAACAGAGGGAGACTGGTGATCAACTTACGATTTCTAGCACTCCTCACGACTGTGATAGAGGGGTGATCTCTGTTTTTGGCAAAAGTACACAGATAGCGAATTTCTCCAAAACTGGGAAAACGGTCCAGCATTCTCCTAAAAAGCACACACAGTCCCAGCAGGATGGCGTAGCCATTAGGGTGTAATTGAAAAGGGGAGATAGATAGTCGGAGAAGAAGTTCTCGAAGGCAGTCATTAAATGGGGGGATAGCTCCGCTCGAGCACATTTGGCGGTTAACTGCGACAAAGCCATGGGGCGGCCTATCAGCAGTATCATTTATTTCAGGAAGCAAAGCGTCAGCTTCGGCAATGCCAAACTGGATGCATAATTGACGAAAGGCTTTATGGCTCAGAGTGGTAGGAGTCCTTTCTGGAGGATCATTTAGCGGGACAGCAACTGGAAATGCATCTTCAACTTGCTCTGTTCCTTCTTGTGGAGAAGACATTCTACACAATCAGCTGAATGTTCAAATGTGAAGGTGCACGTTTCCTAAAAAGTGTGAAGTGTTGTGCAAAACTAATGAAAATAAAAGACAAGCGTAACTAGAATTAAATTAGTTGACAATCAATCGATTACAGAATTTCAGAACTTGTTAATGATTCAAGTGCAGTGTTAATGCAGACAAATCAGTTTCATTTGACTATTACGATTTTGTTTTAATACTTCACTTGAATTGGTTATTGTACAGCATCTCATTCATATTCATTCAATTTAACTTTCTCTTTACCAACTAATCTGTCATTCGATGTGGGCAGTCAGTGACAGTATATTCGTCCCAGTACTCTGTGAATGTTGTGTTAAACAGGATTGTTAACTTGCAAATTGAAGCAATCTGTAAAAAGAAATACATGCAACACAGTTCATAGTTCAACAGTTCAAAGTCCAGGCAAAGTTCAAAAGTCATCTGCTTAGTCGCCGAAAACCTAAGTACTAACTCGGTGACGACTTAAGAGAAATTCCCTATGGGTCAAAGCTAGTAGTTCCCGAGTCTTGGCTGGATTAAGAAGCAAAACTAGTTCGAAGCAACAAGAAATCCTCTAAGTCCTAACTCGGAAGTGACTCAAAACCTAGGAAACGTGAAATTGCTAAGTCGGTTCCGACTTAAATCAGTGAAATCACTAAGTCGTGACCGAGTCAGTACATCAACCCACTTTCTTCCATAACTTTTAATTCGATAGCCCAATAACCTCACAATCAATGACGATCCTGATTCCATCACACCATTGGATCGCCCAAAAAAGCCAATTCGAATCGCCTCGGGTTTGTTGCGAATCTGACGTATTGTTGCCCTATCACAACTACAACGTGATCGATAGCAATGGCGGAACAGTCGAAGGGGTATTCATAATGAACCGCGGCAAACAAATGGAAGTCGAAAACTGGGGAGTCATCGATTCGACAGTGGGCATGGGTAAACTCGGATCAGATTAACTTACGATGTATAACAGGAGGTTGATCGACGATTGGATGGATGGAATTTATCTCTGAGGGCTCTAAATTGCGTCAATGGCTGAATCGAGAAGAAGAATGAGTGAGGAAGAGGAAGGATGACTCAACTATTTATTCGCAGGAAGGTGAGGCGACTTGCACGCTGCCGACCTAAGACCTCTGTTAACTCACTTCCGACCTAATCAAAGAGCAGGTTAAGAAAATCGAAGTATATGACCTATGACCTAGGCACACACTTCGAGGGGCAAATGTTAATCCTCTGATTCGCGACTTAACAGAAGACGACTTAAGGAACGGTCTGACCTAACAGTATACGAGCTAGAATAGCCTCCGATCTAAACACATGCCGACTTAGAAGCCTGCTCCGACCTAAGAAAGACTTCGAGCTAAGATACGCTCCGACTTAAGGAAGGCTCCGAGTTAAAAAGGTCTCCGGCTTAACAAGCTACGACCTAAGAAAGCTCTGACCCAACAATTGCCGATCTAACTACTGAGAAGAGCCTACCGACTTAAGGAAGCCAACCGACTTAACAAATTGCGAGTTAGCAAGGGCTTCAGAGTTAACAAATTGCCGACTTAAGATTGCGAGTTAACTCTGCTCCGATCTAACAACACCGAGTTATGAAATGCTCCGAGTTAAGAAGTACTACGACTTAAGAGTCTACGAGATAAGGGAGTCTTGGACCTAAGGCAATTGTTGATAACTTAAGACCTACGACCTATCTTTTAAGTCGTCGCCGACCTACGACTTATACTAAGTCGTGTACAATCTCAGGACACCTTATACACCTTTACCTCGTCACCGACTTGCCTTAAGTCTTCGGCGACTTAGGACTTAAAGCATAAAACCAGAAGAGGAGGTGAACTACTAAGGAAGTGTTGAAGCTAATGAGCCGGCAGCGACCTATCATAAGTCGACCGTGACTTATACTAAGTCGGCTACGACTTAGGACTTGGGAAAATTTCCAGAGTCCAAATCAGCTCCTATAAATACCCCACCACTTCCAACATGAAAGGGACTTTTGGCCATTCATTTCTTCAAGCGCCGTTACGCTGTCGAAGTCTCCTCTCATTCAGCAATCAAAGATCTTCAAGCATTCGAGACACTACAACAAGCTTCGAGAAGAACTCCTTACATCTAACACGGATTCGTCGAGTTTCATCATCAAAGATCGAGCTAGTAGTCAAGGGTGCTTTCATGATCAAGTTGTATTGTATTTTGAAGGATATTGTATCAAATTGTAACCGAATCAGCAATAAAAGACTATAAAGTGGACGTAGGCTCAATTACGGGCCGAACCACTATAAATCTGTTGTTCATTTACTGCTTTTCTGCTATTTTCAGCTTATATTCTGTTCCCGTACCAACGGGTGGTGCTTTCACAATTCTATTACACACACCGGGTGTTAGCATTCACTTTTTAGCGTTAACACAACCTGTGATGATCTGTCTCCTTAACCCTCAGAAATCGACACTAATACGTCAATGGTATTCACGTACAGCAAATCCAAATGTCGGAGAGGCGGATTATCAAAGGTAAGAAAGAAAAGTAGACAGAACAGAATCTTACAAGAATATAATAACATATACTATTTCAATATATAATCTCTACAGTTGAAATTTAAATACATTTATCAGAGTTAAATATGGACAGTTATAAACATCTGTCCTTACAAATGTGGAATACATAGTACACAAGTGTGGTGGAAATATAGTAATAACCTACTGAAGAATCTTCTAACTCCATGCTTCTAGCTCCATCCAGGTTTCTACTAACTAAACCTAAACTACTTTGCTGCCTTCGAAAATTAAGGCACCCAGATTTTAAGGGAAAAGAAAAATAAACTCCAGGCCAGTCATGAGACTAGTGTGAGAAACTCAAAATATGGTGTTTGAAAACAAAAGGTATCTCATAAGACCACGCCGCACACAAACGCAGAATAGTTTTTTACCTTATGATAACCAACACATTTGCTATGAAAAATTAAGGAATATTATTTTTATGACATTCTTTGAAAAATCGTTTTCAAATAAACATACTAAAATAGCCATAATCCATACATTGGTTAAATTTGACGGCATAATAGGTTTATAATTAAATCCGAAGGCACTTATCGGAGAATGGATTTCCATACATAAGGAACTACCTTCCGTACAGTACACCTTTAGAGGTATGTACCAAGGATCAACGTCTTCGTAACCTCTGCACCTGGCAAGGCCGGCCTACCCACAGACCCGCCTGGTGGTGGATAGAACCGAATATGACATCACTCCGATCGTAACCGACCTATCCGTGGCCACAGCATACACAATATACTCGACATATATAGAGTAATCTAGAAAGGCGATGACCACACCCTTATGGGCGCGACCCACATAGCCTTACGACATGCCCTGTTTAAGCCATTTCCAGTTGATGATGCCCGAGGTAACGATTACATTTCACATGGCACATTCCAATTTGAATGCCTTATTGCCAATTCATAATCACACAACTGAATTCTACAAATGTATAACTCTGAGCTTGTATGTCTCAGGTAAGGGTGTTAAGCTAAGAGAAGTTGCCTTCTCTGCCACCAAATAGATAATATGTTCGTAGAGATCAATCAATGTAATTAGAAATGCAACATCAAACATTCGTCCATACAAGTTGTCTAGTAACAGGACGAACCAAAGGAACTCTCCTACCACATCCTATCGGGAATTATCCCCAGGATTAGTAGCGAGCAGCCCTTGCATCGAAAACCAAATGAAGATACTACTGCTCCCCTCCCCCCCCACACATATATATATGATATGGGAAAATTCTCCTGAGGATCAGTGACAAGCAGCCCTACATTCCATCTTCCAAATCATTTCCATGTCTTTACTTCGAATACTAAAATTGGTTCGGAGTGGTTTTCGGATAAGGATTACTAAAATCCAACCTAGGTTCCTTCGAACCAATCATCGATAAAAAGATGTTAGGTATAGAAGGAATTATTCTTTGATTAATTAATTACTTTTTATCAAAATTTCTTCTGGAGATATATATCTTTGAAACATTCTTTCCTTTGTATACATAATCATTAAACCTCTCTTATCAAATCCTTTGATTACTTAAAACCTTTTTAAATTCCAAATCATTTCATTTTTTACTTTGGATAATATTTCCAAATCATTTATTTAAATCTTTACAAAGATTTCCAAACCATAACTTTCAAATCGGGTCAAAAACAATGTTATTTAGGACATTAGTTGCTATAAACCAAACTAATAAATTTTAAGTATAGGAATTAAATTAATTCCAAATCATTTTCAGAAGTCATATTGGAAAACATTATTGAGTTAAAAAAGGTCGATAGAAATCATACTAATTATACTCAACATCAGTTTCCATATTCAACCTTTATCATCCATCGAATAACAGTGAATCACCTTTTAAATTCATATAGATAGCATGGGTTCCCTCCTTAGAATTTAATACCAAGTATAAGAAGATCATTTCTATGCAATCCAAGTTGTTCAAATTTGGAAAATTATATCTTTTATAATTTGGGAAATTTTGATCCGAGTAAATCAAACTTACTATCCCCTCCGTCGGGCCAGTCCGGATAGCCAGAGAGAGCAAGAAACTAGTTTTCCAAACTCAAGCCTAGACACTATCTCTCTATCACCCATAAGGTGGTCAAGTTATTTGATCGACTCTAAATCTTTTAACATACTTAATTTACTTTTAATTATTTATTTAACCACTTTATAAATCCTTTAAATCACGTTTAAAATACTTTATTATTCATTTAAAAACATTTTCAAAATATTTGGAAAAGAATTGTTGCGTTTAGAACTATATTTCAAAAGATATAAAAAAGTGCTGCGAATGGTGCTTTTTAAGCTGTATTGGTCAAAGCAACTTTTCTATCATTTGAAAATTCATTTTTATAACTGAAATGACTTTTAAAATATTTTAAAAGATTTTTAGAATTTATTTCATATTTTTAAAGAATTTAAAAATATCGTTTTAAAGCATTTACTACTTTGGCCTTCGAACTACCATAACGCGATTTTATTTAAAACTTAATTTGCTCATGTTTTGAAATCTACTAAACGAAATATCGATTTTCATTCTTTGTTTGAAATCTATGGATAGAAAAGTTTGGAAAATTCTCATCTCGAAGAATTCCGAGCTATATTCCATTTTATATATTTGTTTGACTTTTAAGGCGCGAAATCGCGAACTATTGTTATGCGACGCGCCTATTTTGGCCTCAATTTTCAATATTTTTTTAAACTTTGCCAAAACACTTTTAAATGTTTATAAACATTTTTAAACCATATTAAACCATTTTAAAGAGGTTTAAACATTCCATATATATCATTTCATTTGTCAAAGGAAAATGATTTCCTTCGTGCTTATCGACGTGTATTTATACGTGACTTGTATATATATTCAACAACAATAGTAAACAAAATGATGATCAAAGCATATTAAATATCTATTGCAAACATCATATCATCATCCAAAAATACAATATAAGTAAGAGTTTCTCACCTCCATTGGATATTAACCTTAGTAAAATTCGCTACAGCTTCGCTACGATTGCCTAAAACTCTAGGGAATCGAACTCCTTGACCTTGAATGGTGTTAACGCTAAAAAGTGAACGCTAACACTCGGTGTGTGTAATAGAATCGTGAAAGCACCACCCGCGTGATGGGAACAGAATTTAAGCAGTAAAATGGCAGAAAAGCAGTAAAAGACAGCAATTTATAGTGGTTCGGCTTGAGATTAAGCCTACGTCCACTTTGAATCTCTTTATTACTGAATTCGGTTACAAATCAATACAAATCTCTTATCAAAACAGTACAATTTGATCACAAGAAACAATCTTGACTACTAGCTCAATCTTCGTCGATGAAATTCGATGAATCCGTGTTGGATGTAAGGAATTTCTCTTGAAGCTTGTTGTAGCGTCTTGAATGTTTGAAGATCTTTGATTGCTGAATGAATGGAGACTTCGACAGAGTAACGGTGCTTGAAGAAATGAATGGCCAAAAGTCCCCCTCATGTTGGAAGTGGTGGCCTATTTATAGGAGTTGAAGTCTGGCGTAAAACTTTGCTCCAAGTCTTAGGTCGCGTACGACCTAAGTTAGGTCGTAGGTCGCGAGCGACCTAAGATAGGTCGCAGTCCATATGCGACTTAGGGAAGGCAGCCTGATTGAGTCGCTTCTGTTTCCATCTGAGCAAGTAGTAGGTCGTGAACGACCTATAATAGGTCGCATTCCTTTCTTTGCTTTTAGCTCGTTAGGTTGTTAAGTCGCTAGATCACTTCAGGCTTTGGGTCGCAAGCATCTTCAGTAGTTAGGTCGCAGGCTTCCTTAGGTCGCAAGCTCCTTTAGGTCGCAACATCTTTAGGTCGCAACATCTTTAGGTCGCAAGCTCCTTTAGGTCGCAAGCTCCTTTAGGTCGCAACATCTTTAGGTCGCAGAGCCTCTTAAGTCGTAGCCTTTCTTTAGGTCGCAACTTTCTTAGGTCGCAACATTCTTAGGTCGTAGCTTTCTTAGGTCGCAACATTCTTAGGTCGCAGGCTTTCTGAAGTCGTAGCCTTTCTTTAGGTCGCAACTTTCTTAGGTCGTAGCTTTCTTAGGTCGCAACATTCTTAGGTCGCAGAGTTTTAGGTCGCAACATTCTTAGGTCGCAGAGTTTTAGGTCGCTGAAATAAAGGAGTTAACATTTGCCCCTCGAAGTATATGACTATACCTTAGGTCGTATGCTTCGACTCAACTTTGCTAGGTCATGAACGACTTAAAACTTGCACGCCTGTTCACCTCCCCCTCTCAGTCCCATATAAATTAGTTAGGTCGCTCCTTCCTCCTCACTTTACTGTTCTGAGCCTTCATCGCCATTGACGATCCTTCGAGCTTCCAAAGACAAAACGAACCTGTTCAGTTGTCGATTCTTCCTCACCAGCATAACTCGTAAGTGGATCAATCATTATTCATCCATAACCACTTCTCGATCACGAATCCTTGTTACCTGACCTAAGCTTAATCTCATGTGCCGTGCTTCATTTTCTGAATGGCGGTTTCGATTGACTCTTGTTCGCCGTTTAACGTGTTATGATGATTCGTGATTGTATGGGAACTTTCACTATGGATCTAGAGGGTTTGCAGTCGATTGGCTAGCTAATTTTGTGGTATGTTGAGATAGAATGAAGGGGAAGATGAGTTCCTCTGAAATGGCGGTATTGGGCTATTGGATCCAGTTAGGTGTTGCTTGTGGAGGAAGTCAGTTACCTTCCAGATCTGGACGACCTAACAATTAGGTCGTGATGGGATACTGGGCGACCTAGGCTTCACGATCCAAAAATATCCGCGACCTAAACAATTCTGAACCACCTTTTTCCTCGACCTATAGAATTTACGACCTATGCCAAACCGTGAGCGACTTAAGACTCTGAGAGAATTGCACTGTCCTAATCCATTCAGTTGCATTGTGCGACCTAAGGACAGCTTGACCTATAATAGGTCGCTGAACGGCCTATCACTTGAAATGATTTTTCAGTCCTGAGCACCTTTAATCTGAACAACGACTTAAGTACGCTGCGACTTATGTTAGGTCGTGAGCGACCTAACACTTAGAACCTTTAGCAGAATTTGACTGAATCCTTGAATTTAACTTGTGTTGTATTTTGCTAACCTTAATTGTACTTTCTCACAGATTATACCATCCTTTAAAGCTGTCAACCTGTTAAATACAACATTTGCAGAAAAAATGGGACGAATATACTGCCATTGACTGCCCACATCGAATGACAGATTAGCTGATAAAGAACACTTAATTTACACGAATTTTATGAGCGCAATGTTGTGAAACGACAAAACTGTAAATGAAGTATTAAAGCAAAGCTGCAATGATCAACTTGAGCTGATTTGTTTGCATTAACACAACATTGTATCTGGACTTAAAATGACAAGCCCCGAAACTTTATAATTGACAAATGCCAACTATCTCAATTTCAGTCATACTTGCTTATTATTAGTTTATTTTTGCACAACACCTCACACTTTTTAGGAAACGTGCACCTTCACATTTAAATATACAGTTGATTGTGTAGAATGACGTCCCAACAAGAAGATTCAGGACCAACTGAAGAAGCTTTCCCGATTGCCAATCCACTGATTGATCCTCCGGAGAGAACTCCGACTACTTTGAGTCATAGAATCTTTAGACAACTGTGTATCCAATTTGGTATTGCTGATTCAGACGCTATATTCCCTGGAGCAAGTGATACAGCTGACAGGCCACCCCTGGGTTTTGTCGCGGTGAATCGCCATATGTGCTTAAATGGAGCTATTCCGCCTTTCAATGAATTTCTCCGGGAGCTTTTCCTTCGACTAGCTATCTCGCCTTTTCAGCTACACCCCAACGGTTACGCCTTTCTAATGGGTTTGTTTGTTCTGTTTAGGAGGACGCTTGACCGTCTTCCGAGCTTTGACAAAATTTGCTATCTATGCACCTTCTCTAAGAATAAAGATCATCCTTCGATTGTACTCTTAAGGGGTGCCAGAAATCGGAAATTGATTTTAGATTTGCCTGAAAGTGCCCACGGTTTTCTAAACCAATTCTTCTTTGTTCGATGTCCTCCGGGATTCTACGCAGTTTGGAGAATCGGGAGTGAGATTACCTTTCTCTGTTCATCTCATAAATTTTTCGAAATATGAATGATCAAATGCTTATCTTCATTCCTTTCCTTTTTCAGCACTTCCCCCTCCGCTCAGAAATCCCAGCATCAAATCGGTCCTCGAAACCCTAAATGCTGTGCCGGCAGAAGAGAGAAGCGCCAAATTTTTGCTGAAAGACGAATTTTTACATCAGTATTGGCTTTTACACTCTTCTCGTTCCACCCAACCTCATGAGATTCCTGATTCTCCAACCACAACGCCGGATGCCTCAGCTCCTGTGAAAGAGCTTTCATTAAAAGAAACCACCGCTGAGACGTCACTAGTGAAGTGCACTACTTCTACTGATGTCGTGGGGTCGTCTAGTAAGCTCGCACTTCCCCTGGTTGTTGAAGAAGAAGAAGAAGGAAAGGAATCTTCCCGCCAGTCCGGAGAAGCGGCCAATGTAGAGGCTGAAAGAAAAAATTCCGACGTGCACAACAGCGACGACATTTTTGGGGGGTTAAGTGACTTGATGGTAACTTCTCAGGAGCTGTTTAAAGATTATGGTTCAAAAACGATCTCTCCTGTCGTCGAGGCTACCTCTTCCTTGCGGCAAGCCACAATGCCTTCTACACAAGCTGTTGCCACTTCCATACCACATAGTGGTTTGTAATTTGTTGCGCGTAGCTTACACGCCACACACACTTAGGATGCTAAGCACTTATATGTACTTAAATTCTTTATTTCGAAGATTTCTGAGACTTGCTTTTTCTTTAATTTCAGGTTCTACAATGGTGCGTAGTGGCTCGTATTATGACAACTTTCGGCGTTACGGAGGGCGCGATAATTATGATTATGGACGTTATCTTCCCTCCCGCAAAGAATCTGACGAAGAGCGTGCAGCTAGAAAAGCTCAAGAAAGGCGTGCTTACGAAGAGGAGCAAAGAAGGAGAGACGATGACTCTCATAAAAGAAAATATCATGATGACAAAGGGAAGAAGCATGCTACCGATGACCCAAGTAAACGGGTTAAACTTGATGAGAAGGACACGTCTGAAATTTTTGAGAAAACTGACGCTCCTATATCTTCTAATATCCCGGCTAGCTCTCCTCCTTTAAAGAAAACCGACATTCAAGCAATTATTTCAAGGCCACAATATCAAGTCAAAGACGGCCCTCCAACGCTTCAGAGCCGATTTTCGAATTGGTGTTTAAGAGGAGTGCGCTTTGACTTAGATTTGGTCCCGATTGACAAGCAAGACATGTTGAAAAGTCTTGATGCAGTCAGACTTAACATTGAGAGAATGTCGCAATGGCAAAAACTTGTTGATGAACTCCAAAGAGTCAATCACATGAATCTTGAAAATATGCTGACTCTGGAGAACGATAAAGCCGAATGGGATAAATGGTGTAAGCAGCATGATGCGGAGATGACAAGCATCGCAGAGGACAACACAAAACTTGAATCTGAAGTCAAGCGACTTAAGGAAGATCTCGGCTCGTCTTCTGCATCGCATACTCAAAAGGAAGAAGTTTTTCAGAAGCAAGTGCGGGACGCACATGCTGCACAAAGAGACGCCGAAGTGAAGCTTGCAGCCGAGCAGCACATTACCAAGGAATATCGCACAGAAAATGCTGAGCTGCAGGAAACAATTGTGTCTCAAAATGCGAAGATTGAAATACTGAAGGCTAAGCTTCTTAAAGTTGAGAAGGAGCGAGATGACGCGGTTGCTGGACAAGTTGCGGCCGAAGAGTCTCACGAAGCCACTAAAGCTAGCATCGATTCTACTCTATTTGACTTCTACATGCACAACATTCTGGGCCGCGGCAGCCTCTCATTCTTGGGTCCCAAATATGAGATTACACTTGCTGAAGTTTGGGAGACCATACTTGATATGTTTGCTGGCTATGCGGAGGCAGACCTTGTAGCGCTTTATCTGGATGATGAAGCACGTGATGCGCTTATTAGAGGCAAAGAGCAACTTGCCGAAGCTAGAGCCGGGACAGTGGCAGAGGAGCATTCAGAAAAAACAATACCTTTCACTGCCCCTGTCCATACTTCGACTTTGACCGATGTTGACATCATCGGTTCTAGCTCTCGATCTCCACTTGCTGCAAAAGATGCTGAAGCTAAACTCGATACTTCCGAGACTCCTCTTTCCCAAATTGAAGAGAAGAGCCAGGAAGAAACTGAGGCTGATAAATATGAAATTGAACTTGCGAAGCCAACTCCTCCAGGTAATTTTGGCGAAGTTCCGGGTCTAATGAACCAGTTATTTGATTTAACCGAGTTTGATGACCTTCTTACTTGTTACCTGAACTTTGGTGAACCGATACCTTCTCTATTTTCGGGAGATGTTGATTTTAACTTCTTTTCTTCTACAGCGGAGGCACCAAACACTGCACAAGTTTCCACTCCTTCAGTTGCCGTCCCTCCATCTTTACAGATTACTCCTCCTTCTGCTTCCCAACCGGGATCACAGGCAGAGAAAATCGAAGCTCTTCAAGGCCTGGATGATCCGGATGTTTCGCAGGAGCAGAAGGCGGAGGATCTTGAAAACATCGAGAAGACCCCGGAGCGGTCCCTAGATGATGACACGAAGCTTTCAACATTGCTTACTACTCCGGGGAGCGAATCTTCTTCGAAGAGGAAGGGGAAGCGTGCCATAAGGAAAAAGAAGAGAGGTGCTTCGACTGGGGAAGACAAAACAGAAGAAGACCCAACCACTCCTCCTTCTCCGTCCCGCCCACATCGGATTCCGAAATTAACTATTAGGCCAAGCAAAGGCTCCAAGGGTGGCGAAAAGAAGGAGTGACAAGCTGAACTTTCTACTTCTTATTTTGCCTTTTACATGTATAGACCGGAGATTGTGCGGGTACCGGTCCCTGCTTTTGCTCTTTTGAAATATCTGCATATGTAAAGAATTTTCATAGTACTAAATAAAACAGTAATTTTACTTGTACAAATTCTTGTGTATGTGAGAACGCATCTGTTTCTCTTTTTTAGTGTGGAGTAAACGATTCCTTTTACTTGTACAAACTTTTTGTCTGTGTTTGGGAATACATTTATTCCACATCTATTTTCCGTGATATTGCAATGAACTTGTGGCATGTTGCTTTTATTAATATAGTTGAATTGTATAGTATTGCCCCTATACCGTAAGTGCATTGCAATATTCCTAGCTTTTTCAAGACTAATACTCTTATTTCAGAGAATAATTACTCCGCCTTTAAGGGAAGAATCATTCTGCTTTTAATAGAGTATATCTAGTCTTTAGAGGAGTTTTTATTTTCTCTCTCCGAAGAACGCTTCAACTTTCGGGGATGATCACTTTTATTTGTTAAAGAGTGAATTTTCCTATGCAGTGAAATGAACTTTTCTGAAAGAATTCTGTAGTATTTTAACTTTTTTAGGAGGAACTTTTTGAGATGAACAAGTTAATCCTTCCTTTGAGAGTTGAACTGTGCTTCCGGAGAAGGCTTTTCGTTCGAGTATTCTATTTCGTGACATGCCTCCGGAGAGGGCTCCTCTTAAAGAGTTGTGCCTCCGAAGAGGTCTTGTGCCTCCGAAAAGGGCTTGTTCCTCCGAAGAGGGCTTGTGCCTCCGAAGAGGGCTTGTGCCTCCGAAGAGGGCTTGCGGTGCCTTGGGAAAGGGCTTTTGCCTCCGAAGAGGTCATGTGCCTCCGAAGAGGGCTTGTGGTGCCTTGGGAAAGGGCTTTTGCCTCCGAAGAGGTCATGTGCCTCCGAAGAGGGCTTGTGCCTCCGAAGAGGGCTTTTTGGTTGCCTGAAAGTTACTTTCTCATGGTTGAGTGGATCCACGGGGTGGACGCAAGTTGCTTGATTGGATGTTTGTTTGTACAAAAGATCGCAATTAACCAACAAGGGCCCTGTTCCTTCAGTTTGGGAAGGTGCCCCTCCGGTGGTTCCACCAATCTTTTTTGATTGAGGAAAGCACTTTCATTTTTTGGCGTGCCTCGTTAAAGGGCTTTGTTGACCTTTGAGAAGGAGCGTTGGTTGGTTGGTGTGCCAGGAAGGTTGCGTCTCAGGGGCAAGTAGATCCACGGGACGGACGCAAGCTGCCTGATCGGATGCATCACGATCAGTTAGCAAGGGCCCTGTTCCTTCCGCTTGGGAAGGTGTCCCTTCGGTGGTTCTTACTGGCCCTTTTATTGAGAAGCATACCTCCTTTTGGCTGCTTCTTTGTTTGCTTGGCAATGTTCTCCCATCATCTGCTCATTAGCGATCTTTTATTATTGTTTCCAAGCGCATCTTCTTTCCTTACATTGCTGTGTTCGAAGAAGTGGACTTCACTGTCGAACGACTTCACGGGACAATCGCAAGTTACTTAGTTGGATGCTTGTTCATATCGACAATCTCAACCAATTAACGAAGGTTTGTCTTAGTGGAGTCGCCAACTTTTTATGTGAAGTTCTCCTTGTATAGGATTTGTATTTGGAATTTTTTTTGTCGCTTGGTATAACAGGTGATTTATAGAGGTCGCTTGGTTTTGTGACGAGCAAGCCTTGTTTTGATGTCCTGCAATTTTAAATCGACATTTTAGCAATACATTTAAAGTATTTACATATCGAAATAAAACAGGCATTATGAAATAGTAAAGAACACAAGATTTATAGTGGTTCGGCCAAGAATCGGGCCTACATCCACTTTATAGCTTTCATTCATTCACACTGATTTACAATGTTTTACAATACAACTGATACATTCATCATTATTTTACAATTTTGAACAAAGCTTTTTCTTTCAAGTAAAATAAGGACGTAAGTGATTGCTGTTTCAGGCTCTTGGAATTGGATCTCCTTCAACAGTTATGAGCTTGAAAGTGCCATCAAGAAGTTTACTGCCAATGGCATATGGTCCTTCCCAGTTTGGTCCAAACACACCAGTTGCTGTCATGATCTTTTTCAAAACTAAGTCCCCAACCTCAAAGCTGCGTTGGCGGACTTTAGAGTTGAAGTGCCTGGCTATCCTTTGCTGATAAGCTGAAACTCTGAGCCTAGCTTCTTCTCTTTTCTCATCAAGAAAATCAAGTGCTTCAAGTTGTAGCTTTTCATTTTCAGCTTCGTTGAAATGAAATCTTCTATGTGAAGGAACTTCTACTTCTACTGGAATCATTGCTTCTGATCCGTATGCCAGTGAAAATGGAGTGTGCCCAGTTGCAGTTTTGTGAGTAGTCCTGTATGCCCATAGTGCTAATGGAAGCTTATCAACCCAACCACCTTTTGCTCTTTCGAGTTGTTTTTTGATGGTTGACTTGATGATTTTATTTACTGCTTCCACTTGCCCATTTGCCTGCGGATGAGCCACTGCTGAAAAGCTTTTTCGAATTCTGAACCGTTTGCAAAAATCCTGGAACTCTTCACTTTCAAACTGAGTACCGTTGTCTGTAATTATTTTCTGTGGCACACCATATCTGAAATGATATTTTTCGTTACAAAATTTACCATCTTTTTAGAGGTAATGGTGGCCAAAGGTTCAACTTCAGCCCACTTGGTGAAATAATCAACAGCCACGATAGCATATTTGATTCCTGATTTGGCAACTGGTAATGGTCCGATTAGATCTATCCCCCAAATGGCAAATGGCCATGGGCTGACCATCTGTGTGAGTTCGGTGGAAGGTGCTTTTGGGATTTTTGCAAATCTTTGACATTTGTCGCATTTTCTAGAATAAATAGCAGCATCTCGGTTAATGTCAGGCCAGAAATACCCATATCGGAGAACTTTCTTGGCTAAAGTTTGACCAGATGAATGATCTCCGCATTCTCCTTCATGTATTTCGGCTAGAATTGTCTTGGCTTCTTCGTTAGTTACACATCGGAGCAGAGGCATTGAAAATCCTTGTCTGTATAGTCGGCCATCTTGAATTATATACCTTGACGCTTTCCTCAATAGTTTTCGACGTTCCTTAGAACTTTCTGGCAGGGAACCATTGAGTAGGCATTCTTTGATTGGAGTCATCCATGATTCATGCTCTTGAGACGTAGCCATAACCCAATCAACATCCATTTCATCAATGCTTGGAGCTGACAGAACTTCTACAGGAACTAATCCCAGTAATTGAGCTTCTCCAGAACTTGAGTACTTTGCTAGAGAATCTGCTTTCATGTTCTCTACCCGAGGAATATGACTTATCGTGTAGTGATTGAAATCTTCGAGTAGTTCACATGCCTTTGACAAATATGCGGGCAGATTTCCACCTTTAGCCTGAAACTCTTTCTTTACGAGGCAAACAATGAGTTGAGAATCACTGAAGATTTGCAACACTTTGATGTTTAGTTCCTTGGAAATTTTTAAGCCAGCAATAAGAGCCTCATACTCCGCTTCATTGTTTGTTGAAGGAAATTTCAGTCTCAATGCATAACACAATGATCGTCCTTCGGGGGTTTCAAGCACAACCCCTGCCCCAGAACAGTAATCATTTCTTGATCCGTCAACATACAACTTCCACTGGATTGGAATGCCGTCAGTTGTTTCATTTCCACTATCGCCTTTGTCAGTAGATTCTGCGGTGAAATCTGCTTAAGCTTGTCCGTTGATTGCTCTTCGGGGGTGATAAGTGATGTCATACTGGCTAAGTTCAATGTTCCATTTCAAAAGACGACCCGAAGTTTCAGGACGAAACAGGACTTGCTTTAGAGGTTGATCAGTAAGAACTTTGATAGGATGAGCTTGAAAATATGGTCTCAATTTCCTGGAAGCAATTAGCAAACAATAGGCGAGCTTTTCTATCTTCGAATAATTCACCTCTGCCCCAGTGAACCGTTTACTGATGTAATAAACTGGACGCTGTATTTTCATATCTTCCCGTACGAGTGCTGCGCTGAGGGCGTGAGATGAAATTGCTAAATAGATGAAAAGATCTTCACCGTCAGTGGGCTTGGAAAGAACCGGAGGTGTTTCCATATGACGAATTAGTTCATCGAAAGCATTCTGGCATTCGGGAGTCCATTCAAAATTTTTCTTTCCTTTCTTTAAAGCGTCAAAGAAGGGAATGCATTTGTCTATGGCTTTGGAAATGAAGCGACTCAGAGCAGCGACTTTTCCATTGAGACTTTGCATTTCTTTCTTTGTTCCAGGGGCTTTGACCTCCCTTAGAGCTGTGATTTGAGTAGGATTGGCTTCAATGCCCCTGGCGCTCATAATGAAACCCAAAAATTTCCCGGATTCTACTCCGAACGAACATTTCAATGGATTGAGCTTCATTCCGTACTTTCGAAGAATTGCGAACATTTCCTCCAAGTGTCCCTTGTGATCTACAGCTTTCTTTGATTTTACCAACATATCGTCGACATAAACTTCCATGGTTCTACCAATCCGAGGCTTGAACATTGCATTGACGAGTCTTTGGTAGGTTGCCCCAGCATTTTTCAATCCGAAAGGCATAACTTTGTAGCAGTAGAGACCCACATCTGTAATAAAGCTTGTGTCTTCCTGATCCGGCTCATGCATCATAATCTGATTGTATCCGGAGTAAGCATCCATAAACGATAACAACTCATGCCCAGCTGTTCCATCCACCAATTGATCAATTCTGGGCAACGAGAAGCAATCTTTGGGGCATGCTTTGTTTAGATCTGAGAAATCTATGAATACTCTCCACTTTCCATTTGCCTTCTTGACCAATACTGGATTTGAAACCCAATTTGGATAAGTGGAGTTTCTTATAAAGCCGTTCTCCATGAGCCGATCGACTTCTTCCTTTAGTTTTGTCGATCTTTTTGGGCCTTGAGTTCTTCTTTTCTATTTCACTGGCGTGAATTTTGGATCTATGTTCAGAGTATGTACAGCAATTTCCGGGGAGATCCCACACATATCAGCATGACACCAAGCGAACACATCTAGATTGGCTTTTAAGAATGATATCAGCGTGTTTTGAACTGTTATGCTTAGCTGTGAACCCACATTGAGTACTTTGTTCGGGTCTTTCGAGTCAACAGATATTGGTACCGTTACCTCCACGGGTACCACTCTATTCTCCCCTGTACTGGCTTTCCTGGGATCCATTTCTTTTCTTGCATTGCTGTGTTCGCCAGTACAGGGGCCGCTCCGTAGTTGCTACAGGGTTGGTTCCTTGATGCGGAGCGGAGATGCCGCATCTTTCCCCATTTCTCTTTTCCTGGCCTCTCGGAGTTCTACAAGATAACATTCTCGTCCTGCGTTCTGATCTCCTTTAATAACAGCAATCCCATTATCAGTAGGAAATTTCATTGTTAAGCACCAAGGAGCGAGGATGGCCCTGAAAGCAGCAAGAGTAGGCCGACCCAAGAAAGCGTTATAGGCGGAGAATCCATCAACAATTACAAAAATTTGCTTTCGAACCAACTTCTTCTGCCCTTCGCCCATTTCAACAAACAAGTCCACCGTTCCAATTGGCTGTTTCAACTCTCCTGTAAATCCGGCAATTTTGTGTGAAGAGGCTTGTACATCTGTCATTGGAATTTTCATTTGGTCAAATGTCTTTTTAAAGAGTATGTTGCACGAAGCGCCACTATCAACCAGAACTCTTCTGACAATAGCCGGCCCAATACCGATAGAAACAACTAAAGGGTCCTCAGTGGGAGCTTCCACATCAATAGAATCCCTGGTTCTGAACATAATATCATCGTGAAAAGTCTTCTGCTGCTTTAGAGGTGCAGCATCTTCCAAGATCAAGACACTTTCTTCAGTCGGAGCATACTTCAAAGCTCTAGCATACCTTTCCATTTCACCCCAACTCCTGCCAGCTGGATGAGGTCCTCCTGTGATCACATTGATAACAGGTCTTTCTTTTTCAGCAGGCCTTTCTCCTGAACCAGATGAATGAGCTGGGGGTAGTTGCCCCGGGTTAGATGAAGACGGGTCTTTTCTATTCCTCTTGATGTATTGCTGCAACTTATTCTCTCTTAACAATTCCTCAATCAGGCTTTTCAAATGGCGGAACTCATTGGTATCATGCCCTGGTTGGTTGTGAAACTTGCAAAATCTTCCGCTTTGAACAGCATTCTTCCCAACTTTCACGGCCGGTGGTTTTGGAAATTCAACAGCATCCTTAGTGGCGATGAAAATATTCTCCGGGGTATCGGTCAGAGGAGTAAAGTCTGAAGGTTTAAGGAAGCGGGGCTTTTTGAGATCTTTTTGCCTCTTCCCACCATTACTTTCCCTTTTCTGATTGGCAGGTTCTTTCTTGCTTTGAACTGTAGCATTATTTTCCACCACTGTTGTCACAACTTTGGCTGATGCGGAAAGATTCTCTAGGCATATAAATTCGTCAGCCTTTTTGTAGAATTTCTCAAGCGAATTTGGCTCCTTCATCTTCAGCCATTTTCCAAATTCGCTCGATTTGTCGATAGCACGCATTAAATAGGTCAAGATCATTCGTGGCTCTGCGTTATCGACTTTTGCCAGAGCTAAATTGAAGCGGTTCAAGAATGACTTAATAGGCTCTCCCGGATTCTGTTCAAGACTGGACAATGACATTATGTCTTTTGCCTTTGAAGCATATAGCCTGAATTGCTCTTTGAATTTTCGGGTCAGACCGGAGAACTGATCTACAGATCGGACAGGAAGCTTGGTAAACCATAGAAGTGCCACTCCTTCCAAATAAACTGGGAAATATCGGCACTTTATTTCGTCAGTTGCTCTTGCGCCGGTCATGTGCCAGTCGTATTTATACAAGAACTGATTTGGATCACTCGTTCCCCGATAAGCAGGAATGGTGGGGGGAACAAATTTTCTAGGAAATTCAGCCTTTAGAATCTTCTCGGTAAACAGAGTTCTACTCGGTGCGAATCCCCATTCGCTCTCATCTTCATCTCTTTGCATGCTCTCTTTCATTATTTGCTTGATCATACCAGAAAGATATTCCTCATTGTTCAGAGATTTCGCAGAATAGACCTCGGCCATCTTTTCGGGGGTTTGTCCAGGTAAATGCTCATGAAGAACTGGTGACGGCCTGGATCCTTCGGCTTGGAGGGGTGCCCCTTCGGCAGCACCTGATCCCCCGTGAGGAATATTTCTCCCCTCGGAATTGGGAGCAGCATTAGCAAAGTTTCCCTCATTACTTACTGGTCTTTGATTCGTACCAAATAGAGCATTCAGCTTTTCCATCATCAGATTATTCTGAGTTTCAATATGCTGGTACAGTCCGGATACAGCAGCATCTAACTCTTATCGCGTCACACCGACGCTTGGAGCTGCCTGATTTGGAGAGAGAGAAGTGGCAGTATTGTCACGATCATCGTCAGTTCTGACAGACTTTCGTTTCCTTCCAGGAGCCATTATGTCTGATAAACTTCTGGTTTTGTAGGAAATTCTTTCAGCAAACTTCTGTGAAGCAATGGTGAGTAGTAGCCTGAGTTGGGTTCTCAGTGAAAGCACCAAAATGTTAACGCTAAAAAGTGAACGCTAACACCCGGTGTGTGTAATAGAATCGTGAAAGCACCACCCACGTGACGGGAACAGAATTTAAGCAGTAAAATGGCAGAAAAGCAGTAAAAGACAGCAATTTATAGTGGTTCGGCTTGAGATTAAGCCTACGTCCACTTTGAATCTTTTTATTACTGAATTCGGTTACAAATCGATACAAATCTCTTATCAAAACAGTACAATTTGATCACAAGAAACAATCTTGACTACTAGCTCAATCTTCGTCGATGAAATTCGATGAATCCGTGTTGGATGTAAGGAATTTCTCTTGAAGCTTGTTGTAGCGTCTTGAATGTTTGAAGATCTTTGATTGCTGAATGAATGGAGACTTCGACAGAGTAACAGTGCTTGAAGAAATGAATGGCCAAAAGTCCCCCTCATGTTGGAAGTGGTGGCCTATTTATAGGAGTTGAAGTCTGGCGTAAAACTTTGCTCCAAGTCTTAGGTCGCGTACGACCTAAGTTAGGTCGTAGGTCGCGAGCGACCTAAGATAGGTCGCAGTCCATATGCGACTTAGGGAAGGCAGCCTGATTGAGTCGCTTCTGTTTCCATCTGAGCAAGTAGTAGGTCATGAACGACCTATAATAGGTCGCATTCCTTTCTCTGCTTTTAGCTCGTTAGGTTGTTAAGTCGCTAGATCACTTCAGGCTTTGGGTCGCAAGCATCTTCAGTAGTTAGGTCGCAGGCTTCCTTAGGTCGCAAGCTCCTTTAGGTCGCAACATCTTTAGGTCGCAACATCTTTAGGTCGCAAGCTCCTTTAGGTCGCAACATCTTTAGGTCGCAGAGCCTCTTAAGTCGTAGCCTTTCTTTAGGTCACAACTTTCTTAAGTCGCAACATTCTTAGGTCGTAGCTTTCTTAGGTCGCAACATTCTTAGGTCGCAGGCTTTCTGAAGTCGTAGCCTTTCTTTAGGTCGCAACTTTCTTAGGTCGTAGCTTTCTTAGGTCGCAAAATTCTTAGGTCGCAGAGTTTTAGGTCGCAACATTCTTAGGTCGCAGAGTTTTAGGTCGTTGAAATAAAGGAGTTAACAAATGGGCTCGGCCATAGCATTGGATGCTCATGGCCTTAGGTTTTCTTTGTGGTGGGCTCAGCCTTGGCTTTAGGGAGTGGTGGTCGTGAGTATTAAAAGAGGAAAGGAGGTGATTTTCCTTGGTTTAAAGTGGATTTGGTAATATATGTATATTATACTAATTTAGTTTCTTTCTAAATAAACTTTCTCCATTATTTTCCTAAGCTAATGGAGCCATGAAAGAGCTTGAAAGTGGAGGAGAAGATGATAAGAATGTGGTGTAAAATGTGAGAAAGTATATAGGCATTTATTGGAAAATTTTTGGAACAAATATCTATGCGTGTAATTACCATTTTGCCCTTGACCCACACCCTTCTCTCCTCCCTAGGTTCGGTCGAAGTGACCTCCATAGTTGCATCCATATGCTTGTCCATGTGTGTGTACTTGTGTGTCCTTGGTTTACTTTGAGTTTGCTTAAGGCTTAAGAAGTTAAGAAATATGTTAAATATTTCATTTATATATTTATATATATCTCTGTGTTTGTGTGTCACCCCTTAGCATACCCAAAAAGGGAATACCAAAGGATGTGGTGCTTTATAGGTATAGCTAAAGCATCATAGAGACTAAGATTCATAAGACAAATAAGTAAAAACAGCAGAAACATTTAAATAATAATTTGTCATTAAAACTTCACTTCAAAATAAGTTATAAAAACATAACATGTCTCATGAAAATACATCTCGGTCTCACATAATCAGAGTACAAAAGTAATAATAATAATAGTAATCATAATAATAATAATCCCTCTCAAGTGCCAAATCCATCATAAGCCAAATGAAAAAGATGAAAAGCAGAAGAATACATCTCAAATGAGAAAACTCCGGGAATGGGTCTCCAAGCAACCTGTATCAACTTAACTATGCTGGCCTATTGGGAGAAAAAAATGGGGAAATAGAGGAGTGGATTAGACAATAAGTCTGGTGAGTGAAAGTAATTACTAGCATTTCTAAGCAAGATAAAGATAATAGACTAAGCAATTGTTCTAGTATGAAAGGAAAATACGGAAAAGATAAAACTGGAGAAAAATACCATTTCTGATTCTGTTTGACTATTTCCTTTGATTATTTGATATGATTGTTTGATTTGATTGCTTGCACTTGTCTCAAAATGCTGTGATTAGGATGAAACCCTAATCCTATCTCAACTGCTATCTTGATTAGGCTAAAATCCTAAATCTACCCTTTGATCGGCCTATTCTATCTCTGTTGTGCCATTCTGAATCAATCCTGTTGGTCACAGCAAAAGGACTCCTCTGTAGCGCATAGGACGTAGTAGCGAATTATTTACCCTAATCGATGCCGCACGCTCGGTCATCGCTGGTACACACTAACTTTCGCCCCGTATTTGACCCTTTATTTACCCTAACCAGAATAAGCGTGCCCAGCCTCACCTAACTGTCATCAGTCCTAGACCTAAAAGGGAATGTTGCCCAGCCTCACCTAACTATTGTAAGACCATCAGTCCTAGACCTGAAAGGGAATGCTGCCGGTACTGGTCCTAACAAACAAATCTTCTAGTTTTGCGCCCCATGCCCAAATCCCTAGATTTGAGCCTCTATCTATTAGCCACTTATTTACCCTAATCAACATAAACGTGTCCCAGCCTCACCTACTATTGTGAGACCATCAGTCCTGGATCTGAAAGGGAATGTTGCCAGTACGGGCCCTACTTCTATATTTGCTTATTAACTTAATCGATGTTTTAAAATAAGCCTCTTCTGTTATTTTTGCTATATTTGCTTATTAACTTAATCCAATATCTAAGTTTTAAAATAAGCCTCTTCTATTATTTCTTTCTATTTTCTCTTTTTAGTTATAACCACTTGTTATAATCATGCTTGCAAGTATCTTAAATTTGCATATTTCAGTCTATCTCTATTTTATCACAGTTCTTCTTATACATCTGATTTTTGTAAATTTAGTGTTTTTCTATTTTATTCCATATTAGAGAATTCTTCTCTTTTTATTATCTTATTCGCGTCAAAAAGGGTTAAATCTCTATAAAAAGAAACTAACACAAAAAGGACTAAATCTCTATATATTGAAACTAACATTTACAAGCTAAATTCTGACTTTAAAACAGATGTAAGTAAATGTAAATAACTGTAAATAACTATAAATAACTATAAATAACTAAATAAAATAGCTGAATAAAATAGACTGAAAAGAACTTCTGAAACTTACTTAAAAACTAACTGTGGATAACATAAAAACAGTCCCAAAATTATAGAAAAACTACAACTATTGAGAACCCTATTATTTTAAATTACTTAAAGATCTAAAATAATTACAAAACACTCACCCGTGGTCCTTCGCTCTAATCTTGGGCCTTCCTGGATCCACTTCTAGGGCGTATGATATTTTTATTAAAAAGATCTTCTCCCTAGAAAAAGCCTCAGGCGATGAACCCAATTAGGAGAAAATCTGAATGAGAAAAATAGCTAGGTCTAAGGTCTTATTTATAGTGTGGCTTAGGGATCTCAGGTCGTCGGATTTGAAGATTGAATCTGGTGCAAACACGTCATAGGCTCACTAAGGATCCTCAGATGCAAGCATGAATGCACAGGATCTCACGAAAATCAAGTTTTAACGTCATCGACTTGTACCTAGACGAAATAACGTCCAGGAAATAAGGCGGTTCGAGCTAAGCACCTTGGTTGTCGACCTAACCAAAATAAAGGTCGACCCTAAGGGTCTATTTTTTTTCATTTTTGTTTATTAAATTATGGTTTCTTGTTTCTCTCATAACTTCTCCATACTGACTTGGATTTCGACAAGTTATAGATGGAAATTGATCAGAAAATCGCCACGGACCTAATGGTGCAACTCTCGTAGCTCGATTCTGACAATTTCACAAACTTATTTTATTGTTTAATTAATTCGTTAATTAATTATTATAGCTCAAATTTTGGGTTGTTACATTCTCCCCTCCTTAAAGGATTTCTTCCCCGAAATCTCCAAGGATAGAAGAATGAAATAAATATTTTCATCCAAATTCTACAACCAAATATTTAGCCATCATCCATTACATCCATTGTCCTTAAGCTTTCTAATGCAACTTATGTTATATGCAATAGTGTAGTATCAATGTCCCTAACTAATGTAAAAGATTAGACGGTTTACTGATTTAGTCGACCTCCTTTTATGCAATCATGTCTGTGTCATGTATCCAAATGAATGCAAATTTCCTAATGATAACTGATAGTTCTACATGGGTGCTACAATCATCATCCAAATCCAATCACTCATTATAACAACCATGAAATAAAAATAAAAATTCAAGTGCACACACATCCATATGCATATGCTTTAGTGACCTAGTTAGCCGATCCCTAAGAGATAATAATGCCTATTGTGTGTATATGCGTCCATTAGCATCCACTAGCAAACACTTGCAGCCACTAGCGTCCATCATACATAACATGTTCTAGTAACATGTTTACATTTAGTCCTTCCATCCATAGGTTAAATCCAAAGATCTACCCTCCCAAAGGATACTAAAGGAAAGAACCTATTCAAAACTAAAGATGGAAATAGGAAATTCAAGACGTACCATCGAAGAGATGTGGATAAGAGGTACATATTTTCTCCTCAGCCTCCCACGTAGCATCCTCAATACTATCTCCCCACTATACCTTAACCAAAGGGACTTCCTTGTTCCTAAGCTTCTTGATATCATGTCCAACGATCTTGGTAAGAATGCGATGAACAGATGCTTCTCTCTCCACTTCAACTTCCTCAAGTTGGCTAGGTTCCACAACCTCTGCTGAATCATATAAGAACTTTCTCAAGTGCGAAACATGAAAAACATCATGAACTCCCATGAGCCTCTCTGGTAGCTTTATCCGATACGCCATCTTCCCTACTCTTTCCATAATGGGGAACGGTCCTACGAATCTGAGAGCAAGTTTCCCATTTGATCCAAACTTCATTACCTTTCTTAGCGGAGACACAATAATGAAAACCAAATCTCCTACCTCGAACTTAATATCCCTTCTCCGCTTATCTGCATAGGATTTCTGTCTATCTTCGGCCTTCTTCATTCTTCTTCTAATCAAATCAATTTTTTCCAAAGTCTCTCTAACCATGTCGGGACCAAGTAGCAATCTTTCTATAGACTCCAACCAACACGAAAGCGACTTGCAAGGTCTTCCATAAAAAGCTTCAAAATGAGCCATCTCAATGCTAGCCAGAAAACTATTATTATAAGCGAATTCCACTAATGGAAGGTGCTCCTCCCAAGTTCCTCCAAAATCAAGAATGCACATCCTCAACAAATCCTCAAGAACTCTATTAACTCTTTCCGTTTGGCCATCTGTTTGAGGGTCATAGGCCTTACTCAATCTAAGCTATGTACCTAAAGCTTCTTGCAAGCTTCTCCAAAACTCGCTAGTAAAGATAGGGTCTCTGTCGCTCACTATGCTAGAGGGAACTCCATGAAGTCGGACTAACTCACGAACTTATATGGATGCCAAATAAGGTGAAGTCCTCTTACTCTTGTCCGGAATGAAGTGGGCGCACTTAGTCAAACGATCTATAATCACCAAAATAATGGTATTCCCATTCCTAGATCGGGGTAAACCATCTATGAAGTCCATCGAAACACTATCCCACTTCCATTCAGGTACATCCAATGGTTGAAGCAATTCGCCAGGCCTCTGCTGCTCCGCCTTAACGCTTTGGCACACAAGACACTTAGCCACAAACTCTGCTACATCCTTCTTCATGCCACTCCAATAAAACACTCTCTTCATGTCCCTATACATCTTATCACTGCCTGGATGAATAGTCATCTAAGAATGGTGTGCTTCTGCTAGAACTGCTCTCATCAAATCACCAGTGCACGGAACACAAAGTCTTCCATCTCTCCTTAGCCACCCTTTACCATCGATGGAATAGTGTTGGAGATGTCTAGAGACCTCTCCTCTGCTAATCCTATCTAGAATATCCACAAGCTCTTAATCTTCTCGCTGCCTCGAGCCAATCTAATCTATAAGAGTAGGCTTAACCTCAAGTGCTGCCAATAATCCAGTGGTAATGTCCATAGAGGGCTTAAAATCAAAGGTGGAAATAAACTCTAGGCTTTTCCACTTCACGAACATTGGACTAAGGGTTGCTCTCTTTCTATAATAACCAGTAAAACCTAGGAAGCTTCTAACTTCGGTAGTTTTCTTGGGGGCCTTCCAATCCTGTACTACTACTATCTTAGCGGGATCCACAGCTAAACCCTCTCTTGAGACTACATGCCCCAAGAAATGCACCTCCTCATGCCAAAAGTGACACTTCGAGAACTTTGCTTTTAACTGATGAACACGAAGTGTACGAAGAACCTCCTCAAGATGAATATCATGCTCTTCCATACTCTTGGAAAACACCAAAATGTCGTCCACAAACACTACAACAAACTTATTTAGGACATCTCGAAAAACATAGCTCATCAAATCTACAAAATAGGCTAAGGCATTCGTCAGCCCAAACGGCATAACCAACCACTCAAAGAATCAATTGGGTGTCCTAAATATTGTCTTATTGATGCTATCATCAATGACCCTAAGCTGATGAAATCCAATGGCTAAGTCAAGCTGAGAAAATACTGAATAGTCAACCAACTGATCGAAAAGATCGTCTATCCTAGGAAGTCGGTAACGGTTCTTCTTCATGAGCTTATTCAACTCTTTATAGTCTACGCAAAGTCGAAGGGAACTATCCGCCTTTATAGCTAAGACGATTGGCGCTCCCCACTTAGTTATGCTTTGTCTGATGAATTCATTCTCCAATAGCTCACCAATCTGCCTTCTTAACTCCTTCCTCTCCCTAGGAGCCATATGCCTCACGGGCAAAGCCACTGGCTTAGCATTGTCATTTATATAGATCCTAAAGTCAATCTCTCTCTTAGGGGGTAGTCTCCTAACTTCCTCAAAAACGTCTAAGAAATATCTAACAACTGGAACTGAATCTAACTCTCCTAGTGATGAACCAAGGGAATAAAGAATGCTGACCATGACTGACCTATGTGGGTCGCAAGAAACCTCGAGAGTCCTTCCGCTACATGTCTCTTGTCTGACGAATCTCCTCTCACGGTCTAATATCGCACCATAAGTGGATAACCAGTCCATCCACAAAATCATCCCATATCCCGAAAATCCTAGTACATAGGCGTCACAATCAAACTCTACGCCTAGTATAAAAAATTTCAAACCCCTACAAATCATGGATAAATGTGCCGATCCTCCTACGGGGTTTGAAACAACTACAAGGTCTACTACTAGAGAAATATCTAAGTGCAAACAATCAACCAAGGAACTAGAAATGAAAGAGTGCGTTGTTCCGGAGTCAAAAAGAGTCCGAATAGGAAAATCCAAAATAGAGATCAAACCTTTCACAAAGACTTTCCTATCTCAATCTGGTCCACTACTAGAAGGTGTTGCTTCCAAAGCCTGTACTTGCACCGTCGGTGCGCCTGCTCTATGCCCCGTCTTCTAAGGATAAGCTCTACTAAGGTTTCCAGGCTGCCCATAGTTGTAACACCTCCCCTTCATCGTGTCCTTCTTACAGTCCTTTGAGTAATGCCCAACCAATCTACAATTTTGACATTTCTCGCCTTTCTTGATCTTTCCCTTTTCAGGTCCTCCTCCTTTCTTCTTATCCTTATCCTTCTTATTCTTCCACCACTGCTTCTTAGAGTTTTCTGATTTAGGAACCTCCTTAGCCCCTTACTTCTTAGCAACATCTGATATGAGAGCCATTTCCACAAGTGTCTCATACGTCGCTCCCATAGGCACATGTGTCAATGCCAATCCTTGGAGGGGCCAGTTCAAGCCCTTAAAGAAGTTGGTGGCCTTCTTATGCGGTGTATTAACAAGCTCCATTCCAAACCGCGATAACTCATTAAACTGATTTATATACTCTTTCACTGAAAGATCCCTTGCTTCAAACTAATGAACTTCTCCAACTTCATGCTTTCCTCGGCTTGCAACAAGAACTTTCTCTCAAACCTTTCCCGAAATCCAAACCAACCAATGTCTCTACCCTCCATCTCTAAAATCTCCCACCAGTAAGAAGCCTCTCCCTTCAGCTGCCAAGATGCAAGCTGAACTCTCTGTCGGTCCTCCAATCATAACAGCCCAAATATCCGCTCTGTATTCCTCAACCAAGTTCGTGCCTCTACGTAATTCTCCGTGGTAGAAAACGTCTTGCCTCCTAGACTAGCGAAGTCCTTGCATAGCTTAAAAAATGGGCTGCTGCAGGTGGTTAAGTGGGATCTCCACCCGATGGTGCTGCATTGGGCGCTTGCCTTTGCACCTCTGGTGGCGTAGCTTGGAGGTATCTACGGAACCAGCCAGAGACTTGGACACCCTCTGGAAGATTTGGGGCATCCACCATTCTATGCAAAGAAAAGAAAATTTAGGCTCGAAAGAATCGAAAGAAGGTTGAACTGGACTTTGAGGGGATTTTTATAAAAACTCTCTTATACTTGAAAACCATTTCTATAATAAGAGTTTCTTTCTGAAAAATACTTTTCTTTTAAAACAAGTTTTTAGGAATCCAGTAACCATAGACTCTAATACTTAGGGAAACACCCCACACCCCTTAGCATACCCACAAAGGGCACACCAAAGGATGTGGTGCGTTATAGGTATAGCTAAAGCATCACAGAGACTAAGACTCACAAGACAAATAAGTAAAAACAGCGGAAACATTTAAATAATAATTTGTCATTAAAACTTCACTTCAAAATAAGTTATAAAAACATACATGTCTCATGGAAATACATCTCAGTCTCACATAATCAGAGTATAAAAGTAACAATAATAATAGTAATCATAATAATAATAATCCCTCTCACAAGTGCCAAATCCATCATAAGCCAAATGAAAAAAGATGAAAAGTAGAAGAATGCATCTGAAATGAGAAAAATCCGTGAATGGGTCTCCAAACAACCTGTATCAACTCAACTCTGATGTCCTATTGGGGAAAAAAGGGGGAAATAGAGGAGTGGGTCAGACAATAAGTCTGGTGAGTGAAAGTAATTACTAGCATTTCTAAGCATGATAAAGGTAATCGACTAAGCAATTGTTCTAGAATGAAAGGAAAATAAAGAAGAGATAAAACTGGGGAAAAATACTGTTTGTGATTCTGTTTGACTATTTGCTTTGACTGCTTGATTTGATTGTTTGCACTTGTCTTAAACTGTTGTGATTAGGTTGAAACCCTAATCCTATCTCAGCTGCTATCTTGATTAGGCTGAAATCTTAATTCTACCTTTTGATCGGCCTATTCTATCTCTGTTGTGCCATTGTGAACCAATCATGTTGGTCAAAACAAAAAGAATCCTCTATAGCGCATAGGACGCAGTAGAGAATTATTTACCTTAATCGATGTTGCACGCTCGGTCATCGTCAGTACACACTAACTGTCGCCCTCTATTTGACCGTTTATTTACCATAATCAGCATAAGCGTTCCCAACCTCACCTAACTGCTGTGAGACCATTAGTCCGAGACCTGAAAGGGAATGCTGCCCAGCCTCACCTAACTGTTGTGAGACCATCAGTCCTAGACCTGAAAGGGAATGCTGCCGGTACTGGTCCTAACAAACAAATCTTCTAGTTTTCCGCCCCTTGCCCAAATTCCCAAATTTGAGCCTCTATTTATTTGCCACTTATTTACCCTAATCAGCATAAGCGTATCCCAGCCTCACTTACTATTGTGAGACTAGCAATCCTAGATCTGAAAGGTAATGCTGACGGTACATGCCCTACTTCTATATTTTCTTATTAACTTAATCGAAGTTTTAAAATAAGCCTCTTATGTTATTTCTGCTATATTTGCTTATTAACTTAATGCAAGATCTAAGTTTTAAAATAAGCCTCTTCTATTATTTCTTTCTATTTTCTCTTTTTAGTAATAACCACTTGTTATAATCATGCTTGCAAATATCTTAAATTTACCTATTTCAGTCTATCTCTGCTTTATTATAGTTCTTCTTATTTCTACATCCGATTTCTGTAAATTTAGTGTTTTTATATTTTAATCCATATTAGCGAATTCTTCTCTTTTTATTATCTTATTCGCGTTAAAAAGGATTAAATCTCTATAAAAAGAAACTAACATTTACAGGCTAAATTCTAACTTTAAAACAGATGTAAACAAATGTAAATAACTGTAAATAACTATAAATAACTGAATAAAATAGCTGAATAAAAATAGCTGAATAAAATAGACTGAAAAGAACTTTTGAAATTTACTTAAAAACTAACTATAAATAACTTATATAAAAACTGTCTCAAAATTGTAGAAAAACTACAACTATTTAGAACCCTATTATTTTAAATTACTTAATAATCTAAAATAATTACAAAACACTCACCTATGGTCCTTAGCTCTAATCCCGGGCCTTCCTGGATCCACTTCTAGGGCATAGAATATTTTTATTAAAAAGATCTTCTCCCTAGAAAAATTTTCTATTTAGGGTTCAGCTTCAAGCAATGAACCCAATTGGGAGAAAATATGAATGAGAAAAATAGCTAGGTCAAGGGTCTTATTTATAGTGTGGCTTAGGGATCTCAGGCCGTCGGATTTGTAGATTGAATCTGGTGCAACCACGTCATAAGCTCACTAGGGACCCTCGGATGCAAGCACGAGCGCACGAGATCTCAAGAAAATCAAGTTTTAACGTCATCGGCTCGTGCTTGGACGAAATAACGTCTAGGAAATAAGGCGGGCCGACCTAAATGTATGCGGGTCGACCTAAGCACCTTGGGGGTCCCCTAAGGGTCTATTTTTTTCGTTTTTGTTTATTAAATTCTGATTTCTTATTTCTCTCATTACTTCTCCATATTGACTTGGATTTCGACAAGTTATATATGGAAATTGATCAAAAAATTGACACGGACCCAATGGTTCAACTCTCGTACTCGATTCTAACAATTTCACAAACTTATTTTATTGTTTAATTAATTCGTTAATTAATTATTATAGCTCAAATTATGGGTTGTTACCTGTACACATGTTTGCGTGTAAGTTAAAGTGTTTATATGTATGTTATATATGTGTGCATGACATGTAAATAAGGTTGCAACAACCTTTGAATGACTTTTTTCCTTAAAGCATTGAAAATCGGGAAACCGATTACCGGTCACATTTTTACTTATAAATAAATAAATATATATTGGTAAAAAACATTTGAAAATAAATTTCTAATCATTATTAATTAATTAAAATGATCACATTGTAATTACAAAACCATATAAATCAATATTAACAATTATTTACAAAAAATTCGCTATTATATCGGTAAAGTGATATGAATTTGCTTATATTTTCAAATCAAATATATATTTGTAATACTATTATAAATGATTTATTAACACTTTATATCTATTTAAAATGAATTATCATTATTTCAAAATAATTATTCAAATATTATAATAATTATTAAATCATAAATCTTAATTAAATTTAATAAATCAATTATTAAATATAAGGGCATTACTGACAATGTCATAAACATAGTTTATTTTCCCAAAATTAAAATAATTAATTTTATTTCACATTCTTGTTCAATTATAAAAATAATTGTATGCATCCAGCTCTGTGCGTAATGTTTTATGATTATAGAGCTGTTTATCGATAAAACGATTTTCGATCATTTTATCGGTATTTTTCCAAAGGAAATGTTTTTGCGAATATTTTTCCAAAATAAGTTCACTATTATTATTTATCACTTAAAGCTTGATTATTTGTTGAAAAATAATCTATGTTTGGATATTTAAAATAATTTTAATATCCCCAATTAAAGTGATCATATTGAGGGTCATTACGTACTTCCCCCCTTAAAAGAATTTTGTCCCCGAAATTGCCTAAAACAAAAACCCAAAGGTTCTGCCCAATATGTTTATTATTAAACATACACTTGTAAGATGTATATTGATCATCTATACACAATATCTAATTCAATCTACCATTCAAATTCACACTTTACTTCCGACTAGTATTGATCCCCCGATCGTTTAGTGTGGACACTGACTAGGCTTTTCAATCAGAATTTTTGTTTTTCTTGCGTAGCTCTCAACTATGATAGAAAACTCAAATTTCCTACCCCAAAACCTCATCAATGTTCATCATCAAGAATTGAGTGATAAATTCTTTTTTGTAATAGTGTAAACACCTTAAAACTTTGTACTCAAATCTTAGATCAAATTATGCGACGAAATAATCCACATACTTCATATGAATTTAATAATCTTTTAAGTATTTTAATGAAAACATTTCATACAATTTTAATGTTTTATTCAAACTTTTCTAAAGATACTTCTTTATACATAACCATTTTACATTTTTATTTCCAAATATTTCTACTTAAAGAAAACATTTCTTTTCAAAAGATAAATATCATTTTATTATAACACATCTCTAAACATATCTTAATGGTTTCTGAAAAACTCATTTTTAAAATAATTCATTAAATTGATAAATTACCATAAACTTCCATAGTTTGTCAAAACTTAATATTTCTTTAATACATATACTGTAATTCCTCATACCTTTGATTTTCTCTAGAATATTTATCGAAAGATTTTGTTTTAAGTTTTTCTTTAAACATTCCATAATACCACTTCCTCTTATAAATGAAAATCCTTAATTTCAATTTTCTTGCTTCTTTTTTTCAAGAATTTTCATTAATTTAAAAGATTTATGTAAATACAAAGTTGAAGTAGAATATCATAGTTATATTATATATCTCTATAATTTTACATTCAACATTTTAACTTAGACTTAGGTCAAGACCTCCTAACACTGATACATAGGGTACAAAATACTAATCATAAAACATTTCACCCCACTACCATACACCTTACTATATATATTAATTAGAAAAATAGAGCTGCCCTTAATCACCATACTCAACCTCTCCTTCATTCCTCTGTGTCTAAAGCCGATGGTGCGTTGCAGTATCCAAAATCTGTTAAAAATTCCCCAATTCCTTCTTCATCGCTTTCCATTTCATTATCGGCCTCATTGCCATCTTAATTCGGTTGCATTTCATCCTCAACATAGGGTAGCCATGGTTGGTTCCATGGAACATGTCCCATACCAACTGGCACTCCTGGGATTACCTCTCCCTTTTCTATTTCTTAAGGCCTTGCACACTAACTTCCCAAGGGTTCTCGAACACTTCAACTTCTTCTTCCTCTTTCGATACTTCTTCATCATTCCCATCCATTTCAACCCAGTTAATGTAGGAAGGATGATTCTTCTTGCCAAATAACACAATCCCCATCTAAGTCCTATATCATATTTCTGCATTTGCTAGATATTATGGCATTTCCGTCTTCCATAGGTTCTGATTCTACCTCCATGGGTTCTGATTCTTCTTCCATGGATTCAGATTCCACTATGGGCTCTAGTGCGGAGCTAGCAGGATCCGCAATCCATATTCATTCTGAGACTTGCATGGGTTTGTCATCATAAGAAATTATAATCATCTCGGGGGTCGTGGGTAGTATGAGCATATCTTCGAGTGTAGGGGGCATGCTCTCCCTCAATCGAGGGCCAACCATTGCTAGCTGGATATTTTGGTTATTCTTCCTAATCGCTAGAGAGAATAATTAAGTTGTCCTTCTCGCCCCAGTTTGTCCTTGAGGTCTCTCCTTTAGAGTACTTTCCTCCATATGATTTCTACAATGTGAACAACATCCCTTTAGATATAGGTACTAAGTAATTTACTTAATCTAACTTATTCTAATGTTGAGTTATTAATATCTCATTAACTATAATATCTCATTAACTAAGGCATATCCTATTTTAAGTAGAAAGGTTTGCTAATCACTTGTTATTACTTTCCTCAAACCAGTGTCCAACCAATACTTAGAAATAATCCGAGATCTTTGTTCAATCCACTTCTAAAGATAGCTTTTCCTACTTAAAATTCTTTGTATGAAAAAATGGTTTATCCTCCCAAAAATCCTTTGAAAATTTCATCAAAATGATTTCAAAATTTTATTGCTGTCACTTCCAAGAATCCTTTTCATAAAATTTGAACATTATGTCTAATTAAAATTTCTCAAAAATATATATGTACATTTCTCAGAAAGATATATATATATATATATATATATATATATATATATATATTAACCCAAAATCATTAGTATATATCATTAATAATTATGCTCTCGTATATAACATTCTCAAACTCATTCTAGATCGTTACTAACCCTATCTCTAATGAGTTACTCATCCTAGGGTATTACTAACCCTATCTCCGATGAGACTTTACACCTACCAAAGCAAAGGTGTTTGCTCTACCTAAGCTTTGATACCAAATGTGACTACCCCGGCTCCACGACCCTTGGAAAGCGAAACTAATACGTCCATTGTATTCACATGCCGCAAATCCATGTGCCGAAGAGGCGGATTATCAAAGGTAAGAAAGAAAAGCTGGCAGAAAAGATCTTACACGAATGTAATAACATATATTATTTCAATATATAACTTTTACGGCGAAAATTTAAATACATTTATCAGAGTTAAATATGGACAGTTATAAATATCTGTCCTTATGCAGAATACAATAGTACACAAGTGTGGTGGAAATAAGGTAATAACCTATTAAAGAATTTTCTAACTCCATGCTTTGAGCTCCATCCAGATTTATTCTAACTAAACCTGAACTACTTGTCTGCCCGGGAAAATTAGGGCACCCAGAGTTTAAGGGAAAATGAAAATAAACTCCGGGCCAGTCATGGGACTGGTGTGAGAAACTCAAAATACGATGTTTGAAAACAAAAGGTATCACATAGACCATGCCGCACATAAACACGAAATGGGTTTTTACCTTATGATAACCAAAACATTTGCTACGCGAAATCTAGGAATAATATTTTTATGAAATTCTTTGAAAAATCATTTTTTAAACAAACATATTAAAATAGCCGAAATTGTTACATTGGTTAACTTTGACGGCATAATAGGTTTACAACTAATTCAGAAGGTACTTATTGGAGAATGGATTTTCATACAATGGTAGGTAAGGAACTACCTTCCATACAATACAACTTTAGAGGGATGTACCGAGGATCGACGTCTTTGAAACCTCTGCACCTGGAAAGAACGGCCTATCCACAGACCCGCATGGTGGTGGATAAAACTGAATATGGCATCACCCCGGTCGTAACTGACCTATCCATGGCCACAACATACACAACATACTTGACATATAAAGAGTAATCTAGAAAGACAATGACCATACCCTTATGGGCGCGACCCACAAAGCCTTACGACATGCCCTGTTTAAGCCATTTCCAGTTGATGAGGCCTAGGGTAATGATAACCTTTCACACGGCACATTTCACTTTGAATGCCACATTGCCAATTCATAGTCACATAAATGATTTCTACAAGTGTATAATCATGAGCTCGTACGTCTTAGGAAAGGGTGTTAAGCTAAGAAAAGTTGCAACATCAGACATTTGTCTATACAAGTTATCCAGGACCAGGACAAATTGAAGGAACACTCCTAGCACATCCTGTCAAGAATTATCCCTAGGATTAGTAGCAAGCAGCCCTTACATCGAAGACCAAATGAAGATACTACCACCACACACACACACACACACACACATATATATATATATATAATGGGAAATTTCCTCCGAGGGCCAGTGACAAGCAGCCCTGCATTCCATCTTCCAAATCATTTCCATTTCTTTACTTCGAATACGTAAATTGGTTCGAAGTGGTTTATGGATAAGAATTACTCAAATCCAACCCCGGTTCCTTCAAACCAATTATCGATAAAAAGATGTTACTTGAATTAGGAATTATTTGATTAATTTCTTTTTATCAAAATATCTTCTGGATATATATATCTTCAAAACATTTTTTCCTGTATATACGGAATCATTAAACCTCTCTTATCAAATCCTTTGATTACTTAAAACCTTTTTAAATTCCAAATCATTTCATTCTTTACCTAGGAAAATATTTCAAAATCATTTATTTAAATCTTTACAAATATTTTCAAATCATAACTTTCAAATCAGATCAAAAACCATGTTATTTAAGACATCATTTATTATAAACCCAAACAAATACATTTTAAGTGTAGGAATTAAATTAATTCCAAATCATTTTCATAAGTCATATTGGAAAACATTTTTGAGTTAAAAAGGGTTGATAGAAATTGTACTAATTCTACTCAACATCAATTTCTGTATTCAACCTTTACTATCCATCGAATAACAGTGAATCGCCTTTTAAATTCACACGGATACTACGGGTTCCCTCATTGGAATTTAATATGAAGTATAAGATCATTTCTATGCAATCCAAGTTATTTAAATTTAGAAAATTTTATCTTTTATACTTTACGAAATCATGATCCAAGTAAATTTGATTTATTATCCCCTCTGTCGGGCCAGTTCAGATAGCCAAAGAGAGCATAAAACTAGTTTTCCAAACTCAAACCTAGACATTATCTCTTTGTCACCCATAAGGTGGTTAAATTATTTGATCGACTATAGATCTTTTAACATACCTAATTTACTTTTAATTAATTATTTAACCACTTTATAAACCCTTCAATTCATATTTAAAATACTTTATTATTCATTTAAAAACATTTTCAAAAGATTTGGAAAAGAATTGTTGCGTTTAGAACTATATTTCAAAAGTTATAGAAAAGTGCTGCGAATGGTGCTTTTTAAGTTGTATTGATCAAAACGACTTTTCTATCATTTGAAAATTTATTTTTATAACTCAAATCACTTTTAAAACATTTTTAAAAGATTTTTATAATTTATTTCATATTTTTAAAGCATGTAAAAATATCATTTTAAAGCATTTACTACTTTGGCCTCCGAACTGCCAAAGCGCAATTTTATTTAAAACTTGATTTGCTCATATTATAAAATCTACTAAACGAAATCTCGATTTTCTTTCTTTGTTTGAAAGCTATGGATATAATAGTTCAGAAAATTATTATCTAGAAGAATTCTGAGTTATATTCCATTCTATATATTCGTTTGAGTTTTATGGCCCGAAATCGCGAACTACCGTTACACGATGCGCCTTTTTGACTAAATTTTCAACATTCATTTAAAACTTTTCAAAACACTTTTAAACATTTGTAAAACATTTCTAAAATGTACTAAAACATTTTTAAGAGGTTTAAGCATTCTATATATACCATTTCATTTATTAAAGGAAAGTGATTTCCTTTGTGCATATCGACGTGTGTTATACATGACTTGTATATATATTCAACAACAATATTAAACAACCAAACTTGATGATCAAAGTAAATTAAAAGTCCATTGCAAACATCATATCATCATCAAAAAATATAATATAAGTAAGAGTTTCTCAACTCATTGGATATTAAACTTAGGAAAATTAGTTATAGCTTCGCTACGATTGCCTAAAAGTCTATGAAATCGAACTCCTTAACCTTGAATGGCTCGGCCTTGGCCTTGGATGCTAACAGCCTTCAGTTTTCTTGGTGGTGGGCTCGGCCTTGGCTTTGGGGAGTTGAGGCCGTGAGTATTAGAAGAGGAAAGGAGGTGATTTGCCTAAGTTTGAAGTGGATTTGATAATATATGTTTATTATACTAATTTAATTTCTTTTTGAATAAATTTTCTCCACTATTTTCCTAAGCTTACGGTGCCATGAAAGAGCTTGAAAGTGGAGTAGAAGATGATAAGAATGTGGTGTAAAAATGTGAGAAACCGTATGGGTATTTATTGGAAAATTTTTGAAACAAATATCTATGCGTGTAATTACCATTTTTCCCTTGACCCACACCCCTCCTCTCCTTCCTTGATTCGGTCGAAGTGACCTCCACGTAGTTGCATCCATATGCTTGTCCATGTGTGTGTACTTGTGTGTCCTTGGTTGACTTTGAGTTTGCTTAAGGCTTAAGAAGTTAAGAAATATGTTAAATATTTCTTATATGTATGTGTGTGTGTGTATATGTATACATGTTTATGTGTAAGTTAAAGTGTTTATATGTATGTTATATGTGTGTGCATGACATGTAAATAAGGTTGCAACAACATTTGAATGACTTTTGTTCGTTAAATGGTTGAAAATCGAGAAACCGATTACCGTTCACATTTTCATGTATAAATAAATATACATATATTGGTAAACAAAATTTGAAAATAAATTTCTAATCATTATTAATTAAATAAAATGATCACATTTGAATTATAAAACCATATAAATCAGTATTAACAATTATTAACAAAAATCGTTATTATATCGATAAAACGATACAAATTTTCTTATATTTTCAAACCAAATATATATCTTTATAAAACTATTATAAATGATTTATTAAAACTTTATAATTATTTAAACGAATCATCATTATTTTAAAACAATAATTTAAATAATTATTAAAGCTTTAAGTCTCAATTAAATTTAATAAATCAATTATTAAATATAAGGGCATTACTAACGATGTCCTAAAAACCTTTTATTTTCCCCAAAATTAAAAAAATTAGTCTATTTCATATTATTGTTCAATTACTAAAATAGGTGTATGTATCCACCTCCGTGCGTGACGTTTTACGATTATAGAGTTGTTTATCGATAAAACGTTTTCGGCCATTTTGCTGGTATTTCTCTAAAGAAATGTTTTTGTGAATATTTTTCAAAAATAAGTTTCAAAAATAAGTTCATTATTATTATTTATAACTTAAAACTTGATTATTTGTTGAAAAATAATCTATGTCTGGATACTTAAAATAATTTAAATATCCCTAATTAAAGTGACCAAATGCGGGTCGTTACACAACCGATAATAATAAGGCAACCCTATATACAAAAACTAGCATGATATATATATCTACATACAACTCTAGTATGAAATAAAGCTACATGCAACCAAAAGCGACATATCAACCATGTGCGACAAAATATAGAAAATATTCTGTAACAAATGTTATGCATCCAATATTTTCAAACCATAAATTTAGAACCAAATGCCCGAGTTTTATATTCAAAAATATGTTTTAAAACTCCCTCAAGAAGAAATATATCAAAACTAGATCCAATAAGACTAGGAAGGTGCGACCCCTTTTCGAGCATGGAAATACTCTAAACAAAAACAATGGAGCCTCCAGTGATATTCTGTTACCTCCTAATAACAATAGAGTAAACACAGCCGGTTAGTTCCAAAATGGAGAAACTCTCAATTGCGCTTTGATTTTAGTGATTCATCACAATAAATAAAACTATTTGTAGAAAACTTTGCAAATATCTATTGGAACAAATTCCAATTTATCGAAATAATAATATTTCTTAAATAATTTAAATCATAATATTATTATTTCTTTTCACAAGCATTCCAAAAATTCTTTTTAAAACGATTTCAAAACCACTGGGATTTAGGTCCTAATAAACAACAAATCAAAAACTTTTGTTTATAAATTCAAACTTTACAAACTATGGTATATAAATCACACAAAGAATCAAATAATATCAAATCCAATTCCCTATAAGAATAAACTAACATTATCAATCAATCAAATTTCATAAGAGAATAATCTAACACTTAACATTATTTAAAATGACAAATGACTAACAACCAGATTTAGAATTTTGCTTAAGTTCACAAATTTTCTTAAGTTACATACTAAGTATACAATTACACTTAAGTCCATATGATATACATAAATCATCTGTATGCTATATTTGATCTGATCACTTGCTTGAATACATAGACTTCTATTTTTTGAACTAGTATCGCTCACTTGACCTCTCTATGCTGGACTTCGATCAGATTCCTAGATTAGAAACTTTCGTTCTCCTTGCATAGCCATATACTATGATAGAAAACATTAGTATCATATTGAGAATTCGAATCAAGTGTTCACTAACAAGGATCAAGTGAGATATCCTTTTTCGGACTGGAGTGAATCTCCCCAAGCTATGTATTCGAATCCTAGATCAAGAACCATGCGAATAAAATGGTCTACGTATAATTTACGTACTTAGTTCGATTGGTTTCTTAATTATACCAATCTCTTTTTAAGTCACTCATATTTCTATTTAGTATTTCACTCAACGCTAAAATCATCCATGAATTATTTCATAAATTTCCAATTAGGTTTACAAATATTTTACAAAGACAATTCTTTTTTAAAAACAACAAATAAAAGCTTACTTTATCTTATTTACTTGTATAATACTCTTCTGGGTCCTAAGAGTATACACAAAACATCAATTTTATTTTATTTATTTGTTATTTGCTTTTACTTTCAAATTTTAATTGGAAGTCCAAACACAATATGGGTCTTTAAACTGAGTCAACCCTTGGACTACTTTACCTTAGACCGTACTAAGGGAAGATACTTACCGGTTGGCCCAATATAACTAATTAGTTTACACAATTTAGATGTTTAACAAAAACTATAGTTTTAATAAAATAAACCTACCAAAACCTTTCTATCTAATTCAACCCATTTAAAACTTGGGTTAAATTATTTCTTTTCTATCCAAAAGTTTTAAAAATTTTCATTTATCAAACTATTTATCAAAACATCTTTTATTTTGAAATCAGTTCCCTTTAAGGGACCTTAATAACTAAATATATGGTTTTTATTTCAAATCTCCTTTTTGAATACATTCCGCAAATATTTTTAAATGTATTAACTTCAACAATTTATTTATTAAAACTCACTTTAGGTTCGTCCGGGCTTGAACACATTTTTATCACACAACGATAAGGAGATTAATTTACTAAGTGCTTCACAACGTTCACCTAAGCAAACACCTTGACGTCCCTTAGAAGATTATTCAGATTACCACAAAACTGATCGAATTGTTCTCCTCCAAATTATCCTAAAGAAAATGCATTCCATTTAAAATTTCTCTTCCAAAATATTTATTTTCTTGAAATACTTCCAAGTAAATCTACTGTTATATATTTTTCAAAAACTTTTGAAATTATTTCAAACAACTCTGGGGTTTAAATTCAAAAATCCATTTTAAAACACATTTTATAAGTCAAATTTATATAAAATTACTTTTATATAAAATCATTTCATATTATAATAATTCTCTTTTATTATAATAAAATTTTCTCAAATAGTTATTCTCTAAATGTCTTATCCTACCATTTAGATTATTTTAAACAACCGTTGTTAAAAGATTACTTTAACTTAAAATTTACTCCGAACACCTTCTAGTCAAATTGTGAAACCTAACTAATTCATAAGGGGTTTGTTTTAATATACTTACGATTATCAAACAATATATGCTTATAAACTAGTTGAGCATGGATTAACAATCAACAAACAATAGTTAATGCTCTAAATTATCTAAGCATGACAAATCAAACAGTAATTATAATAAAGAAGTATTATCATTAACAAACAAACACTATAAATAACTATATAAATTTGAAAATTATTCCTTTGTATATGAAAATAGATGTGAAATATTTAATTTACTAAATTTTCAAAAATCAATATCATGTCCGTTAGGCCTGCTCAAGTGTTTAGGAATCCCTATCGATACCGGGGCATCGCACATCTCGATAAGAATTCGCAAATAACTCATCAGACCAGTTAACACGATACTTTTTTATAACAATAACAAATACGCTCTCATAATATATAATACTCTCAAACTCATTCTAGGGTATCACTTACCCTATCTCTATTGAGTTACTCTGTGACGCTCCACCTCTATACTCACACTAGCCAAGGACACTACGGGGTAATGCCGTCGACTAGCGTGAAGAATAAGGCTGTTGAGGAATGACCATCTGTGTAATTGCTTTGTGCGAGTACCGAAATGTCAGATAATATAACTTACATTTTGTTTCAAGAGGAAATCCGACATATCAAATACAAACTCAAAGCTACCACACGGTGGCTATGAGGCCTACGGAAACAAATATAGAAATAAACATAACACAAATCGGTCATATATATTCATATCACAAAGGGCGAAACAAATATGAATATAACACATAAAAGTGTACATCAAAGTAGTGGTCAAACAAGATCCACTACATCACAAAAGAATAGATACATGTGCTAGACAAAAGAATAATTATACATCAAGGAGTCTATATCTCAAATGTATAATAACAAAAACTACTAATCTAAAGTAGTTAGCCAAAAATCAGATGATGAACCCTAATAAGAAGTCAAGCAGGAGCACCTGAAATACCTCGGTCTGACCTGAGTATTATTTAAGAAGAAAATAATAAACGGATCAGTCTAGCTATAAATATTAAATAAAATGAGATAGGATAAGGGATATGACCACAAACGTATGATAAAAAAAATGCCATACTGTGTCAAGTATACATCAAATAACAACAAAAATCATACAATATCTCAAATCATCTCAAAGCACCAAAAAATCTCATTCTTTAAATTATTCACCAAAACACAAATATTGATAGAGCTTATCAATGCAAACCACGAAAATTAGTGAAACACAAATTCTAGAAATCACAACCAGAAATCTAGAAATCACAAAGGGGGAGGCCTATCACAAATAGGAGCATGAAAACTCACCAACACGTGTATCACAAATGAGACGCTATCCCATGAACCGAACATCGACGCACCTAAAATGATACGCCCCATGCACAGTCGAACATCGACGCACCTGAAAAGATACGCCCCATGTATAAACTAACATCAACGCACCTAAAAAGATACGCCCCATGTATAAACTATCATCGACGCACCTAAAAAGATACGCCCCATGTATAAACTAACATCAACGCATCTAAAAAGATACGCCCTATGTATAGTCGGACATCGATGCACCTAAAAAGATACACCCTATGCTTAGTCGGACATCGATGCACCTAAAAGATACACCCCATACACTGACTTATCGAGCCGAATGCTCCATGAACGGTCCAAAGACCATGGGTCGCTAGTCCATAAAAATGAGACGAAGCTCAAAAGAATGGGGTATAGTCCCCCTCGTGGACAAAGAGACATCGCACATCGCTAGTCTAAATCATAAAATGATCATCATCGATCATCAAGAAGTGTCGATTACACTAAGCTAGTAAATAAATGAGTTAAGCTTCATGTCCCATAACCACTGGCTTAACTTAAATATTTATAGACAAACTGTAGATTTTCACTCGAAAATTGTCACAAGAGTTCAATCGAACAAGTCCAAGAATTAACCGACGAAGTAAACGCAAGCGTTTCATACTACTTGTTTTACTAAGCCGTTTAATTAGATTTCTCATACGAATGAGGTAAAGGTTTATATATACTAATAGATCGGAAAACGGTTTTAAAAGAGAGCTTTATATTTAAAATAGTGTCGAAATCGTTTTGATGAAAGAGTTTGAGTATTTACTACTAGTATAGAAATCTTTGTATTTTAAAGTGACAAATCACAGAAATGATTGTAGAAACAATCAATCACCCGAAATTCACATACGAAGACGTGAATTAAATCCAAAGAAATCGATACAAAATCCATCAAAATGGATATTCCCAAAAATCACGAAAAAGAAGTCATCAAGGTCGATAAAAGTGATCACAACTAATAGGAGCAACTAAAATCGATAAACAATGGAAATTCAATCAAGAAAAGCCTAAACATGCAAAAATACACAGTTCCAAACTTCTGGGAGTCAATCCAGAAAAACCTTTCCAGACGTCTGGTTCGGCAATCCAGACGTCTGAAACCCTTTCAGACGTCTGAAATTATAATTCAAACGTCTAAAATTAGTCTCTGTCTTTTTTTATTTTCTACGTGCATATATTTTTGCTCCAGGTCCAAACCAAATGTCTGGACTTGATCACCAGGCGTCTGGTCACCTGGTCTGGGCAACAATTTGCCTAGCTAAAGTGGCCAAAACGTATCGGGAGCGATCGAACGAGCAACGACGACTAAGGATTTACGCCTAGCGACAACCCAACCTTAAAGGCTCTTCGATACACCCCAAATATCAATGTCTAAACATCCATATTAGGATTTTCATAAAATTGGACCAAAACACTAGAATTTGGAAAATTTACCAAATCAATTCAAATCAAAAGCAAATGAATATGCACAAATGTTAGGAATTCATACCTAACAACAATGATCGCTATAGACGTAGATGTGAGTTAAAGAACTCATCTTTAAAACTCAAAAACAATGAATGAGAAGGTTTTAAAACAAGGCAAGAACAATTCCTCTTCAACACACCTCTAGAATCTTCAATCTATTATCAAAGGTGAAGTTTTTCCTAAGTTAGGGTTAGGAATTTCTGAGAATTGAAGAGAGATTGAGATGGAGAAGAAGAAGAGGATGCTTACCTTAGTTTCTTTTTGATTTTGGAGCAAGAAATTGAGTTTCCAAATCAAACTAGGGTTTGGAATTTCTATTTCCTTTTCTCTTCCCCCATTTTTACTTAAGCTTGAATGTATTAGGAAAATGAGAATGAAATGAGAAGAGGGGTTGAGTTAGGGTATTAAGATGGGTTAGTGGGCTGAAACCCAAACCCAAAGCCCAAGTAGAAAAATAGCAAATTCTACTCAACTCCAAACATATCGATGTTTATACTCAAAAAAGTTGTAAACGCCATTTTGGACTCAATGGAAGTGGTCTCGAGTCCCAATTCGACTGTTTACAAAAAGTAAGATTTTGGACTTTAATTCGATTAACGATGCTATATTTAAATAAAACATTTAAATATACAATCGTGAAATATGTGGGTTGTTACAGACTCCCCTCCTTAAAGAAATTACGTCCTCGCAATAATTAAGAGGAAAATAAAAAGTAACAACCATAAAAGCAAATCACCACAAAAGAAGAAATTTTGAAATAAGAAGTTCACCATAAAAGTGCACGAAAGAGTAAGTCCGGATGTGTTCGTTCGATGAATTCTCAAGATTCCCAAGAGAAATCCTTAGGATTTGAGGACCATTGAACTTTCACAAGAAGAACATCTTTATTTCGAAGGCGTTTAACCTCCGAAGTAATGATACGAATAGAATGTTGCTCATAAGTCAAATTTGGTGAAACTTCAATTTCTTTAATTACATCGGGCTCAAGAATAGAATCGGAATCCCTAAGGTATTTCTGTAGTTGAGAGACGTGGGAAACGTCACGAATAGCAGAAAATTGAGCCGGTAATAAAAGTGATAAGCCACGGAACCAATACGTTCAGTGATGGGAAACGAAACAACATATCGAGGTGCTAACTTTCCTGATCGACTGAAACACACAACTCCCCTCATAGGTGAAACACAAATGAATACCAATAAAATCTGGACCTAAAACCAGCTTCTCACCGGCTTCAAGCCAACACGAAGGGAATCGGCACGGCCATCCGTAGAGTGCCTCAAAAGGTGCCATACCAATACTAGATTAGAAGCTATTATTGGAAGAAAACTCAACAAGAGAAATGTGATCTTCCCAACTTCCACCAAAATCACGAACACATGCATGAAGGAGATCTTCAAGAGTTTGATTCACACGGTCGGTTTGTCCATCGGACTAAGGATGACAAGCAGTGCTAAAATTAAGCTTTGTTTCCAAGGCTTTTTGAAGACCTTTCCAAAATCCACTAGTAAAATAATGGATCACGATCGCTAACAATAGAAGTAGGAACTCCATGAAATTTATAAATTTCTTTGACATAGAGTTTAGCGAAAAGAGGTACGGTCCAAAAGAGAAGGATGAGTCTCTAGGCTATACAGAACAGGAGATGAACATGAATTGGATTCACGACCTCGAATCTCACAAGTGAATAAAGTCTCGAGATCACTCCATTCGGATATCATCATGGAAACAACTGCTTGTTGCTTTCGGCTAAGGGCATTAGAAACACGATTACCCTTTTCCGGAGTATAAAGAATATCAGGATCAGAAGTTGCAAGGAACTCGAGCCAAGGTTGTTCACGCAAATTAAGTTCCTTTTTGAGGAAATAAATACTTCAAAGATTTATGATCGGTGTAGAGAACAAATTTCTCTCCCAAAAGATAATAACGCCAAATTCTAAGAGCGAAAATAATAGCCGCGAGCTCTAGATCATGAATGGCATATCTAGTCCCGGCAAGCTTTAATTGTCATGAAGCATATGTGATAACACATTCCCTTTGCCAGAGAATGGCACCCAAACCAATACGACAAGCATAAGTAAAAATAGTGAAGTCTTGGTTCCCTTCGGGAATCACAAGAATAGAAGCATCGGAAAAGAGTTCTTTTAATTGATCCTCTTTCCTGAAAAGCTAAGACATTCAAAATTATAATTAACTTAATATAATCATCTTTTTAGAAAAATTTACTTATTACAAGTCAATATAATGTGTCTGACTGTCTCATCATAGCGTTTAGGAGATTCCTATCGATAATGTTAATCAAGCGCATCGACCAGAATTCTTAAAGCACTCAATGGGAAAAACAACACAAAATCATCTTCTATATGATAAACATGTCTCTTAAAATTTTTATGAATATTCTTTGTTCGTTTGAAGAACAAAATACAATCATACTTATAAATATCTTATTGAAAAGATTTGAAAATTTTAAATTGTTGTTTTCATCCATACTCAATAAATACAAGAATAAACTCATCGAGATATTCGTAGAATACTCGATTCATAAGGTGGATGAAATAAGGTAGAAGGTTCGTCAAACCGAATGGCATAACGAACCACTCACAAGAATCATAATGAGTGCGGAATTGCGGTAAGTAGAATGCTACCCTCCGCAACCCGTAGCTGATGAAAACCGGTGGCAAGGTTGAGCTGAAAAGACCTTAGCACCACTCAATAGATTGCTTAGGTGATAATCCTAAGACAAGCTCAAATATACCGTAAAATTCACGAACTACTTGAATGAGAGAAATAATACTTTCCTCATCAAGTGGTTTTTAAAGAATAAAATGATGTCACCGAATTTGGAAATCAAAATCATTAAAAACAATAGGAATCTGCTTAACAGATCAAGAATGTCGAAGATGGATAGTCCTCTTAGGACATAGGATATGTGCTTTATAATGATTTAGCAAATCCTTTCCCAAAAATCAATTCTGAAGCCTAAGTAGCACATAACATGCAAATCGGCTCGGAAAGAATAATCATACAAATTAATCTCGACATTTTTCACAAAGTAAATTGAGGGTTGCGAATCCACCAACCGGATTCGCAATTCTCAGTGAAGTCATCAAGTCCATAATATTTAAAGAGAAAGAATCATCAAGTTCTTTTGATATAAAATAATGAGATGAACCCATATCAAAAAGAACTCGAATAAGATAATCACAAAACAAATATCGTCAATGATAGAATGAGAAATACCTTGACCAAGAGAAGTATCACTAAGAGCTTGCACGACATTCAACTCTCCCTCTCTCCTACTTTGGAGTATGGGACATGTAGATATAAGATGGCCTGAACTTTTGCAATAACGACAAAAAATGGTTTTGGGCACTCTTTTGCATAGTGGTCCGTAGAACCACAATCGTAGCATCGTCCACGACTAGAGGTAGGAGTCTTTGCTACCGAAGTTTCTTGCTTCCCTTTCTTGTTGGGATTGGGGCCTTTGAACTTAATAGGCCACTTCATGTTATTGTTGAAGTTCTGTTTGGTACGCACAACTTCAACATCACTTTCTCTATAGGTCTCTTCAAGCCGAAGAGCGATATCTACAAGCTGATTGAAAGAAACTTCTAGTTTCAGAAGTAAAAGCTTTTTGAGGTTCTTGTTCAACCCATAAACAAATCTCTTATTTTTCTTCAATGGGGTATTAATATATTCGACCCCATATTTAGGGAGAGATTCAAAAGATGAGATGTAGTCGGTCACAGAAGATTCACCTTGAACAAGGTCAATAAAGCGTCGAGCTAAAGTTACCTTTTCAGCTTCCGGCACAAACTTCAATTCGAACCTTTCCCGGAATTTCTCCCAAGTAAGATCCGCTTCAATAATTTACGAAATCGAAAGCTCATACCAATCTAATGCTCTTTCTTGGAGCATGCTAGAAGCCACTTGGACTCGATGAAGATCAATAAGATTCATGCGAGAAAAGATGTGATCGCATGATCAAAGCCAAGCTTGGATTTCTATAACGTTTTCGGGTCCCTTGAATGGCCTTCCACTCAAAGCGGTATAATCTCTACACAAGCGTGCAAAGCCGAATTTAGGGTGAGTAGGCGCTGGAATGGGTCCGGCAGCTTGGGCATTGTTCACAAGATCTAAAAGTTGTTGAGTAGACATAAATACTCCATCCTGAGGAGTAGCACTGGATTGACCGGCGCTGGGACGGCCTAGTCTAACCATTTCTCTTCTTTAAGAAAGAAAGAAGAGGAAAAGATTATTCACAGAATGAATATCAAACAAACTATATTGATAAAACAAGGCATCACAAAAGAAAATAGGATAGATCGGTACGAAGACTCGAATTAAATCCTATGGAACGATTCCTAAGAAAGACTTGGGATAATGATCCTTGCTAGATTATTCTACATTGTTCCGAAGTTTGGCTCTGATACCAAGCTGAGACGCCCCACCTCTATACTCACACTAGCCAGTGACACTACAGGGTAAAGCCGTCGACTAGCGCGAAGAATAAGGCTGTTGAGGAGCGACCATCTATGTAATTACTTTGTGAGAGTACCGATATGCCAAATAATATAACTTACATTTCATTTCAAGAGGAAATCCGACATATCAAATACAAACAAAAAGCTACCTCACGGTGGCTATGAGGCCTTCGGAAACAAATATAGAAATACACATAACACAAATCAGTCATAGATATTCATATCACAAAGGCGGAAACAAATATGAATATAACACATAAAAGTGTACATCAAAGTAGTGGTCAAACAAGATCCACTAAATCGCAAAAGAATAGATACAAGTGCTAGACAAAAGAATAATTATACATTAAGGAGTTTATATCTCAAATGTATAATAACAAAAACTACTAATCTAAAGTAGTTAGCCAAAAATCAGATGATGAACCCTGATAAGAAGTCAAGCAGGAGCACCTGAAATACCTCGGTCTGTTCCGAATATTATTTAAGAAGAAAATAATAAATGGATCAGTCTAGCTATAAATATCAGATAAAATGTGATAGGATAAGAGATATGACCAAAAACGTATGATAACAAAAATGCCATACTGTGTCAAGTATACATCAAATAACAACAAAAAACATACAATATCTCAAATCATCTTAAAACACCAAAAAGAATCTCATTCTTTAAATTATTCACCAAAACACAAATATTGATAGAGCTTATCAATACAAACCACGAAAATTGGTGAAACACAAATTCTAGAAATCACAACCAGAAATCCAGAAATCACAAAGGGGGAGGCCTATCACAAACGAGAGCATGAAAACTCACCAACACGTGTATCACAAATGAAAAGCTATCCCATGAACCGAACATCGAAACACCTAAAAAGATACGCCCCATGCACAGTCGAACATCGGCGCACTTGAAAAGATACGCCCCATGTAAAACTAACATCGACGCACCTAAAAAGATACGCCCCATGTATAAACTAACATCGACGCACCTAAAAAGATACGCCCCATGTATAGTAGGACATTGATGCACCTAAAAAGATACACCTCATGCCTAGTTGGACATCGATGCACCTAAATAGATACACCCCATGCACCGACTTATCGAGCCGAATGCTCCACGAATGGTCCAAAGACCATGGGGCGCTAGCCCATAAAAATGAGACGAAGCTCAAAAGAACGGTGTATAGTCCCCCACGCGGACAAAGAGACATCGCACATCGCTAGTCTAAATCATAAAATGATCATCATCGATCATCAAGAAGTGTCGATTACACTAAGCTAGTAAATAAATGAGTTTAGCTTCATGTCCCATAACCACATGCTTAACTATAATATTTACGAACAAATTGTAGATTTTCACTCGAAAATTGTCACAAGAGTTCAATTGAACAAGTCCAAGAATTAACCTACGAAGTAAACGCAAGTGTTTCATACCACTTGTTTTACTAAGCTGTTTAATTAGATTTCTCATACGAATGAGGTAAAGGTTTGTATATACTAATAGATTGGAAAACGGTTTTAAAAGAGAGCTTTATATTTAAAATAGTGTTGAAATCGTTTTGATGAAAGAGTTTGAGTATTTACTACTAGTATAGAAACCTTTGTATTTTAAAGTGACAAATCACAGAAATGATTGTAGAAACAATCAATCACCAAAAATTCACATACGAAGATGTGAATTAAATCCAAAGAAATCGATACCAAATCCATCAAAATGGATATTCCCAAAAATCCTGAAAAAGAAGTCATCAAGGTCGATAAAAGTGATAACTAATCAGAGCAAGTAAAATCGGTAAAGAATGGAAATTCAATCAAGAAAAGCCTAAATAGGCAAAAATACATAGTTCCAGACATTTGGGGGTCAATCTAGACGTTTGGATTTAGGTTCTGGAAATTCCAGAAAAACCTCCAGACGTCTGGTTCGGCAATCCAGACGTCTGAAACACTTTCAGACGTCTGAAATTATAATTCAGACATCTGAAATTAGTCTCTGTCTTTTTTTATATTCAGCGTGCATATATGTTTGCTCCAGGTCCAAACCAGACATTTGGACTTGATCACCAGACGTCTGGTCACCTGGTCTGGGCAACAATTTGCCTAGGCCAAAGTGGCCAAAACGTATCGGGATCGATCGGACGAGCAACGACGACTAAGGATTTACATCTAGCGATAACCCAGCCTTAAAGGCTCTTCGATACACCCCAAATATCAATGTCCAAACATCCATATTAGGATTTTCATAAAATTGGACCAAAACACCAAAATTTGGAAAATTCACCAAATAAATTCAAATCAAAAGCAAATGAATATGCAAAAATGTTAGGAATTCATACCTAACAACAATGATAGCTATATACGTAGATGTGAGTTAAAGAACTCACCTTTAAAACTCAAAAACAATGAATGAGAAGCTTTTAAAACAAGGCAAGAACAATTCCTCTTCAACACACCTCTAGAATCTTCAATCTATTATCAAAGGTGACGTTTTTCCTAAGTTTGGGTTAGGAATTTTTGAGAATTGAAGAGAAATTGAGATGGATAAGAAGAAGAGGATGCTTATCTTAGCTTCTTTTTGATTTTGGAGCAAGAACTTGAGTTTCCAAATCAAACTAGGGTTTGGAATTTCTATTTCCTTTTCTCGTCCCCCATTTTTACTTAAGCTTGAATATATTAGGAAAATGAGAATGAAATGAGAAGAGGGGCTGAGTTAGGGTATTAAGATGGGTTAGTGGGCTGAAACCCAAACCCAAAGCTCAAGTAGAAAAATAGAAAATTCTACTCAACTCCAAACATATCGATGCTTATACTCAAAAAAGTTGTAAACGCCATTTTGGACTCAATGGAAGTGGTCTCGAGTCCCAATTCGACTGTTTATAAAAAGTAACATTTCGAACTTTAAGCCGATTAATGATGCTATATTTAAATAAAACATTTAAATATACAATCGTGAAATATGCGGGTTGTTACATACTCGCTCTAAGGTATTACTAACCCTATATCTAGTGAGCCATAACCCACCAAAGCTAAGGTTCTCGCTTAACCTTCAGCTCTGATACCAAATTGTAACGACCCACCTTTTCGACCATCAAAAGTTGACACGGAATACATTCACGGTATTCAAATACCGAACATTCAATCATTGGAAAGGCAGATTGTTAAGCTAAAATAAAAAGAAAAGTACAGAGAACAGTGAAATCATAATCTCACAGCGGAATCGACAATATATAATATAACAAAGATGGTAAAAACCATGACTCCAAAATACAGAGTACATCAGAGTTAAAAACAAACCTTATTAGTTGGACAGTTATAAAATCCTGACCATACAAATTGCTGATAGGTATATAATATAATAAAGCGGAAATAAAATACTACGATAGGTGAACCTCCAGCACTTCTCCAATAACTCTATGTTATCCGCCTTTTGGCAAGGCCGAGATATTAAGGAATTGATTGAAAACCAAGGATCGCTCATCCCGAATATCGAGTACGCATAGGTTCACCATGGATGTCGAGAAATTTTTTCCGAGTCCGGATCAGGCTACAATCGACAAGACATGACAAGCGAAGCCAAGAAAGCCAATGTTCCAAATTTCAAGTCAATCCGAGTTAGTATACTAAAGTTATGATCGATGCGAATTGAAGGAAATAACCCCATTTTGTATCCATCAACGAGCATCAGTTCGTATCGATCATATTTGCATCGTCACGCTGCTTCGCATCCATCTGAGAATCTTGGTTCGAATCCATCTGGACTACGCAATTCGTATCCATCAGGGGATTATACCTTGTTCGTCTCAATCAACCAAACTCCCTTGTCCATGTCCATCGAATCAGATTTGTTCGAACCCATCAGATAATCTTGGTTCGTATCCATCAGGTGACCTTAGTTCTTATCCATCAAACAATCACTATTTCGTATCCATTAAGTAATCGCTATTCGTATCCATCACAATATGGCTTGTTCGTATCCATCAAGTGGAAGCAACTTTGATCGATACGAATAAGAGTCACCTCCGTCGATACGAACTACGCCACCTTCATCGACACAAACTAAACCATCTCCATCGATTCGAACTGAGCATACTGCAGATCGATAAGAAGAGAACGCTATTGATTGATTCGAGCTAAGCAATGGCCTTCGATACGAATAAGGCGATAATCTAGGGATGACTCGGTCAACTCGGCATAAAAAGTGGATCGATCTGAAGAGTGCTTGCCACGTCATCACCTGGGCATGTACAACCATCGATTCGAAAAGATCGATTCGAAACCATTGATGCGAATCAAACAGCCTACCGAAGAACACCAAATCGTATCGATCATATCTCGCAATCCATAGGTCCAAATGCTATGAAATTTTCACAGGAGCTTACGTACAAGCTAAAGAATGTTCACACCAAGTTTCGACTCCATTAGACAAAATCTTGATCGATACGAATTACGTTCGTATCGATCACAGATCGAGTCAAAACTTTATGGGCTCGGTCGTGTGGGCCCACTCACATGCCAGAAGAAGTCTCTCGAGATCTGAGCAAAGTATGAGCCTCCTACGCCTATAAATAGAGCGCTAGGGCCTACAGAAAAGGGATCTTTTGGCTCTTTGACGTCCAGACTCTGTCGGAAACACCTTTGCACTTCAAAGCTGCTGTTACACTCGAATTTGACTACTGTAATCCATTGTCATCTTCGGTTATCTATTGAAATCAGTTGTAATCATCAAAGAAACATCAATATAGTCATCAATTTCATAGTGGATGTAGGAAATACGCCGAACCACTCTAAATTCCTGTGTTTCTGCGCATTTTTATCATTTTTTTGAAGTATTTGTTAGATAATCCTCCTTTTCCATTTAATTTCTTCATTTTTATCTCTTCAAACTCTTTCGAAGAGTGTTGTGCCCAATTTTGGTACAAACAATTTGGTGGTTTCACTAAGAAAAACCCAGTTTTTCTCTTGCTCTTTGGATCTGCTATAGATACCGGATTGCATAAATCCAAGAAGAAGATCCAGATCTCAAGCCTTAAAGCCCTTCCATCCTATTCAGATTTGCATCAAATCTAGGAAAGGACTTTGTCAATTCATCATGGTGAGCACACGAACCGCTTCTACAGCTGCTGATCAGGAAGGACGGGATAGACAGAATCTCGTACAACTGCCACCATCCAACCAGGATGCTGCCGGACCATCGGATCCGACTGGACCTGTTACCAGGGAAGAATTCCAAATGCTTATGCAAGAGCTAACCTAGAGTCGTCAGCAACTTACTCAGCAACTCCGTGCTAATGCAGAACTGACCAACCAGCTGTAGCGTCAACAGCAAAGGAGATCTAGGAGAGATCAAGCTTCCTACTCTTCCACTGAGAGTTCAGCCTCATCCGATGATCATCACTGATCTACACGCCCACGGCTGGACGTAAGCTACACCCAGGCCATAGGACACCAACCTGCCCTAAATCTTGGACAACCCAGGACTGGACCATCCACCAGTCATCAGACCGGACCCTCCTCCCGAGGGGGTGCCGCTCCTTATCATGTCATAGGCAACCTCACTACCAACACCACTATCAAACAAGGAGTTGACGCTAGAAATCAAGCTGACCCACATCGTCGCCGATGAGAACACACTCCAGAACCTTATGTTCCTAAAAATCATGAACCAAGGAGGCGAGACACGGACCGTCGACCGTGTCCGGTCCAGCCTCGCATTATGGAACCCAACCACACCTTGGCACAGCATGCTCCAAATATCCAGATGCCGGATATACCGACGATGATTCGTCAGATGATCCGTGAAAGTCAGGGTCTCACTAATGACGATTAGGGGATTTCCTTGAGTCATACCCCTTTCACTGATGACATATTATATGTTGAACCACCTCAGCGCTTCAGGATGCCAACTTTGCCAGTCTATGAAGGAAATTCTGATCCCAATCAACACATCCTGAAGTATGAATGACTAATGAATGCTGTGAGAGCTGATGATGTAGTTAAATGCCGTAGTTTCCCCATTTCCTTAGCGGGCATTGCTACTATGTGGTTTACTCGATTGCCACCGCGATCCATTTCTAATTTCGACCTGATGGCCACCAAGTTTGTTGAACAATTCCGTATGCACGTCGCGAGACCTAAAGATGTTAATACTCTGTCTAGTGTCACTCAAGCTCCTGGAGAGACACTTAGACATTACTTGGAGCGATTTCATGCTGCATGTGCAGAAATAAGTAATCCTAATGACAACTCTATCCTGATGGCATTAACTAAGGGGATTGATCCTGATTCCGAGTTCGGAAATTGGTTAGCTGGGAAGCCACCTGCGTCATCGGACCGTTTTTATTCCATGGCAGCCCAATTCTTGAGAAGGGAGGATGCAAACAGTCTAGGAAGCAGGATGAAGCAGGGCCTAGCATGGAAGGAATTCAAAGTAACATCGCAGTTAAACAATCTGGGGAGTGTTTCGGAAAAGTTTAGTTGAATATACAAAACAAACAGAACCAGTAGAGGGACAGTGGAAATCAAGGTAAAAAACAAGATCAAAATCGTGGTCCACGACGTAGAGCTCCCATGTTCGACAATTATACTCCATTGAATACGTCGCTGGAAAATGTGTATTTGCAGACCTATAATACCATGCAATACAAGAAACCTGCCCCGATGCCATCAACGGAAAGACAAATCCAAATAGGGAAGTTTTGCAGATTCCATGAAAGTTATGGTCATAATACAAAAGATTGTCATCATTTACAAGATCTCATTGAAAAACTGATACGTAAACAAAAGTTGGATCAGTTTGTGCGAGCGCCGCAGTCAGGAGGTGCGGGCCCATCGAATCAGAATCGTACACCAAACCAAGAAAGGCAAGAGGAACCCACTCGTACCGGCGGGAGGTTAGTGATAAACACTGTTTGTGGTGGTCCCCATCAAACAGACAGAAGCTGGAGGGAAATAGAGTCGTATGCCAGCTCTATTAGGCATGCGGACTTTGAGTGTTGTAGTAGTTTTGATGAAGGGGCTCCAGCCAAACAACAGAAGAAGATGACTGATGACATCGTATTCAAAAACAGAGATGCTGATAAAGTCGAAGCCCCCACTATCGATCCATTGGTAATCTAAGCTCAAGTAGATCCAGCCTGGATGAAAAGGATTTTGGTTGACAGTGGAAGCTCAGTGAATATTCTGTTTAAACGAGCTTATGATCAGATGAAGATGGAGGCTAAAGATTTAAAGCCTTGCCAATCTCGAATTCATGGTTTCAATGGGAGTGCTACTATACCAACTGGAGTAGTGGAACTACTAGTGGAGTTGGGGGTTGGAGAACGTCGGAGAGTCCGGATATTGCAGTTCGTTGTGTTGGACATAGACTCCCCTTATAATGCTTTCTTGGGTCGACCAGTCCTCGTTGAATTTAGGGTAGCTATTGCCCCGTGGTGTTTAACTCTGAAGTTTCCCACTGATCGTGGAGTGGGATTCATTCAAGGAGATCAGGCTGCTGGGATAGCCTATTACGTTGCCGAGCTATGGGAGGCGCAGCGAAAGGAGAAAGGAAAGGGCGTAGAGGAATCACTCTGCGTCCGTTTTGCTGATAATTGACAATTAATGCCTGGGCCTAGGCCCTGGCACCCCAGCCAATCCCAAAGGGATCTTGACCCAAGGGAAACTGAAGACGAAAGAGAATCTAAAGAAATTTAAGCTTCCCCGGCTGAACTGACGATCGATATCCCAATTGACGACGATGATGATTCAAAGATGATAAAGATTGGATCTCAGCTAAGCTAGCAGACTCAAGAGGAATTGGTTGAGTTTCTAAGGGCGAATCTTGACGTATTCGCCTGGACGCATTCTGATATGTGTGGGATCTCGCCGGACATCGCGAGCCACACTTTGAATATTGTCCCGCGGCATGTCCCGGTCAAACAGAAAAGGCGTGGTATGGATCCAGAGAGATCTGCTGCCCTTAAAGAAGATGTAGAAAAGCTTAAAACGAATGGGTTCATTCGAGATGCGCTATATCCCGAATGGGTGTCGAATCCCGTGCTTGTCCGAAAATCAAACGGAAAATGGAGAACGTGTGTCGATTACTCCGATCTGAATAAAGCCTGTCCTAAAGTCAGTTTCCCGCTTCCCAGAATTTATTAGCTTGTAGACTCAACAACTGGACATGAACTCTTATCCTTCATGGATGCGTATTCTGGCTACAATCAGATACCTATGCATTTACCTGATCAGGAACATATCAGCTTCGTAACCAATCTGGGACTTTATTATTACAAAGTTATGCCATTCGGACTCAAGAATGTCGGGGCTACTTATCAACGATTGGTCAATCAGATATTTGCCAATCAAATCGGGAAAACCATGGAAGTATATGTAGATGACATGCTTGTGAAGTCATGATTTTCCACTGACCATATTAAAGACCTGGAATCAATGTTCAACATACTTCAAGAATACAGAATGAAGCTCAACCCACTAAAATGTCACTTTGGAGTTGCATCCGGAAAATTCCTCGGGTTTATCGTCAATGCTCGAGGAATCAAAGCTAATCCTGAAAAGATCTAGGCAATCAGAAATCTTGAAACTCCAAAAACTATAAAGCAAGTCCAGAGTCACAATGGGAAAGCAGCAGCACTGAGCAGGTTCATCTCAAGGTCCACTGACAAACGCATTCCCATCTTCGATCTAATCCGAAAAGGAAAACGAAACTTTGAATGGACCACGGAGTGTGAAGGCGCATTTCGTGCACTAATTCAGCATCTATCCACATCGCCTATTCTGTCAAAACCTATTGATCATGAGAAGTTGTATGTTTACTTGGGGGTATCAAAAAACAAGATCAGCGCTGCCGTAATTCGGGAAGAAGACATGATAAAGAAGCTAGTATATTACATCAGCAAACGATTGACCAGCTAAAAGGAATTATCCGAAACTAGAGGAGTTGGCTTACTGTCTTGTTATTGCATCAAGGAAGCTCCGTCCATATTTCTAGGCCTATCCTATTATTGTGTACACCGACCAGCCGTTACGATAGGTCCTTACGCGGCCTGAGACGTCTGGTAGGTTACTCAAGTGGAACATCGAACTGAGCCAGTTTGATATTACTTATACTCCAAGGCGAGCCATTCAAGGATAAGTCCTAGCTGATTTCATAGTTGAATTTACCATTCCAAAGGACCTACCCGAAACTAGTGAATCTCCCGAATACGTTTGGAAGCTGTACACCGATGGTGTATCAAATGACCGGTGCTCAAGCGCTGGGGTTGTACTTGAAACCCCCGAAGGCCGATCTATATGTTATGCTTTAAAGTTCGTTTTTCATGCAACCAATAATGAAGCTGAATATGAAACCCTCTTAGCTGGATTGAAACTTGACAGAGATTTGAGAATTATCGCTGTGGATATTTATTATGATTCACAATTAGTTGTGAGTCAAGTTCGGGGAGAATATCAAGCAAGGGATCGAAGACTGGCTGCTTACTTAGCTCGGGTTCAGGAAACACTGAATCAGTTTGATTATTATGCCATTTATTGTATACCTCGAGAACGCAATCAGAAGGCCGATTCATTGGCGATGTTAGCCAGTACGGGTGAAGCACAACAAATGGGACTCATTCCTGTAGAGACGTTATCTTCCCCAAGTATTGACCAGGTAGAAGTAGATTGGGTATGTGAAGTCACTCCCAATAAGGAGTCGTGGATGACTCTATTCAGAAATTACCTTGAGCATGGAATCCTACCGGAGCGCAGGAGTGACAAAAGACGAGTCCTTCGGAAGGCTTCACGATTCACCATCCAGAATGGAGTCATGTACAGAAGAGGGTACTCTGTTCCTTTACTCCGGTGTATCGCTCACGATGAAATTAAACGAGTATTACGCGATGTGCATGAGGGAGAATGTGGCGATCACACCGGGGGGCAAGCACTTGCCAAGAAATTACTTCGATCCAGATATTTTTGGCCGACTGTAAATCGCGATGCTTCGGATTATGCCAAGAAATGTGATAAATGCCAAAAGCATGCTCGAATTCCTAGAGCCCCACCTACCGAGATAACTCAAATGGTTAGCCTATGGCCGTTTGCAGTATGGGGCATCGACATCATTGGTTTTCTACCTCTGGCAAAAGGTGGTGCGATGTACGCCATCGTTGCGGTTGATTACTTTACAAAGTGGGCTGAAGCTGAACCTCTTGCTACCATAACGACGAAAAAAGTGATCAACTTTATGGTCCGCGACATTATATGTCGATTTGGTCTCCTACACACCATTAGCACTGATAACGGAACCCAATTCGGCAGTGTTGAATTTAAAGATTATTGCCAACGTTTCGCATTCGAAAGAAATTCTCTGCAGTTGCGCACCCTTAAGAGAATGGACAGGTCGAAGCAGTCAATAAAGTCATAAAGTCCATTTTGAAGAAACGATTGGAAAAGGCCGGGGGCAAATGGGTCGACGAACTTCCTATGGCTTTATGGGCTTACTGAACAACCCACAAGTCCGCGACCGGTCACACTCCATTCTCTCTCTCTTATGGTTCAGAAGCTATTATTCCAGTCGAGCTAGAAGTTCCTTCTCATCGTGTGACATACTATGATCCGAAGACAAATGCTATATTACTTGCTGAATCTCTCGATTTACTGGATGAGAAGCGTGAAGAGGCTGATATGAGGGCAGCTGCGTATCGAAGTCGTGTCGCCTGATTGTACAACGCCAAGGTCCGCCAGCGAACCTTTATGCTCGGCGATCTCGTCCTGAAAAGAATATATCCGGTTCCTTCGCATATGAATCCAACATGGGAAGGGCCGTATGTTATTGAACGAAAGCTCGGAGATGGCACATTCAAATTATCGACCGTTGACGGTCTTATCCTACCCTAGCCCTGGAACAGCGAAAGTCTTCGTTGCTACTACATATAACAGGCTCTGTTTTATCATTTAGTTTATTTTTCATTTGTAATTTGTTTCTGCATTTCGAGATTAGAATTTGTAATAAGGTAACTGACTTTGCCATATTTTCTTAATTCAGCAATAAAATGCAATCTCTTCGAGCCAGAGCTGTGATTTACTTGAAATGCTTCATATGATCATCACTATGCACAAAGAGCTAAGTTCCATCATACGATGGGATTTATTCAAATAGGGAGTGACTGTGATATGACCGGTCACTCGCTAAGTGGAACCCGAGATCGGGGACAAGCCATCACACCAAAGTCAAAGAAGGATTGATACACGACAATCCTTCACTTAACTCCAGATTCCCAAAGTGCGAACTGGAGTATAAACTTACAAATACGTCTTCGAAGAGGGTGGATCCGTCCACCTAACGACTTCATCCATATCTGAACCAAGTATGAGGAGGGTGGACCTATCCATCTGACGACCTCACTTGTTAGCTCGGTGTGGATGAGATCCAACCATCCACGATCCTGATACACCTTTTGTTCCCAGAGTGCGAGCGAAATCCAAAAAAAACCATGCAACAGATGTGACTGACCGTCTGTTTATCAACTCCGAATTCCCAGAGTACGGAACAGAGTATAAACTTCAACTCCAAATTCCCAGAGTGCGAATTGGAGTATAAACACCAGCTCCAATTCCCATAGTATGAATTGGAGTATAAACACCAACTCCCAACTCCCAAAGTGCGAGTCGGAGTGTAAACGTCGACTCTAAGTACCTAGAGCATGGACGTATAATAAAAACTTAGACTGGCGTAACCAATCACCAGTAAGCAAATGTAAATCCCCGGAGTGCGGATACGATCATCGATAATCAAACAAGTGTGGTTGAACCGCTCAATCTTCGTTTGTCTCAAAAATCCTTCAGTGGCGCTGAACCCAGCATGTTATAAGTGAGATGTAATCACTGGCTGATGTGCTACAACTCATCCCCAAGACTGGGGGGAAGAACTTAAGTGACGACCATCGATTGAAGCAGTGCGATATCAAAGCTTAACTCACTTCCCGATCGTTAATCGTGCCCGCAATTTCTGGACCTGACAGGTGAAAACAGACATGACTCGAAAGCTGAAACTTCACAAGTGCACTTCAAATATTGAAACACTTAAGTAAATACACAATAACTGAGAAGAAGCCAAAAAAGAAGAGTTTCATTTCCACTGTCTGTGAAAGAAATTCGTGTACAAGTTTATTCCAAAAAATTCCTACTAGCAGGGGCCGAACCTGCATCTATACACGACCTACGAAAAGAAAACCAAAATAAATCCCTATCTACTCAGAACAAATTAAAGAGGCCTTTCTATTTCTTCCTCTCTCTCGGCTTCTTCCTCGGTGTAGACCCGTTGAAACCGCCACTAACTTTCCTCTTCGAGCCTTTACCTTTCGGTGGTCGTTCTCCAGGCGAGGGCATGATCTCGACATCCTCCTCCGAGCTCGAATGTATAGGGATGCTTCCTGCGGGCGGAGTCGGAGGAACAGGATCAATTGTAGGAGGCGGGATGAACACACTAGTGTCAATAACTGTACCACCAGGTGATATCGTTCTAAGCGGAGCTGGACCAGGTGCCGCCATTCCACCTCCAAAACTGCCACCATGAGCCGCTGCTTCCATTTAAGCGTCAATTTCGGTCAATATTTCTTCTTCATGAATCGCTTGGGCCTTGCTAGAAGCATAAGTGGTTGGCATTGAAGAGCCTGTAGCAGGGGCGCTTCTGCCCATGACAAATGGAAGGTCCGCAAAAGGGTCGCTGTGATGACCGAGAAGATCCTCCATCATCTGTTCGTCAAAAACTAGAGTGCACCCTTGCATTCCGTCGGTCGATGCCGTGGTCGTTATGGTGGTGGCTTCAGTTATTATTGCCTCCTGCATATTATGTGATTCTTGGGTAACAGGAGGCACGACCGATGCAACCTCAATCACTGGACAAAAAAAGAGAACTGTTAGTACTTACTTCGAATGGCGATTCCGACTTAAGACAGACATATAGGATGTTCAGAGTACCTTCCTCAGTTTGGCTTGTATATGGCTGGATAGCTTCAGCAACTTGCTTTACAATCGGAGACATTTGCGGCTGATCTGGATTGTAGGCAGGGACAACTTTGGGATCAACCGCAGTTGAGGGTTCAGGCTGGGTTGACACAGGAATTTCGAGACTTGCATCGTGGTGTTCAACCCCTGAATCTTCTCCTACTTCTATGTGCTGGGTGCCGAGCCTCTCCTTTTCGTGCAGAATCATCGACTCGTGGAGAATCTTTCGCTCATCTTTGCTCAGCAAACGATTCTCAAGCTCAAACTCGTTGATTTACTCGCCCAGATGCACCGCCTTCTCCTCCTCAACCAACCGGTTCTAGGCATTGTGTAAATGTGTCGGGTAGTCGTCGAGCCAGGCCAGGCCTCTTTGCCTCAGCACGTTAGCATTGTAAACAACAAGAAGATCTTCGATATCGGTTTCTAGCCTGGACTCAGTCGATTTCACCTCCTCCTCAACCTTAGTCTCAACCTCGCGGACCTTAGCCACGGCCGCATCCCATTCACCCCGAAGCAAGACAGCCTTTTTGCACGCCTCCTGAGCTGCGTTGTTCGCGTCGTCCCTTTCCTTGGCAATGTCAGAGAATTTAGCTTTAAGCTCATTGAGTTCCTTAATCGCCGCATCCCTTTCGGCCGCGACAGTAGTATTTCGTTGACACATCTCTTCCACCAAGGCAACATGTGTTTGCCTCAATCTCTCCATCGCCACTTTCGCTTCATCAGCTTTTTTGCTGGCCTCAATTTCAGATTTCCGAGAAGACTCGGCCTTGGTATTGAGCACTTGGATGATTCGGTCCCTTTGGGCAAGTTCAGATTCCATCTTTTCAATCGCTTTAGCTCGCTTAAAGGACACATTTGAAGCTTTTTCTGCGGCCTTCACCCACGCTCTATATTGGGCGTGAATGTCATGAATGTAATCATGCATTATATTTTCAGCTTCCGAAGGGATTCTCTTCAAGCGTGGGGGGAAGATGTAGCCGTCAAAGAAAATGTTTAGGAAATCTTTCTTAAGTTGTGCAATCTTTATTGCACCTTCCCCGTGGGCTCGGTTAGGACCTGCTCTGCAATTATGGGGGCCATAGTTTCAGCTCTCTGGCGATGGGTTTTGGGCCTAGAAATTTGAGAAGACGGTCTATGTCGTAGAGGATCTGATGGATGCGAAGCGTGAACAGGAGGTGGTGATGGAATTCTAGGAGGTGGATAACTGGACCTAGATCGGTGTCTATAGTCTCTATCCCTATCGCGGTCGTATCTCTCTTGATTGGAGTACCCACGATCGCGGTCTCTATTCGAATCTCTCCTGCGGGGCTCGTAGTAAGTAGAAGGCTTTTGAGCCGAACGAAGGCTCCCTAACATCGATCCTCTCCCATACATCATACCTGTAAGTGAGAAATGAAAGAAAAGTCAGTGATCTCTTGAATTGAACAATTTATGATTAGAAATCACGTAGTGCCGTAAAGTGTATGTATGTGCAACCCCCCGACCAACCGGAAGTGTCGGCCGCACTTGTAGCAAGCGGCTCGCTCAGGTCAAGAGCACTGTCAAGCTCCTCCAACCCGGTGTCATGATGAAGCGACACATAATCCGGGATTGGAATATCGGCAAGCCCTTCGAAAGGATTCTCTACTTGCGGGGGAGGAGCCTCCGAAATTCTAATTCCAGGAACAGGCAAAGACACAATCACCGATTTCAATCTCATGGATTTAGAACGCTTATGAGCAACTGCCTTGCCTTTTCTCCTTCCTTCCGAGCCTTCAAAACTGCCAGAAGGCCCAGCTATAAGTTCATCATCAGTGGGTGTTCTCTCCGGATCAACCCCTTCAGCTATTACGACACCGGGCGCTTTGCGTTTCACCCGCTTCTTCGATACTGCCCTCGGTGTCCCTTCAAGCCTTATGCTCTGATTTCGCTCAATCAGCCCGACAATTCTCAAATTTCTATCGGTTAGAGCCGAATCAATGTCCCTCATTTCGCTCGGAGCTTCTTGAAGGACCCTTACTATCTCTTTGAAATATCCACCCTCAGTTCGTGAAATTACGGCTGTAAAAAGACAAGAAGATGTCAGTTTATATCAACTACTATCATCTGGATAACTCTTGAAGAATACTGTAACACTTACGTCGGACTAGCCATCGGTTGGAAAATCCTGGAGGGCACCGGACGTAGAACCATTCTGTTTTAAAGTAACTCAGCCTTCCCCCGGATCCAGTTACTACTTAGTAGTTCCTGACTGACTCCAGAAAAGTGAAAGACGGACTATCTCCCCTACTCTTGAAGTTAAAGAGGTATCTAATCTCAGTCGGCATTGGTGGCCAGAAGAGATGCTCCATGAATATGATAAATAGGCTATTCAGCAAAGCATATCCATTGGGATGTAGTTGTGATGGAGAAATTCTGAGAAAAGACAACACTTCTCTAATATATTGATTGAAAGGAGGAAGTGTCCCCGCTGCGCACGCATGACAGTTGAAGGCAGTAAACCCCTCTGGGGGAGCAGACGGTCTATCATTTGGTCTAGGTAGTAGTACATTGTCCAATGACAAACCATGCCTTAGGCATATTCAACCCAACATGTCTTTAGAGACATTGGACGGTACGAAATCTTGGGGATTACAGATAAACATAGCGTTAGGTAGCTCGTCCGGAGCTGGATCAATAACTTCGACCGCGATGGCCGGAATCTATAGGACATAAGAAGATGAATCCTGAACTTCCTGCTGTTGTGAGCTTGAAGGTTCCATAATTAACTAACTTATGAGAAATCATCATTAGACGATAATAACACCCGTGCTTCCACAAGTGTAAAGTGTGTGAATGTGTTGTGCAAGTGCAGTGCTGCATAATACCTAGAAATTATACAAAGTTAGAGAAAATGTCTAAACGCCAAGACTTCGAAATTCAACTGGAATGACCGTCATCGCTGACCGTCACAACTGTGCCATCCAGATGTTAGAGACCGATCCAAGTTAAAGTTCGTTAAAAGTTTGTTAAGTCACAGTTCCATCGACGAGCTTCGAAGGGCAGCCAAATATGCAGTTTAACAGTTAAGTCCAAATATGCAAGAATGAAGCTCATCGGAGTAATGTGGTCGATAGTACAAGGTTTCGTATCCATCAGGGTTCAGGCTGGGATCGATCACCCGAAGTCTATTTCGCATCGATCAGAAGGGATCGTGTTTCATAACGCTCAGGGCCAGCAACTTGGAATCGATCAAAATGGTAAAGTTCGTATCGATCACTGCTCGCCCTCTTCGCATCGATCCATTAATCAGAGGCTCGTATCGATCATCACGGCTTCAATCTTGAATCAATTGAAATCGCAGCTTCGCATCGATTGAATTGTGGTAGTTTCGTAACGATCAGGCTGTGGTAACGGTTCGAAACCATCACAACTATACTTCGAATTCCATGTCGATTTGAAGTGAGAAAAACATGATCGAAAGGTCAACAATCGATACGAATTCACAGAGGGGGGATCGATGCGAAACTTCAGTTTTTCTAACCTTCCATCGATACGAAATCCAGACCGAGTAATTCCTTCATCTCTTTCCTCATTCCTTCTTCTCCAAATTACATAAACACCATTACCCTCTCCTCAACCTCACTTCGACCCAACTCCGACATCAGTAGCGCGGGAATAGGCCGCGACTTTGGATGAACTGGCGTTAAATCTCGAGTCTCATCAATGTCTACAAGAATTCGTCGATTAATTACCTAATTCGAGTGATTAGTTCAGGGATTAGGACTTAGGTCGATTTGAAGGCGAACGCAGTCTTTTTGCTTTCGAAATCTGATCAATACGAAGGGCTGAAGAAAAGAAGTGAGCAAGTAAACAAAAAATGCTAAGTCCAAAAAGTATTTATATGGACTCGAGTGTGAAAGGAAAAATGCTTCGCCTCCCGGTAAACTCGACCAGTTACGTTGGGTCCACCACTGAATCGATTCGAACAAGCTATTCGAATCCATAAACTTGAGCTTTTATCGAGACGAAATTGTCAACATAGATTCTTCTGAGATGCAAGGTCAATCGATACGAAACCATTGTTCATATCCATTGTTCTAGACTCCAACCACATTTCATCGATGCGAACTACACCGCTCGAATCCATCAAATCGCAGCCTCCGTAGACCCGTATCCAGCGATACGAATTGGCTATTCGTATCCAACAACACAGAATTCATCGATGCAAAGTGTGCAACAAGAGCTGTTCTGAAAACATTAACTCCATCGATACGAAATGCTTATTTCGTATCCATCAGCACTCGACCCACAATAGCACTAGTTCATCGATACGAAATAGAGTCCGCTGAAACTCGTGTCCATTGATACGAACGAATCGTTTCGTATCCATCATTGTAAATCGCATCGATATGAAAACCGCCATTCAACCTTTTACATCGATTCAGGAGAGGATCGGTATGAAGGGACATTCAAAAACAACCATCAAGCGTTGTTGCAACTTGAATTTCACATCGGTTCAGGAGAGGATCGATACGGGATTCGATACGAGAGAACTGACAACGACTCGTGAACGTGCAGCGTTAACAAGAGTCAGATTAACATATATGCATATATGTCGGACTAATATTCAATTTCCAACATCCACAAGAATTGGATACTCATTTGATAATGATTACGACGATAAATAGCTAATCACTATCATACAGCAATTAGTTATAATAATACAGGGTACAACAGTTGACGATCAACAGTTCGCATTACTAAGGAAACCAGTCAAAGATTATGACTTTCGACGAAAAGACGATAACTGTTCAAAGTGAAGGTTACAGCTTTTCAAAGCACGTCATGTTTCCACAAAACATACTTTGGGGGGCAAATGTTATCCCGCCTTTTGGCAAGGCCGAGATATCAAGGAATTGATTGAAAACCAAGGATCGCTCGTCTCGAATATCGAGTATGCACAGGTTCACCATGTATGTCGAGAAATTTTTTCCTAGTCCGGATCAGGATAGAATCGACAAGACATGACAAGCGAAGCCAAGAAAGCCAATGTTCCAAATTTCAAGTCAATCCGAGTTAGTATACTCAAGTTATGATCGATGCGAATCGAAGGAAATAACCCCATTTCGTATCCATCAACGAGCCTCAGTTCGTATCGATCATATTCCCATCGATCAGACCATGCTGCTTCGCATCCATCTGAGAATCTTGGTTTGAATCCATCCGGAATATGCAATTCGTATCCATCAGGGGATTATACCTTGTTCGTATCAATCAACCAAACTCCCTTGTTCGTGTCCATCGAATCACATTTGTTCGAACCCATCAGATAATCTTGGTTCGTATCCATCAGGTAACCTTAGTTCGTATGCATCAAACAATCACTATTTCGTATCCATTGAGTAATTGCTATTCGTATCCATCACAATATGGCTTGTTCGTATCCATCAAGTGGAAGCAACGTTGTGCGATACGAATAAGAGCCACCTCCATCGATACGAATTACGCTACCTTCATCGACACAAACTAAACCATCTCCACCGATTCGAACTAAGCATACTGGAGATCGATACGAAGAGCACGCTATTGATCGATTCGAGCTACTCAACGGCCTTCAATACGAACAAGGCGAGATTCAAGGGATGACTCGGTCAACTTGGCATAAAAAGTGGATCGATCCGAAGAGTGCGCGCCTCGTCATCACCTGGGCACGTGCAACCATCGATTCGAACAGATCGATTCGAAACTATCGATTCGAATCAAACAGCCTACCGAAGAATACCAAATCGTATCGATCATATCTCGCAATGCACAAGTCCAAATGCTATGAAATTTTCACAGGAGCTTACGTACAAGCTAAATAATGTTCACACCAAGTTTCGACTACATTAGCCAAAATCTTGATCGATACGAATCACGTTCGTATCGATCACGGATCGAGTCAAAACTTTATAGACTCGGTCGCGTGGGCCCACTCACGTGCCAGAAGAAGTCTCCCGAGATCTGAGCGAAGTATTAGCCTCCTACACCTATAAATAGAGCGCAAGGCCTACATAAAAGGGTTCTTTTGGCTCTTTGACGTCCAGACTCTGTCGGAAACATCTTTGCACTTCAAAGCTACTGTTACACTCGAATTTCACTACTGTAATCCATTATCATCTTCGGTTATCCGTTGAAATCAGTTGTAATCATCAAAGAAACATCAATATAGTCATCAATTTCATAGTGGACATAGGGAATACGCCGAACCACTCTAAATTCCTGTGTTTCTGCGCATTTTTATCATTTGTTTTTGAAGTGTTTGTTAGATAATCCTCGTTTTCCATTTAATTTCTTCATTTTTATCTCTTCAAACTCTTCCGAAGAGTGTTGTGCCCAATTTTGGTATAAACACTCCATACCACCAAAGCCAACCTGGAAAAATCTCGGTCTGACCCGAGCATTGTAATAAGATAACATCGGGTCAGTCTGGAAAACCAGCTAAGAAAAATCTAGTAATATGATGAACATACAAAAATTCTGTGAGATCATGCCGCTAAAGCAGAACGGGTTTTTACCTCACAAGAATAACATCCATAAATGAAGAAATTGGAAACAAATCAGAACAACAATCCAACCAAGAAAGAATGGAAATAAAAAAAGAAACAATCCAAATAAAAGGGTGGGTACTAGTAAGAACAAATCCCATACTGAATTAATGGGCATAAATAATATCAAATTTCAGAATGAAATAACAGTCACAAATAATTGAACATAGAGAATAGCATGAGGCAGTTCTCCATGCAATTAAGGAAACAATTCAAGGATTTGAATCGACAACAAGGAAAGATGAGAAGTTTTTCCAACAATGACAAGGAGGGTGCGCCCCCTTATCGAAAGTATACCTCTAGAAATATACTTGAGAACTCTGATAGCTCTCGGAAACCTCTAAGCTGGACCCCACCAACTGTTATCAACTATCCACGTATTTTACATCTCATCGCGCAATACCGAATCCAATCTAAAGTGGATGTGGAAATACCCTAATGGGAGCAACCACACATAGTTTGGCCTCCACTCGCTCTTTGGGTTTAGTCATTTTAGACAAGGATAACGAGGCACAAATGAGCAACACATCATCTTAGAGTGAAAAAATATGAAGAAGAAAGCAAAATCAAAGTCAATAGTCGATTAATCAACTATCTGGAATGATAAGGTGATTGTTTTCACTTGCACTTGATTTTCCATCACAATACTTTTAATCACACTTTTAAAACACTCTTTAAATATTATTTTAAAGTGGAATTTTTTTTCTATGTGTATTAAAACCATGGTCAAAACAAATGTCAAAACATTGTTTATTATAACCCAAAACAATTTACACTTATCTTTATTTGAAACAATTCTTTTTAAGAGATCTTTTTGTTTATAAACTATTATTTATAAAATTTTAAAACAACACTTATTACCTCAAAAGATAATAAATAAAATTTAAATTTCTTTCATAAATTTAAAAAAATGTTAATTTATCTCGAAGAAAATAACTCAAATTTAAAATCCCTTTTATAAATTTAACCCAACATTAATTATCTCAAAAAATAATTAATCACATTATTAATCTTTATATATTCTAAGCACATTATTAATTATCCCAAAAGATATTTTATCAAATTTATAATCTCTTTTAATAAACCAATCACATATTTTTATTAAATAGTTAATTATCTCAAAATCACCTTTATTTAACTAGTAAATTAACTTTTATACCTTATTAAATCAATTAATTTAATTTAACTCTTTTATTAAATCAATTACTTAACTTTTAAAACACCATTAATTAAAATAATTAATTAAAATCAAATGTTATTTTTTTAAATTGCTAATTATTTTTAAACATCATTAATTAAAATGATTTATTAAACTCAAATATCATCAATTTAAATGATCTATTCATTTAAATATCATTAATCAAAATGATTAATTAAATTTAAACAACTTTAGTTAAAATGATTTATTAATTTAAAACGTCATTACTTAAAATAATTAATTAAATTCATATATTTTTAATAAAAATAATTTATTAACTTCAAATAACCATTAAATAAAATGATTAATTAAATTAAAATATCATTAATTAAAAATTTTTATTAACTTCAAATAATCATTAATTAAAATTATTAATTAAATTAAAATATCATTAACTAAAATGATTAATGAATTTTAAACATCTAATTTTGTGAAAATACAAGCATAAGTTCAGCATACACAACAAATTAGGAGATGATATCCAATAATTGTCGATATAGCGAAAATAATTATAATGACACTTAAACATTTAAATAGATTATCACAATTAATTTCAACTAAACATCAATATAATCAGCATAAAGAAATAAATAATTATTATTGGAGAAAAACCCCTTAGGTTCTGTCTACAAATGTTCCTTGCAAAACAATAGTTACGAACAGTAAATATAATTATATGGGTTTACAACAATTAAGTTAATATGTCATCCATTTTACAAAATAGAATTTTCAACCAAATAATCAATCAAACAATAACAACAATATCTAATCTATCAACCAAGCATTTAATAATAAATTTATAGCATCACAGATATTATATAGCTAATTTAAAGGTGAGTAAACTCACATTGATTCCAGTTTTTGACAAAGCATTCCGGTTTGAACTAAAACCGAACAAGCATTCCATTTTAGTACAAAATTCTACAAGCTCCAAACCCTTCCAATCTAATTCCAAAGTGTAAATGACATTACTAAGAATCCAATGCAATTGACCACGTCCGAATCCAACCTCATATGAGCAAGATATTTAATTTATAAGATTTGAGAATCAATTATAATAATTAATTACTAATCACACTTTAGTTAATTAATTACCCCCATTGTCTATTTCTTCCTCAACTCGATAAGCGACTCGCCTATACACGATAGTCCATCTCCATCATCGTGCACGCACACTTGAAATCGCACCACACTTGATGAAATCGTGCAAAAACTCCTTCGTTCAACTCCCTTTGTCTCCTCTTCGATTCCCATACCAAAATCAAAGCCCGAAGCTTCCACCAAAATTCGTGACTATCACAAGCAGGCCGCGACATGGCCATGGTCGCATCCTCCAAACCTTCATCGTCGCTCACCATTTCTTGGCCGTCGATGTTAAAAGCTCTGACAATCTCGAACCTAATATTTGATATGCAAATCGATGAACATAATTTTATAAATCACTTACCCTAGTTTACTGAACAACGAATAAAACCGAGGATATCCCAAAACTTCACCGCACCTACTGATATATACGTATAGGGTAGATCCCATCACAAGAATTACAACGATCTAATGTATAAGTTTTTTTGTTAAGTGATTGAATTTATTTCGATTTTATAAAAGGAGGATTGATGAATTTTCTTTCTTCAGCATGAAAATGAAGGGTACATGGTACGAGGAAGACAAAGTAAAAAGTGATTAGAGAAAATGCTGGGTGATAGAGGTGTTTGACTTATACTTAGGCATTTCGCTGCCTATATTTCCGTTCGCATACGAGTCGTGAATGACAAAAATAAAAATACGATCGTGTACAACAATGTGACACGATCGTAAAATAACAATAAAATAGACATGTTATATTATTTCGTGAAGTTTCAAAAATACAGATGTATGTTGCAAAGTGCGTTAAATGGGAATTTAATTATTTTTCAAATTAAAAATGATGGAAAAATCCAATAAATTAAATTAAAAAATACATTATCACAAAAAAAGTCATTTTATATTTTCGGTCCAATTATCGATATTTATATGCTTTGTTTATTATTGCAATAAATCTACAAATTGAATTCACCAATATTATTTATTAATTAAAAGGAGTTAACTAAAGCTATTAAATCCCTTTTAATTAATATTTAATCCATAATTCAAATATTTAAACACTCGCTATAATTGAATTTGAATTATTAAATTCTAAAATCTAATTATTTAAGTTTAAAATTAATTAAATATTAAAAATTCAATGACCATAATCTGGGTTGTTACAGTTAGGTTAATAATAATAATAATTATTAAACCAAGGACGTTGTGTTTGAACTATAAAGTTAAACATGGACGATATTGGAATTTTGACCATTACAAAATTCCATAAGTCCTAATATGATATAGTTTTAACGTAGAGATTTGTGTAAATAATTATCACTATTGGGTAATGATTAAAATAATTAAAATTTAATTTACTGAAGCCGTGTAAGCAATAAATTTAGACATAATGTCACAACATTAGCTAAGGTGACGTATTAACATTAATATTCGAATTGTTTGATATTAATCGTAGACCATATTTACACCTAAGAATCACACAGTCGAAACATTGAATACTCCTAATACCTCCAGATTTAATTAACTGTAATTATTATAAATTAATTAAACTAATTAATATCTATGAAATATTAATTATAAAATTTTACTTAATTTTTTTGATCAATATTAAATAATGCGTATATAAAAGTTATACACACACGTATCGATATACCATATCAACGTGAATTTGAATTGGATTTAATTTCATATTTATTTGATCGGGTTTGAAGCATATAAGAGGCCCAGGTGTAGGCATTTCTATTTGACCATATTGAATATTGATTCAAAAATTAGATGAGATGGTAAGAGAAAAAGGAGAACCTGGATCCCCTTTTTGCTACTTAGATCTGCATTGTTTATACATCTCAAACTCCACTTTATCTTCTCTCTAATTGTTGCTCCTTCTAGACTACTCGTAGCCGACCTCTCCTTAACTTCATCATCTAAATTTTCAAGCTATCAAAACACAATTTTTCAAAAAAGATTGGTGTAACATCCCCCTACTTGGAGGCCCAAAACTAATGGCTACGGATGCTACAGTCATCCATAGTTATTAATCCTTGCCGACCGAATACGGCAATGTTAGATCCATTGATATATAGAAACACAAGAATATGGAAAAAAATTAAACAGCAAAACAAGTCCATATTCCATTTCAAACTATTTTAAATTCATTACATAATCCCAATGCGCAGACCACATTCAGATTAAATATAATTATTACAAAATACGCCAATAGCGACATATGATGATGCCCCATTGGATGATCAGAGTATATAATAAGACAATAAAACAAGTTTTCCTTTACAACCAAACACGGCGGAAAAAACCCTAAGTAGCTAGCATGCCTACTACACGTCACTGGAAGCTTTATTCGTTTAAAAGAACACCTGAAAACCCTAAACCTTAAACTACTCAAAATCATTTAAGTACTCGAGAGTTTAAGGGGAAAACAAAAACTTCGAGTCAGACATAAATCCTGGTATGAATAATAATCTACCATCTCAAACCATTTAGATATCTTGTGAGACCACACCTCTTAGCGGAACGGGTTTCCCCTCACTGGTATCTTAAAAACTTTATAAAACCATATACTGTGCTCATGCATCCACAATGGTTGAAACAATTCAAAATAATATGATGATATGCAAACAAGTAAGTTAATTCTGGATTTCTCATCCCCATTCATTCTGACTATCTGTCTCAATTAAAGTTCCTAGGGTTAATATTACCTATTAGTTTTCATGGGATTAATAATAACCTTTTAAATGTTTGTGGACTCCCTGTCCAATTTCATAGTTTTCATGGGATCACTAAGAACCTATTGGTAACTCCAATATCTTTTCTCTTATCCTAGTTTTCATGGGCTAACTAGGAACCTATTGACTAACTGTCAATATCTTAATCCGAATATAGTTTTCATGGGCTAACTATAATCCTATTGGCCCTTGCCAATATCAAATCATAGCTTTAATGGGCTAACTATGAACCTATTGGTCCCTGCCAATATCTTCTATTAAGATTTTAACATTTCTTCACTACCGAGTCAACCTTGCTATTTATTCTGCCCTTCCCCAAAGTACCATTATGGGTTAATTACAACGTGAATAAGTATATGAAGAGCAATCATAACAACATAATAATACCAACACCTATGGTTAAATATCCTTGAAATCATTTTATATAAAACTTGGTTAATCCCTTTCACCTATGGTTAAATATCCTTGAAACCAATGAAAGTACCCATTTCGAAAGCATTGGGTTTTACTCTTTAGAACATATTTTAGGTCAAAGTGGTTACACACGAAAGTATCTCTTTCAAAACCATTGATAAAATTGTTTTGGGGAAATTTTTAATGGTGTCGGAACCATCTACTCGAAAGCTTAAAACCTTCGAGTAAAACTTAGAAGGATAGCATCGAAACCCCTTTTCGACACCATTACCTTCGAAACCCATTACCCTTTCGAAAGCACCCTTTGAAATTATTGATGACTTCAATATGCTCGAAAGGTAAAAGAAAAGCGGTTGGGTTTTGGCTAGGTCGGAACCACTACTTTCGAAAGAATTCTTTTATAAATAAAGCAACTCCTTTGAAAGACTGTACCTTAAAAACATAAAATGGCAACCTCCTTTGAAAGCTATTTAGAAAAACCCTTTTCGAAAACATATGCTTTGACTACATCGAAAGCTTTGAGTAAACAAAGCAGCCACTTAACATTTGAAAATAAAACTAAGGTTTCGGCCCCATCGGAAGCATTTCTTTCGAGACCATGGCTCCCGCCTTCCCGCCAATCCACTTCGTACCATCTAAGTGATACATTGTCTATTGGTTTCGACTAGGTGGGTTTCGGCTCGGTTGGTTTCGACTGAGTTGGAGTGGAAGCATTAGAGTAGAAAGGCACTACTATAGGAGGCGGAACCAACTTTTCTGAATAAAGGCTGAAATTATGTTATTTTTAATAATTGCTTTATAACTACCTGCCTATTTGTAATCCTTTGATTGGTTGCCTTAAAACTTTTCAAATACTTTACAAAATAACCGCCGCATTTGTCCGATCTAAATCAAGGGAATAAGTAATGTTTAAGCCCTTCCATTAAGCAAAACCAATATTGCAAATAAGTCCTTCCTTTAAAATAAGTTATTTTTTTAGCAATTCAATTAGGAAAAATCCCCAAAAATTACAGAAATTCACTTTCATCATGTTATCTAACATATTAAAATTTCAGACCCAGTTTCTTCCTTAAATAATCGAAATAAATTTTAAGCCCAAATATATCATATTTTCTTTGACAAATTCATAATAAATTTTCCATAGCTTGGAAAGTTATGAAAATCGAACCCCATCTCTAAAATCATGTTTTACCAAACATATAATTTTTCCATGGCATTCTAAAATCAATAACAATCGATTTTTCCATAAAACCGTGCAAATTCATATGTAAATGAATTGGTTTAAAGCAAAAACATATAATAATTCAAGCATATCATCATCCACAACATTATAAAAACGAATTTAATCTTAAATCTGAAAACATATGATTATAATAAGAAAATATAGATGAAATGACTTATAACTCACCTTGGATATAATAAGGAATTTTAGATTTGTTGTTGATAAATACCCTAGCTTTAATCGTTAGCCTTAAATAAAATTTTCCTCTTTTCTTCTTTGTAATGGCCGGCATCTAGTTTATGTTTTTTATTTGCGTTTGTGAAAATGAAGAATGATCGTGAGAAATGAAAAGGTACGTGAATAATAGGTGCAACTATTCACTAATAGGGCCTTATGTAAATTAATTAGCTTAAAACCATTTTAGCCCATTTATCTTATTATTAAACACGGCCTTAGTTCATATTTTCAAATCTCAATCCCCTTATCATTCTAATTCTTACATTATTCTATTTAATTTATCTAATTAAATCTCCTGAATAATGTTATCAAAAATTAGGGTTGTTACAGGCTCCCCCTTTAAGAACTTCGTCCTCGAAATTAAGTAAGGACTAAATATTAAACATAGCAATCATCTGTAACAACTCCTAACAACCATACTAGCCTATCTAACTAGCAACTATCTATATAAATCTAATATAGACATACTCTCATAGCAGATCAGGATAAGCATCTCTAATCTCATCTCCTGTCTCCCAAGCACAGTCCTCCTCGTTGTCGCTCCATTGAACTTTCACCAACTTGATTGTCTTGTTCCTCAGTCTTTTCTCATCCCTCGCTACTACCCCAACAAGTTGTCTAACAAAAGTCAAATTAGGCTCTACTATCAATTCTTTCAACCCTGTCGAAAGAATAGTAGTCTCTGGATCATGCACATACTTACGAAGATGAGGCACATGAAAAACATTATGAACACCTGCTATACTGCCCGGCAACTCTACTCTGTATGCGAGCTTCCTGATCCTCTCTAAAATCTGGAATGGTCCAACCTATCTTGGTGCTAGTTTCCCTAATTTTCCAAATCGTACCACACCCTTCATCGATGATACCTTGATAAAAACCTTATCTCCAACGGAGAATTCTAGGTCTTTACATCTCTTGTTTGCATAACTCTTCTGTCTGGACTGAGCATTCTTCATCCTTTCTCGGATCAACTCAATTTCTCTGACGCTTCCCTAACCAAATCTGGACCTAAGACTAGTCTATCTCTAGTCTCCAACCAACATGCTTGTGATTTGCGTGGCCTTCCATCCAAAGATTCAATAGGTGCCATTCCTATACTATTATGGTAACTATTATTATAGGAAAACTCAACCAAATGTAGGTGATCTTCCCAAGATCCACAAAAGTCTAATACCCAAGCACTCAATAAATCCTCGAGTACCTTGTTGACTCTCTTTGTCTGTCCATCCTTCTAAGGGTGATATGCAGTACTCATATTAAGCTTGGTACCCAATAATTCCTGTAGACTCCTCCAGAATTCACTAGTGAACAAGGCATCTCTGTCACTGATTATATTACTAGGAACTCCATGTAGTCTAACTATGTTCTTTAGGAACAACTTAGCTAAAACAGGTGACGTCCTGGTTAACTTAACTGGAATGAAATGGGCACTCTTGGTTAACTTGTCCACTATAACCCATATACTTTCATTTCCTCTATTTGATCTTGGCAACCCATCTATAAGATCCATGGATATCGAATACCATTTCCAAACATCTCTAAAGGTTGGAGCAACCAGCTCGGGTTCTGATGTTCATCTTTCACTTGTTGATAGTTTGCACATTGCCTAACCCACAAGCCAACATCCCTCATCATACCTTCCCAATAGAAGCTCCTCTTCATGTCTTGATACATCTTGTCCCTCCAGGATGAATCATAAACTTGGATTGATGACATTCTCCAAGAACTTCTTTCCTCATGTCCTCCACATTCAGAACACACAACCATCCCTTCTTTCTCAACCATCCTTTTGGTTAAGACTAAAGTCTTTTAGATCATCGACCTCAATTCCACCTTTTCCTTCTAATCCTCTTGCCTTACACTGTATCCTCCTTTTGTTTAGAAGCAATCCTTTCGATCAGCACGAGGTCAAACTTCTAAACAAGATAACATGGCAGTGCTCTAACTAGAACTAGCAGTCGATCTTACTGCACACCACAACTGGCCAAAGCTTCTAGATCCTTCCATTCTGCCAACATAGCTAACACCATATTCTGATGTCTTCTACTAAGAGCATCCGCTATCTAATTACATTTACCTGGTGTATACTCTATTCCAAAATCATAAGCAGCCAAAAACTCCAGCCACTTCTGCCGTCTCATATTCAACTCCTTCTGAGAGAATATTTACCGTAAAGACTTATGATCGGTATAAAGCTCAAACATCTCTCCTAAGAGATAATGTCTCCAAATCTTCAATGCAAAGATCACCGCAGCTAACTCCAAATCATGAGTAGGATACCTCACTTCATGCGGTCTAAGCTGTCTCGATGCGTAGGAAATAACTTTACCCTTCTGCATCAATACTGCTCCTAATTCAGTTCCGCATGCATCAGTATACACCACCAACACTTGGTTTCCATCCGGAACTACTAAAATCAGTGCATTGGTCAACAAATGCTTTAACTTAAAGAATGCTTCCTCACATTTGTCAGACCAGACAAACTTCACCTCCTTTCTGGTTAATTAGTCAAAGGCGCTGCTATCCACGAGAAATCCTTAATGAATCTTCGGTAATAGCCAGCAAGTCCAAGAAAACTCAAAATCTCAGTCACCGTCTCTGGTCTCTTCCAATTATTCACAGCTTCGATCTTATCTGGATTGACTGACAAGCCTTTCTCTGAAACAACATGATCAAGAAACTTAACCTCTTTCTTCCAAAAATGACACTTGAAAAACTTCACTTTAAGCTAATTCGGCCTCAACATCTCAAGTACCACTCTATGATGAACTTCATGCTCTCTCTCATCCTTAGAGTATACAAAAATGTCATCTATAAACACAAGTACAAACCTATCCAAGTACTCTCGGAAAACTCGGTTCATCAAATCCATGAAGAAAGCAAGTGCATTCGTCAATCCAAATGGCCTCACTAACCACTCATACGAACCATTACTAATCTGAAATGTTGTCAAAGGAATACTGTCCTCTGCCACTCTTAACTGATGGAAAACTTTGGCCAAATCTAACTGGGAAAACAGTCTAGCTCCACTGAATTGATCAAATAGATCGCCTATTCTTGACAAAGGATACTTATTCTTAACCGTGCTTCCGTTCAACTTACGATAGTCGATACACATCCTCAATGACCTTTCTGGTTTCTTCATGAACACTGCGGCCGCTCCCCAAGGCGAACTGCTTGGCCTAATAAAATTCCTTCCTTCTAGATACACTGGTTGCACCTTCAACTACTTCATCCCAGTCGGTGTCAGCCTGCTAGGTTGTCTACTCACAGGTTCAGCTCCAGGCACAAGATCTATACGAAACTCAGCTGCTCATTTTGGTGGTAGTCCTGTGACTGGCACAAAGACATCTGCAAAATCTCTTGCTACTCGAACCTGACTTAACTCACCTCCTATCTCCATAGCACATAGCAAAGTATTAACACTCCGGTCAGAATTCTCCACTGAGAATATTACCTAGTTATGGCTATCAGGGTGTCTTAGTGATATCTCCCTATCCTGGAAAAATATTCTAGCCTCATACTTATCCAACCAATCCATACCCAAAATGATTCCGAAATCTATGAAATAAATAACTTACAAACTGCATGCAAACTTATGACCTAACAGATCAAGTTCTAACCGGTCACATCTAAACCCTAGATTTGCATACCCACCTATTGGATTCGCAACCCTTAAGGAAGTAACAAGGTAGGTGGGTTCTAAGTATAATCTATCAACCAAACACTGAGATATAAATGAATGCGATGCACCGGTATCAAAAAGTACTCTAACTGGTACACTCTGAACCAAAAGCGTACCTTCCATCATAGTCTTCCCTTTATCTGGTACAGTAGGCCTAGCTTGTCCAATAACAAAAACCTTTCCTTTGTCTGCCCTAACTGGCTCTGGACACTGATTCTTGTAATGCCCAACTTGATCACAGTTGAAGCACTTCACATTCTTCTTATTTGCAGCCTTCTTCCTATTACCTGACAGGCACTCATTTGCATAATGACCCTTCTTGTCACACTTATTGAAAACTAACTCTGCCTTTGCCTTCTTGGTAGCATCTCCCTTCTGGGTTCCCTTCTTCTTAAAGAACTTTCTCTTCTTCCCCTGAGAACCCTGAATTTCCACTGGCTTCTCTCTAGCACAACTAGCAAGCATCTCCTCATGGCAAATGGTCATCTCCACAACTAAATTACTAGGATAACGGTGATGTGGCAGGGTCGCCCTAGCAATTTCGGGCTCCAGTCCTCTAATGAACTTCTCGTTCCTTATAATGATGGTGTCTATAGTATTATGTCTATAACGGGACAACTCCTCAAACTTAGTGGCATACTCAACAACCGACATCTCTCCCTGCTTCGGATCCATAAATTTCCTCATCAGTTATGACTTATCAAACTCAAACACAAACTTTTTCATAAATCTCCTTTTAAACTCAGCCCAAGTCAACTGTTCTTCCGAAACTCCGGCAGTAATACTGTTCCACCAGTGAAGCGCTGACCTTTGCAACTGCCTAAATGTTAACCTTCTCTTTTGCCCATCATCTAAACCCAAGTCAACGAAGATACACTCACAATGCAACAACCAATCCTCTACCTCATTGGCATTCTCCGTCCACATGAATGACTTCCCACCAAGACTGGTGTAGTCTCTACTCAGCTTAGCATAATTATTCCCAACTGGAACTACATGATTAGCTACTCCTACATTTCCAACAACACCAGCAGCAGTTCCCGCTTGCATCATATTGACGAAGAACTAATACACGCCCCCATCCCACATATCTACTAGTGGATTTCCATCATCCACATTGGCATTAGCATTTTGGTTATTAGCATTAGCCGATCGACCCGGGTTCCTCCTGGTGGTGGGTCGAGCATTTCCATTGGTTGTGGTGCTTCCTCCACTGAGATTTCCTCTTCCATTTCCTACTTCCATATCTCCTTTCTCGTAAATCTACATACGAGCCTTAGTAAGATACAGAAGAACTGTTTAAGAGAGTGGGGAATAAATACTTATATATATATAACTATATATTAAATACAAGTATGTTAGTATAAAGTTAACCCAAACCCCAATCTTGTTATCCGATTCATTGGATTATGTTAAAAAATCTTTTAGGTTTAAGTTTCTTTTAAAGTTTCATAAACCCGTGCTCTGAAACCAACTTGTAACATCCCCCTACTTAGAGGCCCAAAACTAACGGCTACAGATGCTACAATCATCCATAGTTATTAATCATTGGCGACCGAATATGGCAATGTTAAATACATTGGTAAAAAGAAACACAAGAATATAGAAAAAAATTAAAACAGTAAACTAAGTCCACATTCCATTTCAAAATATTTAAAATTCATTACATAATCCCAGTGCGCAGATCACGTTCAGATGAAATATATCTATTTCAAAATACGCCAAGAGCGACATATGAAGATGCTCCTTGGACGATCAGAGTATATAATAAGGCAATACAAAAAGTTTTCCTTTAAAAACAAACACCGTAGGAAAAAACTCTAAGTAGCTTGCATTCCTCCTGCACTTCACCGAAAGCTTTATTCATCAGAAAGAACACTTGAAAACCCTAAACCTCAAACTACTTAAAATCAAATGAGTACCAAAGAGTTTAAGGGGAAAGCAAAAACTTCAAGTTAGACATAAAGCCTGGTATGAATAATAATCTACCATCTCAAACCATTTAGATATGTAGTGAGACCACGCCGCTTAGCAGAACGGGTTTTCCCCTCACTGGTATCTTAAAAATTTATAAAACCATATACTGTGCTCCTGCATCCACAATGGTTAAAACAATTCAAAATAATATGATGATATGCAAATAAGTAAGTTAATTCTGGATTTCTAATTCCCATTCATTCTGACTATTTGTCTCAATTATAGTTTCTAGGGTAAATATTAACCTATTAGTTCTCATGAGCTTAATAATAACCTTTTAAATGTTTGTGGACTCCCTGTCTGATTTCATAGTTTTCATGGGATCACTAAGAACCTATTGGTAACTCCAACATCTTTTCTCTTATCCTAGTTTTCATGGGCTGACTATGAACCTATAGACTAAATGTATATATCTTAATCTGGATATAGTTTTTATGGGCTAACTATAAACCTATTGGCCCCTACCAATATCAAATCATAGTTCACATGGGCTAACTCTGAACCATTTGGTCCCTGCCAATATCTTCAATTAAGATTTTCACATTTCTTAAGTTATATTCACTAGTGGGTCAACCTAGCTGGTTATTCTGCCCTTCCCCAAAGTACCGTTATGGGTTAATTACAAGGTGAATAAATATATGAAGAAGCAATAATAACAACATAATAATACCAACACCTGTAGTTAAATATCCTTGAAATCATTTTATATAAAACTTGGTTAATCCCCTTAACTTGTTAATCAAGGAAAAGTTCTTCAAAAACTTCATTTCAAAACTCTTTATTTATGCCATCGTTTTTCCTTTAAAATGAGATTGGGTTATTTGTTTTGAAAACCTTAAAACATCTCTTTCGAAACCTCAGGATAACCTCCTTCGAAAGTAAAGAAAACTCCTTTTTCAAAACACTATGAATATATCTTTCAAAGCCCTTGTTAAATAATCACTTTCGAAACCAAATCATACCTTTCGAATGTGTTAAAACATTGCTTAATAATCTTTAGAAACATAGCTTCGAAACCAAAGAAAGTACCCCTTTCGAAAGCATTGGGTTTTACTCTTTAAAACATCTTTTGGGTCAAAGTGGTTACACACGAAAGTATCAATTTCAAAACCATTGATAAAAAAATTTTGGGGAAAATTTTGATGGTGTCGGAACAATCAATGCAAAAGCTCAAAACTTTTGAGTAAAACTCAGAAGGATAGCATCGAAACTCCCTTTCGACACCATTGCCTTCGAAACCCAGGACCCCTTTCGAAAGCATTTTGGATGTGGCTTAACATAATTTTAAAACAAAAGCACCCTTCGAAATATTGATGACTTCAATATACTTGAAAGGTAAAAGAAAAGACGCTGGGTTTCAGCTAGGTTGGAACCACTACTTTCAAAAGCATTCTTTTATAAATAAAGTAACCCCTTTGAAAGCCTGTACCTTAAAAACATAAAATGGAAACCTCCTTTGAAAGCTATTTAGAAAAACCCCTTTCGAAAACATATGCTTCGACTGCGTCGAAAGCTTTAAGTAAACAAAGCAACCACTTAACATTTGAAAATAAAACTAAGATTTCAACCTCATCAAAAGCTTTTCTTTCGACATCATGGCTCCCGCCTTCCCTCCAATCCACTTCGTACCATCTAAGTGATACATTGTGTATTGGTTTCAACTATGTGGGTTTCGGCTGGGTTGGTTTCCACTGAGTTGGAGCGGAAGCATTGTAGTCTAAAGGCACTACTATAGGAGGCGGAACCAACTTTTCTGAATAAAGGCTAAAATTATGCAATTTTAAAATTGCTTTATAACTACCTGCCTATTTGTAATCCTTTGATTGGTTGCCTTAAAACTTTTCAAATACTCTACAAAATAACTGCCGCATTTATCTAATCTAAATCAAGGGAATAAGTAACGTTTAAGCCCTTCCATTAAGAAAAACTAATATTGCAAATAAGTCCTTCCTTTAAAATAAGTTATTTTTCATAGCAATATGAGTCGTTACATTCTCTACCCTTTAGAAATTTCGCACTCGAAATAACTAAACAAACAAAAGAAACCAAGGTTATCCCGCATGCCCACCATCCATTAACAACTACCTAACAATCCAACTAAGCAGCCAAATGAACAACAGCAAGCAAAACCTATCCTAGCATGCGGAATTCTAATAGTATAAGATATAATAGTGCAAGTAGATACAACCTATGGGTCTTACCACTCAAAGAGTTCTAGATAGGCCGTCCTCATACTCACTTCGGTCTCGCGTATACAATCGCTATCGTCCTCACTCTATTAACTAGCTTAACTATCTTCCTCCTAAGCTGTTTCGTGTCATTCCCAATGACTCGAAGCGGCTTATGAGGTCTTGAAACTTTTGACACAACCTCTATCTCTTCTAGTTGATCTGGTGCTACCACAATACCCGAGTCATGCACAAACTTCCATAGATTGGAGATATGAAAAACATTGTGCACACCCATCATCTTTGGAGGAGGATCCACCCTATAAGCTAATTTCCCAGTTCTCTCGATAATTGGAAAAGGTCCAACAAATTTGGGTGCTAACTTTCCCTTCCTACCAAATCGAACAACATTCCTCGAAGAAAAATCTTAACAACTACGATGTACCCAACTGAAAATTCAAAATCTCTTCTTCTATTGTCTGCATAGCTTTTCTGATGATCTTGAGCAATCTTCATTCGTTGCTGAATGATCCCTACCTTCTCGGAAGTCTGTCTAATCATCTCTGGTCCAAGTATCGACTTCTCACCTGCTTCCCACCAACATGAAGGTGAATTACAAGGTTGTCCATATAATGCTTCATATGGTTCCATGCCATTACTCATCCGATAACTGTTGTTATAGGCGAACTCCACTTGATGCAAGTGATCATCCTAAGACCCTCCAAAATTTATAATGCATGCTCGAAGAAGATCTTCCAATATCTGATTCACTCTCTCGGTCAGGCCATCCATCTATAGGTGATAAGATGTACTCAAATGCAACTCGATTCCCAAAATCTCTTCTAAGCTCTTCCAAAATCCACTAGTAAACAATGGTTCCCTATCGCTTACAATACTCTTTGTCACACAATGGAATCGAATAATCTACTTAACATATAATTCTGCCAACTTGGATGCCATTCTAGTAGACTTGACAGGTATGAGTCCTGCATCTTGGTTAAACGATCGACAACTACCCAAATACTATCATATCATGCTCTAATCCTTAGCAGTCCATCTAGAAAATCTATATATATCTGTTCCCATTTCCATTCAGAAATATCTAGTGGTTGTAGCAATCCACTAGGCTTCTTCTGCTCAGCCTTCACTAACTGGCAATTCAAACACTTTAAGATGAAACTTCCCACATCCTTCTTCATTCCTTCCCAGTAGTAAGTCCTCTTCATATCCCTATACATTTTGTTACTACCAGGATGAATGGTTAATCTGAAATGATGGAATTCCATTCGTACTTCATCTCGTAATCCATCAATATCTGGAACAGCTAGTCTCTTATCCTTACGAAGCCAACCATCTCGGTCAATCTCGTACTGTCTCAAATATTCATATTCTACTCCCATTTCAATCTTCTCCATTATCTCTACTAGCTTAGCGTCTTGCTTCTAACTAGTACCAATCCTTTTAATGAGAGTAGGTTTGATCGATAAACTTCCTAGCATCTCAGGCTCGAGCTCACAACACGGCCTTAAATCAAATCCAGCTATATACTCCATATGTTTCCATTCCAAAAACATAGCTCCTAATTCAGCATGTCTTCTGCTCAATGCATTTACCACTGCATTACCTTTCCCTAGAGTATAGGAAATATCAATGTTATGAGAAGTTAGGAACTCCAACCATCGCCGCCGCTAAAGGTTAAGATCATTTTGAGAGAAAAGATACTTCAAGGATTTATGGTTCGTTAATGGCTCAAATCTTTCTCCCACAAATAATTCCTCCACATCTTCAAAGCAAATACAATCGCCGCTAGCTCTAAGTCATGAGTTGGATAATTCCTTTCATGCAGTTTCAACTATCGACTAGCATAAGCAACAACTCTCCCTTTCTGCATCAACACAGCTCCAAGATCAGTACCACAAGCATTGGTGTATACTGTCTTCTCTTCATTCCCACCCCGAATAACCAATACAGGTGCACTCATCAACCTTTCCTTCAAATTTACAAATGCATGCTCACATCTTGCATCCGAAGTAAAAGTCTGATTCTTCTTGATTAAGTTGGTCAATGGTGTTGTAATCTTTGAGAAGTCCTTTATGAAGCGCCTATAATTTTCTGCCAATCCAAGGAAACTTCTCACATCTACAGCATTCTTGTGTTGGTTCCAATCTTGGATCGCTACCGCCTTTGCCAAATCCACTGCAACTCCATGTCCTGACATGACATATCCTAAGAATCTCAGTTCTTCCTTCCAAATGTGACATTTAGAGAACTTAGCTCTCAACTTGTACTTCCTCAAAATCTCAAGCACAATCCTCAAGTGCGTCTTGTGCTCCTCCTTGGTACTGGAATAAATCAGAATATCATCCACTAAAACAAGCATGAACTTGTTCAACTGATCTTTGAAGACTCTATTCATAAGATCCACAAAGTATGTCGATGCGTTGGTCAATCCAAAAGGCATCACCAACCACTCGTAGAAACCTGACGGTGTCCAAAATGCAGTAATATGCACACTTTCGTTTTCCACTCTCAATTGGTGAAAACCCATTGCCAAATCCATCTGAGAAAACACCTTTTCCCTGTGAAGCTGCTCAAATAGGTCATCAATCCATGGAAGCGGATACTTATTTTTCTTCGTAACCTTGTTCAGTTCGCAATAATCCACACATAGCCCTAAGGAACCATTTGCCTTCGTTGCGAATAAAATAGGTGCACCCCATTTGGATATACTTCTTTGAAAGAATCCTTTCTTCAACAGACCATCCACTTGCACCTCTAACTCTTTCTGTTCTCTGGATGCCATACGCCTCGAAGGCATAACTATGGGTCTGGCTCCATCCACTAAGTCGATCCGAAACTCGATTTACCTATGCGGGGGTAATCCTATCACTTCCTCTGGTAAGCAGCGCATCAATACCGTTCGCCCTTCCACATTCCAAATTGTGACCTCTAGCCTCTCGCAGTACTACAGCTGCATACCTCTTAAGCCAGTCCGTTCCCAAAATAATTTCGAACCCAGCAAAACTAAGAGCAAAGCAATCACAAACAAAAGAACATCCATGACTCGATAACACTAAACCACGACAAATCATACAAAGACTAGTAGATCCTCCAACAAGGTTCGTCACAATCAGAAGTCGGTCTACTATCTCGGGTTCCAAACGTAGTCTCCATACTAAGTCACCATAAATTAAAGAATGCGAAGCTCCATTATCAAAAAGAACTCTACCGGAAACATCTCGGATGGAAAGCATACCTTGCACCACGACTCCCTTCCCCTTATCGCTAGCATTTGGAGCACAAGATGAAGTTGGGATAGCATCCAGAGCATAAGCCTTCACAATCTGCTAATCCTTAGATGATTCTGGATAATTCCTCTTCATATGCCCAGGTTTATCACAGTCGAACCACATTTTAGCTGCCTTACATTCATTAGCATAACGACCTTTCTCACTACAATTACAACAAACAACCTCACCCTTACTCTTCTTCTGGATCCCTTTTCATTACTTTTGTTGCTGTTGTTTCCTATTTCCATTCCATTTCTTCTTACCCCATCGCCTTGTTGCAGTTTTGGTTCCCCCATTTTAGCAATAGCCATTATAGCAGTCTTATTCTTCGGGTACAAACTCTCATGTTTAAGGGCTTTCTCAACAAGCTTCTCAAAAGACATTTCGATATGGTGCACTAGCTTCTCTCCCAAGTGGTCTTTCAATCCAGTGATAAACTTCTCATTCTTCTTCAAAGGTGTATCAATAAAAGACATCCCATACCTCTACAAAGCATCAAAGTCCACCACATACTCAGAAACAGACATCTCTCCTTGCTTCAACTCAGCAAACTTCTTGAAGAGCACTGATTTCTGAGCTGCTAGAATTAACTTCTCTTCAAATCTAGTTTTGAACTGATCCCAAGAAATTTGATCTTCTGTAGTAGTAATGGTAATAGCATTCCACCAATTCATTGCTTGACCACATAGTTGTCTTGAAGCAAGTTTCCTTTTCAAAGCATCTTTCACCTGAATATCCTTGAAAATGTGCTCACAAGTATCCATCCAATCTTGCACTTCAATAGTTGATTCTATCCCTAAGAATGGCTTCCGTCTTAGAGTAGAATGATGCTTACAAAGCTTGGCGAACTTGACTTTAGGTACTTGCACAGGAGCACCACCATTAAGGCCACACAAGGAGTAGTTTGGGTTCTTCTCATCAGAGAAGCCATCATTGCATTGAACATGGCTTGAAAATCAGGTGTAGCAGCTCCCAATCCCTCTCCCTCGTCCACTCCTGAAGAAGAGTTGTTTCTAACAGCGTTTCTTGTGTTCCCATTCATCCTTATATATTATAATAATGATTAGCATCTTTCCAAGAAAAGCTGTAATGGTACCCAAATGCATACCATACTATATAATAATATTATATAGCCTAATATCTTCATTAACAAGTACACTCCCTCTTTTAGCGTATACTCTTGAATTGCTTCGGTTAACTCGTAACCAAAGCTCTTATACTAAATCTGACAACTACCCCATACCACCCAAACCAAATAACCTAAAGAGCATTGTAAATGTGCCAGGCTAATATGGGATGATCATCAAGGTTGAAATTTAAAGTAGAAAACCTGTTGCATATTTCACAGCACATGGATAAATTATAATATAGAAAATATACAACAGAAACATAGTGAGTCGTAACAAATGAAAGATAACATCTCTACTAGAACATCATGAGTTATGGTACAAATGTCATAATAACTCAGTACAACATTTCCTCACTACATCCCTCAGAGTATATAACAACAAACAACGAAAACTAGAAATATAGAGTAATACGCCATAGTTCCTCCAAGCCCGTCTTTGTATAGCAACTGCAACTCCAAACCTGTCATCTAGTCTACTCATTTAAGAGTACCCAAGATAATAAGAGAAAACATAAAACCTTGGGTCAGACAATAGTCTGGTGTGAGCGGTATATGACTATCAAAAGCTATAATGGAAAGTATGGTACTAAATAGGTACACAAAACCATACCTGACATGTCCCTGCAACCAAAGAGTTAGCATATAATAATAAGATATAGTATGCCACTCAAAGTAAACGACATTAGGATAACGTAACAGAACAGGATAGAAGAATCTAAGCAGCCTCCTCTATTGGCCCTATTCCCAATCCCTTCTCCAGCATTCCTAAAGATGATAGCCTACCCAAAAGCAGACATAGCAATCATAGCAACCATAGAATCCAAAACCTAATTATCATCTTCTAAAGCCTTGAACATACGAGGCCTAGTCCTCACTTTGCCGGAGACTAATGGAAATCCCGATTCTCAATCATGTTCACCATACTCACCGGTTAAAAACCCCGCACGGTTTTCTCTTGTTATACCTTTGTACCATCTAACCTATACCCTTCTGGTCCAAAGTACATGACTTGCGCTACCAGCCCTTGGGTGCTCCCGCATATTATACCCTTTCTTTGAAAACTACAAGAACACTCCAAGTCATCAACGATTCCTTGGTAGTACCAAGTCTTCAGAGCTTTCCATAACTCAATCCATTTCTAGGCGCGACCCTACTTGTAACGCCCCGGTATTTTCAACCATTCGCATCCATTATAAGTGTATAGGTAGACACTCATGCCGGAGTTGAATTGCTCAAAATACCGCGTTGTAAATAATATTTGGCAAATCTCAGAATATGCAGTAAATAAATATAATCACAGAACACGGACACAGAGTAAAATAATGCAGTGGAAGTAAAAGAAATAGTAGTTCATGAAGCTACTATATAAATATATCAGTGTACATAAGATACAATAGAAGAAATAGAGTACAACAGATGTATAAATAAGATAACCAAGTACAAGATGAAAAGAGCAACATAACTGAAGTAGATAGAACAAGACTAGCAAATAATCTCCAGCGATTCAAATCTCCAGAAGATGGAAATCCAAATCTGTGAATACTCAGGCTGACCCGAGCGTAAAGCAAAACACAAAACACTCGAGTCAGGACAATATATACTTATATAATATAAACCAACTCAAGTGAACTGTAATAAGGTACAAGTAACTTAAAGAATGCTTGGGATCGCCCATTCTTTAAGGATCCGTTAAACTATCTACTATGTAGTAATATTCGCTATTATAATAATGTCTAATCAGTAAAGTATAATCATATAGAAAATAGCGCTAAGGGGATGGAGAACCTTAACGCGGTCGGATCTTAAAATCATAATCGTAGTAAAGCTCGATATGGTAGGTGACACGGCACAACTAGGCAATGCCGGGGTAGATATACCAATTACGCATCCGGGCTAGTGGTGACGCATAGCAGCCACTACCGCCCACCTCGAACAACACTCCCAAATCAAGGGTGGCCACCAAATCAATCACAAGTAATAGAATGGTATCGAAGAAGTGTGTCCGATAAGAGGTGCTACCTCATTGGTCCGTCAATCGCTCCTGTTTTAGCTACCTTATGCCAACTCATGGGAGTTGGGTCCATGTATATACCTTAGGATCGTCGCCACCATCCTACTTCATTCTGGAAACTCCACCGCGTACACAGTTGTCAAAGTGGTTTTCGGTATCGACAGAGAGTATGTCCATATCTGATCCCGGTCTCTTTAACAACCAATCGTTATTATAACCCGTAGTTATAATTTAAAAACAGTTTATACTTCAAAACAGAATATCATTTCAAATCCAAATCTTTATCAAAATAAAGATTAAATCAATTCCAAACCATTTCAATATATTTAAAATATCATATCTTTTCAAAACTTCGTTTCAATATATCAAAATAACGTATTTTTACAAAACTTCATTTCAAATCATTTTAATATATCAAAATATCAAATCTTTCCAAAACTTCATTTTCAAACCATTTTAATATAATAAAATATCATATCAGTTCAAAACCAAAAATTCAACTTTAAATACCCTTTAAATTCAAAGATATCGTTCATTTACTATTGTTTGCGCCAAAAATGGTCACAAACACCCAATTGTCCATGAAAGCACCAGTTCACAATCACAGATCACAAAATTAAGCAGATAAAAAGAAGAAAAGATAAAAGAGACACGAAATTTTTATAGTGGTTCGGCGAAATCTATGGCCTACATCCACTTTATAATTTATTTATCACTTGTAGTTTCATATTACAAGAGATTTTGAGGAGGAGAGGAGAAGTCACATTTTCTGTTTCAGTCCCCCTTTTCTTTAGCAATGTTAGGTGTATGTATAGCTGTAAGCCTTGACCCAGGGATGGTGTGGAATTGTAGTGACTCTGACTAGGTTGATATTAATTGCACCATAATCTTCTTATTTAAGGTAAGGATGAAAGGAATTAAGGAATATTTGATATGGAAATGGTTGGCATTAATTAGTAATAAATAAGCAGGTTATCATGGTATTTATTGGGCATTAATCCGTCTTTGATGGGTAATGAATTGGTATTTATGGTGGAGATATGGTTGGTTTTTATTAATTATTTGAGGTAATAAATGCAAGGAAATCAGGAAGTAAATCTTTAATTTCTTCTTCAAGGATGATGACTAATTTGCTTGATAACATTTGCCCCCCGAAGTATGCCTTGTTGGCAATGAGGTATGCTTCGCTCAAGAACTTGTGTTGGTGAAAGCAAATTTGTCGGCATCAAATTCTCATCTCTTTGGATGTTTGACAGATGTTAAGTGTCGGACCATTCCTGCACAAGGAGATAGAGTTAATCATTCCTATTCGAGAGCATTCATATTCAAGAGATACTTTAGAGAGCAGTTCTTAGGTCGCTTCTATAACCTTTGATTGAAAGCAAGAACGACGTTGTAAAGATTTTTGAAAGGTGTCGCCCTTAGGAACGAATCAGAGCATGGCTGTGGACCGTTCGGGGTCGCTCATCACATGTGTAAGTCGTTCTCTAAGCACTAACCTTTAAAACTAGTTTTATGCAAGAAATCATTTTTTATGAGGTGTCGCACTTGGGAAGGAATCAGAGCATTGGACCGCTTACATTCGAGATCGCTTACATTAGTAAATCGCTTCCCAAATGCTAACCTTTAAAGCATTTTTTGATGATGCACAATTCAAATGCAGAAAGGAATCTAAATTCTAGATCTCATTTTTTTTAGTTCAGTTCAGATGATGATAATTTCTATTTGATTAGCAGACCCTAGAGTCCGGTACTTATCTGAGTGTGGGGCTTTGCATCCTCCTTGTTTCTGGTCCTTGGTGGTTGCCCCCAGCTATTTGCTTCATGATAGAAGGAAAGTTTGAATGAGAGGACGCCTCTTGGCTGCCCCCTTGCTGAGTTCCTTCCATAGCACTTTTCCTTGTATGAGGCTTCTTCGTCTTCTAAAAGCTAGATCTAGGAACCTGTTTTCTGGATCTAAATTTTTTCTTTCAGATCTGGAGTTGGATCTTCTTTCTAACATAGAATAAGCTTCAGATCTGAGATTCCCTTGTTCTTCTCAGTGAAAGCGCCAAAAATGTTTGCACAAAAAATGGACAAACACCTCAAAATTGTATGATTTAGTAGATCTTATGTTGTTCTTAGTGATTTGGGTGATTTATGCAAATATATGAAAAGCAGGGGCTAAACTGTAAAAAGACACGCAGATTTATAGTGGTTCAGCCAGAACGTGCCTACGTCCACTTTATATGTTATTTCTCCTTTAGATCTCAGATTACAAGTACAAAGCTTTGGTACAACAATGGGGGACAAGTTTGAGAGCTCAATCACGGAAGGAACTTTCAAACACTTTTAGATACTTGTACCAAAGCTTTGTACTTGTAATCTGAGATCTAAAGGAGAAATAACATATAAAGTGGACGTAGGCACGTTCTGGCTGAACCACTATAAATCTGCGTGTCTTTTTACAGTTTAGCCCCTGCTTTTCATATATTTGCATAAATCACCCAAATCACTAAGAACAACATAAGATCTACTAAATCATACAATTTTGAGGTGTTTGTCCATTTTTTGTGCAAACAACTATCATTTCAAATCACCTTTAAATAGTTTATATTCCAATCAAAATAATTCATTTAACCCTTTTAAAAGTTTAATTATTATACTTTCAAATAAAGTATTCAATTTCCAAAGTTTCAAACCATTCTGAGTTCGTTGACTAAGTCAAAAACGATAATTACTAAAATTTCAGCCTTTCACAACATTTAAAAACAACTGCTATAAGTTATATTTGAAAACATTTTAAATTCAGCAAAGACAGCACTTAAAACTGCTGTTAAAACTCAGTTTTAGTTGAATTATAGTTCAAAATAGAAAAGACAGCATTTCAAAAGTGCTGCGGTAGTTCAGATTTCAAAACAAGGGTTAAATTTGATTTCAACATAGACGGCAGACCATTATAGCATTTCCAGAGAATTCTATAATAGGCCTGAGTTCAATATTAGCCTATAAGTTCAACTACAGCAACTACAGCATTTCAGAAATGCTGTAATAGCTCTTTTTACACAATTTTAGTTCAATTCAGAAACTATGGCATTTCTGAATGCTATTAAAAGTTAATTCCAGATTTTAGTGTATTTCCAGCAATTAAATAACTTTAATTTAAAACACATAAATATTTTAAAAATCATATTTTAACATTTAAAATGTTCATTTACATATCATTTAACATATATCTTTTCACAATAAATTTCTCATAATCAAATCCAATTTCAACAATTTACTTAATAAATTTAAGTGTAAAAGTGTCCAATTCTTCACTTTTCAACAAATAAACTTAACACTTTAAATTTAAATTACCATTTTACAATTTAACTAAATTTCCAATTTTATTTAATTAACTTAAACTTTTAATTAAAACCAAATTTCACATTTCCTAGTCAAGTTATATTATAAAAGATCACTTTTAAACATTCATTTATTTAACCACTTAAATTCATAGAAAAAACAATAATACTTTAATAAATCACTTAAATTCAATTTAATCAAATTATCATATTTACCATTTCAAAATAGAATTTAATATCCATTTTATTTATATAACTTAAATATCATTTTTAACCAAAATTCCAAATTTCCAACTTAAGTTATATTTCAAAAAATCCAGTTAAACCGTTCATAAATTACATTTTAACACATAGAAAAATCATAATTTCTTTAATTCAAAATATTTCAAAATCTGTTTAAATCAAATTTCATAAATTTATATTTTTAAAATACTTAAAAATATCCAAAACACTTTATAAAATAACCACGGGCCTGTATATAGTTTTCTAGCCTAGGTTAAGTGATACGGATATGTATCATTTCAATCCGTAGTTTAAAAAGAAAAATCCGGGTTCTATCATTTCAAACCCGCAATCCCAAATTAAAATAAATTAAATAAAAACCATTCAGGCCTATCATTTCAGCCCATAACGATTTTTCCCTATTCTAATGTCCGTTCGGGTATGTATCATTTCAACCCATAGTGATTCTAGTCTACAGGGAACTTGCAGTGTGATAAATTGATATAAATAAACAGAATAACATTAAATAACAGTATCATATGATATAACTGGTGTAATAACTGGTGTTAACATCATATGATAATAATATAGGCATATATAACATGATAATATATTTCTACAGATTCACAGGGTGTCAATTTACTAGTTATATAGGTACATATTGTCTGGTGAGAATAACTCACTTGTTTAAGCTGAAGATGATGACCAAACACACAACACAGAATCTTTGAAGGCACGACAACATGAATATGATTTGAGAGTGGAGAGCCAAATATAATTGCCTTGTATACATAAACAAAACAAGACAATGAATACATAAATATGTAACACAAACAATATCGAAATGACTTGAAATAAAAAGCAACAAAGGGCAAAGTGATTCGACCTTTCTTTAACCATTCAAGAGCTTGACCAAGGGGATCTTTTGCTCAGCCATAGCCGGACATAATCTCAGTTTATGGCATCAAAATAGCATGGCAACAAGGAGATGATGATGGTAGGAGTTACATATGAATAAGACAAAGAGTCAAGGCAAAACAAGTGGATTTTTTGTGCATTTTTGGCTCATCCAAAGGCAAGTGGGGCTCGGCCCTTGCATGGTACAGGTCTGGACAGTGGAGGGTGATGGTGCAACAGCAGCCAAAGGTCATGTAGCAAGTGGTGGTGGTGGCTAAGGGGGTGGCCAAAGAAAGATATGGAGGGTAGGTGAGGATATGTGTGGTCTAGGCAACGTTTTGTGGAGTTTTGTGGTGATGGCTTCAAGTGGAAGGTCATGGCCTGTCTTGGTCAGAGGGAAGGGAGTGTTTGCTGTAGTAGATGGAGGAGGTGATGATGGGGATGAAGGTGGTAGAGGCTAGGCCCAGCAAACATGTGAAGAGATCAAGGCAAAATTGCATAGGAAAGTAAGAAAAAAGTAGAAAGAAAAGAGGGAGATTACCAAATTTTTTTGCAAGATGGAGGCCATGAATTTTTTTTAGGGTTTTGGAATTTTGAAAATTTGTGAATAACAGGAGGAAGTCGGCTGAAAAATAATAATGAGGAATAGTTAGGGCAAAATAGAATAAAATATGTATTGATTGAAAAAGAAACGGTAGAATTCAAAAGGACTAAGCACACAAAAGGTATCAAACTCTTCATATATCTTTAATTCCTTTTTATAACTTTATATTTCTGGGAAAAAATAATAATCCCAGATAAAATTTCGAAATTTTATCAAAATATAATAATTTACATAAATATTTATCAGTTATATAAAGTTAAATTAAGAAAATAGCTAAAATAGTAAACTAGTCTAGAAAATTTGGAATTGAATAGAATAAATTTTTAGGAAATTCATATGAGCTTGTAATATATTTCTAAACATAAATAATAACATAAAATAAAAATATATTCACAAAATAAACATTTAAAATTTAATTTACATATAATTTCTAATGAAGAAAATAGCAGAAAAAAGGAAAACAGCCTTTAAAAATAGGAAATCATCATAGTAAAATTTGGAAAAATTCTATTATTATTTTTAAAATATTTAGAGATGGAAATATATATAAATAAACATATTGACACGTATTAAAATAAAATATAAGAAAGAAAAATATGATTTATAAAATTTAAAATAGGCAAAATTGCACAATAAAACAAATTATACTAAAAATTGAAATGTACATAACTTTTACATTTTAACTCCGTTTTCAACGAAACGAAAAGAAATATTCATGTTATTAAATTTATTTTCATAATAAAAGATAAAATTTATAATTTCAAATATTTAAAATTTAAATTTAAAATTCAAAGTTTGACTATTGACCAAAATTCACATTTTCTGAAAATATTAATTTAGTCATATTTGGAATTCTAATCCACATCAAAATCAAAGTTTATACTTAAAATAACAAAATTTATTCTTTTTCATAAATAAATCTTTTGAATCTGGAAAATAAATAAAAAATTGTAAAATACAGGGTTGTTACACTCTCCCTCACTCAAAACTTTTCGTCCTCGAAAAGGAATGAGGTACGGGAAAGCATAGAAAAGATAGAGTGAAATAAGATTAAAATAAGATGACAAGGAGATTTAAATTACGCCTGATAACTATTGTTATAGGTAAGTTTAACAAGATGGAGGTGATCAATTCAAGAACACAAACATGAAAAAGTTCCTCTAGAGTCTGAATCACCCCTTTCACTTGACCGACGGTCTATGAATGGAAAAATAGTGTTCAGATTCAAAAATGAGTATCCAAGATTATCAAAGATTACATAAAGATTTCTAAACAGACTAGTATAAGCAATAGCCTTCCCATTCTATAACAAGATAAGAGAAATAAGGAGAACCAAAAGATAGTTTGGAAAACAAAATAAGATAATAAACTTGAAACCATAATGCTTTGAAATCATAACAATTAAGGGATGTTTATCATTTGGAAATCACACTACTAAAATCATAACACTTTGGACATGTTATTCTTTTTAAAAAAAAACATAATACTTAGAAAATCATAACACCCTTAAAAAAATAATCTCCATTTAAACCATTTAATTCAAGGTCAAATAATATTCATTTTAAAGTTGTAACATTTCTAAGTTCATTCAATTATAAAAATTTCCAAAACATTGTCTTTTCAAAATAGCAGCACTTATAAAATGCTAAGTAGATATATTAATATTTCAAATCAGTTTAATTCCAGAAATATTTATTTGGATATCATTTAACTTATGACTTACTAAAACAAACTTTTATGAATGGAATATCCAAATTAAACTATACTTCGTTTATTAAGTCAAAAGCTCCCTATTTTAGTTAGCTCTTAATTTAACACATAACCTAACACTTTATTTAAAATACCCATTTCATAAATAGATATTCCTTTAATGAGTTACACTTAAAATTCCCATTTGAAAACCAAATTCTCAATTATCAAGTTTTAGTGATGTTAAAATACATTTTAACTATTTAAATCATACTTATTCATTTTTCAAGACATATCAATTTCATAAATAAAATATTTATCATAGCAAATATAACAATCAAATTTCTTTACACATTTATTCATTTAGACATCAATTAAACTATGAATTCAAGTTAAATAAACTTTATTACCAAAAGTCCAATTCAAATGTATTTTATTTTATCTATTCAAAGATACATTATTTATTATACAACATATTCATTTCAGGAAATAACCTTTATTAAATTCCTAGGTTAGACTTAAGGTTCCATGTTAAATCAAATTTGATTATTAAGTTAGTTAAATAAAATCTCTTTAAATTCCTTTTTTCTCTATTTACCTCCGTTAATCTTTTTATAACTTAAAATTCAAGTGTATAACATTTATTGTAACCACTCAAATTTTATTTATGAAACCCTTTTATGTTGTATACTATCCAATTACATTTTCAACTTCTGTGTAATTTAGGTAGGTTATATTGGAATTCAATTGTGTGTTATACAAGTAAAACTTTCCAATTCAATTATCTCAAGTTTGAATCATTTATTCAAATTTTTGATTTTCTTCTTATAACTGAAATTATTCTTTAAAATAAAATTTAAGAATTAAACTTCCGATTCCTTTCAAACCATTTAGAGATAAGTAATTATATATACATAATATGTCAAATCAAATTTAAATCATATATCTATATATATTATAATCCAGTCATATTTTAGAAATTCAAATCAATTAGATTTTCCAAAACAAAGCTGTAGCAAGACTACAGAACGGTCTCTTCACTTCGAAACTCGAAAATGAACGTCGATGATGTTACAGTCATCACCGAAATTATTTTCCAGCGACAAAGAGAAGAGCACTTAATTTTTAAACTTTAAAATCCTTTAGAGACAAATTTTTATTCAAAAATACTTTAAATAATATATCTTTTTAAAACTTTAAACACAAGGTTTGAAACCATCAGAAATTAAATTCTCAAATTCTTGATTTAAATTCATTTCAGTTTCCAAAATCAATTTATAAACATCTATTTATAAATTCATTTATAGAATGATAAATCAAGTATTATCATTTCAAATAATCAATTTAAATCAATTTATTAAGTTCCATAATATTTACTTATATCATAATTTATTTCATTAAACAAATTTTTTTTTTAAAATAATATTGTGTCAGTTTGTCCTGTCAAAGTGTTTTAGAAATCCTATCGATAGCGTTGATCAAACGAATCGATCGGAAGCCCAAAATCAACATCAACAACTCAAACGACACACTATATAAAACAAAACATAGATTTACAAGTACAATTCAAAATGTTTGGAGATATTTTGGAAACAAAACAAGATGATTAATTATCAACATATGAAGATGGATAAGCTTAGATAAATCGCGGGCAACCTTAACCGGGTCAACCTTGACTTAATGAATAAGATCAAATATGTATTTTTTTCTAGGGTAAATATACATCTGATCTCAAAAGATAGAGTTTGGAGTAATAAAAGATATTGTAATACCCCAAAATTTTGTGAAAAATCATTTTTGAAAAATGATTTAATTTTGAAATATTTAGATTTAAATATGGTGAAGTCTCAGGAATAAATAGTGTGCAGGTATATGTGTGCACGTGCACACTGAAATGGCACAAGGAAGAACTCCAGATTTCTTGGATTTAAAACAAGAATTAAAGGGCAATACAAACATGATTTGGCAACATGGTTGTTTGATTTCTGAAATTATATGGATCATCTTAGAAAGTAAGAAAAAGTAGGCTTTACTTTAAATCAGTAAACAAATTTTATTTAAAACCCAGAAGAGAAAATTATGTATATTAACCTGTATACATATAGGTGCATATGCTTCTGAAATTAAAGAGAAATTAAAATAAGCTTAGATAAGATATGTGTACAAATATATATATATTTAAACACTGAAAAGTATATATATATATATATAAGCAAGTAAAACTATGACATTAAAATGACATGAAATGTGATACAAGTTAATGAGCTTGTATAGGCAAAAATAGCAAAAGGGGATTTTCAGAAATAATTAAAATAAAAATAGGATAGTCACACTTTTAACATGACTAGGAGAGTGGCCATTTTCTGAAAAATAAAAGAAAGAAAATGCAGCCTTTAAATTGGTTAATATGGCCGGGGTATTATGAATGAAAAATGCATGATGCTAGCCAGGACAGAAATGGAATTCTGTTTCAACAAAACCCTAGAGGAAAAATGCTTATAAATAGGCAGTTTAGCCAGTAGAATCATTTTTACCCCGAGCTGCACAAAAATAAGAAAAGAAGGAAAATATTGGAAGAAAGGAGAGAACACTCAAACAAGAATTTTCTGGATTAAACATTTAGGTGAGTAATCTCACTAAGTTCATGGCATTAAGACCTGAGATGAGGCAGCCACTTTTTATTTCCATTTATATATATTTCTGGTTTTGATGTATATGATTTCATCAATGCTTTCTGGATGTTTTATTTTAAATCTGATATGATTTAATATGGATGATTTTGGATGACCTTTGATTGATTGAGACATTTGTCTTTGGATGAGTATCATACTGATTTATTTATACTCACAAATGTTAAAGTTTAGGATCTCAAAAATCATATAGAGAATACTCTCAGCTGTTATAGATCTATGGCATGGAAACTTTATAAAAATGATTAGAGCTGCATTATACTTGGTATAAGTGCTGAGGCTTGAAAAGAAAAATGTTAAGGGTGCAATAGAAATTTTCTAAGTGCTGAGCCCTTAATCAAATCAAAAAAAAAAAAGAAACCCACAAGCTAAAATTATGATTGAACCAGATCTTGAATCTGAATCAATCATAAAGGCTTGCAGATCAATATAACATGCCATGCCTCTTTTACAGTTGAAAATATTCTCATATTTTACTAAGATCAAGACATATTGACCCCATTTAGGAAATAACTGTCTGATTATTTCTGAGGAGAATTATGCTAGAAGAAATTATGGATGTTTCCATGTTTGCAGTGATATGTTCACTTAGCATATTTGATGATAGGATTTAAGACTATACACTAGTAAATAAACTAGGGAAGGGAAGGCCAAGAAAGCTGCTGGAATGCTTGTCATATTTGAAGTATGCAAGTTGGCACATGGTTTGTTTAAGCCCTGAGATCTTTGTGCAATGATGTGAATTAGTTCATTGCAATGTGTCCCAGTGATTCCTTAATAGCAGATGAGGCAGGAATTTAAATTGAATATTACAACCTGTAAATGAAGAAATAGGAATATGGATATTTCTTAGGTTGAATGGTATGGAACCAAGATGATTCCAGTAAGTGAAATTGTTGCAAATAGATAATTATGTTTGCATAATTATGTATGCAAGTGAAAGAATGATAAATGAATATATCATACCTGAATCAACATAATTATACTATGTTAAATTAATTGATTGCAGAAATTTGCTTAAACAACTGAATTGCATATTAGTTGAATCAACAAGTTAGTACCCTTATATTCTCTATTGCTTAATATCATGAATGAATTGATGTTACTCATACCAGATCATAGATCTGACCCTTGTTTGCTCATGGCATCTGGGTGTCTCATTTTAAAATGAGGCAGCCACTTATGTTCTTTCAGGTAACCCAGGCACTAAGTAAAAATGAAGTTATGGCTTTTATGGAGGAGTGAATGAACATGCTAGCTAGTTTCAATAAGAGTTTAAATCGATTATATCTGCATGTATTCAGGAAAAATTTTATGTTCTAAGATTTCCAGTTATGTAATGAATTCTATTATGGTTAGATGAACTAGTTGTATCATGTTAAATATATTGTTATGCACTAAGGTTTAAAATCTCAAAGGAAAAATCCGAGTGGGAAACAAGGAAATGATTTTAATTACTGATATGGATGTTTGGAAGAGAAATATGCATATGTAGTTGAGCTGTTGTTTTGTAAAGTTTATATTATGTAATAGTTAATCTTGAGATATAACAGAGCACTGAGTTTTAGAACAAAATCTGGATTTAGCAAGAAGTAAACTTAACAGGATTTTATTTTCTTTTTACTGAAATGCTTTGTAATTAAGTTTGAATTCATTTCTGAATTGAATTGAGAAGAGTAAGATGTTTTCCTAAAGCTTTAAACAGAATGCAATGAAATTGAACTAGTGTGGCAGATACAGGATTCATGAGTTAACCAGCTTCAATTAAATGAAGTATTGGTTGATCATGATAGATTGTATTCTGAAAATAAAAATGCATTTCAAAGCTTAGTACATTTAGCAATTGATTCACCCAGTTTTCTGGAAAATGAGCAGAAATATTGACATGTACATGTACATCTGTGTACATGTTGATATTTGAGCAAAAATATGATCATAAATTCTTAAAACAGTTGTAGGAATGGGATACAAAAATAGTAAGTAAGAAGGATTGTTTTGTATGTTGGGTTATAGGCAAAAATTAAACATATATGTACAATTATAGGTAGGTATCAGATTTCTAACCTTTCAGAAAAAAAAAAAAAAAGAAGAAAACCAAAAATTGTGTTTGAACCGACCTGCATGGTACTCGAACTCGTGACCTTTTGTGTATAAGTTAGGCGCGTTTCCATTACGCCTAGATGTTGCTTGTGTTCACTTAGGATCCACTTTCTTTTATACTGAATCTAATATTATCCAGACTTTAAACACAATCATCAACATTAAAAGCTTGTTTACTACTGAATATTACTTGATCATTTCTTGATCCTAATGACAGACTAAAGTACATATTTTAGTGGATTTTATGGCCAAAAATCTGAATACAATAATGTATCTGAATTACTAAATCTCTAAATCAAACAGGATGTTATTGAACAAAAAAGAAAAAAATAATAAAGTATATACTCTGAATTTAAACAAGAAGAACACATACATCTTCATATGTATGTGTATATTATTAGATATGCACTGATATATTTATATTGGTAAGTTATTTTGATCCTGGATATATTTTGGTTATTGGAAAAAGAAAATGACCTTGGAAAATATGTTTGTAATGAATGATATATCAATATATCATCTCATAGCAAAAAAAAAAAAATCCTTATGAAATTAGGGTGGAAATAGGAGGGTCATTTCAGTTGGTATCAGAGCTATGTTATTCAACATAGTAGAAGTAAGGATCAAGTTCTTAGATAGAAAAATAAAATTAAAAGGAACTAAATATCAAACTAACCAGCTATGTAAATTATTATTAGCAAACTATGGTAGGGAGACCACCAAATCAGGGAGCAGGATCTTCCCATGCACCACCAATGGTCAATCTGCAAGACTTGGTGAGAGCATTTAGGGATGGGGCAGGACAAAGGCAAGAAAATCCCTATGAAGAACTCTCAAAACTGCTTAAGACATATACTCATTTAGGAGGCAAAAGCTTTGAAGGGACAGAGAGTATCATGGAAATTCAAACATGGTTGAGAACATTGGAAAGAATTTTCAATGACATGCAACTTGATGATCAAAGAAAGAGGCAAGTGGCTTCAAGACAGCTGAAAGGAGTAGCTTTAGGCTGGTGGGAAGTAATCATTGCAGGAAGGAATGAGAATGAAATCACTTGGAATCAATTCAAAGAGATGTTGGAGGCAAGGTTTGTACCAGCATCAGCAAAGACTACCTTGCTAGAAGAATTCATTAGGCTTAGACAAGGAACCATGACTGTCACAGAATACACTCAAAAGTTTGAGGGACTTTCCACATATGGAGCAATGCTTGTGGCAGATGAAGCATCTAAAAATGATAGGTACATAAAAGGTCTAAACCCAGGACTTAGCAGAGCTATGTTACCTTATGCAGACAAGACTTTTGATCATGTGATAGACTTAGCTTTGAGGTTGGAGCAGCATGACAAGGAAAGGGAGAAGTTCAGAAATTTTAAGAGCAATAATAACAAGAAAGGTAAGGGGAGGTATCACCCTTATGATAAGAAGAAAGAAGAGGCTAGTAACAAAAGCACTGGAGATGTCAAAGCTAAGGAAGACAAGAAGAAAATTGTGTGCCATCAGTGTGGAAAAGAAGGGCATATCAAACCAAAATGTCCAGAGTTGAAAGGAGGAGCTTTCAAATGCTATCTATGTGGGAAAGAGGGACATATGAAGAGGAATTGTCCTGAGTATAAACAGCAAGGCAAATTGGCAAATTTGGAAGGAAAAGGCAAAGCCACAGTGGAAAGTAACACTGTAAACCATAGCCAAGTGGAAGGTACATTACTTATTTGTACCATACCCATAACAGTAGTGTATGATACTGGGGCAACTCACTCCTTAATTTCTTATGAATTGGTTAAAGTGCTAAAACTGAATTGCATATTAGTTGAAACCCCATTGCATATACACAGTCCATTGGGGAGTTCTAGTGTCTTAAATATGATTTGTGTGGATGTGGAGTTAAACATAGGAGGAAATATTTTTATTTCCAATTTATATGTTTTGAATTACCCAAATATAGGTGTTATATTGGGGGTAGACTGGTTAAGGCAATTTAAAGCCATAATTAATTTAGACTCATCCACCATATCATTGCAAAATTCTAGAGGCCAGAGAATCACAGTTTTATGTGAGGTAGCTAAGGAAGGAAAACTATATCATTTAGTTGACTTAGAAAAAGATCTGAGTGAACTAACCATTGAAGAAATTCCCATAGTTAATGAATACTTGGATGTGTTTGGGGAAGTTAAGGGTGTTCCACACCACAGACCAGTTGAGTTCCAAATTAATCTCATTCCAGGAGCAAGTCCAATAATTAAGAAACCTTATAGAATGGGGCCAAGTGAACTGAAAGAATTGAAAAATCAGTTGGAAGAATTAGAAGGCAAGGGATTTATAAGGCCAAGCAATTCCTGCTGGGGTTCTCCAGTAGTGTTTGTAAGAAAACATGATGGTACCTTGAGAATGTGCATAGATTACAGGGAGCTAAATAAAGTAACCATCAAGAATAAATACCCATTTCCTAGAATAGATGATCTCTTTGACCAACTCAGTGAAGCTAAAATATTTTCTAGGCTAGACTTAGCATCAGGATTCCATCAAATGAAGGTTGAAGACTCAAGTGTTAAGTACACTGCATTTAACACAAGATATGGCTTATATGAATTTTTGGTTATGCCATTTGGTTTGACAAATGCTCCTTCATATTTTGTTGATTTGATGAATAGAATATTTAGAGATTATCTAGACAAATTTGTACTGATTTTTATTGATGACATTTTGATTTATTCCAAGACAGTGGAAGAGCATAAAAATCATTTGCATTTAGTTTTGTCAAGACTAAGGGAAAATGATTTAAAGGCAAAATTTTCAAAATGTGCATTTTGGAAAGAAGAAGTGCATTTCCTTGGGCATGTCATCTCTGCCAAAGGAATATCAGTAAACCCTATCAAGGTAGTGGCAATCCAAGCATGGAAAAGGCCTAGCACCATCAGTGAGATTAGATCATTTATGGGGATGGCAGGATATTATAGGAGATTCATAAAAGATTTCTCAAAAATATCATCACCACTTACCAATTTAACTAGAAAGAACCAAGCCTTTGTATGGACAGAAAAATGTGAGCAAGCTTTTATCAAAATAAAGGAAGCTCTGATTAATGCACCAGTGTTGAGAGTGCCAGAAGGAAATGAAAATTTGGTTGTGTACACTGATGCAAGTGGCTCTGGGTTAGGGGCTGTGTTGATGCAGCAAGACCAGGTGGTAGCCTATGCATCTAGGCAATTAAAGCCACATGAAACCAGGTATGCAACCCATGATCTTGAACTAGCAGCAGTTGTGTATGCTTTGAAACTTTGGAGACATTATTTGTTAGGTGCCAAATTCATTTTGTACACTGATCATAAGGCACTGAAATATTTATTCTCACAAAAAGATTTGAACATGAGGCAACATAGATGGGTAGAGTTCCTAGCTGCCTATGATCTAGATATACTGTATACACCAGGCAAGGCAAATAAAGTTGCAGATGCCTTGAGTAGACAACATGCCAAAGTAGCCATGTTGATGATGGAAGAGTTTAGGGATTTGTCTATACTTACTGATTTGGAAATTGAGGAAAGTAGTGAGGAACAAATGATGCCCATTGAAGAAGGTGAAGGTAAAGGGAAATTAAGTATGATATCTCTGCAATCAGATTTACTTCTTAAGATTGGGCAAATGCAGGAACAAGACCTAAACATGGTAGAAAAGAAAATGCTCATATCAAAAGGGGAGGAAGTAATAAATTATCAAGTTGATAAAAATGGGTATTTGAGGAATAAAAACAGGATATGTGTTCCAGAAAATATAGAATTGAAAGAGGAAATATTAAATGAGTACCATAGGAGTAAGTACTCCATACACCCAGGTAGCACCAAGATGTATCAAAATTTGAAAAGAAATCTTTGGTGGAAGGGGATGAAGTCAGATGTGGCCAGATATGTTGCAAGGTGCATGACTTGCCAACAAGTCAAGGCAGAGACAAAAAGGCCATCAGGACTATTGCAACCCCTTAGCATACCACAGTGGAAGTGGGAGGATATATCTATGGATTTCATAGATGGTCTGCCTAGATCTAAGAAGGGAAACACAAGTATATGGGTAATTGTGGATAGGCTAACTAAGGTAGCACATTTTATCCCAGTTAGAGCAGAAAGAAATGCTCCAAAATTGGCTCAAATATTCATGAAAGAGGTAGTAAGGTTGCATGGCATACCTAAAACCATTGTGAGTGATAGGGATACCATCTTCACCTCAAGGTTTTGGAAAAGTTTTCAAGAGGCTATGGGGAGTGAATTGTGCTTAAGCACTGCCTACCATCCACAATCAGATGGTCAAACTGAGGTGGTGAACAAAGTCTTAGAGGATTTGTTGAGAGCATGTACACTGGACTTTGGAGGCAACTGGGAAGACCACCTCCATCTAGCTGAATTCACATACAATAACAGTTACCAAAGCACCATAGGGATGGCACCATTTGAAGCCTTATATGGCAAGCCATGTTTATCACCTATATGCTGGGTAGAGGCTGGAGAAAGGGCTGTTCTTGGACCTGAATATGTTAAAGAAACTACAAAGAGAATTGGGTTAATAAGAAAAAGAATAGCAGCAGCTCAAGATAGGCAAAAGAAATTTGCAGATAGGAAGAGAAAGCAAGTGGAATATGAAGTGGGAGACTTTGTTTTCATCAAGATTTCACCTATGAAGAAAGTCATGAGATTTGGCAAGCAAGGTAAGCTTACACCAAGGTATGTTGGACCCTATAAAATTCTGGAAAGAATTGGTTCATTGGCTTACAAATTAGAACTACCAGAGGAGATGAAAGCAATGCATAATGTTTTTCATGTGTCCCAACTTAGAAAATGGGTACATGATAAGGAAGACATTTTGGAAGAGCCTACCAAAATTCAAATAAATCCTGACTTGGTTTATGAAAAAGAACCAGTGGGGATTGTAGCCAAGGAAGAAAAGAAATTAAGAAGCAAAACCTTGAAACTAGTTAAGATCCAGTGGAGTAGTGATCCTAATGACTGCACATGGGAGTTAGAGGATAAGATTAGAATGGATTATCCTAAGCTTTTTGCAAATTAAAAGGTAATTTTTTTTTTCTTTCTGGAAAAATTATTTGTTATGCATGGTTGATATGGTTGAATTTGTTTGCTTATGCATATGTTTGATAAGTTTTCAGAAAAGAAAAAGATGCTCACTATAAATGTTAGAAAAATTGTGAGGACACAATTCCTAAAAGGAGGGGTGAATGTAATACCCCAAAATTTTGTGAAAAATCATTTTTGAAAAATGATTTAATTTTGAAATATTTAGATTTAAATATGGTGAAGTCTCAGGAATAAATAGTGTGCAGGTATATGTGTGAACGTGCACACTGAAATGGCACAAGGAAGAACTCCAGATTTCTTGGATTTAAAACAAGAATTAAAGGGCAATACAAACATGATTTGGCAACATGGTTGTTTGATTTCTGAAATTATATGGATCATCTTAGAAAGTAAGAAAAAGTAGGCTTTACTTTAAATCAGTAAACAAATTTTATTTAAAACCCAGAAGAGAAAATTATGTATATTAACCTGTATACATATAGGTGCATATGCTTCTGAAATTAAAGAGAAATTAAAATAAGCTTAGATAAGATATGTGTACAAATATATATATATATTTAAACACTGAAAAGTATATATATATATATATAAGCAAGTAAAACTATGACATTAAAATGACATGAAATGTGATACAAGTTAATGAGCTTGTATAGGCAAAAATAGCAAAAGGGGATTTTCAGAAATAATTAAAATAAAAATAGGATAGTCACACTTTTAACATGACTAGGAGAGTGGCCATTTTCTGAAAAATAAAAGAAAGAAAATGCAGCCTTTAAATTGGTTAATATGGCCGGGGTATTATGAATGAAAAATGCATGATGCTAGCCAGGACAGAAATGGAATTCTGTTTCAACAAAACCCTAGAGGAAAAATGCTTATAAATAGGCAGTTTAGCCAGTAGAATCATTTTTACCCCGAGCTGCACAAAAATAAGAAAAGAAGGAAAATATTGGAAGAAAGGAGAGAACACTCAAACAAGAATTTTCTGGATTAAACATTTAGGTGAGTAATCTCACTAAGTTCATGGCATTAAGACCTGAGATGAGGCAGCCACTTTTTATTTCCATTTATATATATTTCTGGTTTTGATGTATATGATTTCATCAATGCTTTCTGGATGTTTTATTTTAAATCTGATATTATTTAATATGGATGATTTTGGATGACCTTTGATTGATTGAGACATTTGTCTTTGGATGAGTATCATACTGATTTATTTATACTCACAAATGTTAAAGTTTAGGATCTCAAAAATCATATAGAGAATACTCTCAGCTGTTATAGATCTATGGCATGGAAACTTTATAAAAATGATTAGAGCTGCATTATACTTGGTATAAGTGCTGAGGCTTGAAAAGAAAAATGTTAAGGGTGCAATAGAAATTTTCTAAGTGCTGAGCCCTTAATCAAATCAAAAAAAAAAAAAGAAACCCACAAGCTAAAATTATGATTGAACCAGATCTTGAATCTGAATCAATCATAAAGGCTTGCAGATCAATATAACATGCCATGCCTCTTTTACAGTTGAAAATATTCTCATATTTTACTAAGATCAAGACATATTGACCCCATTTAGGAAATAACTGTCTGATTATTTCTGAGGAGAATTATGCTAGAAGAAATTATGGATGTTTCCATGTTTGCAGTGATATGTTCACTTAGCATATTTGATGATAGGATTTAAGACTATACACTAGTAAATAAACTAGGGAAGGGAAGGCCAAGAAAGCTGCTGGAATGCTTGTCATATTTGAAGTATGCAAGTTGGCACATGGTTTGTTTAAGCCCTGAGATCTTTGTGCAATGATGTGAATTAGTTCATTGCAATGTGTCCCAGTGATTCCTTAATAGCAGATGAGGCAGGAATTTAAATTGAATATTACAACCTGTAAATGAAGAAATAGGAATATGGATATTTCTTAGGTTGAATGGTATGGAACCAAGATGATTCCAGTAAGTGAAATTGTTGCAAATAGATAATTATGTTTGCATAATTATGTATGCAAGTGAAAGAATGATAAATGAATATATCATACCTGAATCAACATAATTATACTATGTTAAATTAATTGATTGCAGAAATTTGCTTAAACAACTGAATTGCATATTAGTTGAATCAACAAGTTAGTACCCTTATATTCTCTATTGCTTAATATCATGAATGAATTGATGTTACTCATACCAGATCATAGATCTGACCCTTGTTTGCTCATGGCATCTGGGTGTCTCATTTTAAAATGAGGCAGCCACTTATGTTCTTTCAGGTAACCCAGGCACTAAGTAAAAATGAAGTTATGGCTTTTATGGAGGAGTGAATGAACATGCTAGCTAGTTTCAATAAGAGTTTAAATCGATTATATCTGCATGTATTCAGGAAAAATTTTATGTTCTAAGATTTCCAGTTATGTAATGAATTCTATTATGGTTAGATGAACTAGTTGTATCATGTTAAATATATTGTTATGCACTAAGGTTTAAAATCTCAAAGGAAAAATCTGAGTGGGAAACAAGGAAATGATTTTAATTACTGATATGGATGTTTGGAAGAGAAATATGCATATGTAGTTGAGCTGTTGTTTTGTAAAGTTTATATTATGTAATAGTTAATCTTGAGATATAACAGAGCACTGAGTTTTAGAACAAAATCTGGATTTAGCAAGAAGTAAACTTAACAGGATTTTATTTTCTTTTTACTGAAATGCTTTGTAATTAAGTTTGAATTCATTTCTGAATTGAATTGAGAAGAGTAAGATGTTTTCCTAAAGCTTTAAACAGAATGCAATGAAATTGAACTAGTGTGGCAGATACAGGATTCATGAGTTAACCAGCTTCAATTAAATGAAGTATTGGTTGATCATGATAGATTGTATTCTGAAAATAAAAATGCATTTCAAAGCTTAGTACATTTAGCAATTGATTCACCCAGTTTTCTGGAAAATGAGCAGAAATATTGACATGTACATGTACATCTGTGTACATGTTGATATTTGAGCAAAAATATGATCATAAATTCTTAAAACAGTTGTAGGAATGGGATACAAAAATAGTAAGTAAGAAGGATTGTTTTGTATGTTGGGTTATAGGCAAAAATTAAACATATATGTACAATTATAGGTAGGTATCAGATTTCTAACCTTTCAGAAAAAAAAAAAAAGAAGAAAACCAAAAATTGTGTTTGAACCGACCTGCATGGTACTCGAACTCGTGACCTTTTGTGTATAAGTTAGGCGCGTTTCCATTACGCCTAGATGTTGCTTGTGTTCACTTAGGATCCACTTTCTTTTATACTGAATCTAATATTATCCAGACTTTAAACACAATCATCAACATTAAAAGCTTGTTTACTACTGAATATTACTTGATCATTTCTTGATCCTAATGACAGACTAAAGTACATATTTTAGTGGATTTTATGGCCAAAAATCTGAATACAATAATGTATCTGAATTACTAAATCTCTAAATCAAACAGGATGTTATTGAACAAAAAAGAAAAAAATAATAAAGTATATACTCTGAATTTAAACAAGAAGAACACATACATCTTCATATGTATGTGTATATTATTAGATATGCACTGATATATTTATATTGGTAAGTTATTTTGATCCTGGATATATTTTGGTTATTGGAAAAAGAAAATGACCTTGGAAAATATGTTTGTAATGAATGATATATCAATATATCATCTCATAGCAAAAAAAAAAATCCTTATGAAATTAGGGTGGAAATAGGAGGGTCATTTCAGATATTAGCATCTAAACCAAGGATAGATATAAATCTCTGGTGAATCGATGCTAATTTGTAAAGGAGTTTCCCCCATTACCAGAAAATTAGAATATTGGCGAGACATCCAATTCACTATAAAGATCATTCGAAGTAGAGTTATGTGATACTCCAAAATCAAAAGAAGATGAATAGTGAGGGACAAAAATGAATTTTGGAACCGCAGGGAACGTTCCCAAAATTCAAAGGAAATTCGAATCAAGAAGAAAAGATTCAAACTCGAACGAAAGTGATTCTGTAAATAAATCTACTCCATATGCTGAGTTTTGCCTCAAAGCCAAAGCTTTGATACCAACTGTAACGACCCGGTATTTTCAACCATTCGCATCCATTATAAGTGTATAGGTAGACACTCATGCCGGAGTTGAATTGCTCAAAATACCGCGTTGTAAATAAAATTTGGCAAATCTCAGAATATGCAGTAAATAAATATAATCACAGAACACAGACACAGAGTAAAATAATGCAGCGGAAGTAAAAGAAATAGTAGTTCATGAAGCTACTATATAAATATATCAGTATACATAAGATACAATAGAAGAAATAGAGTACAACAGAAGTATAAATAAGATAACCAAGTACAAGCTGAACAGAGCAACATAACTGAAGTAGATAGAACAAGACTAGCAAATAATCTCCAGCGATTCAAATCTCCAGAAGGTGGAAATCCAAATTTGTGAATACTCAGGCTGACCCGAGCGTAAAGCAAAACACAAAACACTCGAGTCAGGACAATATATACTTATATAATATAAACCAACTCAAGTGAACTGTAATAAGGTACAAGTAACTTAAAGAATGCTTGGGATCGCCCATTCTTTATGGATCCGTTAAACTATCTACTATGTAGTAATATTCACTATTATAATAATGTCTAATCAGTAAAGTATAATCATATAGAAAATAGCGCTAAGGGGATGGAGAACCTTAACGCGGTCGGATCTTAAAATCATAATCGTAGTAAAGCTCGATATGGTAGGTGACACGGCACAACTAGGCAATGCCAGGGTAGATATACCAATTACGCATCCGGACTAGTGGTGACGCATAGCAGCCACTACCGCCCACCTCGAACAACACTCCCAAATCAAGGGTGGCCACCAAATCAATCACAAGTAATAGAATGGTATCGAAGAAGTGTGTCCGATAAGAGGTGCTACCTCATTGGTCCGTCAATCTCTCCTGTTTTAGCCACCTTATGCCAACTCATGGGAGTTGGGTCCACGTATATACCTTAGGATCGTCGCCACCATCCTACTTCATTCTTGAAACTCCACCGCGTACACAGTTGTCAAAGTGGTTTTCGGTATCGACAGAGAGTATGTCCATATCCGATCCCGGTCTCTTTAACAACCAATCGTTATTATAACCCGTAGTTATAATTTAAAAACAGTTCATACTTCAAAACAGAATATCATTTCAAATCCAAATCTTTATCAAAATAAAGATTAAATCAATTCCAAACCATTTCAATATATTTAAAATATCATATCTTTTCAAAACTTCGTTTCAATATATCAAAATAACGTATTTTTACAAAACTTCATTTCAAATCATTTTAATATATCAAAATATCAAATCTTTCCAAAACTTCATTTTTAAACCATTTTAATATAATAAAATATCATATCAGTTCAAAACCAAAAATTCAACTTTAAATACCCTTTAAATTCAAAGATATCGTTCATTTACTATCATTTCAAATCACCTTTAAATAGTTTATATTCCAATCAAAATAATTCATTTAAACCTTTTAAAAGTATAATTATTATACTTTCAAATCAAGTATTCAATTTCCAAAGTTTCAAACCATTCCGAGTTCGTTTACTAAGTCAAAAACCATAATTATTAAAATTTCAGCCTTTCACAGCATTTAAAAACAACTGCTATAAGTTATATTTGAAAACATTTTAAATTCAGCAAAGACAGCACTTAAAACTGCTGTTAAAACTCAGTTTTAGTTGAATTAAAATTCAAAACAGAAAAGACAGCATTTCAGAAGTGCTGCGGTAGTTCAGATTTCAAAACAAGGGTTAAATTTGATTTCGACATAGACTGCAGACCATTATAGCATTTCCAGAGAATGCTATAATAGGCCTGAGTTCAATATTAGCCTATAAGTTCAACTACAGCAACTACAGCATTTCAAAAATGCTGTAATAGCTCTTTTTACACAATTTTAGTTCAATTCAGAAACTATGGCATTTCTGAATGCTATTAAAAGTTAATTCCAGATTTTAGTGTATTTCCAGCAATTAAATAACTTTAATTTAAGACACATAAATATTTTAAAAATCATATTTTAACATTTAAAATGTTCATTTACATATCATTTAACATATATCTTTTCACAATAAATTTCTTATAATCAAATCCAATTTCAACAATTTACTTAATAAATTTAAGTGTAAAAGTGTCCAATTCTTCACTTTTCAACAAATAAACTTAACACTTTAAATTTAAATTACCATTTTACAATTTAACTAAATTTCCAATTTTATTTAAGTAACTTAAACTTTTAATTAAAACCAAATTTCACATTTCCTAGTCAAGTTATATTTTAAAAGATCACTTTTAAACATTCATTTATTTAACCACTTAAATTCATAGAAAAATCAATAATACTTTAATAAATCACTTAAATTCAATTTAATCAAATTATCATATTTACCATTTTCAAATAGAATTTAATATCCATTTTATTTATATAACTTAAATATCATTTTTAACCAAAATTCCAAATTTCCAACTTAAGTTATATTTCAAAAAATCCAGTTAAACCATTCATAAATTACAGTTTAATACATAGAAAAATCATAATTTCTTTAATTCAAAATATTTCAAAATCTGTTTAAATCAAATTTCATAAATTTATATTTTTAAAATACTTAAAAATATCCAAAACACTTTATAAAATAACCACGGGCCTGTATATAGTTTTCTAGCCTAGGTCAAGTGATACAGATATGTATCATTTCAATCCGTAGTTTAAAAAGAATAACCCGGGTTCTATCATTTCAAACCCGCAATCCCAAATTAAAATAAATTAAATAAAAACATTCAGGCCTATCATTTCAGCCCATAACGATTTTTCCCTATTCTAAAGTCCGTTCGGGTATGTATCATTTCAACCCATAGTGATTCTAGTCTACAGGGAACTTGCAGTGTGATAAACTGATATAAATAAACAGAATAACATTAAATAACAGTATCATATGATATAATAGGTGTAATAACAGGTGTGAACATCATATGATAATAATATAGGCATATATAACATGATAATATATTTCTACAGATTCACAGGGTGTCAATTTACTAGTTATATAGGTACATATTGTCTGGTGAGAATAACTCACTTGTTTAAGCTGGAAATGACGACCAAAGACACAACACAGAATCTTTGAAGGCACGACAACATGAATATGATTTGAGAGTGGAGAGCCAAATATAATTGCCTTGTATACATAAACAAAACAAGACAATGAATACATAAATATGTAACACAAACAATATCGAAATGACTTGAAATAAAAAGCAACAAAGGGCAAAGTGATTCGACCTTTCTTTAACCATTCAAGAGCTTGACCAAGGGGATCTTTTGCTCAGCCATAGCCGGACATAATCTCAGTTTATGGCATCAAAATAGCATGGCAACAAGGAGATGATGATGGTAGGAGTTACATATGAATAAGACAAAGGGTCAAGGCAAAACAAGTGGAGTTTTTGTGCATTTTTGGCTCATCCAAAGGCAAGTGGGGCTCGGCCCTTGCATGGTACAGGTCTGGACAGTGGAGAGTGATGGTGCAACAGCAGCCAAAGGTCATGTAGCAAGTGGTGGTGGTGGCTAAGGGGGTGGCCAAAGCAAGATATGGAGGGTAGGTGAGGATATGTGTGGTCTAAGCAACGTTTTGTGGAGTTTTGTGGTGATGGCTTCAAGTGGAAGGTCATGGCCTGTCTTGGTCAGAGGGAAGGGAGTGTTTGCTGTAGTAGATGGAGGAGGTGATGATGGGGATGAAGGTGGTAGAGGCTAGGCCCAGCAAACATGTGAAGAGATCAAGGCAAAATTGCATAGAAAAGTAAGAAAAAAGTAGAAAGAAAATAGGGAGATTACCAAATTTTTTTGCAAGATGGAGGCCATGATTTTTTTTAGGGTTTTGGAGCTTTGAAAGTTTGTGAATAACAGGAGGAAGTCGGCTGAAAAAAAATAATGAGGAATAGTTAGGGCAAAATAGAATAAAAGATGTATTGATTGAAAAAGAAACGGTAGAATTCAAAAGGACTAAGCACACAAAAGGTATCAAACTCTTCATATATCTTTAATTCCTTTTTATAACTTTATATTTCTGGGAATAAATAATAATCCCAGATAAAATTTCGAAATTCTATCAAAATATAATAATTTATATAAATATTTATCAGTTATATAAAGTTAAATTAAGAAAATAGCTAAAATAGTAAACTAGTCTAGAAAATTTGGAATTGAATAGAATAAATTTTTAGAAAATTCATATGAGCTTGTAATATATTTTGAACATAAATAATAACATAAAAAAAATATTCGCAAAATAAACATTTAAAATTTAATTTACGTATAATTTCTAATGAAGAAAATAGCAGAAAATAGGAAAACAGCCTTGAAAAATAGGAAATCATCATAGTAAAATTTGGAAAAAATCTATTATTATTTTTAAAATATTTAGAGATGGAAATATACATAAATAAAAATATTGACACATATTGAAATAAAATATAAGAAAGAAAAATATGATTTATAAAATTTAAAATAGGCAAAATTGCACAATAAAACAAATTATACTAAAAATTGAAATGTACATAACTTTTACATTTTAACTCCGTTTTCAATGAAACGAAAAGAAATATTCATGTTATTAAATTTATTTTCATAATAAAAGATAAAATTTATAATTTCAAATATTTAAATTTTAAATTTAAAAGTCAAAGTTTGACTATTGACCAAAATTCACATTTTCTGGAAATATTAATCTAGTTGTAACAACCCTAGATTTTGGCCTATATTTTAAATTTTGACTTTATTTTATTTTAAATTATTTTAAACTTGTTCTATTTCAAACATTTCATTTTAAATATAAATGTTGACTATTAAGTGATTTATAGTTCAAACTAGTATAAATTGGATATTTCACTGAAAAGTGAATTTCTATTGAAACTGGTCAAACTTTGACTTTTGAACTTTAAATTTAAATATTTCAAATTCTTAAATTTTATCTTTTATTATGAAAATAGATTTAATTCCATGGATACAGCTTTTCGTTTCGTTGGAAACGGAGTTAAATTGTGAAAGTTATGTATATTTCAATATTGTGTGTAAACTGATTTATTTAGCAATATTGTCTATTTTAATTTATATTTTATTTGTCATATTTTGTTCTAATATGTGTTAGTATTTTATTTTATGTATAATTTTGTCTTTTAAATAATTTAAAGTGATTTTTTAATTTTTCCAAAGCGTATTGAATTTATTTTCTATTTTTAAAGGCTAGTTTCTATTTTTCTGCTATTTTCTTCAATTAAATTATATTTAATTAAAATTTATTTATTCATTTTGTGAATGCATTTTTATTTTATGTTATTATCTTTGTTTATAAATGTTTTACAAGTCCATAAACTTTTTCCAAAGTTCATTGCATTTATTTTTCATATTTTCAAGACTAGTTGCAATTTTTGCTGTTTTACTTAATTAAATTTTATATAATTAATAATTAATTTATTTATTTTTGTTTATTTACTAAATTTTCGTATTTTATCTGAGTTTATATATATATTTCAGTTATATAAAACTTAAAAAGAAATTAGAGGAAATATGAAAAGTTTTAAACTATTGAAATTCCTATGGCTTTTCACCTCCCGACCTTTCACTTTCTCAACTCCTCTCTTCAATGTTTTTGAACATGCATACCCTATTCTTTTCAGCGGACTTCTTTTCATTTTTTTTCACGCAAACACTTCTCTTTCTCCTCCAAAAAAATCACGGCCATGGCTTCAAAATTTTGGGTAAAAATTCCTTCTTTCTTCCTTGTTTTCTATGTTTTTTCTATTGAAACTGCATATGCTCTCTACCTTCATAGTTTGGTTCCTCCTCCTCCAGGCTTTGGTCGACCACCACGACCCCCTTCCTCTGACCATCACCCATCCTAGCAACCCTCCTCCTCAGGCCTAACCAATCCAAGTCCAAGATCTACACAAAATCCACCAAAAACCATCACAAACTATCACTTATGACCTAGAATTGTCATCTCCTCCTTCTACCACCTTTTGCCACCACTACCTCCACCACCACCACCTCTGACCTGACCTTCCACCACCTCTGGCCCACACTCCAGCCACCACCTGACCACCACATACCATGGCCAAGCCACATCAGCAAGGGGCCGAACCCTATGGTGCAACAAAAGCCACACTTTGCCTTGAAACCCTTTGGTATTCCATTGCCTTCAACACCTTGTAACTTCCACTCACCTTCATCACCTTGTAGCCACACCTTTTCCAGACCATACCTGATCCAAACCATGCCTTTAGCCATGCCATTTCAGATCTGGAGCTGAAGCATAGGTGGTAGGAAGCAAGTGCAAACACTTTGACTTTGTTTATGCATCCATTTCTAGCATTGTTTATTGAATTTTTGGGTTGAAATCTTATGTTGTTTGTAATTGTTTGGTTTGAATGTGACAAGGCAATTAGCTTTGGCTCTCCCACACTCAAATAATTATCGTGCTCTCGTGCCTTTGGAAATCTTTGTTGTGCGTTTGTGGTTGTCATCTCCAGCTTGAACAAGTGAGTAATTCTCACCAGACAATGTGTACTTATATAACTAGTAAACTGACACCATTTGAATCTGTAAAATTATATCACCCTATTGTAACTGTTATATTATGATCATATAATGTTTACCCCTGTTATTACATATGTTATATCATCTATTACTGTTATCTCATGCTATTCTGTTTATTTATATCAGTTTATCACACTGCAAGTTCGCTGTAGATTAGAATCACTATGGGTTGAAATGATACATACCCGAACGGACTTTAGAATAAGGAAAAATCGTTATCGGCTGAAATGATAGGCCTGAACGGTTTTTATTTATTTATTTATATTACTTGGGATTGCGGGTTTGAAATGATAAAACCCGGTTTTTCTTTGTAAACTGCGGATTGAAATGATACATATCCGTATCACTTGACCTAGGCTAGAAAATTATATACAGACCCGTGGTTTATATATTTTTTCTGAAATTTTTAAAACACTTTTTTTATGTAAATATTATGGTATTTTGATTTAAATTTCATTAAAATGATTTCTATAAAGTATTTGTGATTTTCTACAAATTAAATAACTGAATTAAGTAAACGGTGAAGTAGAATTTGAAATATAAGTTAATTTTGGAATTTATGATTTTGTTTATAAATGGAATTTTTGTAAAGTAAGAAAATAAGACAAATTTGATTTAAAGATGAATTTAATGATTTTTATTAAGTAATAATAATGTTTTAAAGGTGTTAATGATTTTGTATAAATTAAAATATGGAATAAATGAACATTTAAGCTGAATTTGGAAATATAACTTAAATTGAATTTTGTGAAATTTGTTTAAAAGTGAAATTTTAATTAAGTAAAATAAATGGAAATAAGCTATATTTTTGGAAATTTAAACTTAGTTGTTAAGTTAATAATTTAATTAAAGAAATGAAAATTTAATTGTTATTAAATTTGATTTTTGTATGGAAATTTGACTTTATAAAATCATAGAAATAAAGGTATTTAAATGATTGTGTTAAATGTGAAATATATGATTTTATAAGTTAAAATGATTTATATTAAAAGTTAATTATTTGTGGAATTGTAAATAAAACTCTAAATATGATTTAACAGCATTTTGAAATGTAATGTAAAGGATATTACAGCATTTTGTAAATGTTGTAGTGTTTTAAATGAACTAAAAGGTTAATTTGAAATAAAGGCTATTATAGCACTTTGTAAGTGCTATAGTGGTTAAACTTAACATGTAAGTTAATTGAAACTTAAAAGAAATCTATTACAGCATTTAACGCTGTCTTTTGTTAATTAACTGTTTTAAACTATAACTTTACGTAGCATTTTATAAGTCTACGGAAACTATATTTTGTTGTTTTAAATTAATTTTAATGAAAAATAATCTCTGGAAAATGATATAATTTTGGGAAATTAAATGTTAAATTTCTAAAGATAATGAAGAGATATTTAAGTGGAAGAATTTGATTTCTAATGTGAGTTTAAAATGGTATTTAAATTTAATAAAATGAATGGATTTAAATGGTATTTAAATGAATAAAAATGAATGGTGTTTTGAATAATATTTTGATATTGTGAAATGAGTTTGAAATGATACTTGATTTCTGACTTATTTAATTTATTTGACAAATGAATATTTGAAGTATATATTAATTGAGTTTATTTAAATGATATTGGATTTATGAAATGTGGGAGATTTAAAGTTTGAAATATACTAAAGATTGAATATTGTATTTTGTGGATTTAATCTATATTGGGAATTAATAAGATTTGAAACGGTTTGTTGGTAAACTGTAATTGAATTGAAATTTGATGGTTTGAATTTAATAAGTTTGTAAATGTATAGAATTAAAAGATGATTTTAAATATATGATTTCGAAATGCTGTGATTTTCAAAGTATAATGATTTCAAATGTTTTGTTTCAAAAGAGTTATAACTTTGAAAGTATAGACTATTTGAAAGGTGAATATATGTTTGAAATGGAAATGATGTTGTTTTGAAATGAACATAGTTTTGAAATAAAATGATTTTTGTTTCGAAGTATAACTATCAAAGGTATGATATTTTGATATATAAAAATGATTTGAAATAATGTTTGAAAAGATATAATATTTTGATGTATTAAAATGATTTGAAAAGAAGTTTGAAAGGATACGATATTTTAGAATAATGAAATGATTTGGAAATGATAAATCTTTATTTTGATAAAGACATGATTTTGAAATGATATCTTATTTTGAAGTAAAGTATTGTTTTTAAAAGTTATAACCACGGGTTATAATAACGATTGGTTGGCAAAGAGACCGGGATCGGATATGGACATACTCTCTGTCGATACCGAAAACCACTTTGACAACCGTGTACGCGGTGGAGATTCCAGAATGAAGTAGGATGGTGGCGACGTTCTTAAGGTATGTTACGTGGACCCAACTCCCGTGAGTTGGCATAAGGTGGCTAAAACAGGAGCGATTGACGGACCAAGGAGGTAGCACCTCTTATCGGACACACTTCTTCGATACCATTCTATTACTTGTGATTGATTTGGTGGCCACCCTTGATTGGGAGTGTTGTTCGAGGTGGGCGGTAGTGGCTGCTATGCGTCACCACTAGTCCGGATGCGTAATTGGTATATCTACCCTGGCATTGCCTAGTTGTGCCGTGCCACCTACCATATCGAGCTTTACTACGATTATGATTTTAAGATCCGACCGCGTTAAGGTTCTCCATCCCCTTAACGCTATTTTCTATATGATTATACTTTACTGATTAGACATTATTATAATAGCGAATATTACTACATAGTAGATAGTTTAACGGATCCTTAAAGAATGGGCGGTCCCAAGCATTCTTTAAGTTACTTGTACCTTATTACAGTTCACTTGAGTTGGTTTATATTATATAAGTATATATTGTCCTGACTCGAGTGTTTGTGTTTTGCTTTACGCTCGGGTCAGCCTGAGTATTCACAGATTTGGATTTCCACCTTCTGGAGATTTGAATCGCTGGAGATTATCTACTAGTCTTGTTCTATCGACTTCAGTTAGGTTGCTCTGTTCAGCTTGTACTTGGTTATCTTATTTATACTTCCGTTGTACTCTATTTCTTCTATTGTATCTTATGTACTCTGATATATTTATATAGTAGCTTCATGAACTACTATTTCTTTTACTTCCGCTGCATTATTTTACTCTGTGTCTGTGATCTGTGATTATATTTATTTACTGTATATTCTGAGATTTGCCAAATTTTAATTACAACGCGGTATTTTGAGCAATTCAACTCCGGCATGTGTGTCTACCTATACACTTATAATGGATGCGAATGGTTGAAAATATCGGGTCGTTATAGTTGGTATCAGAGCTTTGGCTTTGAGGCAAAACTCAGCATATAGAGTAGATTTATTTACAGAATCACTTTCGTTCGAGTTTGAATCTTTTCCTCTTGATTCGAATTTCCTTTTAATTTTTGGAACGTTCCCTGCGGTTCCAAAATTCATTCTTGTCCCTCACTATTCATCTTCTTTTGATTCTGGAGTATCCCATAACTCCGCTTCGAATGAGCTTTATAGTGAATTGGTGGTCTCGCCAATATTCTAATGACTTGTAAAAGGGGGAAAACTCCTTTACAAATTTGCATCGATTCACCAGAGATTTATATTTATCCTTGGTTTAGATGCTAATATCTTTTGTTATTCCAAACTCTATCTCCTGAGATCGGATGTAGATTTACCCCAGGAAAATCCACATTTGCTCTTATTAATTAAGTCACGGTTGACCCAGTTAAGGTTGCCCACGATTTATCTAAGCTTATCCATCTTCATATTTTGTTAATTAATCATCTTGTCTTTGTTTCTAAACTATCTCCAAAATTTTGAATTGTACTTTTAAATCTATATTTTATTATATATTGTGTTGTTTGAGTTGTTGATGTCGATTTGGGTTTCCGATCGATTCGTCTGATTAACGCTATCGATAGGATTTCTAAAACACTTTGACAGAACAAACCGATACAATATTATTTTAAAATTTGGTTAATTAAATAAATTTTAATATATAAGTAAATTTATGGAACTTAATAAATTGGTTTAAATTGATTATTTAAAATGATAATACTTGATTTATCATTTATTGTTCTACAAAGGAATTTATAAATAGTTGTTTATAAATTTATTTGGGAACTGAAATGAATTTAAAACAAGAAATTTAAAGAGTTTAATTTCCGATGGATTTCAAACCTTGTGTTTAAAATTTTTAAAAGGATATTATTTAAAGTATTTTTGAATAAAAATTTTTTTTGTCTCTAAAGGATTTTAAAGTTTAAAAATTAAGTGCTCTTCTCTTTGTCGCTGGAAAATAATTTCGGTGATGACTGCAGCATCATCGACGTTTATTTTCGAGTTTCGAAGTGAAGAAACCATTCTGTAGTCTTGCTACAGCTTTGTTTTGGGAAACTTGATTGATATAAATTTCTAAAATATGATTGATTTATAAAATATATAGATATATGATTTAAATTTGATTTGACAAATTATGTACATACATTTATCTATCTCTAAATGGTTTGAAAGGAATCGGAGATTTTATTCTTAAATTCTATCTTAAATAATAACTTCAAGTATAAAAAGAAAATCAAAATTTTTGAATAGATGATTCAAGCTTGAAATGATTGAATTAGGATGTTTATAGTGTATATTAATTTTAGAAAGTTTTATTTGTATAATTCTCAATTGCATTCCAATATAACTTACCTTAATTTTTAGAAGTTAACAATGTAATTGGATAATATACAATATAAAAAGATTTTTATAAATAAAATTTGAGTGGTTATAATAAATATTATACACTTAAATTTTAGTTATAAAAAGATTAACACAGGTAAATAGACTAAAAGGTTAATTGAATAATTTACAATACAAATGATGTTAAGGGAATTAGGAATAAATTAAAACAGTTATAATAAGTGTAAGCATATTTAACATATGTGATAAAATATTTGAGAGGGATAAATTTAATTATAATTAGGAATAAAGAAGAATTAAATTTATTGAATGTTATACACTTAATTTTAATCAAATCATGATTTTAGAGATTGTTTGTTTAAGAAAATTTGATGATAAGATAATGAAATTAGAGATAGTTAAGATTTATTTAACTTGTGTAAAATTAATTATCAGTTAAGCTGAAACCATGGAAATTTCAAACCTATTATCTTATTTTGTTTTTCAATCTTATTACCTAATTTTGTTTTTCAAACTGTCTGTTAGTTGTCCTTATTTTTCCTTATCTTGCTACAGACTGGTATAGGCATCTATCTATAATCTTTTTGCTTAGAAATTTTCTATAATCTTTATAATCTTTGGTACTCATTTTAAATCTGAGCACTGCTTTCCACCCACACACTGTCGGTCAAGCGGAAAGAGTGAATCAGATTCTAGAGGATCTTTTCGTACTTGTGTTCCTGATTCTAGAGAATCTTGGGAAGACCATCTCCACCTTGTTAAACTTACCTATAACCACAGTTATCAAGTATAATTTCAATCTTTTGTCATCTTGTCTTAATCTCATTTCAATTTTTCTTTCCTGTGTTTTCCCGTACTTCATTCCTTTTCGGGGACGAAAAGTTTTGAGTGGGGGAGAGTGTAACAACCCTAGATTTTGGCCTATATTTTAAATTTTGACTTTATTTTATTTTAAATTATTTTAAACTTGTTCTATTTCAAACATTTCATTTTAAATATAAATGTTGACTATTAAGTGATTTATAGTTCAAACTAGTATAAATTGGATATTTCACTAAAAAGTGAATTTCTATTGAAACTGGTCAAACTTTAACTTTTGAACTTTAAATTTAAATATTTCAAATTCTTAAATTTTATCTTTTATTATGAAAATAGATTTAATTCCATGGATACAGCTTTTCGTTTCGTTGGAAACGGAGTTAAATTGTGAAAGTTATGTATATTTCAATATTGTGTGTAAACTGATGTATTTAGCAATATTGTCTATTTTAATTTATATTTTATTTGTCATATTTTGTTCTAATATGTGTTAGTATTTTATTTTATGTATAATTTTGTCTTTTAAATAATTTAAAGTGATTTTTTAATTTTTCCAAAGCGTATTGAATTTATTTTCTATTTTTAAAGGCTAGTTTCTATTTTTCTGCTATTTTCTTCAATTAAATTATATTTAATTAAAATTTATTTATTCATTTTGTGAATGCATTTTTATTTTATGTTATTATCTTTATTTATAAATGTTTTACAAGTCCATAAACTTTTTCCAAAGTTCATTGCATTTATTTTTCATATTTTCAAGACTAGTTGCAATTTTTGCTGTTTTACTTAATTAAATTTTATATAATTAATAATTAATTAATTTATTTTTGTTTATTTACTAAATTTTCGTATTTTATCTGAGTTTATATATATATTTCAGTTATATAAAACTTAAAAAGAAATTAGAGAAAATATGAAAAGTTTTAAACTATTGAAATTCCTATGGCTTTTCACCTCCCGACCTTTCACTTTCTCAACTCCTCTCTTCAATGTTTTTGAACATGCATACCCTATTCTTTTCAGCGGACTTCTTTTCATTTTTTTCACGCAAACACTTCTCTTTCTCCTCCAAAAAAATCACGGCCATGGCTTCAAAATTTTGGGTAAAAATTCCTTCTTTCTTCCTTGTTTTCTATGTTTTTTCTATTGAAACTGCATATGCTCTCTACCTTCATAGTTTGGTTCCTCCTCCTCCAGGCTTTGGTCGACCACCACGACCCCCTTCCTCTGACCATCACCCATCCTAGCAACCCTCCTCCTCAGGCCTAACCAATCCAAGTCCAAGATCTACACAAAATCCACCAAAAACCATCACAAACTATCACTTATGACCTAGAATTGTCATCTCCTCCTTCTACCACCTTTTGCCACCACTACCTCCACCACCACCACCTCTGACCTGACCTTCCACCACCTCTGGCCCACACTCCAGCCACCACCTGACCACCACATACCATGGCCAAGCCACATCAGCAAGGGGCCGAACCCTATGGTGCAACAAAAGCCACACTTTGCCTTGAAACCCTTTGGTATTCCATTGCCTTCAACACCTTGTAACTTCCACTCACCTTCATCACCTTGTAGCCGCACCTTTTCCAGACCATACCTGATCCAAACCATGCCTTTAGCCGTGCCATTTCAGATCTGGAGCTGAAGCATAGGTGGTAGGAAGCAAGTGCAAACACTTTGACTTTGTTTATGCATCCATTTCTAGCATTGTTTATTGAATTTTTGGGTTGAAATCTTATGTTGTTTGTAATTGTTTGGTTTGAATGTGACAAGGCAATTAGCTTTGGCTCTCCCACACTCAAATAATTATCGTGCTCTCGTGCCTTTGGAAATCTTTGTTGTGCGTTTGTGGTTGTCATCTCCAGCTTGAACAAGTGAGTAATTCTCACCAGACAATGTGTACTTATATAACTAGTAAACTGACACCATTTGAATCTGTAAAATTATATCACCCTATTGTAACTGTTATATTATGATCATATAATGTTTACCCCTGTTATTACATATGTTATATCATCTATTACTGTTATCTCATGCTATTCTGTTTATTTATATCAGTTTATCACACTGCAAGTTCGCTGTAGATTAGAATCACTATGGGTTGAAATGATACATACCCGAACGGACTTTAGAATAAGGAAAAATCGTTATCGGCTGAAATGATAGGCCTGAACGGTTTTTATTTATTTATTTATATTACTTGGGATTGCGGGTTTGAAATGATAAAACCCGGTTTTTCTTTGTAAACTGCGGATTGAAATGATACATATCCGTATCACTTGACCTAGGCTAGAAAATTATATACAGACCCGTGGTTTATATATTTTTTCTGAAATTTTTAAAACACTTTTTTATGTAAATATTATGGTATTTTGATTTAAATTTCATTAAAATGATTTCTATAAAGTATTTGTGATTTTCTACAAATTAAATAACTGAATTAAGTAAACGGTGAAGTAGAATTTGAAATATAAGTTAATTTTGGAATTTATGATTTTGTTTATAAATGGAATTTTTGTAAAGTAAGAAAATAAGACAAATTTGATTTAAAGATGAATTTAATGATTTTTATTAAGTAATAATAATGTTTTAAAGGTGTTAATGATTTTGTATAAATTAAAATATGGAATAAATGAACATTTAAGCTGAATTTGGAAATATAACTTAAATTGAATTTTGTGAAATTTGTTTAAAAGTGAAATTTTAATTAAGTAAAATAAATGGAAATAAGCTATATTTTTGGAAATTTAAACTTAGTTGTTAAGTTAATAATTTAATTAAAGAAATGAAAATTTAATTGTTATTAAATTTGATTTTTGTATGGAAATTTGACTTTATAAAATCATAGAAATAAAGGTATTTAAATGATTGTGTTAAATGTGAAATATATGATTTTATAAGTTAAAATGATTTATATTAAAAGTTAATTATTTGTGGAATTGTAAATAAAACTCTGAATATGATTTAACAGCATTTTGAAATGTAATGTAAAGGATATTACAGCATTTTGTAAATGTTGTAGTGTTTTAAATGAACTAAAAGGTTAATTTGAAATAAAGGCTATTATAGCACTTTGTAAGTGCTATAGTGGTTAAACTTAACATGTAAGTTAATTGAAACTCAAAAGAAATCTATTACAGCATTTAACGCTGTCTTTTGTTAATTAACTGTTTTAAACTATAACTTTACGTAGCATTTTATAAGTCTACGGAAACTATATTTTGTTGTTTTAAATTAATTTTAATGAAAAATAATCTCTGGAAAATGATATAATTTTGGGAAATTAAATGTTAAATTTCTAAAGATAATGAAGAGATATTTAAGTGGAAGAATTTGATTTCTAATGTGAGTTTAAAATGGTATTTAAATTTAATAAAATGAATGGATTTAAATGGTATTTAAATGAATAAAAATGAATGGTGTTTTGAATAATATTTTGATATTGTGAAATGAGTTTGAAATGATACTTGATTTCTGACTTATTTAATTTATTTGACAAATGAATATTTGAAGTATATATTAATTGAGTTTATTTAAATGATATTGGATTTATGAAATGTGGGAGATTTAAAGTTTGAAATATACTAAAGATTGAATATTGTATTTTGTGGATTTAATCTATATTGGGAATTAATAAGATTTGAAACGGTTTGTTGGTAAACTGTAATTGAATTGAAATTTGATGGTTTGAATTTAATAAGTTTGTAAATGTATAGAATTAAAAGATGATTTTAAATATATGATTTCGAAATGCTGTGATTTTCAAAGTATAATGATTTCAAATGTTTTGTTTCAAAAGAGTTATAACTTTGAAAGTATAGACTATTTGAAAGGTGAATATATGTTTGAAATGGAAATGATGTTGTTTTGAAATGAACATAGTTTTGAAATAAAATGATTTTTGTTTCGAAGTATAACTATCAAAGGTATGATATTTTGATATATAAAAATGATTTGAAATAATGTTTGAAAAGATATAATATTTTGATGTATTAAAATGATTTGAAAAGAAGTTTGAAAGGATACGATATTTTAGAATAATGAAATGATTTGGAAATGATAAATCTTTATTTTGATAAAGACATGATTTTGAAATGATATCTTATTTTGAAGTAAAGTATTGTTTTTAAAAGTTATAACCACGGGTTATAATAACGATTGGTTGGCAAAGAGACCGGGATCGGATATGGACATACTCTCTGTCGATACCGAAAACCACTTTGACAACCGTGTACGCGGTGGAGATTCCAGAATGAAGTAGGATGGTGGCGACGTTCTTAAGGTATGTTACGTGGACCCAACTCCCGTGAGTTGGCATAAGGTGGCTAAAACAGGAGCGATTGACGGACCAAGGAGGTAGCACCTCTTATCGGACACACTTCTTCGATACCATTCTATTACTTGTGATTGATTTGGTGGCCACCCTTGATTGGGAGTGTTGTTCGAGGTGGGCGGTAGTGGCTGCTATGCGTCACCACTAGTCCGGATGCGTAATTGGTATATCTACCCTGGCATTGCCTAGTTGTGCCGTGCCACCTACCATATCGAGCTTTACTACGATTATGATTTTAAGATCCGACCGCGTTAAGGTTCTCCATCCCCTTAACGCTATTTTCTATATGATTATACTTTACTGATTAGACATTATTATAATAGCGAATATTACTACATAGTAGATAGTTTAACGGATCCTTAAAGAATGGGCGGTCCCAAGCATTCTTTAAGTTACTTGTACCTTATTACAGTTCACTTGAGTTGGTTTATATTATATAAGTATATATTGTCCTGACTCGAGTGTTTGTGTTTTGCTTTACGCTCGGGTCAGCCTGAGTATTCACAGATTTGGATTTCCACCTTCTGGAGATTTGAATCGCTGGAGATTATCTACTAGTCTTGTTCTATCGACTTCAGTTAGGTTGCTCTGTTCAGCTTGTACTTGGTTATCTTATTTATACTTCCGTTGTACTCTATTTCTTCTATTGTATCTTATGTACTCTGATATATTTATATAGTAGCTTCATGAACTACTATTTCTTTTACTTCCGCTGCATTATTTTACTCTGTGTCTGTGATCTGTGATTATATTTATTTACTTTATATTCTGAGATTTGCCAAATTTTAATTACAACGCGGTATTTTGAGCAATTCAACTCCGGCATGAGTGTCTACCTATACACTTATAATGGATGCGAATGGTTGAAAATATCGGGTCGTTACACTAGTCATATTTGGAATTCTAATCCACGTCAAAATCAAAGTTTATACTTAAAATAACAAAATTTATTCTTTTTCATAAATAAAGCTATTGAATCTGGAAAATAAAAAAAATTGTAAAATACAGGGTTGTTACACTACTACTCATCCCAGTCCATTATGTTACAGCCTCGTTCCATCTTGAGCCATCAGTCTACTCCTTCGATCCCGCTCCTATCCGAGTTTTCGATTAAAGAGCTAAAACTTCATCATGCAATAACTACCAAACCATAGAAGCAATCAGTGATCCACAACTTCCAGCATGATCCACTACAACTCCAGAGTCTCCACCTCGAATCTCACATCAATTGGAGCCAATAATTTGGATCGATACCGATCTAATTGGATCGAATCGGTACCAATCCGAATACTTAGCCAATTTTGGCTCCCTCTCACTTCTAGCCTCTAATGCATTTCCTCTAGATGCCATAGACCCCTTGCTTTCCCTCTTAGCCTCTTGGTCCTTCTATCAATGCTTCATAGCCGATCCAACATAGATGATCCAACATAGACGATCCATAAAATCTTCAATACTTGGCCTATCCTCCTATCCAACTTCATAGAGCATCACTAGAACCATTGCTTTACCTTCCCCTTAGATCTCACATTGATTGGTGCACAAAATTCGTATCGGTACCGATCCAATTGGATCGAATTAGTACCGATCCAAATACATTTCTCCATTCATCGTGAAATTTTCATGGTGTCTTCCTTTCATGCTCCAAAGCCTATCCTCCAAGTTTTGTATGATTCTGATGAACTTGGCTCCCGATATGCTCCGACACCAATAAAGTCCTAAACATGCACAACACTAGCAAACGAATCAAGCATAGCAAGCAATTCAATCACAAAAGTAAATCAAACATAGAAAACCATTCATTTTACATTCAATCATAAACATTCAAGTCATCCAATTCAACCAATGATCATAAACAAGCACAGATCCAATCCAAATCATAGAATTACATAGCCATATATGCACAAATGACACTAGCCACTGATATGATCCATATTACATGTTTAGGTCGATCTAGAGGTTCTAAATTTGAAATTACCTATATCTATTTTATTTATAGTTTAATTTGGCAATCCTAACTTATAATCACCTAATTACAACATATAATCCATCATAGACTAGTGAGAGATCATAACCACTCACCAAACCAATCAAACCAATGAAAATGCGAGGAGATCCGATCCAGACAGTAGCAAATTGGATGTATATGTGTTCCAATCGATGAGATCAAGCCCCTTGATGAAGATCAAGCCTCTAATTTGAGATTAGAGATGATTTGGGATGAAATCTATTCAAAGAATGGAGAATTAGAGAGGAGGTAGGTTTTGAGGCTGATATGAAATGAGAGACAAAGGTTTCAAATGGTCTCTCTTACAGCATATTTATAGCCAAACTAGATTAGACTAATGGGCTTGCTAATTAACCCATTAATCCAATTTCTAATTCTGGCTAGCGGTTTACAAAACATGAAACTGCTATAACTTTTATCTACTTGTTCGATTTTCCTATATGACCACTCTACGGAACAGGAAACCACCATCCCGAAGCAATAAACCAAGTTAGAACAACCAATTCTTCTATTATCAGAAGTTATGGCTGAAATAAGATCTCCAAGGGCAAAAAGGTCACATAGAAATTAAGGAAAAATCTTGGACATGTAAAACATCCCTAAAAATCATATTTCAAAATATTAGAATGATACGACCTCAAATGAATTAAATAGAATTATTTTACGATCCTCTGATACGTAAACTATGAGTCGTTACACGAATGCCCCCACATACTTTGTACATTTGATGAGTAGAATATTTAGGGTGCAACACAATAAATTCGTCGTTGTATTCATGGATGATATCTTGGTATTCTCCAAGAGTGAAGAGTAGCATGACGACCAACTAAGAGAGGTACTAGGAACTTTAAAAGGACACTAGCTTAAGGTCAAATTTGCTAAATGTCACTTTTCAAAGGAGGTTAGATTCCTTGGGCATATTGTTTCTGAGCAAGAATTGGCGGTGGACCCTACCAAAGTGAAGGATGTTCAAGGATGGAAAGTTCCTAAGAATACATCAGTAGTTGGAAGTTTTCCACAGTTGGCAGGCTACTATTGGAAGTTCATAAAGAACTTTACAAGAATAGAATCCCCCTTAACCCACTTGACTAAGAAGAAACTAGTTTTTATTGGGATAATAGATGCACTGAGGCATTTGAGAAGCTTAAAGAGTTATTGATAAGTGCATCTGTGCTCACTATTCCCGATAGAACCAAACCATCCATGGTATTCATAGATGCATGTGGCATAGGATTATGAGCAGTTCTAATGCAAGAAAGGAAGGTAGTTGCTTATGCTTATAGGCAACTACAGGATCATGAGAAAAGATATCTTGTTAATGATTTGGAGTTGGAAGCTATTGTCTTTGCTTTGAAGATGTGAAGGCATTATCTTTTGGAAGAAAGGTTTAAGGTATTCACTGACCACAAATCATTCTAATACTTTTTCCCAAAAAGATTTATATCTTAGACAATAAAGATGGATGAAATATATAGCATCATTTGATTTTGGCATACAATTTACCCCTGGAAAAGGGAATGTAGTTGCCGACGCCCTTAGTTGGAGGCACACTACCCTAAGTGCTATATATGATAGAGGCAGTTGGAGTATCTCTCAAATTTTAACTTCCAACCACCAACTAAACCTATCCAAGGCTTTTTAGTCGTAATTGAGATTAGACCAACTTTAATGGATCGTATTGGACTTGAGCAGATGAAGGATAAGAAGTTAATGGTGATTTTGGAGAAGTTGAGAAGAGGAGGGTATTTTCCATATGCCAGTAGATATTCGATTGATGATGAGGGATGGTTGAAAAGGGATGCACACCTTTGTGTCCCAATGATTGATGGCATACTAGAAGAAATACTTATGGAATGTCACCATTCGAAGATGACTATTCGCCATAGAGGAGATAAAATGTATAAGAATATGAAGAGGATTTTCATTTGGCTTCGAATGAAGAGAAGAGTAGCTGAGTTTGTTGCTAAGTGTTTGACATGTCAAAAGATAAAGGCTGAGCAAGAGAGGCCTGGAGGGTTATTGTTACCTTTGGAGGTTCCAACTTAGAAATGCTAACACATTTCAATGGACTTCGTGGAAGGATTTCCTTGGAGTTAGATGGGTAACGAAGCTATTTGGGTTGTTGTTGATAGACTCACTAAGAGTGCCCATTTTAATCGTATTAGGAACAATAGGACTGCCGCGTCTCACATGCAGATTTACATCAAGGAGATAGTCCGATTACATGGCATTCCAACGAGCATTGTTAGTGATAGGGACCCCTTATTCACTAGCAAGTTTTAGAGGAGTTTGCAAGAAGCTCTAGGAACTTCGGTGAATCTTAGCACAACCTAAAACCCACAGACAAATGGTCAGAAAAAAGGAAAAACATGATTTTGGAGGACTTGTTGAGAGCTTGCATCTTGGACTTCGAAGGGCATTAGGAGCAGAATCTACGATTGGTTAAGTTCGCATATAATATAATTATCAAGCGACGATTGTTATGGCTACTTTTGAAGCACTTTATGGAAGGCCATGCATATCACCAAGTTATTGATAGGAGACGGTCGAAATTTTTTTGCGCAGACCCAATTTGACCCATAATACCATAGAAAAAGTAGAATTGATCAGGCAACGAATGAAGGTAGCATAAGATCACCAATAATCTTATGCATATAAGAGAAGGAAAACCTAGAATTCGAGGTAGGGGATGTGGTATTTGTCAAAGTCTTCATTCTTAGAAAGGTTGTTAGATTTGGCATGTCAGGAAAGCTAGCGCTTAGATTTATTGGTCATTTTGAGTTTTGGAAAGGATAGAAAGACCTCTTACCGAGTGGAGCTTCCAGACCGATTAGCAAGAGTCCACGATGTTTCTCATGTTTCTCACCTTAGACAATGTCTTCAGGACACCCCCATTGTTGTAGAGCCTGATCAGTTGGGTGATATAGAGACATAGCCAATAGCATCTCACGCCACCGCACCCATTGTAGAGAACAGAACTAGGAGGCTCCGCAATAAAGAAATATGATTGGTCCGAGTGCAATGGGGAGAAAACCCAGCGGAATTCACATGGGAAACTAAAGAGAAGATGAAGATCTCTCACCCAGAGCTTTTCACCGGTAAGTTCTTCTCTCTAAAATTAAGGTTTTGGTCGCATCGTGGTTGCTAGATTAGATGGTAGGAGATGGTTGCCACACATTTTCACTATGACTTTTGTTTCCTGGAGATTTGACCAGGCAACTAGTGCTCGGCATCCAGGAGTACTCGGCATCTAAGAGTACTCAGCATCCGGGAGTACTCGGCATCTAAGAGCACTCGGTATCCAGGGTTGTACGACATTAACAAGCATTCGGCCAGAAGGCGCGTTCGGCCAGAGAGGATCGTTCGGCCAGAGGGATCGTTCGGCCAGAAAGCATCGTTCGGCCAGAATGCACGTTCGGCCAGAGAGGATCGTTCGGCCAAAAGAGCATCGTTCGACCAGCGTATATCGTTCGGCCAAAAGGATCGTTCGGCCAGGAGCATCGTTTAGGCAGGAGACATCGTTCGGCGTATACGGCTGCTCGGCATGGCTGTATCGTTCGTCAAAAGTTATCGTTCGGCCAGCACCAACGTTCGGCCATAGACAACGTTCAATCAAGCGCTCCGTTCGGCCAGAGGCACATTCGGCTTCGACTGACATTCATTCCACTCTTCCCACGCATCAAACATATCGTTCGGCATAGAGAGGGTGGTTCGGCATCGTTAGCGTTCGGCCTATTTTGTTCGGCATACGGCGACCACTGTATTTGGGCCAGAGTGTTCGGCTGCCGAGCCCACCTGGGAAGTCCAACCCATTTTTGTCTATAAATAGAGGGGCAGGGGCACAGTGAAAAGGACTCTTTTTTTCGAGAACACTGGGGAGACTCTGCCATTTTTCAGACTCATCTTCTTTACTTAGCAACTTCATTCAAGCATTTGATCTACGAATTGTATTTGTAATCAATCATTAAGAAGATCAATAAAGTTTAACCTCAAAGTGGACGTAGGCAATTACGCTGAACCACTATAAATATGGTGTTCTTACTTTCTGCATTTAAATTAGCATTGTCTTCCTTGTTTAATCTATCTTCATCACTTATATCTCTACACAATCTTTCTCTACGAGGTTAGTGACCAATTTTGGTGCTAACACTTTGGTGCTTTCACTGAGAGTTGAATTCTCAAACCTTAAGGATCTGCTTTGAAGCTACTGGATTGAACAAATCCCCCAAAGAAGATCCGACTCATTGATAGGACATCCATTGATTTTACTCAGAGTTCATACCAATAACTCTATAATGGCAAGACCACGTACCAGGTCAGCTTCTCATAATGCGGATGACCATGAGACTGCTAGCGTGCAACAGGTAGGACCTAGCAATCAGCCAGCAATTCCGGGTGTAGGAATTGCCACCCAGGACCAAACTCTAGTTGTCACCAGAATAGAGTTCAACGACTTGATGAGAGAACTCAAGGAAAGCAGGAGACAACTAGGAGAGCAGATGCAAGCTAACGCCAACCTGATGGCACAACTCACTCAACAGCAGCAACAGAATGCTGGGGGCAATCCCGCTCCTTATTCCTCATCTGACAGCTCAACTTCCTCTGATGAACCTCCCAAGCGCAGACGCCGTAAGACTGAAGCTGCGCAGGCAGATGCTGCTGTTCAAACAGCTGGAGACCGTGACCAAGCAGGAGCTGGAAACTTCGGAACCGGAGTACGGGTGGAGGCTGGAGGCCCAGACCATCAAAACGCTAACGATGTCGAACCTCAAGATGCACGATTGGCAGATCGCCAGGAGAGGAGGCATCAGCATGGACAGTTGCGTAGAACAGACTCTAACCTTCCACCTTCCATACAGACACCAGATCTGACAGCCATAGTCAGGCAATTGATGAGAGAAAACCAGGGCTTATCGAATGAAGATTGGGGAGTATCAAGGAGTCATACTCCGTTCACAGATGTTGTGCTGCAGGCGGCGTACCCTAGAAAGTTTAGTATGCCAACTATCCCTGCGTATAAGGGAAAGACTGACCCCAGACAGCATGTCATGAGGTACGAGTGGATGATGGATTCAGCTAGAGCAAATGACGCAACCAAATGTAGATGCTTTCTAATTACTCTATCTGGGATCGTTACTATCTGGTTCACCCGACTTCCTCCGCGGTCCGTATCCAATTTCGAGGAGTTAGCAAAGAAGTTTATTGAGCAGTTCAGGATACACACTACTCGTCCAAAGAACGTAATGTCTCTGTCAAGTGTAATCCAAAATCCTGGGGAGTCATTGAAGGAATATTTACAAAGATTCCATGTTGCAGCAACTGAAGTCAATAATCCCAATGATCATGCAATTCTAGTGGCTGTAATGAGAGGCGTGGATCCGGATTCTGAGTTTGGAGACTGGTTGGCAGGAAAACCTCTGACTACGCTAGAGCGTTTCTACTCAAAGGCAAACTAGTTCACAAGAAGAGAGGAAGCTAGGTGGGTAAGGCGAGATAAGGCACCAGGACCTGTCCAAGAGTCCATGAAAAGCAACGTTGTTGTGAAGCGGTCCGGAGACAACTTGGGAAAGGTCCAAGTCAATGTCCAGAACAAGCCTGGGCAGCCTAAGGAGTCCGGAGGAAGAAATAAAGGGAAGAAGAGAGAAGCGGGGAAGTGGAAGTCGAGAATTCCGAGCTACAACGAGTATACCCCGCTGAATGCGTCTCTTGAGAATATTTACCTCTCAACCTGCAATACCTTTCAGTACAGAAAGCCACGTCCGAAAGAGTCAACCGAGGAACAGAAGCGGACTGGAAAATACTGTCGCTTCCATGAGACCTACGGGCATAATACGGAAGAGTGCAAACACCTACACGATACCATAGAGAAGTTGATCAGGCAAAAGAAGTTACAAGAGTTTGTGAAGGATCCACAGGAAGGAGGACAGGGAACATCCAACCTAGGTCGTGCACCAGCCCCGCGTCATCCTGAGGAGCCTGCCCGAACTGTGGGTAGACTAGTCATAAACACAATCATCGGCGGACCTCACCCCGCGGATAAGAATTGGCAAGAGATGGAGCGGTATGCGAGTTCCCTAAAGCATGCAGATTTCGAATGTTGTTCGAACACGGAGGATGGGGCCCCTGCTAAGCAGCTGCGGGTGATGACAGACGATATTGTGTTCAGAAACAGAGATGTTGACCAAGTGGAGGCCCCAACCATCGACCCGATGGTCATATCTGCAACAATCGAACCGGCTTATGTGAAAAGGATTCTGATTGATGTGGAAGTTCTGTTAACATCATCTTCAAGAAGTCTTATGACCAGATGAGAATGGAAACAAAGGACTTGAAACCGTCCAAAGCCCGTATACACGGCTTTAATGGCGCAGGGATTGATGCTGTGGGGTATGTCGAGTTACCAGTTGAACTGGGACAAGGCGAACGTCGGAGGGTGCGAATCCTACCCTTCGTAGTTTTGGATGTGGATTCTCCGTATAATGTCTTCTTGGGCCGACCGGCCTTGGCTGAGTTTAGGGCGGCACTAGCCCCGTGGTGCTTGACTTTGAAATTCCCGACTGACAAAGGAGTAGGAGTTGTTCATGGCAATCAGGCGACCGGTCGAGCGTGCTATGTGGCAGAACTTAGAGAGGCCCATCGGAGGGAGAAAGGAAAGGTTGTAGACGTTCCTGTCTGCATCCTCAATAATGATGATTGACAATTAGTGCCCGAGCCCTGGCTCGGGCATAATTCTCGGATCTTCAGAGACATAGATCCGAGAGATGACGATGAGAAACCCAGGGAAGAAAAGGCAGCGCCGGCTGAATTAACAATTGACATTTAAGTCAGCCGAGACGATCCATCGCGAGTGCTGAAAATCGGGTCACAACTCGGCCCCGCGATGACTGAAGACCTTAGTGATTTCCTCCGGGCAAATCTTGATGTTTTCACCTGGGTGCATTCTGATATGTGCGGGATTTCTCCCACCATTACGAGTTATATGTTGAACATAGACCCGAAATACGTCCCGGTTAAACAAAAGAGGAGAGGAATGGACCCGGAGAGGTCCGCTGCTCTCAGAGAGGAGGTGGACAAACTCAAAGCCAATGGGTTCGTCCGCGACGCCCTCTACCCTGAATGGGTATCAAACCCCGTGCTGGTGAAAAAGGCAAATGGGAAATAGAGAACTTGCGTAGATTATTCCGACTTGAACAAAGTGTGCCCCAAGGACAGTTTCCCGTTGCCTAGGATCGATCTGTTGGTCGACTCCACTGCAGGACATGAGCTGTTATCATTTATGGATGCATACTCGGGTTACAACCAAATCCCGATGCATATTCCGTACCAAGAACACACCAGCTTCGTTACTGATGTCGGGCTATATTGCTATGTAGTAATGCCCTTCGGACTAAAGAACGCAGGAGCAACTTACCAGCGTTTGGTGAATCGAATGTTCAAAGACCAGCTTGGTAGGACGAAGGAAGTCTATGTGGATGACATGCTCGTGAAGTCACGACAGTCAAATGACCACATTCGAGACTTGGCTGAAATGTTCGACATACTAAGGTATTATGGGATGAAGATCAACCCTCTAAAGTGTTCCTTCGGCGTTGCGTCGGTGAAGTTTTTGAGATTCATCGTCAATGCTAGGGGAATTGAAGCTAACCCAGAAAAGATTCAAGCTATTCGAGATGTGCAAGTGCCTAGGACTATAAAACAGGTAGAGAGCTTGAATGGAAAGGTAGCTGCGCTGAGTCGATTCATATCCAGGGCCACGGACAAGTGCATCCCTTTCTTTGATATAATAAAGAAAGGGAAGAGGAACTTCGAGTGGACATCTGACTGTGAGGAAGCATTCCGGGATCTGGTGAGGCATCTGGAGAGCCCACCAGTGCTGTCAAAACCAGTAGACCATGAGATGATGTACATATACTTGGCTGTATCCCCACATGCGATAAGTGCGGCTTTGGTTCGCGAGGAAGATCGAATCCAGAAGCCGGTGTATTATGTTAGCAAGCGTTTAACGGGGGCAGAAAGAAATTACCCTAAAATCGATAAACTGGCCTATTGCTTGGTGATTGCATCACGAAAGTTGCGCCCATACTTTCAAGCACACTCAATCAATGTTTATACCAATCAACCCCTACGGCAGGTACTCCAACGACCAGAAACTTCTGGAAGATTGCTAAAATGGAACATCAAATTGAGCCAGTTCGATATCGCCTACTTGCCACGAAGAGCCGTACAAGGGCAAGCGTTAGCAGATTTCATCGCTGAGTTCACCATACCCGACGAACCAGATAATCACAATGTCATTTCCCCCGTTCGATGGAAATTATACACTGATGGGGAATCAAACGACCGTTGCTCCGGCGCTGGTGTAGTTCTTATAATTCTGGAAAATCGATCGATCTGTTATGCTTTGAAGCTCGATTTCCCAGTTACCAATAACGAAGCAGAATATGAAGCACTGATTGCTGGCTTGAACCTCATCGGGGAACTCGGGATCAAATCAGTTGAAATCTTTTGTGACTCAAAGTTGGTGGTTTACCAGGTGCGGGGAGATTACCAAGCAAAGGGACAGAAGCTTGCTTCGTACCTTGTTCAGGTCCAAGAACTACTGTCGAATCTTGAGCATTATGACATTTCGCATGTCCCGCGCGAACTGAATAAAGAAGCCGACTTGCTGGCTAAGTTTGCGAGCACAGGCGATGCGCAGCAAATGGGATTGTATCCCGTTGAGGCCTTGCATGCCCCGAGCATAGACGAGATGAAAGTTGATCGTGTGTTGGAAACGGAAATCGAGAAGGAATCATGGATAACCCCATTCAAACAGTACCTGACGACCGGGACTTTACCAGGAAAAAGGAGCGAACGATGGCAGGTCCTTCGAAAGGTCGCGCGATACGTGATGCAGGATGGATTAATGTATTGAAAAGGGTTCTCAGTCCCATTATTACGGTGCGTCGCTCATGATGAGACAAAGCGGGTCTTGAGAGAGGTTCATGAAGGGGAATGTGGCGACCACACTGGGGGGCAAACGCTAGCAAAAAAGATCCTCCGCTATGGATATTACTGGCCGACCGTAAAATAGGGATGCTGCAGACTATGCAAGGAAATGTGACAAGTGTCAAAGATATGTGAAAATCCCGAGGACTCCATCAACGGAACTCACACAAATGGTTAGTCCCTGGCCATTTGCAATCTGGGGAATCGACATAATCGGCTCTTTGCCTATATCCAAAGGTGGTGCGAAATACGCGATAGTTGCAGTCGACTATTTCACAAAATGGGCTGAGGCAGAACCTTTGGCAACAATCACCTCTAAGAAGGTCATTAATTTCGTTGCACGAAACATTATATGCTGCTTTGGCCTCCCTCGCACCATCATCACGGACAACGGGACGCAATTTGAAAGCAGAGAGTTCAAAGAGTTTTGTATAAAGTATGGCATCGAGAAGAAATTCGCCGCCGTTGCACACCCAAAAGCTAACGGACAAGTCGAGGCCGTTAACAAAATAATCAAGTCCATACTGAAGAAGCGTCTGGAGAAGGTCGGAGGCAAGTGGGTAGATGAACTCCCGACAGCATTATGGGCATATAGAACTACCCACAAGTCCACGACCGGCCACACTCCCTTCGCCTTGGCATACGGCTCGGAAGCCGTTATACCCATGGAACTTGAAGTTCCATCACACCGAGTGGCATACTATGATCCCAAGACGAACCAGGACCTCTTGTTGGAATCACTGGACTGCATCGATGAAAAGCGTGAAGAGGCCGAATTAAGGGCGGCAGCGCATAGACACCGAGTCAAGCGTTACTATGACGGCAGAGTCCGCCCAAGGATTTTTGATGTGGGTGATCTCGTTCTGAAACGAGTTTTCCCGGTACCATCACGTATGAATCCCAGCTGGGAAGGTCCGTACGTCATTGAACGGAAGCTTGGAGAGGGAACATTCAAGCTAGCGACCGTTGATGGCACGACACTCCCTCGAGCGTGGAACAGTGAACATTTGCGGCATTATTACATTTAGCATGTTTTCTTTCTTGTTTTAGGCACCGTTATTTCCTGTATGTTTTCGTTCAGTCATAACTTAGTTTCTTTTTAACTATGTAATCAAGCGGTTTAGTTGTTTTTCATTAATAAAGGCTTGAAGCCGTATTTTCCACGAACTATTGATGTTTCTATATCTCATAGTCGGGTGACGAATTACTAGAACTACATTATCCTGTACGATGTACGAACTCGTATAAACGATTTCAAATCTCCGAATCCCCAGAGCGCGGACCGGAGTACTCTAAGTCCCTGGAGCGTGGACTAGAGCATAAACGATTTCAAACCTCCAAATCCCCAGAGCGCGGACCGGAGTACTCTAAGTCCCAGAAGCGCGGACTAGAGCATAAACGATTTCAAACCTCCGAATCCCCAGAGCGCGGACCGGAGTACTCTAAGTCCCCGAAGCGTGGACTAGTGTATAAACGATTTCAAATCTCCGAATCCTCAGAGCGCGGACCGGAGTACTCTAAGTCCCCGGAGCGCGGACTAGAGTATAATCGATTTCAAACCTCCGAATCCCTAGAGTGCGGACCAGAGTACTCTAAGTCCCTGGAGCGCGGACTAGAGTATAAACGATTTCAAACCTCCGAATCCCCAGAGCGCGGACCGGAGTACTCTAAGTCCCCGGAGCGCGGACTAGAGTATAATCGATTTCAAACCTCCGAATCCGCAAAGCGCGGACCGGAGTACTTTAAGTCCCTGGAGCACAGACTAGAGTATAATCGATTTCAAACCTCCGAATCCCCAGAGTGTGGACCGGAGTACTCTAAGTCCACGGAGCGCGGACTAGAGTATAAACGATTTCAAACCTCCGAATCCCCAGAGCGCGGACCGGAGTACTCTAAGTCCCCGTAGCGCGGACTAGAGTATAATCGATTTCAAACCTCCGAATCCCCAGAGCGCGGACCGGAGCACTCTAAGTCCCCGGAGCGCGGACTAGAGTATAAACGATTTCAAACCCCCGAATCCCCAGAGCGCGTACCGGAGTACTTTAAGTCCACGGAGCGCGGACTAGAGTATAAACGAATTCAAATCTCCGAATCCCCAAAGTGCGGACCGGAGTACTCTAAGTCCCCGGAGCGCGGACTAGAGTATAAATGATTTCAAATCTCCGAATCCCAAGAGTGCGGACCGGAGTACTCTAAGTCCCCGAAGCGCAGACTAGAGTATAAATGATTTCAAATCTCCGAATCCCAGAGTGTGGACTGGAGTATTCTAAGTCCCCGGAGCGCAGACTAGAGTATAAACGATTTCAAATCTCCGAATCCCCAGAGCGCGGACCGGAGTACTCTAAGTCCTCGGAGCGCGGACTAGAGCATAAACGATTTCAAATCTCCGAATCCGCCAGAGCGCGGACCAGAGTACTCTAAGTCCCCGGAGCGTGGACTAGAGCATAAATGATTTCAAATCTCCGAATCCCCCAGAGCATGGACCGGAGTACTCTAAGTCCCCGGAGCACGGACTAGAGGATAGACGATTTCAAATCCCCGAGTCCCCAGAGCGCGGACTAGAGTATAAACGACCTTAATCTCCGAGTCTCCAGAGCACGGACCGGAATACTCTAAGTCCCCAGAGCGTGGATTAGAGTATTAACAATCTCAATCTTCGAGTTTCCAGAGCACGGACCGGAATACTCTAAGTCCCCAGAGCGTGGATTAGAGTATTAACAATCTCAATCTCCGAATCCTCTGAGTACGGGTCAACTTATTATAAGTCCCTGGAATGCGAATTTAGAAAAAAATTCTAAGTACTCAAGAAATATACAACTCATAAGTGCTTGAGTTTTGACCAAAGTTACATAGAAAGCTAAAAAATTAAAAGAATAGTTCAAACGACTAAGTAACTGAACTTTATTCAACAATCCAAAATGAGGTTACACAGTTATCCCTCCAAAACTTGGAATCAAGAACTTATCTACACAAACTACGGAGACAAAAGATAAAAGTAATTACAAGACTTAAGGAAGAAACTCGTTGAACGAGTATAGCGATTATTTCTTCAGCTTCGTCTTCTTGTCTTCTTTTGTTTTTTTCGACGACTCCTCTCCCTCACGCTTTTTCTTGGATTTCTTGCTTGCTAAAGAAGTGGAGTCAGGAGTAGGAGAAGGAACATCCATTGGTTTAGACCTGCCCGGGAGAATGATTTTCAAAGGTCTGTTCCGCGGGTCGGTAAGTTCCAGTATTTCAGGTTCAACTTTGACCTCGGCCTTTTTCTTCTCCTCTTCGGCGAGGCATTCTTTCATGCTCGTCTTTGAGGTATGTTCAGAGGCGCCAGTGATTTCGATTTCATCACTCCCTTCGGCGGGAGATGAAGTGTCAAGCTTATCATCATCTAACGCCCCGATCACTTGAGCGTCAGGGCTAGGAGTTACTTCCGCATGAGCAACATCGCTTGTTTTCTCTGCCTCCTCCTTGGTGTCATCACTCCTTGGAGTTGGCTCGGGGTCAGAACAGCCTGCATGAAAACATAAAGAATGAGCATTAGAACGAATATCCACCGCTGGAAAATGACAGATCTTATAACTTCTAAAAAAGAAGAGTTTTCTATCGGGTTCTGGTTGGCTATCGGTGGCGCGTGGATTTTCACCCTCCAGAATAGGAGATAGCATATGAACGCCGAGCCTGGGATCTTCAGGATCGTAGCCGGCATGCTGCTCGAATGGGTCAAGTGTCGGCCGACCGGCCGGTTGAGCAGCGGGAGGAGCAGCAATATGAGGAGTCGTAGTCTTAGCCCCAGATGGGCCAGCTTCATCACTTTTCTCTTTTGCAAGGGTAAAGCCTTCGCTATAAAGCGCCAAGGCTGCTGATAAGTCCGATGGCTCGTTCCTCTAAGAAACTCCTTCACCAAGGCATCCTCCTCGACTTCTTCAGAGCCCGACTCGATTTTCCTAATCTTCACTAGAGTTTCCCAGGCCTCAGCTAGGGATTCGAGATAGCCCTCGCCCAAGAATGTCAAGTCGCGATGCATAAGGACACGTGCTCCATACTCATCAATCAACGAGTCAAACATGCACTTGACCTCTTCCCTGCCGGCCTCTGCGTCTGCCTCAAGGCGAGAGTCAACCTCCTCCGCAGCTTCTCTTTTGCCCTCCTCATGGGCTTCGTCTTTCATTTTTTCGACCCCAGCAAGTTCATCATCGAGTTTTGCTTTCAAGAGCCGAGTAGCAACGATTTCATCACAGTATCGTTGCGACTCTTCTTGAGCAGCTACTTTGTCCTCCTTCTCCCTGGAGAGTAATTATTTCAGCTCTTTGACTTGAGTGGCAAGCGCGTCCCTTTCTTTTTGAATGGAATCTTTCTCTAAGGCAAGGGCACCGCTGCGCTGGACTGCTTCATCGAGTTCCTTCTTGTGGGCCATCTCTAAATGAGTGACTGCCTCAGCGGTATCTTTTACATTTTGCTCAGCGGCTTCAAGCTTCAACTTATACGAAGCGAGCTCTTCGTCTTGATGCTTGATGATGTTCTTGTCACAGCCAGCCTCCAGTTTCAAACGATCAATTTCATATTGTCGCTCAACGGACACCTCCGAGATCTTTTCAACCAAGTGTACAAACGCGTCGTGTTGAACATAGACGTCGTTATTACAGGCAATGGCACTCTGCTTCACGTGCCCAGGGATATGATGAATAGCTGGGAGGAATTTCAGACCATCAAAGCAGATTTTTGGGAATTTGGCCTTAAGATCGACCATCTTCTCTGCTACAGTCGGATCAACCGCGGGAGTAGGGGGAGGAGGCCTTGGAAGTTCTGCTCTTTTTCGTTGCTCTCGAATTTACCTTGTACTCGATGAACCGGAGTGTTGTTCTCGGGAAGCATCGGGTTGGGACCCCCTCTGTGAAGACTTCTTTCTATCCGTTTCAGTTGGAGGAAGAGGATCACGGGGCTGTGAAGATTGGGAATATGCCTTCTTACGATAAGACGAGTCGCGGGGACGGTTGTCTCTACCTTCGTAATCATCTCTGTCCCTGCGTCTGCCCGAACCTGAATCCCGTCCGGGATGATGAAATATGGAAGAGCCGTGAAGGCGATCGAGTCCGTGAGAGCGCCCCATGTCACCTACAAAGAATAGAGATAGCAACGAGTTAAGAAAAATCCGGGAAATAAGAAAAAACTTGAAGTGTATGATGGAATGCGTATGTGTGTGTGTGTCCTAGTGTTCCCCCCGACGGACCAGTTCTTTTGTCTTTACTAATCGGGGTATTGTCTCCCTGGACTGGGAGTTGAACTCCCGCATTGCCTCTAGCAGGCGAAGAAAACTCGAGGGCTTCAGAATCGTCAAACCCATAATTAAGTATATCATCGAGGATGGAGAGATTCGACAAACACCTTAGAGAACTTTCCAAGTGCTGTGAGGAAGCCTCTTTCTCTGGCGGAATAGACGTAACTTTTGAAGTTCCGCCAACTTTCTCCTTCCAAATCTTGTATTTCAACCTCTTCTTTCCCTTCGAAGGGGAGGATGACGTTTCAATGTCATGAACTTCGACCGCCGGATTCCAAGCGGGACCCACATTCTCGCCTTGAGTCTCGGGAGCTTCATCCTCTTTGTGCTCACCCTCATCGTGCGCATTGGGAGTGTGGCGTGAGGACGATCCAGCTTGTTTTTTCCCTTTACCGGATGCTGGCTTGGGAATGGAGACGCCCTCCGGGAGGCTGATCCGATGACCTGGGGCTAGCAAGCTGAACATTGACAATGATTCATTCGAAATGATGGTTCGGATGTCTCGTTCCTTGGCAGGAAGTGCTCTAATGGTCTCAACGGCCTCAGAATATCCTCGACCCTCCGGACGCGGGTTGATACCTAAAAAGATGAAACGAGTAGTTAGGAAAAGCATAACTCCAATTAAACACGAATGATGACTCAACAAAGAGACTTACTGCCTTCAACCTATCTCCTCGCAAAGCCAGGAGGGCAACGCACGTAGAACCATTCCTGTTTGTACAGGGCGAATTTACTGCATGCTCTTGTCAAGATTTGGCATTTGTGGTACGGCTCGAGGAACATGAAGAAAGGGCTATTTTTCCGTTTCTTGATCATATAAATGTATCTGATGTCGCTAGAGGTTGGAGGTCTAGAGAAGACGGCCATGAAGAGTAGGTAGGTCCCATATAGAAATGCGTGACCGTTCGGATGCAGCTGCGATGGGGCAATGTTTATGTACTGCAACACGTCCTGAAGAAATAAATTAAACGGAGGCACACTGCCCATCCAACACATGAACTTGTTGCAGGTGGTATATCCGACTGCGGGCAGGTGAGGACGATCGTGTCGCGAAGGGACTAACACATCGGCGAAAGGAATCCCATGGATGGAACATATCCGTCGAAGTGCGGCTTCATTGATCTTCGAAGCTTATGAGTCGATCGGATTGTCTAAATGAATTGTTCCCTCCAGGGCATCGGGTGCTAAGTTGTGGGCAGGGGAAGTCGACGGATTTGAAGTATCAGTGACTTCTTGCCTTGATGACGGCCCAGGCCTATCAGATATAGTGGCGGAGCTAGACTTCTTAGACATCCCCAATAAATAATGAATCTGTCTAAGTACTTTTGAAAACTATACTTGAAAAATGTTCAACGTTAGAATTAACAACACGAATATTCCCCCCATGTTGTGTGTGAACTAGTGCGACCAATCGTGTAAAAGTGTGGAAAGTTTGAAGGTCGCAAAGTTGTTGATATAAAACTGAGCATCAAGTCATCGCCTTCGAAGACCGTCATCGCTGACCGTCCCCAGAAGCCTGCCTTTTGGTGATAGAAATTCCAGATCCAGAAAACGTATGATAACCTAAGTTCAGATTTATGTTTACTGAAGCTAGGAAGTTAGTGATCCGGGCCGGCTTCACATATGCTTGAATGCTTGGGCCCTGTTCTTGTTTTGCTATACGAGTAGATATAGTTAATAAGTGTTTAGCATTTGCGACTAGTCGGCTAAGTCATTGTTCGGCTAAGTCGTTGTTCGGCTAAGTCATTGTTCGGCTAAGTCTTTGTTCGGCTAAGTCATTGTTCGGCTAAGTCATTGTTCGGCTAAGTCATTATTCGGCTAAATTTTGGTTCGGCTAAGTTGTTGTTTGGCTACGTCTTTGTTCGGCTAAGTCTTTGTTCGGCTAAGTCATTGTTCGGCTAAGTCTGTGTTCGGCTAAATTTTGGCTCGGCTAGGTTGTTGTTCGGCATGTGAGTCGTGTTCGGCCTCGTTTTGTTCGGCATGTTTTAGCCTAAGTATGGTACGGCGTTTGTGACTGTTCGGTTGAGATGACCATTGGCACGCTGTACTTAACATTGGCCTCATTTCTTCCTCCATCCACACCAAACCACGAGGGCAAATCGTTCGGCAAGTCGTACCAGACCATACCGCTCGATGCCCCTAATCATCTCCTACTTCCTCCATGTTTCTCCTTCCTCCAATCTGGTCTGGCATAAAATACTTATGCCGAACCACAGTATGTCTACCAATGACTTCCTAGAAAACCCATCTCTATTTACTCTTCCTTCCACCCTCGTCGCGTGACTCGACACTTTAGTCAAGGCACGATTTATCCCATCAATTAAGGGAGTGCGAGCGTAGAGGCTGTGTTTAGGTGAAAGGATCGGTACCTAGTTGGTAAGGTGAAGACTTGGGAAGAATCGGCGAATTGTATGTTGGCTGGCAGCTTCGGCAGGTGCAAGGCAGAGGTGTTAGAAGTGTGAAAAGGGAAAGAAGGATAGAGGCGCTGGCTTTTATAGGGAAAACAGAAGAAGTCGAAAAGGCTGCATCCGGTGGAACCGGTCAAAGTCATATCTTTCGGCATCGGCGTATAATGATGTCCGACACTGAAGGATCGTTCGGTTACGAATGTCTTGTTCGGCATTTAGAACACGCTCGGCATACACCTAAACCACTGGTATTCTCAAAAAGGCATCTCCGTTCGAGGTTAGTCAAGGATTTAAAACGAGACGAAAAGGTTACATGACTCAAAGCGTACCACATTCGGTCACGTGATACAGTTTGAGGGGCAAGTGTTTCTTGGAGATTTGACCAGGCAACTAGTGCTCGACATCCAGGAGTACTCGGCATCTAAGAGTACTTGGCATCCGGGAGTACTCGGCATCTAAGAGCACTCGGTATCCAGGGTTGTACGACATTAACAAGCGTTCGGCCAGAAGGCGCATTCGGCCAGAGAGGATCGTTCGGCTAGAGGGATCGTTCGGCCATAAAGCATCGTTCGGCCAGAAGGCACATTCGGCCAGAGAGGATCGTTCGGCCAAAAGAGCATCGTTCGGCCAGCGTGTATCGTTTGGCCAAAAGGATCGTTCGGCCAGGAGCATCGTTCAGGCAGGAGATATTGTTCGGCATATACGGCTACTCGGCATGGCTGTAACGTTCGTCAAAAGTTATCGTTCGGCCAGCACCAACGTTCGGCCATAGACAACGTTCGGCCATAGACAACGTTCGATCAAGCGCTCCGTTCGGCCAGAGGCACGTTCGGCTTCGACTGACATTCATTCCACTCTTCCCACGCATCAAACATATCGTTCGGCATAGAGAGGGTGGTTCGGCATCGTTAGCGTTCGGCCTATTTTGTTCGGCATACGGCGACCACTGTATTTGGGCCAGAGTGTTCGGCTGCCGAGCCCACCTGGGAAGTCCAACCCATTTTTGTCTATAAATAGAAGGGCAGGGGCACAGTGAAAAGGACTCTTTTTTTCGAGAACACTGGGGAGACTGTGCCATTTTTCAGACTCATCTTCTTTACTTAGCAACTTCATTCAAGCATTTGATCTACGAATTGTATTTGTAATCAATCATTAAGAAGATCAATAAAGTTTAACCTCAAAGTGGACGTAGGCAATTATGCTGAACCACTATAAATCTGGTGTTCTTACTTTTTGCATTTAAATTAGCATTATCTTCCTTGTTTAATCTATCTTCATCACTTATATCTCTACACAATCTTTCTCTACGAGGTTAGTGAACAATTTTGGTGCTAACAACTTTACACTCATATAGAATTTTTTATGCATATTTAGGGTATCTGCATACATAGTTGCATAACACGACTACACACTCATGCTAGGTTTGAGCTCACTTTAGTATGTCTGCAATACATAATCACATTGCACTTATTTGAGTAGATGGATGTGTACATAACTTGGTGGTATAACATGGATGTTATTACGTGTTATGATGTTCGCCCCTTGGAGAGATTTCGAGGACGAAATCTTTTTAAGCGGGAGAATATAACACCTCGTTAAATCAGTAAGAACTAAATAAGTAAATTAAATTAAGTAGGGTAAATTAGTAAATTTTGTAAAATTTGGAATTTGGCGACCAAAGTTGTACCTCTACTTTCGTCGTGAAATTATGTTCTGTTTTTATACATAATATACTGAAAACAGAGCTGAAACGAAGAAGTTATGGCCAATTGAAGTTTTTAGGTTTAAAATAATTTAATTCTAATTCGGTTTCAAATTCAAATAAATATTAAATTTGAAATTTGAAAATTAATTGAAATTAGACTTGGGGTTAAGAAATCATTAAAGGTTAAAAATTAACGTTAAAAGTAAAATAAAGGAATTAAATAAAACCATTGGTGCAAAAATAATTACGTTCCCAAAATAGATGGAAGGGCCGACCGCCGGCCCCAACTGGTCGACCACTAGCGGTCGACCGGTGCGTATACGGCGGTCGACCGCTCCTGTTGGTGGTGGTTAGGATTTTCCTATCAATGAACGTAAAGATTTATCCATTTTTAACCTATTTCCATCCTACAATTTGGTACGTTTCAATCCCTACAAATAGGATCCTACCCTCTCCACTTTTATTCGCAAAAGTATTTGGGAATTCAATGAAACTCTAGCATTTCCTCTCTTTAGTTAGATTCAGAAATTCAATTAGAAATTCAGGTATGGATTTTATTTCATTTCTATTTATTCTTTTTAATCTATTCTCTTATCTTCCAACCTCTCTGAATCTAACAAAATTATATATACCAATCCCTTGCTATGTATATATATCAAAAGAAGAGATCTGGAAAAGAGTGCTTTGGCATTGCAAATCCATACAAGAAAGGCTAAGGATAACCTGTGAGTGGAAACTTTAGTATTTTTGCTCCAATAATTGTTTAGCCTATTATGGATTTTAATATGTGTTAAGGGTTTTGGGTTTATGAAAATTAAACAAAATGAAACTCCCCAAAACTCCTATAATTCAAAATGTCAATTCTTGTTGGAATTCTCAATTTTTTACGTTAAATTGTTAGAACATGTCTTTTTTTTAGTTTTGGGTGATTTTAATTTATATTCCACTCCCCTTTAAATTCTAAATTTATTATGAAGTTTCAATTAAGGAATAGGGTGTAAAAGTATGAATTTATTTATAGTTTACACCATTTATTCCATATGAAAATAAAAGAGAAATCCGATTAATTAAATTTTTTGTAAAAGAGGGGTTGAATAGAGATTGAAAATAGAATTGCAATTTCTATTTTTGAGATTATTCAATTGATGTGATAGATTGAGTTGAATTTTTTATTACGTACAAGTCTGTTTATTACAATTTTTGGATATGAATGTTTAATCCTTTGTTAAGGATATTGAAAAGGCTTGTTATATATATTTAAAATTTGGCACCATTGATAATATTGAAAAGAACTTGTATTATTGTTAATAAAAAGGATTTGACATTTAAACATTAGTTATGGGGTAATCTCCACACCTATAGAAAATAATAATTGCGTATTTATTTATATATTAATTACCGTAAGTAGCGTACAATTATAACATATAGTTGCATAGTTAATTAGGTAATAATTTTCATCAAATCCCCTTTAGGAAAGTAATTGAATTGTTAAGGCAAAATAAGTAGGAATTCTTATACAACCTAATTAATGGACATGGTGAGGTGTGAAAATATATTAAGAGTGTTGTAAAATAGGACTATTCATAAGTGGTGCGAGGTCAGTCAAAAGACACACAGAAATCTGCCTATGGCTACCAGTAGTGTGACTTTAGGGCTGTTGTGAAACATCACCTATGATAAATTACTACGATGACGTGAGGTTAGTCCCAATTCTTTTCAATAAATCTACCTAGTTAATTTAGCTATCAGTACCTACGAATAGTCAGGCTAATGTGAGACGTCATAGCGGATACGTTTCATAAAATGAAGGACTTGATTTGGTGTTTTCGAAGGTACTATGTGGTTGTTTGAGGGTCCGTCTTTCTTCCCAAATGAATTACTAAATAGTCGGGATTGGATTTATGCACGGTTAAAGATATCTCGAAAAGGTCTACTTCAATAGGAAGTATTAAGTGTCTGGCGAGATTTGCATGCAATGTCAGTAAGATAGATACCTATGTTTAGTCTGTCTTGGGAATATGTATTAAATGATGGGGGCCTACCTCAATTGAGGTCTTAAATGGTCAGAGTTTGCTATTTTGCATTAAAAGATATGAAGTGGCTTGGGTTCTATCTCTCGCATTGTTAGACCTTTATGATGTTGATTATGGGTTATGGGATGGGAAACCTGCTTCGAGAACTGAAGGTATTAAGTGGTTGATTGAGGGCCCTCCTCCTTTCCTTATATGAAGTATTAAACGGTTTTAAAACACATAAGACATATTTCAAATTTGGCATATACTGCCCAAGTACTAAAATAATAAGGCTCAAGGTTTTATTCACTAAATGCTTGTTGTTATGACTCACTCCTCATTACAACACTAGTTAAGAAAGGAGCAATGACGATGATGATGCTTGAAGACGGTGTGATCAAAGCTTGTGGCAGTTTATTTATTTGTGATGCTTTTTATTGTACCCATGAAAGAATACTTTTGAATAAATGATGCAACGGTTATTGTGGAGACTATGTTTTGCTCTGTATCATGACATTTGAATTTAATTTAAAATAAATGGATACAATTTGCTAGTATAATTTGTTTTCTCCACTCTGATTTCTGAAAAAATAGTTATAGCTTTGTATTGTCATTACTTTTTCCAACCAACAGCCAACTTTGGAATGGGTCTAAGTTTCGATGGGCCTTTTTTGGGTCGAAATTTAGGTCTATTTCGGAGTGGACTGTTACAAGAACTATTCCTCGATTTTTCCCAGGAAATTAGCCTAAGTGAGATCGTCCTCCTGTATGTCCACAACAATAGTATTCCACCAGTACAAAGCAACTTCCTACAACTTCCTTGAAGTCAACATTTGCTTCTATTCATCAATGAAACCTAGATCAACAAATATCCTTTCACAGTGGATATGCCAATCCTCCACTTTGGTGGAATTCTCTGTACCCATAAATGGGTTTTCTCCTAAACTGATGCAGACTCTTCTTATTGCAACAAAGTCATAGTGAGAAACCACTTCAATGGCTATGGTTCCCACATTAACTCCAGTCTTTCCTCCAATCATCCATGCTACTGCTCTGGCTTGCATTATGTTCACAAACAACTAATATAATGTTCCCGTATTAACTAGTCCTGCTCCTGCACTCACCTTTACATTAAAATTTGTAGTTTAGTTTGCATTTACTCTTGCATTAAGCCATACATTTCCATTTGTCGTGATGATTCTACCTCCTTAATTAATTCTTCTACTTCTAGTATCCATAAATTCTTTTCTCGTAATCTACATGTGAATATTTAAGAGATTTGTAATAAGAGACTAAAGATAGAGGGGAGAAGAGAGAGAGAGAGTGTGTATGTATGTATCAATTAACAAGTAAGTTGTAATAACATTATCCGCTTCCCCAGTTTAATCTTCCTAACTCATTTTGGTTACGTTTTCCAATTATCTTATTAAATTTTATTCAAACATATAATCTTATACCAAGTTATAACTAATAGAGATAGGGGTATGACCTAGGTGAAATTTTGTAATTTATTATAAATTAATTAACTATGTAATCAATTTTCGTTTGAAATAAAGTTGCTTTTCTTTTAGTATATATTTGTTATAATGTGTTATAAATAATTAAATGTTTAACTAAAATATATTTTTAACAGAAAATCCATAAATGGTGTGTTTGTGATCGTAATCACAAATGTTTCTAATCATGAGTATTGTATCACTATATAATAAACACATTGTTTTAAATATTCCCAATCAAGATGCATCGAGATTGGATATCGATGCATTCGTTGAGACTATAGTACGCAACGCTCTCTAAATGTTAGGCAGTGTATTACCCATGACTACTATGGGCACCAAGAGGTTACGTACTGATAGTTATTTGGTAACTATGTAATGACTCACTCGATTGTTTTCTGGTTGTTAATATAACCAAGGTTAAACATAAAATATCAATGTGACTAATTTTCACAGTTCTCTCGACAAACTATTGATGTCCAGTATGAAAGCTCCGCTTTGATTTTACTCAAATCATGGCACGATGTCCAATGAATGACTATAGTTGGGTCGACTGGGTGTATTGGAAGTGAAACACTATTCAAGATAGGATTCGTTTCCTTAGTTATGGGGTTAGTATCATGGTTATCTGAAGTTAACTCAAAGTCAAAATCTTTGGCTAGAGTAGTTCGTTTAGTAATACTTGTTATTATTAAACCAAGGACTTTGTGTTTGGACTATAATGTTGATTATGGACGATATTGAAATTTTAAGCATTACCAATTTCCTTAGTTCCAAAGCGATATAGTTTTGACAATAAGAATTGGTGTAAATAATTGTCACTACCGGGTAACGCTTAACAAAGTAAAATTGGATGTTACTGAAATTGAGTAAGAGATAAATTTTACCATAATGTCATACCCACCTTCTAAGTGACATGTGAACGTTAATATTCAAATTGTTCAATATTAATTGCTAACCAAATTTACCCCTAAGAGTCTCACAACTGAAATGATAAATACACCTTTATCGTCAGATTTAATTAATTGGTCACCATTATAAACTAATTAAATTAATTAATATTTATGAAATATTAATTAGAAAATTTTATATTTGATGTGTTGAAAAATGTTAAATAGTTTATTTATAATAGTTATAAATATATTTATTGATATACGATATCGCTACGCATTTAAATTTGGATTTAAATGGAACATACATAGTTCTGTATGGAATTATTTTTTAGGCCAAAGGGGTGCTTGGGAATTTCGACTATGATGCTTGCATAGGGGGCCGGCCATATATGATGTGGCATGGTGGATTTAAATGGAAAGTGGAGTGGAAATGGTAAGAGGATATTAGGAATTGTAATCCACTTTTCACTGTCCTATCTCCCTTTAAGTAAGCCACTCTCTATTCATTCTTTTTAGACGTTGAGCTCCTCGTCCGACTTGTAAATTTTGGCTAGAAATATCTCCTTCCAAACCCTAAAATATCCAAGCACAAATCACGTCAAAACTCTTTGATTTTATTACGATGGTAAAGTAGTATGGGATCCAGCAACTCTAGAACTTTGAATTCGATTCAAGGAGCCATTTCATCATATCAAAGTGTGATCGCTAGACCTGGGTGAGAAGTGTTCTTCATATTTATTCATATTTTAAATTGCTTAAGTTAATAAATCAATAATATGTTAGCTAGATAGATCATATCACGATTCAGTGAATTGATGCATTATCACATGTCGATGGTTATATCAATATGTGCAACTTTTTAGATATCATATTGTAGATCTCGGCCTATTAAAAAAATAATTTTTTCATTATTAAAATATTATTATTAAATGATTTCATATGCTGTATATAATTATAATAATATTAATTCATATGATATATGTGTTTAAATTTTTTTAAAAATTTTGTACACACCTAAAAACCTTTCGGTAGTAAATTTTTTATTTATCTTATAAATATATAAATATTTTAGTTATTTATTTGAGTTAATATTAGTTAAACAGACAAAATATATTTATAATACATTTACAAATAATATAAAATTGTGTACAAATTTTACATAATATAAATATGTGTTTTGATTTTAGAATTTTTTTTGTTATTAAATCTGCATGAATTTAATTTTTTGAAGTGTATTTTATTTAAACTGGAAAAAAATTTAAGCCATGAGCAGCAGCAAATATATGCATTTAATATAAAAAATATATTATATATATATTATATAAAATAGTTAGATGTTATATATATAATATATCTTTGTGTCTATATATATATATAAAAAAATTAATTTTTATTTTCATAATACATGATATTTTTTTTGTAATTATCTTATAAATTAATATATAAAATAATTTTGAAATTTAATTATATTATATTTACACACATATATTTCATAAATGATTCATATGAATAATTTATAGCCAATATTTTATAATAAATATATAATTAAATTTATACATACATCGATATATGTACGTATATTTATTTATACAATAATTTTGATACACATATATGTATATTTAGACAATACATTAGTATACACGAGAGGCTAACATATCCGTTGAAGTGTAAATTCCAACACCTATACACAGGCATGTCAAACCATGTACATAATATACTATTGCTCGTCCACACACATACATGTGTGTATATAATACACATATATGAAATATAATACAAATTATGTAAAAATAAATTTTCATTTATAAATATAAATAAAGTATTGATTTTATTTAAAAGAAAATTTAGAAGAGTTCTAGATGAATTATACTACATATGCCCATTAAAGATCCTATAATGGAATTTTTTGTACCCAATTGCTCTATTGTGGGCCGGCCCTGTACCAACAATGATATCTGAGCCCAATAGCCTATGCTGTCTAAATTAGTCATGTTAGGTTCAGTTAATTAAGCTTACAACCGAGATGATAGGATGTCTATAAAGGTAATGTCAAAGGATTAGTTTTGAGTAATCAATTACTCTGCCCTACCTGGCTACCGGCCTAGTCTGAATAGATATGTGAACCAATAGGTTACCCCTAATAGCAAAGGTTTAATTTAAATTGGGCACTAGGTTAATTTTCAAATTTTTTTTGGAAATTAAAAACATAGATTTTGAATTTATAAGTTAAATTAAAAATAAGATATATACATATTATAAAAATTATAATATAATGAAAATTTTCAAAATGTTTAAAAATAAATATAAGATTAATTCCAAAATAAATTTTATCAATAAGGTTAATAAAAGAAATAAGTTAATTAAATAAATTAATTAAACAATTTACATGAATATGTATGTATAATATATAGTGATATATGTTATGTTATCTTGAAATGTTTAAGACAATATAATTATACATGTATGTTTGTAATATAACTTTCAAAATTAATAATATTTAATTAAAATAGTTTAATTAAATAAATTAATTAAAAGTTAATAAATTAATAAATTAAAGTACATATATATGGTATATGTGTGCTACTATAAATGCTATAATATATATAAATATTCAATATAATATGTTAAAATTGAATAATAATCAATTAATTAAAAAGTTAATTAATTAGAATTAATTAAATATGATTTAATTAATATAGTGTTTTACATGAAATTATTATATACAAGCAAATTAAAATATAAAAGTTATATAATATAATAATGAAAGTTATATAATATGAATGTATAAACCAAAGGTGGAACGTCATAGAAACCCTAGATTTAAGGAATAAACCCATACGTAAATTTACGTATACCATGATTTCTGATGTGTTCGACACTTGAATCACAATGATATTTCATAAGAAATAAATTATTCCCTAAGTCGATATCACTCGATGTACTATATTGAAGATTAGAAATCTTTAATATAAGGTCAACCTCTACCATTTATACATTAATAAATTACTTGCACACTCTCTAGTTGTGGAGCTTTCCTCAAGCTACTGATGTTATGTGTAGTATTATTAATGTATAGAGTAGATGAGGTAAGATACTTATACCCATTTGTTAAGATTTCCTCAAGGTATGTATAGTATACTTAGGCCGTCACGAAATAGGGGATACGAGTGAATAATCTCTTATACTTTTGAGCTTTCCTAAAGGTAAAAATGAGATTAGGACAAGAAACTATGGGTTAGGGGTTGTATACGATAAAATTGATAAGGAGTTATCCACTGTATATGGGAGTACGATTTGTTAAGCTCTCCTTAAGGTCAAAATCCCAGTACCTACGAGTCCTAACATCTACCAGTGAAGTTGAAAGACTTCTATGTTTCGACTTAAAACATAAAAGACTACTGGTAGCTTATTGGTAAAATGAAATATAAAGTTTAACCATAATAATATTATAAAAACGTCTAAGTCCTAATAATCTACCAATTAAAACTTGCTAAAAATGACAACTCCGAAACTGCTTTCTAAAAGTGAAAAGCTTACCGAACCTAACCATATCGATTGGCTAAGAGCGACTAAGATAGCGTTGACTTATGAGCATCTTTGGTCGTCTATTACATGCAATCCTAAAGAACAACAAACCGATGATGCAGACCTTGAAGTAAGACTTGCTTATGAGAAATAGATTTCAGACCTAAAGATCATCTAGGTTTTTGTGATATATACATTAGACAAGACATAGTATAGGCAACATGAAAGTAGGTATGTTCATGAGATATTTGATAGGCTCAAGGCCTTGTTTGCTGAATAGTCACATTCCGTAAGGTACGAGCTTACAAAGAAGCTGTTCAATACCTAAATGAGTAGAGGACAGAAATGAACAATTACATACTAGTGAGTGAAGGGCCATATTCATAGGCTTTCATAATTAGAAAAACATATAAGCAATGAACTATAAGTTAATTGGATCCTTGATTCTCTTACACCTCTGTATGAACTGTTTATATTGAATTATATTATGAACTTGTTGAACGTGAATCTCATGGAGCTCCTCAACATGTTGAGGTCAGCCAAGTCTTCATCTAATGATGAATGGGCTATGCTTGGTGTAAATGTTGGTGCATCATATTCAAAAGGTTCGGAGAAGCGGAAAAGAAAAGTTAAGAAGAATAAGAAAACAAAGAAGATGGATGACAAGGGTGATGTCATCACTTCCATGAGAAAGGTCAATGGAAAAGGAACTGCCTTGATTACCTAAAGATTGTTAGAGAATGAAAGCAGAATGGTTCTGCAGCTCCGTCAGGTACATTTATGATTCAAATTGTTTTGTAATCAAAATAATGTCTTGGGTTTTAGATATAGATCTTGAACTCATATATGTAATTTGTTATAGGGGCTTAGGAACTAGTGCCACATGGTAAAATGAGAGATGAGGCTCTAATTTAATGATGGATCTATCGTAGATACAATGATGGTAGGAGATTATCATTTATGTTTGCCTAGTTAAGTAGTATTGATATTAAATAATTACTATTTTGTCAAAGACTTTATTTGTGGAATTATGTCTGTTTTAAGATTTTCTTAGACCAGATATGTATTTCATTTTACGAATAATGTTATGAACATTAGTTTGAATGGAAATAAAGATTGAGATGTTGTTCTTGAAACGGCATTTATGTGATTAATAATGATTATGTATGTTCGGTGAGTAGTTCCTCTAACAATATAAATGATAGTTATCTATGGCATTGTATACTAGGTCGTATAAGTTATCTTTACCATTGTCGATGATTTCTCAACACTATGATATATGTACTTTTTGAAGAACAAATCCGATATCTATGAGAAATTTATCGAATATAAAGATGAAGTTGAAAATCAAATGAACCGAAAGATAAAAAATATTTGATTCAATTGAGGAGGTGAGTATGTTGAATAAGAAATCCAACAGTATTAAAAGATAATTGGATTATCTCTTAGGTTACTCCGCCGTATACTCCATAACACAATGATGTTTCGGAGTAAAGGAATGGAACCTTAGTAGATATGGTTCAGTGCATGAATAGTAAGGCTGAGTTACCTTTGTCCTACTGGGGATATGCACCGGAAACTAAAATACATATGTTTAGTTTGTTACCAACTTAATCTGCGCTAAGATGCCATATGAGATATGTTATGGGAAGAAACCCCACTTCAATTATTCAAAGGTATATGGTTATCCGACATACGTTACGAACTTCAGCCCCAACAAACTTGAGGTAAGGTCGACCTTGTGTAAGTTTATAGGATATCCCAAGAATTCTAGGGGATATACAAATGAAGAAAAGCTGATTGTTTCCACATATGCTATCTTTTTAGAAAAGGAATTTCTGTTAAAAGAAATTAACAATGAAGTTGTAGAATTAGATGAGATCTAAGAGACTAACAATGACACTGAACTAGTGGGAGAACCAGGTTCAACCGTATACGAAAACATGCAACGTATTAATAGGTCTAGTATGGAATCTTGCACACTATAGAGATACCACAGTATTCTCATGGATGGCGAGAAGGAGGATTGTATTTTAGACGACACCACTCCCCTCAACAAGCATTATAGAGTAAAAATTTGCACTTTGACTTGAAGCAATGAAATCCAAGATGGATTCCATGTACGAAAGCATATGGACTTTGTCGGTCGTACTCGAAGGGATAAAACTCATCGGTTTCAAATGAATTTGTGACAACTCGGAGTTGAGAAGCAATTAATTAAAAATTAATAATTGCAATTTAATTAATTAAAATGGATTTTTAAAAGATTAATTGAGAGTAATTCTGGATTTGTATGAAAATATTGAGATTTAATAATGAAATATTTTATGCAAAAATGGGAATTTGATGATAAATTATTTTTATGATAGGTATTTTAAAGTTGTGAATTATTAACAAATGAAGAATTTAATTATTTTTGAGAAATGTTGATATTTTAAGACAATAATGATTTTAAAAATATTAGAAATGATTGAAATGGTTTTATAAAGTTTAGTAATATTAATAAATAAGGTTTGAAGTTTATTTAGAAAGAAAGGAAATTTGATTTTATTCCATTAAGAAGATTAGGAATTTATTTAGTAAACATGCATAAGAAATATTTAAGAAATGATTTAAGTAAAATGTATTAAAATATCGAAAATAAATTCTATAAAATTCCATTATGCTATGTTAACACTTAAGTGATGTAAATATGATTTTTTTTGTGAGATTGAATGCTTATTTTAATTGAATAGGAAATAGCTTTGTAAAAGAGGAGGAATGAGAAAGAAAAATATTTGTTTTAATTTGCATGAAATCTAAGCCCATTCAGCCCAAACCCATTAATCTCTTATCTAGACTTTTATAAGTCTAAAATCATCCCTCCTTCACATTTCTAATTAACATATACTTCCTCCTTCTCATTTTCTTCTTAGCTTCATGAAACAAAATTATCTAAAACCTCGTATCCTTCTAAAATTCAAATAAAATAAAAAAATCCTATAGATTCTCAACACGATGCCACACCTTTATCCATGAAGAAGTTAGTGTTTCTTTATGTTTTGGAATTATGGAATTTTCAAACAAAGAGGAAAGTGGCGGTAGAAAGCTTATAAAGCAAGCTATGACCTAGGTGAGTAATTACACTCACTAATCTATGCCTATACATGTCTATATTGTTTCAATTTCTTAATATATGTTTATTTTGTGACTTGATGTTGTTTTTTTCCTCTTGAAACTATTTGAAATGCTTGTGCTATGATCAAAATTGAGATAAATAAAGTTGTTTACATTGATGCCTTGTTGTGATGGAAACGTGGATGGGAAGGAGTTCGAAAGGTGAAGGAAGTGGTGGCCGAAGCCGCTAAGGATTGGTTGCGAGACCTAGAACACTTTGGTTCTAGATCAGGCACTGACCCACCGGTCCAAGAGGACCGATGCACTGGTGGTGAACGCCTGGAGTTATCTAGGCATTGTACCAAACCCATTTTGGTATATATAAAAAGTTTTTAGTTCAAATTTGAAGTAAAAATGTATTTAAATAGTAGAAAATGGATGCATTGTGAATGGGAAATTATTTTGGAGAAAAAGTTTTATTGAAATTGATTATTAATTATTTTATCACGATATTGATTTATAATAAGAAAATTTAGTTTTTGGCTATAAATAATTATTTAAGAATCTAGAGTAATTTCTAAAAAATATGAGATATAATATTTTAAGTTAAAAAGAGTATTTCATGATTTCTGAGAATATACAAAAGTTGTGAAAAATATATTTTATGGATTTGAAATAAAAGAATTGACTTAGACTTATAAAGTTTGTTTAAAATCAAATTTGGTTATAGAAAAGTAATAAATGAATTTTATTAATAATAACTTTTATTATAAAATGTTTTAGAATTTTAAATATAGAATTGAATCTTCGAAAGTTATTTATGGATATTGAAATTCTTATTTTGATTTATGAAAGATAAAAAAAGAGGCATTTTAACTATTTAAGATTTATAAATGCTTTTATAAATTATATAAATATATTTCTATTAAAAAATATTTTTATATTTCTTTTTAAATAAATGTGTATTATGGTTGTATTAATTCTCTGTAACGAGGAATATGAATAAACGGATTAGTAATACTGTCTGGTATCAGACTTTCGATAATATTTTTCTGGATATTCTTTTGACTTGTTATATAGAATAAGATTTGTGAGTAAAATTTATTAGCATTAACCAATTGGGAGAACATCGCTGGGTTGTATAGGATGCCCATGACTCGTCAGGTCAAGTCTATCAAACTGAGAGTGAGCAGGCTAAGAGCCATAAGTGTGTATACCTTGTTTATGTACTCTTACTATTTGACGTGGAGTAAGCCATATTGACTAGTATCCTTCCCAGCGGCCTGATTGCAGGTTCGCTCCTTGAATCCATGACATACCTTTTTGTGTATATGGCTGAGAGCCACTACCCCTCTATCACATAGACAGGTAGTCAGTTACCATTGCTACACTTGCATATTCATGACCATCGCATATCGTAGTCTTACACTAGATGGATATTTGGTGCGATGGCCGTCTAGGTAACTGATTACTACAAGAGTAGCGCTGAGAGCATGTGAGGAAGGCTCCTGGAGCAGGCTGAGAGCTACCAGTCTCCCATCTAGTTATTGTTGATATAGACACTACTTATTCATCTAATGAGGTTGTCATGTATCTGGCTAAGTGCCAATCAAATTAATTCTTATGACCAACGTCGCTATACATACTTACGATGTTAAGAGCATATAGGGCCAAGAGTCCAGATTAGAATCTACGATACCGAGGGTGAGTAGATTAGTGAAGGTCTGAGAGACCATATGATCATTTCATTAGCTAAGAGCTAAATCATCCACTATGAGGCTAAAAGTCTAGATGACCATTATGTGAATACCGATCTCTTGGTTTATTCATGGGATTGTGTGTCCACAAAGTTAGGTAACCCCATATACATTTAATATTGCTATCAAGGATAGCTAGAGAAGTTGAGAGTATGGAGTTGGACCCTATACATATATTTTATGATTATTTGAGAGATGAGCTTGGCTGCCGAGGATATGCCTTATTTGTTTTGCTTCTATGTATGATTTGGATGATTGTTTGTGTATGTTCTCCTATATGTTCAGTATGACAGGCCCATGATATGTGTACTTTATAGCCATTTGAGAGATAATCTTGGTCATTGCTGAGAGCTTGTCCTATGTAGTTTGTGATCTCTTATACTTGATGGTATTTGGATGTATAGATTGTTCACCCATTTGACATTATAAAACTTGCTATGTATTTTTATTTGACTTTTTGATGGGTGATATTACTTTGTCGTAGTTCTTTGATGTGGTGCTATTATCGTAATATACTTCGATACCTGCATTTTAGATATAGTCCGACCCGTATATTATTTACATAACACTCAGGTCGGTTCGTGACATTTCGGGTTTCGGGACGACATGACCAGTTTATGGAACCTCGGCATAGGTGGAGGGTAGAATATTAATGTATATCATTGTGCATTACGAGATTCCCTGTATGTTTGACATTGTATTGTATATTGAACCCACACACTGTATTTATTTTTGCAAATGGGTGTTTGTTTCATTTTCTCCTACTTGGTATAATGTATATTTCTACTATATATATCATTGCTGCGTTGTTGATCCTATGTTCTCTAAATTATTTGATTATATGACTATTGTTCTATCCTAGATATGCACGTGTTTGTTGCTTTGTGCCAATACTGTGTATGTATACGTGAGTTATTTATCCAATTTTGAATACGTACTAGTATTAGCCCAAGAAAATATTATCGTGTGACAGCCCAATATCGCCTCATTCTCCATATTATCTAACAATATTACCTAGTAATACTCTTGGATAGTGTGGGTATAGATATGGGGTGTTACAGTAGGTATCGGAGTAGGTTTAGAACAATACATTATACATAAGAGACACAAGTCATGACCTTAGAAGATACTTAGAGTCCTTGTCCTTTTGAGCATGTTTGGTGGTTACCTTATAATTAGGAAAAATAGGAGTATATATATGTAACGACCCACTATTTTGGACCATACAAATCGACAATAAATCCACACATGTCGGACTTGAATAATTCAAAACAATAGATTGTAAATAAAATTTGGCAAAACTCAGAATATAGAGTAAATAAATCATAGATCACAAACGTAGAGTAATATAACAATGCAGTGGAAACAAAGAATAGTAGTTCATGAAGCTACTATATATAATATAACAGAGTTCAACAAGAAACAACAGAAATCACGAATACAAAGATGTCTCAATACAATAGTCAAATACAAGATCTGAATACATCACTGGAATCAACTGAATGATTGAAATCAGAATCAATAGATGGATCCAAGCAAAGCTCCAACTCCAAAGGTGAGTCTCGAATACTGGTACAACTCAGTCTGACCCGAGCGTAAAGCAAAACACAAAACACTCGAGTCAGGACATACATACTTATACAATGTAAACCAACTCAAGTGAACTGTAATAGAAATGCACAAGTAACTTAAGGAATGCTTGGGATCGCCCATTCTTTAAGGATCCGTTAAACAATCTACTATGTAGTAATATACACTATTATAATATTGTCTAATAGTAAAATAAACTTACTTTAAAATAGTGTTAAGGCTTTACATTTTCTACCTTAACACATAAATAATCCCAGTAGTCTATCCAGTATCAACGTACCTCCAGATCGGGAGGCTACCCTAAATACTCCACAGGCTACGGCACAAAACCAAACTCGTACAAGGCTCGCTAGGGTAGGTGACACGACACAACTAGGCAATGCTAGGGTAGATATACCAATTACGCATCCGGGCTAGTGGTAAAGCATAGCAGCTACTATCGCCCACCTCGGAACACACTCCTAAATCAAAAATCGAGGATGGCCATTAAATCAATCACAAAGTAATAGAATGGTATTGAAGAAGTGCATCCGATCAGAGGATCTACCTCATTGGCCCGTCAATCGCTCTTGTTTTAGCCACCTTATGCCAACTCATGGGAGTCGGGTCCACGTATATACCTCAAAAGGAATCATCGCCACCATCCTACTTCGTTCTGGAATCTCCACCGCGTACACGGTTGTTAAAGTGGTTTTCGGTATCGATAGAGAGTATGTCCATATCTGATCCTGGTCTCTTTAACAACCAATCGTTATTATAACCCATGGATATTTATTTCAAAATAATTTATATTTAAAACCAAATATCATATCCATTTCAAAGCTAGTTTATACTTCGAAACCAAAATATCATATGAATAAACCCAAATTTCCAATCACTGAATATTTCCTTCAATTTATTTAAACTTGAAATATTCCTTTAAATCATCTTAAACCAAAACCATGTTATAAAGTCATATCCTTAAATCTTCAATTCAATAAGTTTCAAATTGATATATTTAAAGACAATACTTATTTAAATAATATTTCAAATAACTTCATTTCCAAAAAATCGTAGTACTTTCAAAGTTATAACAATTCCGACATCAAAACCCTTTTGAAACCATACTACTTTGAAACCATATCAATTTAAAATGTTATCATTTGGAAATCATAATATTTAGAAAATCATAACACCATTAAAAATAATGTTCATTACCAAAGTTATAGCATTTTTAAGTTCATTCGTTCAATTATACCAATTTCGGAAACATTGTATTAACTTATAAATTTCAAAACATTGTCAAATTCAAAACAGCAGCACTTATAAAGTGTTACAGTAGGTACTAGTATTTCAAAACAGCTTAGTTTCAGAAACAACAGCATTTCTGAACTGTTACAGTAGCTTTATTATTATTTCAAAATAGTTCTATTTCAGAAACAGCAGCATTTCTGAAGCGTTACAGTAGCTATATTATTATTTCAAAACAGTTCTATTTCAGAAACAGCAGCATTTCTGAAGCGTTACAGTAGCTATATTATTATTTCAAAACAGTTCTATTTCAGAAACAGCAGCATTTCTGAAGCGTTACATTAGCTATATTATTATTTCAAAACAGTTCTATTTCAGAAACATTTGCATTTCTGAAGCGTTATAGTAGCTATATTATTCTTTCAAAACAGTTTTATTTCAGAAACAACAGCATTTCTGAAGTGCTACAATTTCTGTTATAAGTTAATTATAACACTTTTAAAACAATATATCTCCAACTTTTATCATTTTTAACTTATCAAACTTATTTCACTTTTCAAAATTATTTATTTGGATATTACTTAACTTATAATTTTAGTAGAATAACATTTATTTAACCAATATCCAATTTAAATGATAATTCATTTATCAAGACAAAATACATTAATTTACTTAACTTTTATTTTAACAAATAGCTTGATACTTTATTTAAAATACCCATTTCATAAATAAAATATTCTTATCAATAAGTTAAGCTTAAAATTCCATTTAACACTAAATTTTCAATTATTAAGTCAAATCAAAAATTTCATTTTTAATCATTAATTTGCTTATACACTTTAACTTACATAAAATCACTATAAAATTTATTTAAATCATTTAAATCCAATTTAAGTTAAAATCTCAGATAATTTAAATTCCAAATACCTAAAAAAATTCAGAAAACTATGATATCAAACATAAGTTCAAAATCACATATATTTAGTATTCCAAATTACTTAAAGTTTCAGAAAACCATTATAACAACTTAAGTTCAAAATCACATATATTTAATATTTCAAAATACTTAAAATTTCAGAAAACTTTTATTTAAAATAAACCACGAGTCTGTATAATATTTACTAGCCTAGGTCAAGTGATAGAGATATGTATCATTTCAATCCATAATTTAAAACGAAAAATCCGGGTTCTATCATTTCAAACCCTCAATCCGAAGTCAAACAAAATAGATAAAAATCGCTTGAGCCTATCATTTCAGCCCATAATGATTTTCCCTTATTCTAATGTCCGTTCGGGTATGTATCATTTCAAACCATAGTTATTCCATGCTACCAGGGAACTTGCAGTGTGAGAAGCAGAAATATAAATAAACAGCCAAACATATCATATGCTATTAGGTGATGCAACAGGTATATAGTCAGGTTATAACATCATATAATCATATCACAGGCATATATGAATTTATCAACATAGCATATCAATACTACACATCCACTTGTCATCGTTTCACAAATATATAAGTACGAATGTCGAGAGTGATAGACTCACCTTTTAAAGCTAGAATTGATAGGTTAGAGACACACAACCAAACTCTGAAAAGCACGACAAGGCACGACTATATTTTGAGTGGATGAAGAGTCAAGATCCAATCTTGTATACAAACAAGTACAACAGTTATAAGTATATAATTCACAACACCAAGTTAGAATCAAAACAATGCAAAGATATGAATTAAAATGCCATAACCTTTGCTTCATCAATAAGTGGGCTCAGCCATGGTCACAATAGGCTAGACCATCATCATGTGGCTCGACCATGATGGGTTTTATGCAAACTAGGCTCGGCCAAAGTGGTCTTGTATACACGGCTATGTAGGGGTAGATGAAGAGGTGCAAGTTACAAGTTAGGGAAGGCATAAAGGAAAGGGCTTGTGTACTATTGGTTCGGCCATGACCTCAAGTGGCTCGGCCTGGACTAAGATCTGGTCAAGTCAGGTCATAAGGCACGACAAGAGGTAGGGAATGGTCACGACGTGTGATGGAAGTGATGGTGTGGGTGGTGGCCGAGGCAATAGGAAGAGGAAGTGGTGCATAAGAGGGCTCGGTTATGCTTGAAACAAGGAGATGGTGATCTATTTCCTCTTGGTGGTCACGGCCTGGGATGGATCTGGTCATGGCAAGGGTTTGCTGGCCGTGGAAGGTCGTTAGGAGGAGGTGATGTGGTCGGCAATAGGTGTGGTGAATGGTGACCGAGCATGCTAGAAGACAAGAGAAAAGAAAATTAGAAAAGAGAAGGAGGAAGCCATTGAAACTTGCTTGTAAATTTTTCCAGAAAAAATGCAAATGAGAAAGAGATGGGAATTGAGATGTTTTGTACGTGAATTACAAAATGAAGTGGCGGCTAGGGTTTAGTGGAGGGGTTATGAACGGCTAAGGGGCAAATAAAAAGGTTTACTTGATTTCCAAGAAAAGAAACCTAAGTCCCTTTGTATTTCCAAGCCAAAAATCAAAAATAAAATCCAATAAATAAATCAAAGCCTTGACAAAATAAAATGAGAAATGAATATAGGAAAATAGAAAAATGAACGTAGAAAATAGAAACTAAACTACAGAAAATAACTACGTGTAAAACACTGAATTTTAACAAATTTTAAAAAGTATAAAACAGAATTTGATGAAATGAAAAGCAGGACAAATATTAGAAACAAATACTTCTTCAAAGAAAAAGATTAGAAATTTAAAATTCAAATTTAGAAATTTCAAATGTAAGTCAAAGTTTGACCACAGTTGACCAAAATATAAAATTTCCAGAAAATAATTGTTTTATTATATTTGGAAAATAAATTACAAACAAAATCCAAAATTACATTGGAAAATTCCAAAAATTCAATTTTAAATGGTTTAAAATCAAAGTTTCAAATAAATGTAATTTAAAAATATTGATTAAAATATGGGTTGTTACACTCTCCCCCACTCAAAACTTTTCCTCTTCGAAAAGGAACGAGACACAGAATAACAAAGAAAGATAAGATAGGATGGAGAATAATACTAGAAATAAACAATTCCGGATTCAAAGCACGTATGCTTTCCTCCGTCTCCAGGTGCAATTCTGATCATCAGTACAACACTGCACTTTGACCAGGTTGGCAGATTTCCTTCTCAGCTGCTTCGTACCTCAATTGACAATACGAAGTGGTTTCCTCTCGACAGTAAGGTTTGATTCAATATCCAAACTCTCAAGAGCAGAAGGCAAAACAATAAGAGATGGATCATGAAGATACCGACGAAGATGAGGAACAATGGAATACATTATGTACTCTAGAAAACTTCTCAGGAAAATCTGGACGATAAGCCAAAGAACCAAATTTTCCACAATACGGAAAGGACCAATGAACTGAACGATTACCGGACTCAATCCAGCAAGATATAGATCTGTATGGTCGTCCGTAAAGAGCAACAAATAGAGACACTGCAATACTAGCCTAGGTTTAAAAGCTAAAATAAGATAGATAAAAGATTAAGACAAGATTAAACAGAAGATTGAAATTATACCTGATAACTGTTGTTATAGGTAAATTCGACGAGATGGAGATGATCTTCCCAAGATCCTCCATAATCAAGAACACAAGCACGAAGAAGATCCTCCAGAATCTGATTCACTCTTTCCGTTTGACCGTCGGTCTGTGTAACGACCCGGAATTTTCGAACCCGAAAATTCCAGATAGTTAGAAGAAAAAGAAAGAGATAGAAGAAAGAAACAGAAAGAAGAAAGAAGAACAGAGAACACAACATCTCACATTCGCAGCGGATTAAATATAATAACAAATAATAATATCGGTTATACAAAGAAAAACTGCATTTGTTAATTACATTTTAATACATCAGAGTTACAACATTCACAAATGTACTAGACAGTTAAAATTAACATGTCTCAGACAACTATAATATCACAGCGGAATATACTCCATACGTTCCTGCCATCCAGCTCGCCTCCTGAGCTCCAGAACGTCCTTACCTGAAATCTGTAATACTCGGTCTGACCCGAGCATTACATCAAAGTAACACCCGAGTCAGGCTGGAAACCAGCGTGAGTAAACTTATCTAACATGAAATTCCAATTCATAGATCTTATATAAAATCAGGTTAACTCGTATCTTCTACGAGTTCTTACTTATTAAATTCAAACAATTTATTTCACAAAATAATATCTAAGTATCGTTACTTAGTTCCAATGATCCAGATTACTCGATTTATTTCATTCCAGCCTATTCGATTTACAAAAAAAATCTATAAAGAATTATAGATTACAAATCGAAGTGGTTTCGGGTATATTTCTGATACCCGACCCCGGCCTCTTCGAATTCAATATCATCTTAACCCAAGTTATTCAAATGAATACAATTCAATTTTAAATACAGAGTGTCACTTTTACACAGCAAATTATCATAGGTAAACGCATCATCATTGTTCACCCAAACATATAATATTACAAAATATGGCAGATCACATAGCATCACAATCACATACCCGGGATAACAAATAGTCCAAGGCATTTAATATCATTCAGTCACCCATAAGCAAGGTAAATCACTTCCAAAATTAATTTAATTTATCTTTAATTAAATTAATTACTAATCTTTAATCACTTAGATTATCTTTACTCAACATTAATTAATTACAAACCAATTAATTAATCATCCATTAAGTATCTACCTTTATTAATCACCCTTGATTAATTGTTCTTTTTAATTTCATTACATAATTAGCCTTTAATAACATAAATTAATTAACCTTTAATTTATTTATTTATTTATTTGAGGATTATTAAACAATGGGATAATCACATTAATTAATGATCCTTAATTAATTACTTTCATTAACTAATTAACTATAGTTAATTACATTGATCTTTAATTAATTACATTAATTAATTAATCATACTTTAAATTAATCACTTCCATTAATTAATTACTCATTTAATTACCTTAGCAAATAATTAATCACATTATTAATTAATCCTTAACTCTCTAATTAATTAATTACTCTTTAATTAATTAATTAACTCATTAATTAATTGTATTAATAAATCCTTTAATTAACAACATTAAGTGATTAACCTCTAATTAATTAAGTAAATTAATTATTCTTTAACCATTACCATTAATTATCCTTTAATTAATTTCCTTATCCTAATCTAAATACTTTATTACATCATTAACTTTATTTTAGAAACCATTAGGAATTAATTAGACCAACTGTTATTTTAATAAAACTTTAAAAACAGGCTTAACACCTTCCTCCCTTCCTCTGCTTCGAGTCAAACCCGCGTTCTACTCGAGATTGCTACGAGTTTCCCTCATCTTCTTCTTCTCCCCTTAGCTTCTTTCTTTTATCAAACTAAACTGTAATTCCTACCCTACTCAAACACGAGAGTAACATCGAGTCTGGCACCTAAAATCCCGAGAGCTCCTTCGAGTCGCCCACGATCATCATTCCTGACACGCACCTCACCGTTGTGCACGTGCACAGATGCTCCGACCACCTCTGATGAACTCGACTACCTCCGGCAAGTCATGAATCAACTCGACATCCAACTTCGAGCATCAAATTGAAAGCATCAAGCCTAAATCGAAAACGAGACTTCCACTTGAAACAGAAACTCTACATCACCTGGAACGAAACGTCTCGCCACCACGTCTCCGACCACCATTTCATTTGAAACTTCGGCCATAACCTCCCAAGTCATTTACGCATCCATACCCATCACTCCCATGAAGCTCGATCCATCATAGATGCTCTAGTCGTCACGATTCCAACCACGACCAAACAAAGTGCCTAAACCCTATTTCGTCCAATCGCCAATGCCACAAAGGATGATAAAATCATCAGTCATTTTTCTCGACATCTCTGGCCATCAACCAAGCTACGACAAGAATCTCGAGTATCAATTGTTTGAGGATTGCCAGAAATTTGTGAAAACCCATTTTCAATTCAACTCAAAACTGCTCTTAATTTACTCAATTAAAAATTACCAGATTTGTTTTGAAAATCTTATTTTCTTGAGTGGATTCACATTATATAATCTACTCAACAGATAACAAGATTTGGTTTCAACAATTTTCCAAGATTCATACTGTATATTTCTTAACTACAGCAATTTCAAACCTGAATACTTAACTATGGTTTTAAAAGTTAAATTATGTTTAAACAATCTTATCTTATTTGAAAACAAAAGCTTAACAGAGAATAGATAAGGAAGTTTTGAATTTTTTTGATTTATTTTAAACTCTGTAACTTGAAAACAGAGAAGCACAGACATGCATAATTCAAATACAAACAACATACAGATCTACACTTGTAAATATATACATGTAGAGCACAAATCATTCCAGGAATCTCATGCACAAAATTTAATTTACTTAGGCTTTTTAAACAAAATGTTTACTCACCTTAATGATGAACAGAGAGCTATAAACTGAGGATGCCTTTTGATTTAAAACTTGGAACTGGAAATTTTGCTAGCTTGAACACTGGAAACTTTGAACTGAATTTGCTTTTATTTCTTTTAAAAATTTGAAAAGCTCTTGAAAACTTTTTCTTTTGCCTCAGATTTCCTTGCATGCACTTGGAAATGATTACTGATCTTGAAGAATAAATGGTTACAAACTTTGATAGTTTACAGAGCTTGATATGATTTGAAATATGGTTTCAGGTTTGTAGATTCTTGGTTTGGAAATAAATTTCAGCTTTTGGTTTGGAGATGATTTCGGGTTGTAGATTTTTCTGGTTTGGTAATATTTTGTTTTACAGGTTTGTTTTCTTGAGTTTGTAAAATGAAGATAGGAAAAAGAAGTAAGGAGATGAGATATATGTTTATATAAGCTTATTTAGGATTTATTAAAAAAAAAAATAGAATAGTGACACTTGTTTAAAAATCTAACACTTGTCTTTTAACATGAGTTAATTTTCTTACATTTGTAATTTCCATGATTTAATTAATTTACACTTGTAATTATGCATGTGTTTATTATCATAATATGGTTTTTATAAATCTTTATATTTATTTTCTATTTAGATAATACATTTTCTTAATTTATATTTGCAAAATCTTTTAAAGAAACTAATATAAACTAATTATATACTAAATAAAATCATATATATATATATTATTTTTAAATCCAAATTATTTTAAGATATTTATCTCTTTTGAATTTCAAATTCAAATTTAAATTCTATAATTTCAAATTCAAATTTAAATTCTATAATTTCAAATTCAAATTTAAATTCTATTTAAAATCTTCTTATGTCTATATATATACAAACAATCATTATTATTTATTTTAAAAGATTAATTTGTAAAATTTTAAGTAATTATATTAGAAGATTATCAAATATTTATTCCAATATCTAAAATCCAATTTTTATTATATTTTCAAATTCACTTACATAACCAGATATCTTTTATTATCAGAATTTTATCTGTTCATTTGAATAAACCAATTAATTATCTAATTACTGGATACCCAAAAATCCGGGTTATCACAGTCTGTGGATGGTAAGCAGTGCTCAGATTCAGGTGACTACCCAAAGATTCCTAAAACTCTCCAAAACTGACTGGTGAATACGGGATCTCTATCATAAGTGATACTGATAGAAACACCATGAAGATGATCAATCTCCCTCGCATAGATCACAGCCAAACAAGAAGCAACGCGAATAGACTTGACCGGAATGAAATGAGCGGACTTGGTCAGTCTATCCACCATAACTCAAATACTCTCATAAAAATTAACATTCTTACGAGTCAAAGTAAGGAAAAGTGTAGCCATCAGAGCAAAATTCTCAATGAATATCTAATAATAATCGGCGAGGCCCAGAAAACTATGAATATCCAAAGGGGTCCTAGGAGTTTCCCAATCCTGTACAGAACAGGGAGAGATATAAGAACCACAGAAAAGACAGAACGATTGTATGACAAAGAGAAAAGATAAGGAAAAGAAGACTCACATTGATCGCATCGATCAAAAATGGATCAACAGAACTCCATTAACAGAAATAATAAGCCCAAGAAATTGAACTTTATCCTTCCGGAAATGGCATTTCGAGAATTTAGCTTTCAACTGATGATGCCTAAGAGTCTCTAGAACAAAGCTCAAATGGGAATCATGCTCCTCCATAGACTTAGAGAAGACGAGAATATCATAAACAAAGACTAGAACAAATTTGTTAAGCACATCACGGCAGACATGATTCATAAGATCAACAAAGAAAGCAGGAGCATTAGTTAAACCAAAAAGCATGACTAACCCTTCATAGAAACCATTCTCAGTATGGAAAGCGGTCTTGGGAATACTTTCCTCAGAAACTCTGAGCCGGTGAAAACTGAGGCAAGATCAAGTTGATAGAAAACAATAGCTCCTAGAATAAGGTCAATATGAAATTCGATTTCCCGCTTAGGGGTAAAGCAGTGACTTCACCAAATACATCGGGATAGAGTTTGACCACATGAGTCAAATAAAGATCACAAGGAGAAGAATCGAAAGAATAAATAAAGCTGCCAGAAAACCCTGGGCATACAGCACAGAATAACCAAAGAGTTACCAGAAAACGATGGCCAGAATAGAAGAGTTTCACCCTTCTACAAATCCTACTATGGTTTGTGGAACCCAACAGGATTAGAAACACACAAAAGTTTAGGAACACTCAGGAGAAAGGAGATGTTCAAACTTATCACAAAGATCAATAGATAAAACTATGGAAAGCTCCAGAATCAAATGAAACATGAACAGGATATTGAAAATAAAGGAAAGGTGCCCCGAAGAGTACCTTAGGTATCACTAGGAGCAGGAGTAGAAGGAAGAACAGCAGTACTAATTGAAGCAGGGCAACAATTAGCATAGTGCCCCTTCTGATCACACTAATTAATAACCACTCAAATTTATTTAAAAATTCCTTTAACAACATTTTATATTGTATAATATTCAGTTACATAGTTAACTTTTGAATAATTAAGGTAAGTTATATTAGAATGCTATAGAGGATTATACAATAAAAATTTTCCAATTCAATTATTCATGTTAAAATACTTATTCAAAAATTTTTGTTTTATCAATAATTAAAATCATCCTTTAACATATATCTAAGAATTACATTTCCGATTCACTTCAACCCATTAAAGATAAATATATTTACTATATATAACAAATCAAATTAAATTTAAAATAATATACCCATATATATATAAATCAAATCATACATAAGAAATTTAAATAAAATTTACCTTCGAACAAAAGTGTAGCAAAGCCACGGAATAGCCTCTCCACTTCGAAACTCGAAAATGAATGTCGATGATGCTGTAGTCATCACCGAAATTATTTTCCAGCGACAAATGAAGAGAGTATTGATTTCAACATTTTATAATTCTTTGAAACGAATACTTTAAATAGTATACCATTTAAAACTTTAAAACCAGAGTTTGAAATTATCGAAAATTAAATTCTCAAATTCTAGATTTAAGTTCATTAAACTTCAAATCACTTTATAAACCATATTTATAAATTCATTTATAGAACAAATGAATGAAAATCAAATATTATCAGTTTAAGAAACCTATTTAATTAACTTATTAAATTCCAAAATTATACTTATATATTTAAAATATAATCATACAAATTAATTTCATTTATCAAATTTTTGAAAACGATATTGCGTCAGTTTGCTCTATTCAAGTGCTTTGGAAATCCTATCGATAGTCTTGATCAGACGAGTCGATCGAAAATCCAAACCAACATCAACAACTCAAACAACACAATATATAAAACATTTTAATATTAATAACAAATATAAAATACACTCCCTCTTCCGATGATTCAAGGATTGTTTTCAAATCAAGGATAGAGATTCAAATATAGAGGGAAACTAACCAAAAGAATTCAACTAGAAGATAAGCTCGATAGATAGATAAATAGATTTAGAAGAGAATGGTTAGACTTATATAAATCACGGGCAACCTTAATCGGTCAACCGTGACTTCAAAATAAGATCGAGGTAGAATCCAGAGGCAAATCGACATCCGATCGCCAGAGATAGAATTTGAGAACAACAAAAGATTGCAGCATTGTAAACCGAGGATATAGAAATCTCCTGTGAGTCAATGCCTATTGTATGGAGTTTCACTTCCATACAAATCATTTAGTGAGGCTATGGGATACTCAAAAATCCGGACGAATACGAATAGGGAGAGACAAGAATGGACTTTGGAACCAAGGGAACATTCCAAAATTCAAAGGGAACCGGATCGAAGAAGAAGGAATTCAAGCTCGAACGAAAATGATTCCGTAATTTAATCTACTCTATATACTGAGTTTTGGCTAAAACCAGAGCTCTGATACCAAAAGTAACGACCCACTATTTTGGACCATTCAATTCGACAATAAATCCACACATGTCGGACTTGAATAATTCAAAACAATATATTGTAAATTAATTTTGGCAAAACTCAAAATATATAGTAAATAAAACACAGATCACAGACACAGAGTAAGATAACAATGCAGCAGAAACAAAGAATAGTAGTTCATGAAGCTACTATATATAATATAATAAAGTTCAACAAAAAACAACATAAATCATGAATACAAAGATGTCTCAATACAATAGTCAAATACAAGATCTGAATACATCACTGGAATCAACTGAATGACTGAAAGAAGAATCAATAGATGGATCCAAGCGAAGCTCCAACTCCAAAGGTGAGTCTCGAATACTGGTACAACTCAGTCTGACCCGAGCGTAAAGAAAAACACAAAACACTCGAGTCAGGACATACATACTTATACAATGTAAACCAACTCAAGTGAACTATAATAGAAATGCACAAGTAACTTAAAGAATGCTTGGGATCGCCCATTCTTTAAGGATCCATTAAACTATCTACTATATAGAAATATACGCTATTATAATAATGTCTAATAGTAAAATAAACTTACTTTAAAATAGGGTTAAGGCTTTACATTTTCCACCTTAACACATAAATAGTCCCAGTAGTCTATCCAGTATCAGCGTACCTCCAGATCGGGAGGCTACCCTAAATACTCCACAGGCTACGGCACAAAACCAAACTCGTACAAGGCTCGCTAGGGTAGGTGACATGGCACAACTAGGCAATGCCAGGGTAGATATACCAATTACGCATCCGGGCTGGTGGTAACGCATAGCAGTCACTACCGTGCACCTCGGAACACACTCCCAAATCAAAAATCGAGGATGGCCATCAAATCAATCACAAAGTAATAGAATGGTATCGAAGAAGTGCGTCCGATCAGAGGAGCTACCTCATTGGGCCGTTAATCGCTCCTGTTTTAGCCACCTTATGCCAACTCACGGGTCCACGTATATACCTCAATAGGAATCTTCGCCACCTTCCTACTTCATTCTGGAATCTCCACCGCGTACACGGTTGTTAAATTGGTTTTCGGTATCGATAGAGAGTATGTCCATATCTGATCCCGGTCTCTTTAACAACCAATCGTTATTATAACCCATGGATATTTATTTCAAAATAATTTATACTTTAAAATCAAATATCATATCCATTTCAAAACTAGTTTATACTTCGAAACAAAAATATCATATCCATTTCAAAACTAGTTTATACTTCAAAACCAAAATATCATATGAATATACTCAAATTTCCAATCACTGAATATTTCCTTCAATTTATTTAAACTTGAAATATTCCTTTAAATCATCTTAAACCAAAACCATGTTATAAAGTCATATCCTTAAATCTTCAATTCAATAAGTTTCAAATTGATATATTTAAAGACAATTCTTAGTTAAATACAATTTCAAATAACTTCATTTCCAAAAAATCATAGTACTTTCAAAGTTATAACAATTCCAACATCAAAACCCTTTTGAAACCATACTACTTTGAAACCATATCAATTTAAAATGTTATCATTTGGAAATCATAATATTTAGAAAATCATAACACCCTTAAAAATAATGTTCATTACCAAAGTTATTGCATTTTTAAGTTCATTCGTTCAATTATACCAATTTCGGAAACATTGTATTAACTTATAAATTTCAAAACATTGTCAAATTCAAAATAGTAGAACTTATAAAGTATTACAGTAGGTATTAGTATTTCAAAACAGCTTAGTTTCAGAAACAACAGCATTTCTGAAGTGTTACAGTAGCTATATTATTATTTCAAAACAGTTCTATTTCAGAAACAACAGCATTTCTAAAGAGTGTTGTGAAACTACAAATTATTATATTAATATCGTGATGAGTTGATTGTAAATTATAAAGTTACCTGATAGTTATAAATATTTTAAGCGATGATTGCATCCATTGAATATTATTTGACATTTGAGGTCGTTGTCGAGGCGGTGTTGATCACATAGTCAACATTGTAGCCCATCGACAAATGGGTTCACTAAGAAACTATAGCAAGGCAACATCAATAAGTTATATTTTAACATATTTGTAAATTTGAAATATATTAATATGATGTATGTTGATATAAATGGTGTGTGAAACTCATAGGTGTTTATATGTAATTTCCATCAAGAAGATTTTTAAACATGAACCATGAGAATTGAGATTTAGAAAATGATTAATTTAGCGTAAAGATATATCACGAATTTAGAAGTGAAGTTTGAAAAGATGCAATGTTTTATCTAAAGAAAAGGGAAATATTCTTATGTTTTTGCATATATAACTAATTACTACAAAATGGAATTATTTTTGCAATTTATGATTTTTAGAGAAGAAATTTAATTTTAATGAACGTTAAACTTAAACGGTGATTGGAATTTTGATGATTCTTTTTTCAACCAGAAAAATGACCCTTTGTGAAATTGATTTAGCGGAAAATTATTTTTGAAGAATGTGAAGTTTATAATATTTAATAAAAATATTTATTAGAAGGCTTGTTTTGGATAGAAATGTCATTTCTAATTTTGAAGTGTTAAGTTTATAAATGTGTTTAAATTTGTAACATCCTGAAAAAAAAATTACTTATATAATCAAATATAGGGATTATTTAAATATTTGAATTATGAATTAAATATTAATTAAAGGGATTTAATAGCCTTATTTAACTCCTTTTAATTAATAAATAATAATGGAGAACTAATTTTGTATATTTGTTTACAATAATAAATAGTTCGAATGAATAACAAGAAAATCAATTGTTAATAAAATGACTGGATTTTAACTGATTCATTTTTAAATGAATTTATAGGATTTTACCATAATTTTTAATTTGAAAAATATTTAAATTAACGTTTTCCGTATTTTGTGGCAAATGTAGGTATTTTTGAAAATTCCCAAAATAAAATAACTAGCGTATTTTATTGTTGCTTGGGGATCGTATCCCATTGTTGAGCGCGATCGTATTTTTATTTCTGTGTTCGTTGTTCGTACGTGAACGTGATATTGTGTAGTAAAGTACTAGAAATTATAAAATAAACTGACCCCACACGCAAGACTATTCTTCACTTTCATTACTCCCTTTTTCCTTTTGTTGTGCTCTCCTCCAGTAAAACATTTTAGCCTAGCATTCTCGTCTAAAATCAGAATCGGGAATTACACTTAACGATAAATCATTAAATCGGATCCTTTGAACTCGTGTGAATGCTAGCTCGAATCCATGTGAGTGTTTTTAAGTACAGTGGTGTTTGGTGAAAATGACATTAATAACTAAACAAGGGTTTGACTTCATCAACGATTGGGGAGGAGATAGGTGAAATAGAGGTTGGCATTGTGTTTCTCTTGAGGAGGCATGTCAATGGTAGCAAAATGGGGAGATGTGCCACTGTCTTCGCAATCGCGACACATCAGAATAGTGTCAAGCTTGGTCGGGTCACGTTTTTAATGGCTTGATTGAGTTCCATGCTGTTGTGACCATCGTGAAGCATTTGTGAAGTAGAGCGTGTAGGAGGTGATTACACGTGATTACATTGAGAAACAATAGAGAAAGTGAGGAGAGATTGGATCTGCAATGGGTTGTTGTGTGTATTTGTTAACGTACATTGTGCACGTTTGATTTAGGGGGAAGAAAGGTTAATTAAGTTGATAATTATATTAATTAGTTAATTTAATAGTTTAACTAATACAATCGAGACATGGTCTTTTGCATTGTACCCGTAGGGGCGTTATCTAAGTATTGGAATTGATTTCATCAAGTTTGAAGCAAGTAGGATTTTAAGCTAAAATCGAACACCGTTCGATTTTAGGTTGAGTAGTAATCCTTAAGCGATAGCTGAAATAAAATTGATTTAACTACACATTTGAATGAACTGTATATGATATATGTGTTGAAATAAATTATTTTTTGCATGCTTAAATGATTTCTTTATTTGGTTTGGTTGAATTCCTGCTTGATAACAGAATGACATAAATAACCATTGTTTTATAGGGGACTTTTATAGAGAGACCCAAAGGGGTTTCTCGTCATTATTGATTTACTTTTATATGCAACTTGCTTATATAAATGTTGGGATGTTGTTTGAAATCTTAAAATAATAAAAAATGTTGAATAGTGGAACAATCGCGTTTTCACACTTTGAAATCGTGTTATTGCACTTTGAAATCCCATCTCTGTAAATCTTGTGTTTATACTCTTTTGTTCGTGTTTGCATCATTAAATATTTGATTGCGCCTTTGCATTTTTAAAATATTGTTTGAACTAAGTTTTAATGGCTCAGAAAGGGTTATAACACCTAACTTCAATGTGTTTAAAAGTTAGAAAGGTTTTAGTCGTGGTTTTGTAGTTCGGAAGTTAAGTTTTTAAATACACTTTCAAATGGATTTTTTTGACTTTAGAATTCTCTAAATTTTTGTGGATATGTACTATTTTCATAGTAAGTCACTATAAAAATAAATTCTAGTATTTATACTACATAAAAGTATGGAGAAAATTCCTATTTGAAAAGAACCAATTTAAAGGGATTTTCCCTACTCTTTTTGGCGATAGCTTTGCGACATTATTTCCAACTTTTATAAAATAGTTTTAAACTTGATTTTCCTTCTTTGGTCCTTTTAGCGAACTTTTCTAACATGTACTTAAGTGTTTTAAAAGTGGATTGAAATTTGTTTATTTTTAAATGATTTAATATGAATTATTGAAGAAGTATTTTTATTTCGAAATAAGGAAAAGAAATGCTTTAGAGATTTTAATATATTTTAAACTTGAGATTTTTCAAGTAATATTTTAAATGGATGATATAAATTACACTTCAAGTACTTTTTTGAGTTATTGCAGGTGAAAAGAGGCATGGGTTACAACACCGTTGTTGTAATAAATGTTTTACAAGAATTGAGAAAGGAATTCATGGATTATAACACTTTTGTTATACTAAAAGATTTCGTAAAGTTATTAAGAGAACCTGTTACTTGACTTAATACGTGTTGATATTCTGAAATCTTTGGAAAAGTTTTGTTAAAGATGATAATACGTTAGTTTATAAATGACATTTTATAAATAAAAGGATCTTTTAAAAGAATGTTTTAAAAATAAAGCTAAGTTTAATTGGTTTTGGGTTTAGCGAAACAATGTTTTAATGACATTTGTTTTGGCCATTCTTTTTAATACACTTATAATTATAATTGGCTCTTTAAAAGAATACTTTCAAGAGTGTTTTTAAATTGTTTTATAAATATTTGTGACGTGAAAATCAAACACAAGTGTGAGTCGAATATTTTTAAAAGTTTGATTCATTTATAGAAAATATTTAGTTTACACTTAGCACTAAACGTTGAAGAAACACTTTCAATTCTTAAATTTAAGAATGTATGTCAAGTCAAGGTAGGAAGCAAAACTACCCTAATTGTCGGCCTTTATTGTTTTACCTAGGGTAGTACTAATTTGGGATCGACAAGTTGTGATAAGTGTAAGAGATTTAATTTTCATATATGATCATTTTGTTATTCCCAATAGTTGATTAATTGACTATCGATCCTACCATCTTCTTTGTGTTTGTCAACCTAAGACAATTTTTTGTTTGTTGAGGTGACTCTTTCTATTCTAAAGGTTAAGAATATATGTCAAATCAAGGTAGGATGCAACACTGCCCCAACTTGCACGGCTTCAATGTTTTCCCCGAGGTAGTGTTAGTTTGAGATCGACGAGTTATGATAAGTATATGAGATTATAATTTCCATTTATGATCATTTTCGTTATTCCCAATAGTTGATTCATTAAATATCGATTTTGATATCCTTCTTTTTGCCTCATCAATCTAAGATGATTTGTAGCTCATTTTGAGCAGTTGCATCCAACACCAGAGATAACTAAAACCAAAGAGCGACTAGGAGCAAAGCTTTGTGGGTCACACCCATTTGGTATGTTCACTTCTATCTAGGGAAGTTTCAGTTGCATGCATGCAGTGACGTGAAATATTTGGATTCCCATGTTTGGCACAGGTCTAGCTTGGAAGTCCGAGAGTGACGTATGTGCTCTCAAGTATATTTTGTCTAGAAGTACACTTTCGGTGTAGGGGGTGCTCTCTCCTAGTCATGTTGGATGAATTCATTCTCCTTATTTTGATTCAGACCATGGAGTTAATCTTTTCTTAACTATATTGAGAAGTGCCTTATGCTCTTCTCTATGTTTAATTATTTATATCCATTCTTTAAGTTTGGTTTTGATCTTGTCAGTGTTCATCCTTTCTTATTTGGAATTTTGTTCTAGCTTATTTCCATTCTTTCATGTATGAGTGTTGTTCTTGTGAGGAAAAACCCATTTCATGTTTAGCGACATGGGCTCATAGATTATTGTATATTCATCATATTTCTTAAGTTTTCTCACGCTGGTTTTCCAAACTTATTCTGGTGTTATTATAATATAATGCTCGGGTCAGACCAAGTTTTTCTAGGTTGACATTGGTGGGACATGGAGCTCATAGGGTAGAGCTGGTTGTTCATCTGCCATAGTATTTTTTATTTTTCATTTTATTATTATGTATATCTATCAGTAATTATAAGGTCAAGAAGTAATAACTATCGAGGCCGATAAGGTTTGTTTTTAACTCTTATATATTATATATCTTAGAGTGACAACTTTACTGTCTTTGTTATATTATATGTTTTCGTTCCGTTGTGAGATTCTATTTCCCCCTATTATTTTTCTTTTTATTTTACCCTATAAAACTTCCTTCCTGGCACTTGGATGCTCGACATTCTAATACTATAGATGTATTTAGTGTCGACTTTTGAGGGTCGAAAAGGTAGGTCGTTACAAAAGTCCTTTAAAGTATAATTATATTTGAAACTTTTCGACAATAATTCTAACATTAAAACACATTGAAGCTTAGTATTTTAATTTGGAAAGGTGTTTATTTTATAAAGAAATGTAAATTATTGCAACAAGTTAATTTTCAAATTTTATGTTTTTAGAGATAATTAAAGAGGAAGAATTTTGTATAGTTGTATTATGTTAAAGAATAATTTACAATATTTATGTATATTAATAAGGATTATTGAGAAGCAATGAATAAATAAAGCTTCTATGAAATGGACTCTTGGAAAGAAATATTTGAGAAATGTTTATATTATTTATAAAGTGATAATTTTTAGAAAACTATTGGGAAATTTTTTTGGTTTAAAATAAAGTGGATTTTTGTGATTGAATTAAGGGTAAAGATATCCCCATATGTTATCCCGCCTTTTGGCAAGGCCGTGACACCAAGAACTTGACTAGAGACCAATGACATTTCGTCTTGGAGATCGGTTATATGCCAGCTCACTATGGATATCGACGAATTTTGTCCAAGTTCAGATTGAGCTAAAATTGATATGACACGACAAGCGAAGCTATGAGAGCCAACCTTCCAAATTTCAAGTCAATCCGAGTTAATATTCTCATGTTATGATCGATGCAAGATTGGATGAAGAACCGCCTTGAGTTCGAATCCATCGACTGGCCACTGTTCGACTCGATCTCGTTCGAATCCATCAGGTAGCCTTTGTTCGACTCGATCTAATTCGAATCCATCAAGAAGCCTCTGTTCGACTCGATCTCATTCGAATCCATCAGGAAGCCTCTCTTTGACTCGATCGATTTCGTATTCATCACCAGAGTCTACTTCGCATCCATCGCCTGAAGAGTTTTTTTTCGAATCCATCAAGCTTCTATAGTTCGTATCCATCAGTTGACCTTACTTCATATCCAATGAGGAACCACTGTTCGTATCCTTCAAACCCAGTTACTTCGTACCCATCGAGAAGTCCTTGTTCGTATCGATCCACGTCATGGTTATTCATATCGATCGATGGCTAACATTGTTCGAGTCCACCTGGCCACGTCAACTTCGTATCGATCAAATGGAGCCATTTCCAATTGATACGAACAAGGCCACGCAGTCGAATTATTCCATGTGTTCTCCATCGATACAAAACAAGGGTCACCTTCCATCGATTCGAACAAGATAAGTGCCTCGATACGAACAGGGCCACGCAGTCGAATTATTCCATGTGTTCTCCATCGATACGAAACAAGGGTCACCTTCCATCGATTCGAACAAGACAAGTGCCTCGATACGAACAAGGCGAAAGTCCTGGAATGACTCGATCAACTCAGCGAAGAAGGTGGGTCGATCCGAAGAATGCTCGCCACGTCACCACTTGCTCACGCGCAACTATCGATTCGAACAGGATCAAGTCGAAATGATCGAGTCGAACGAAATAGCCTGCCGAAAGTCTCCATTTCGTATCGATCATATCTCACGATCCACAAGTCCAAATGCTACCAAATTTTTACAGGAGCTTACGCACGTGCTAAAGAATGTCCACGCCAAATTTTGACTCCATTGGATGAAATCTTGATCGATACGAAATCCGTTCGTATCGATCACGGAACGGGCTGAAACTTCACGGGCTTGGTCGTGCGGGCCTACTCACGTGCCAGAAGGAGTCTCCCGAAATCTTAGCGAAATATCAGCCTCCTACACCTATAAATAGAGCCCCAGGGCATTCAGAAAAGGGGATCTTCTTTGAATTCTCCAACGCCCAGACTCTGCCGGATCCAGTTCTAAATTCCATTGCTGCTGCTACTAATGAATTTCACTGCTGTAAATCATTGTTATCTGCTGTAACCCGCTGAAATCTATTGTAATCATCAAAGAAACATCAATAAAGCAATCAACTTCATAGTGGACATGGGAAACACGCCGAACCACTCTAAATTCTTATGTTTCTGTGCGTTCTTATTACTTTCATTTATCTGTTTTTGGAGTTTTTATTAGATAATCCTATTTTTCCATTTAATTTCTTCATTTTATCTCTTCAAAAACTTCCGAAGAGTGTTGTGCCCAATTTTGGTACAAACACTTTGGTGCTTTCACTGAGAGAACACAATTTTTCTCCTGCTCCTTGAATCTCCTATCGATACCGGATTGCATAAATCCAAGAAGAAGATCTAGATCTCAAGTCTTGAAGCCCTTCCATAATATTCATTTTTGCAATCTAATATAGGAAAGGACTTCATCAATTCATCATGGTGAGTACACGTAATGCTTCTACAGCTGCTGATCAGGGAGGACGGGACAAACAGAATCCCGTGCAATTGCCTCCATCCAACCAAGATGCTGCCGGACCTTCAGATCCATCAGGCCCTATCACTAGACAAGAGTTCCAGATGCTGCTTCAAGAGTTGACCTAGAGTTGACAACAATTTATGTAACAACTGCGCGCCAACACAGAGTTGACCAACCAGCTGAATCGCCAAAGGTACAGAAGATCCAGAAGAGATCAACTTTCTTATTGTTCTACGGAGAGTTCGGCCTCCTCCAATGGCCATCATCGATCCACACGCCCACGGCTGGATGTAAGCTACACCCAGGCCATAGGACACCAACTGCTTCGAATCTTGGACAACCCAGAACTGGACCATCCACTAGTCATCATACAGGACCTTCATCCCGAGGAGGTGCTACTCCTTATCATGTCACAGGCAACCTCGCTAGAACCACCACTACCGAACAAGGAGTTGATGCTAGGAATCAAGCTGATCCTCATCGTAACCAATGAGAGCAGACTCCAGAGCCTTATGTCCTAGAAAATGTTGAGCCAAGGAGGCGAGGCACGGACCGTCGACCGCGTCTGGTCCAGATTCACGCTGTGGAACCCGACCACACCTTGGCACAACACGCTCCTAATATCCAGATGCTGGATATACCAAAAATGATTCGTCAAATGATCCATGAAAGTCAGGGTCTCACTAATGACGACTAGGGAATCTCCCGGAGTTATACCCCTTTCATCGATGACATATTGTATGCTGAACCACCACGGCGCTTCAGGATGCCAACTTTTCCAGTCTATGAAGGAAGTTCTGATCCTAATCAACACATCCTGAAGTACGAATGGCTGATGAATGCTGCGCGAGCTGACGATGCAATAAAATGCCGAAGTTTCCCCATTTCTCTGGGAGGCATTGCAACTATGTGGTTTACTCGTTAGCCACCACGATCCATTTCTAATTTTGTCCAGATGGCCACCAAGTTTGTTGAACAATTCCGTATGCACGTAGCGAGGCCTAAAGATGTTAACACTCTGTCTAGTGTTACTCAGGCTCCCGGAGAAACACTTAGACGTTACTTAGAGCAATTCCATGCTGCGTGTGCAGAAATAAGCAATCCCAATGACAACTCTATCCTGATGGCATTGACTAAAGGGATTGATCCTGATTTCGAGTTCAGAAATTGGTTAGCTGGGAAACCACTTGCGTCATTGGACCGTTTCTATTCCAAGGCAGCCCAATTCTTGAGAAGGGAGGATGCGAAACAGTCTAGGAAGCAGGATGACGCAGGGCCCAACGTCGAAGGAATTCAGAGTAACATCGCCGTTAAACAGTCCGGAGAGAGTTCTGGAAAAGTTCAATTGAACATATAAAATAAGCAGAATCAGCAGAGGGATAGTGGAAATCAAAGCAAAAAACGAGACCAGAATCGTGGTCCACGACGAAGAGCCCCCATGTACGTAATTATACTCCATTGAACACGTTGTTGGAAAATGTGTATTTGCAGACTTGTAACACCATGCAATATAAGAAACCTGCACCGAAGCAGTCGACAGAAAGACAAGTCCAGACTGGGAAGTTTTGTAGATTCCATGAGAGTTATGGCCATAATACAAATGATTGTCGTCATTTACAAGATCTCATTGAGAAACTGATATGTGAACGGAAGTTGGATCAGTATGTGCGGGCGCCGCAGTCAGGTGGTGCAGGCCCATCAAATTAGAATCGTGCACTAAATCAGGAAAAGCAAGAGGAACCCGCTCGAACTGGCGGGAGGTTGGTTATTAATACAATAAGTGGTGGTCCTCATCTAGTAGACCGAAGCTGGAAGGAAATGGAGTCGTATGCCAGCTCTATCAGGCATGCAGACTTCGAGTGTTATAGTAGTTTTGATGAAGGGGCTCCGGCCAAGCAAAAGAAGACAATGACAGATGACATCGTTTCAGGAACAGAGACGCTGACAACGTCGAATCCCCCACTATCGATCCACTGGTCATCTCAGCTCAAGTAGGTCCTGCTTGGATGAAGAGGATCTTAGTTGACAGTGGAAGCTCTGTGAACATTATGTTTAAACGAGCTTATGATCAAATGATAATGGAAGCCAAAGACTTGAAACCTTGTCAATCCTGAATCCATGGTTTCAACGGAAGTGCTACTATACCCACTAGAGTGGTGGAACTGCCAGTGGAGTTGGGAGTTGGAGAACGCCGGAGAGTACAGATGTTACAGTTCATTGTGTTGGACATAAACTCCCCTTATAATGCTTTCTTGGGCCGACCGGTCCTCGCTGAATTCAGGGCAGCCATTGCCCCATGGTGTTTGACTTTAAAGTTTCCCACTGATCGTGGAGTGGGAATCATTCAGGGAGATTATGCTGCTGGAAGAGCCTGTTATGTTGCAGAGCTGCGGGAGGCGCAGCGAAAGGAGAAAGGAAAGGGCGTAGAGGACTCTCTCTGCGTCCGCTTTACTGATAATTGACAATTAACGCCTTGGCCTTGGCCCGGACACCCCAGCCAATTCCAAAGGGATCTTGACGCAAGAGAAACTGAAGACAAAGGAGAATCTAGAGAAAGTCAAGCATCTCCAGCCGAACTGACAATCAATGTCCTAATTGACAATGATGATGATTCGAAGATGATAAAGATTGGGTATCAGCTAAGCCAGTAAACTCAAGAGGAATTGGTTGAGTTTTTACGATTGAATCTTGACGTATTCACCTGTACGCATTTTGATATGTGTTGGATCTCGCCGGGCATCGCGAGCCACACTCTAAATGTTGACCCGCGGCATGTCCCGGTCAAACAGAAAAGGCGTGGTATGGATCTAGAGAGATCTGCCGCCATTAAAGAAGAGGTAGAAAAGCTCAAAGCAAACGGGTTCATTCGAGATGTGCTATACCCTGAATGGGTTTCGAATCCCGTGCTCGTCCGAAAGTCAAACGGAAAATGGAGAACATGTGTCGACTACTCCGATCTAAATAAAGCTTGTCCTAAAGACAGTTTCCCACTTCCCAGAATTGATCAGCTGGTAGACTCAAGAGCTGGACACGAACTATTATCCTTCATGGATGCGTATTATGGCTACAATCAGATACCGATGCATTTACCTGATCAGGAACATACCAGCTTCATAACCAATCTAGGACTTTATTGTTACAAAGTTATGCCCTTCGACTCAAGAATGCTGGGGCTACCTATCAACGATTGGTCAATCGAATGTTTGCCAATCAAATCGGGAAAACAATGGAAGTATATGTAGACGACATGCTTGTGAAATCACGATTTTCCACTGACCATATTAAAGACTTGGAAACTATGTTCAACATACTTCGAGAATAGAAAATGAAGCTTAACCCACTGAAATGTCACTTTGGAGTTGCATCCAGAAAATTCCTTGGGTTCATCGTCAACGCTCGAGGGATCGAAGCTAATCCTAAAAATATCTGGGCTATCAGAAATCTTGAAACTCCGAAAACCATAAAGCAAGTCCAGAGTCTCAATGGGAAAGTAGCATCATTGAGCATGTTCATTTCAAAGTCCACTGACAAATGCATTCCCTTTTTCGATCCGATCCGAAAAGGTAAACAAAACTTTGAGTGGACCACGGATTGTGAGGGTGCTTTCCAAGCACTATTTCAACATCTATCCACGCCACCTATCCTGTCAAAGCCTATTGATCATGAGAAGTTGTATGTATATTTGGCGATATCACAAAACGCTATCAGCGCTGCCTTAATTTGAGAAGAAGACAGGATACAGAAGCCAGTATACTACGTCAGCAAAAGATTGACTGGAGCTGAGAGGAACTATCCGAAACTAAAGAAGTTGGCATACTTCCTTGTTATTGCATCAAGAAAGCTCCGACCATATTTCCAGGCACATCCAATTTTTGTTTACATAGACCAGCCGTTACGACATGTCCTTTCGCAGCCTGAGATGTCTGGTAGGTTACTCAAGTGGAACATCGAACTATGCCAGTTTGACATTACTTACACTCCAAGACGAGCCATTCAAGGACAAGTCCTAGCCGATTTCATAGCTGAATTTACCGTTCTAGAGGACTTGCCCGAAACTAGTAAATCCCTCGAATACGTTTGGAAGCTGTATACTGATGGTGCATCAAACGACCGGTGTTCGGGCGCTAGTGTTTTACTCGAAACCCCCTAAGGCCTATCTATATGCTATGCTTTGATGTTTGATTTTCATGCAACCAATAATGAAGCTGAATATGAAGCCCTCTTAGCTGGACTAAAACTTGCCAGAGATTTGAGAAATATAGATGTGGAAATTTATTGTGATTCACAATTAGTTGTGTGTCAAGTTCGGGGAGAATATCAAGCAAGAGAGCGAAGACTGGCTGCTTACTTAGCACGGGTCCAAGAAACACTGAATTAGTTTGATTATTATGCTATCTATTGTATACCTCGAGAACGCAATCAGAAATCCGATTCATTGGCAAAGTTAGCCAGCACAGGTGAAGCTCAGCAAATGGGACTCGTTCCCGTAGATACGTTAACTTCCCCAAGTATTGACCGGGCAGAAGCAGATTGGTTATGTGAAACTATTCCCTATAAGGAGTCGTGGATGACTCCAATCCGAAATTACCTTGAGCACGGAACCCTGCCAGAGCGCAAGAGTGAAAGAGACAAGTTCTTCGGAAGGCCTCACGATTCACCATCCAGAACGGAATCATGTATAGAAGAGGGTACTCTGTTCCTCTACTCCGGTGTATCGCCCACAATGAAATTAAACGAGTATTACACGACGTACACGAGGGAGAATGTGGCGATCACACCGGGGGAAAGCACTAGCCCAGAAAATACTTCGATACATATATTATTGGCCGACTGTGAATCGCGATGCGTCAGATTATGCGAAGAAATGTGATAGATGTCAGAAGAATGCTCGAATTCCTAGAGCCCCGCCTACCGAGATAATGTAAATGGTCAGCCCATGGCCGTTTGCAATGTGGGGCATCGACATTATTGGTACTTTACCTCTGGCAAAAGGTGGTGCGAAGTACGCCATCGTCGTAGTTGATTACTTTACAAAGTGGGCTGAAGCTGAACCTCTTGCTACCATAACAACGAAAAAAGTAATCAACTTTGTGGTCCGCAACATTATCTGTCGATTCGGTCTCCCACACACCATTATTACTGACAATGGAACCCAATTCGACAGTGCTGAATTTAAAGATTTTTGCAAGCGATTTCACATCCAAAAGAAATTCTCTACAGTTGCGCACCCTCAAGCGAACGGACAAGTCGAAGCGGTCAATAAAGTTATAAAGTCCATTCTGGAAAAACGACTGGAAAAGGTCAGGGGCAAGTGGGTCGATGAACTTCCTATGGCCTTATGGGCTTACCAAACAACCCACAAGTCCGCGACAGGTCACACTCCATTCTCTCTTTCTTATGGTTAAGAAGCCGTTATTCCAGTCGAGCTAGAAGTACCTTCTCATCGTGTGACATACTATGATCCGAAGACTAATGCTATATTACTTGCTGAATCTCTGGATTTACTAGATGAGAAGCATGAAGAGGCTAATTTGAGGGCAGCCGCGCATCGAAGTCGAGTCGCCCGATTGTACAACGCCAAGGTCCGCCCGCGAACCTTTGAACTAGGCGATCTCATCCTCAAAAGAATCTATCTGGTTCCTTCGCATATGAAGCCGACATGGGAAGGACCGTATGCTATTGAACAAAGACTCGGAGACGGCACATTCAAATTATCGACCATCGATGGTCTTACTCTTCCAAGAGCCTGGAACAGCGAAAGTCTTCGTCGTTACTAAACATAACAGGCTATGTTTATCCATTTAGTTTATTTTCCATTTTGCAATTTGTTTCTGCATTTCGAAATTAGAATTTGTAATAAGGCAACTGACTTTGCCATATTTTCTTATTTCAGCAATAAAATGCAATCTCTTCGAGCCAGAGCTGTGATTTACTTGAAATGCTTCATGATCATCACTATGCACGAAGAGCTAAGTTTCACCATATGGTGGAATTTATTCAAATAGGGAGTGACTGTGATGCAACCGGTCACTCGCTAAGTGAAACCCGAGCTCGGGACCAGCCATCACATCAAAATCAAAAAAGGATTGATACACGAAAATCCTTCACTTAACTCCAGATTCCCAGAGTGCGAACTGGAGTATAAAAATACGTCTACAAAGAGGGTGGATCTGTCCGCCTAACGATTTCATCCGTATCTGCACCAAGTTTGAGGAGGGTGGACCCATCCATCTAACGACCTCACTTTTTAACTCAGGGTGGATGTGATCCGACCACCCACGATCCTGATACACATTTCGTTCCCAGAGTGCGAGCGAAATCCAAAAACGTATAGCAGATGTGACTGACCGTCTGCTTACCAACTCCGAACTCCCAGAGTGCGAGTCGGAGTATGAACATCAACTCTGGATTCCCAGAGTGCGAAATAGAGTATAAAAATCAACACCGAACTCCAGAGTGCGAGTCGGAGTATAAACATCAACTCCGGATTCCCAGAGTGCGAAACGGAGTATAAACATCAACTCCGAACTCCTAGAGTGCGAGTCGTAGTATAAAAATCAACTCCGGATTCCCAGAGTGCGAAACGGAGTATAAACATCAACTCCAAACTCCCATAGTGCGAGTCGGAGTATAAACATCAACTCCAAATTCCCAAAGCGCGAATCAGAGTATAAATATCAACTCCGAACTCCCAGAGTGCGAGTCGGAGTATAAATGTCGATTCCTAGTCCCCAGATCGCGGACGTATAATTAAAACTTAAGCCGGCGTGACCAACCGCCAGTAAACAAATGAGAATCCCCGGAGTGCGGATATGATCATCGACAATCAAACAAGCATGGTAAAACCGCTCGGTCTCTGCTTGACTGAAACATCCATTCAGTGGCACTAGGCTCAACATGTTGTAAGCGAGAAGCAACCGCTGACTGATGTTCTACAACTCACCCTTAAGACTGGGGGCAGAACTTAAGTGTCGACCATTGACTGTAGCAGAGCGACGTCAAAACTCAACTCACTTCCCGGTCATAAACCATGTCCACAGTTTCCGGACCTGGCAAACAAAAACAAACTTGACTCGGAACATGAAACTTCATAACTGCACTTCAGATATTGAAACACATAGGCAAATACACGATAACTAAGACTAGGCCAAAAAAGAAAAGTTCCATTTCTACTGCTTATAAAAGAAATTCATGTACAAGTTTGTTCCAAAAAATTCCTACTAGCAGGGGCCCAACCCGCATCTATACACGGCTAACAAAATGAAAGTCAAAATGAACCAAGGAAGCATGTTTAATATTTCTTCTTCCTCGGTTTCCTTTTTGGCGTAGACCCGCTGGAACCGCCACTACCTTTCCTCTTCGAGCCTTTTCCTTTAGGTGGTCGGTCTCCAGGCGGGGGCATGATCTCGACATCCTCCTCCGAGCTCGAGTGAATAGGGATGCTTCCTGCCGGCGGAGTCGGAGGAACGGGATCAAGTGTAGAAGATGGAATGGGCTCACTGGTGTCGAAAACTGTACCGCCAGGCGATATCATTCTAAGCGAAGCTGGACCAAGTGCCGCCCTTCCACCTCCAAGACTGCCACCATGAGCCGCTGCTGCCATTTCAGCATCGATTTCGGCCAAAATCTCCTCTTCGGTAATCACTCGGGCCTCGTTGGGAGTATCAGCAGTCGGCATTGAAAGGCATGTAGCAGGAACGCCTCCGCCTATGACAAATGGTAAGTCAGCTAAAGGATCGCAATGATGGCGAAAGAGTTCCTCCATCAACTGCTCATCAAAAACAAGTGAGCTTCCCTGCATATCATCAAGAGGAGCAGCAGTAGTCACGGCGGTCGCTTCAGTAACGATAACCCCCTACATCTGATACGATTCTTGAGTAGCAGGAGGCACGACCGGTGCAGCATCAATCACTGGACAAAAAATAAGAGAACCGTTAGGACTTGATTTGAGTAAAGATTCCGACTTAAGGCAGATATATGGAATGTTCAGAGTACCTTCCTTAGTTTACTTGTAAGCGGCTGGACGGCTTCAGTAACTTGCTCTGTAGCCGGAGACATCTACGGCTGATCCGGATTGTAAGCAGGAACAGCTTGGGGATCGACCACAGATGAGGATTCGGGTTGGGTTGACGCTGGAACTTCAAGACTCGCCTAATGGTGGTCAACCCCTGAACCCTCTCCTACTTCGAAGTGCTGGGCGCTGAGCTTTTCCTTTTCATGCAAAATCATTGACTCATGAAGAATCTCCCTTTCATCTTCATTCAGAATGCGATTCTCGAGTTCAAATTCATCTACAGACTCACCCAGATGTGCCTCCTTCTCTTCTTCAACTAATCGGCCCCAGGCGTTGTATAGATGCGCCGGATAATCATCGAGCCAGGCTAGACCCCTGTGCCTCAGCAAGTTAGCATTGTAAACAATGTGAAGGTCTTCGATATCAACCTCTAGCCTGGACTCGGCCGATTTCACTTTCTCCTCAACCTCAGTCTCCACCATGCGGACTTTACCCACGGTTGCATCCCTTTCATCCCGGAGCAAAACATCCAATTCGCACGCTTCCTGGGCTGCAGTGTTCGCATCATCCTTTTCCTTAGCCATGTCAGCGAATTTGGCCTTAATCTTGTTGAGTTCCTTAACCGCCACATCTCGTTCGGCGGTGACTGTGGTGTTTCGATGGCCCATATCCTCCACCAAGGCAATGTGTGTTTGCCTCAACCTCTCAATCGCCATGGTCGCTTCGTCAACTTTTTTTTGTGGCCTCAATTTCAGATATCCTAGAAGATTCGGCCTTGGTGTTGAGCACCTGGATGATTCGGTCCTTTTTGGTGAGTTCGGACTCCATCTTCTCAATAGCTTTGGGTCGCTCGAAGGCCAACTTGGAAGCTTTCTCTGCAGCTTTTACCCACTCTCTGTTCTGGGTGTAGATGTCATGAATGTAATCATGCATCGTGTTTTCAACCCCATATGGGATTCTCTTTAAGTGAGGTGGAAAGACGTAACCATCAAAGCATATGTTCGGGAACTCCTTCCTCAGTTGAGCAATTTTAATAGCGCCTTCCCCCATAGCCTTAGTGATGGCCCGCTCTGCAATTATGTGGGGCACGGTTTCAACTCGCTGGTGATGAGTTTCAGACCTCGAAGTTTGAGAGGACGGTTTGTGTCGTGGAGGCTCTAGCGGCTGTGGAACATGAACAAGAGGTGGAGATTGAATTCTAAGAGGAGGAAAGCGAGATCTAGATCGGTGTCTGTACTCTCTGTCCCTGTCATGCCCATGCCTATCTTAGTTAGAGTACTCGCGATCGCGGTCTCTATCTGAGTCTCTCTTGCAGGAATCATAATAAGTAGAAGAAGACTTTCGAACCAAGCGAAGGTTCCCGAGCATAGATCCTCTTCTGGACATCGTACCTGAAAATGAGAGACGAAGGAAAAGTTAGTGATTTCTTAAGTTGGATGATTTACAGTTATGAATCATGTAGTGCAGTGAAGTATATGCATGTGCAACCCCCCGACCAACCAGAAATGTTGGCCGCACTCATAGCAAGCGACCCGCTCAGTTCAAGAGCATTATCAAGCTCCTCCATCCCGGTGTCGTGTTGAAGTGACACATAATCCAGAATAGGAATATCAGCAAGCCCTTCAAAAGGATTCTCTACTTGCGGGGGAGGAGCCTCCGAAATTCTAATCCCGGGAACATGCAAAGACATAACAACGGATTTCAGTCTCATGGATTTAGAACGCTTGTGAGCAACTGCCTTGCCTTTTCTCCTTCCTCCTGAATCCTGAACATCGGAAGAAGGCCCGCTTGGAGTTCTTTATCAGTAGGCGTTCTCTCTGGATCAACTTCTTCAGCTATTACGACTTCGGGCGCCTTGCGTTTCACCCGCTTCTTCGAGACCGCTCTAAGTGTCCCTTCCAGCCTTATGCTTTGCATCCGTTCAATCAGCCCAACAGTCCTCAAGTTTTGTCGGTTAGAACCAGGTCAATGTTCCTCTCTTTACCCGGAACTGCTTGGAGAATTCAGACTAACTCTCTGAAATATCCACCATCGGGTCGAGAAATTGCGGCTGTAAAAGAAATGAAGTATGTCAGTTTTGAGAACGGTTATTATTATCTCGATGATTCACGAAAGAGATTGCAACACTTACGTCTATCCAACCATCTCCTAGCGAATCTAGGGGGCATCGAACGTAGAACCATTCCATTTTAAAATAACTTAGCCTTCCGTAGGATCCCATTACAATTTGACAGTTCCTGACCACTTCCAAGAATGTGAAAGAAGGGCTATCTCTGCGGCTCTTGATGTTGAAGAGATATCTAATCTCGATCGGCTTTGGTAGTTGAAAGAGAATTTCCATGAACAGGATGAAAGTGCTATTCAACAAGGCGTATCTGTTAGGGTGTAGCTGGGATGGTGAGATTCTGAGGAATGATAACATCTCCCTTATATATTGATTGAAAGGAGGGAGTGTCCCCGCTGTGCAAGCGTGACGGTTGAAAGCAGTAAACCCCTACGGGGGAGTATGTGGTCTATCATTTGGCCCTGGGAGTAATACGTCGTCAAGCGACAAGCCGTGTCTCAAGCATATCCGTCCCAACATATCTTTAGAAATGCCGGACGGCACAGAGTCTTGTGGATTCATAATGAACCGGGCATTTGGAAATTCGTTCGGAGCTAGATCTATGACTTTGGCTTCGATGGCCGGTATCTCGATTACTGGAGGAATTGAACTCGGAAGTTCCTGCTGCTGTGAACTTGAAGGTTCCATAACTAACTAGCTCATGAAAAATCATCGTTAAACAGATAATAAACCCGTGCATCCCACAGTGTGAAGTGTGTGAATATGTGGTGCAGTACTGTGAAGTACTTGAAAAGATTCTACGGAGTGTAAAAAACATGCAAGTGACAGGATTTCGAGATTCAACTGGAGTGACCGTCATCGCCAACCGTCACAACCGTGCCATCCAGATGCTAGTAATCGATCGAAGTTAAAAAATTTGTTATCATTTTAAGTTGTCGTTCCATCGACGAGCTTCAAAAGGCAGTCAAGTATGATATTCTACAGTTAAATCCAGATACGTAGGGACGGAGCTCGTCGTAGTCGAGTGTTCAAATATGCATGGAGTTTCATGTTTATCAAAGTCCAAAACTTGGGTCATTTCTCACGAAGGCCAAGTTTCATATCGATCGAAACCTAAGTTTCGTATCGATCGAAACCTCAGTTTCGTATCGATCGAATCCACTAATTTTGTATCGATCGAAACATCAGTTTCGTATCGACCGAATCCACTAATTCGTATCGATCGGGCCAAGTTGACTTTGCATCGATCGAGTTGCAATAGAGTTTGAATCCATCACAACCACGCTTCGTATCCATATCGATTCGAAGTGACAAAAAAACGAACAACGAGGGCCGGTAATCAATACGAAATCAAGGAGAGGTGGTCGATACCCAGTTCTTTGTTGGAGTTCGAGTCGAAACCGAGTTTTCCTAACCCATCATCGATATGAAGTTAGGGCCGAGCGTTCATCAACGACCACTTCCTTCACATCCATCTTTACTCCTTCTTCCCCAAGCAATTGACGCGCCATTACTCCTTCTCGACTCAACGTCGACAAAACTCCGGCGTCGATAGTGACGGAATCAGCGACGACATTGAACGAGCCGGCACTAAGAATCAAGTCTCGTCATTTTCAGAATGGATTCGTCATCTATTTACCTAAATTTAGATGATGTTGTGCTAGATTAAAGAGTAAGTTGTTTCGGAGACAAGGGCAATATTTCCTTCTCGAGTTCTTTATCGATACGAAGGCGAAAGGTAAAAAGTAAAAAGTGAAAAATGACTAAGTCCACAGTATTTATTTGGACTCGAAAGCGAAGGTGAAAAACGATTCGCCTCCCAGTGGATTCGACCGGTTACAAAATGTTACCGCAGGATCGATTCGAACGACCTATTCGTATCCATCCACAATCCATCGATACGAAATCCTTGTTCGTATCGATCATTTTTAACTCCTTCCCCAGAGCATCGATACGAAGGATCAGTTCGAATCCATCAAATCGCAGCTCCCAGAAGCCAATACCCATCAATACGAATTGTCTATTCGTATCCAATGACACCAGATCCATCGACTCGAAATACGCAACAAGGGCTGTTCTGAAGGCATCGAACTCCATCGATACGAACAAGCGCTTTGTATCCATCGAACCTCACATCCATCAATATGTTCATTACGTATCCATCCATGTGATGCATATCGATGCAAAGATAACGTTCCAACCCTTTACATCAATTCAGGAGAGGATCGATACGAAGGAACATTCAAAAACGACCATCTAGCGTTGTTACAATTCGAATTTCACATCGGTTCAGGAGAGGATCGATACGGAATTTGAATACGAGATAAACTGACAACGACTCGTGAACGTGCAAATGTCAACGAGAGTCAGATTAACATATATGCATATATGTCGGACTAATATTCAATTTTCCAAATTTACTGGAATTGGAAACTTATCTGATAACGATTACAACAACAAACGGCTAATCACTAGCGCACAACAATCAATTGCAACAATACAGGGTATAGCAGTTGACAGTCTAAGTTTACATTACTGAGGAAATCAGTGAAAGATTACGACTTTCATCGAAAAGACGATAATTGTTCAGAACGAAGATTGCAGCACTTCAAAGCACATCATGTTTCTACAAGACGTACTTTGGGGGGTAAATGTTATCCCGCCTTTTGGCAAGGCCGTGACACCAAGAACTTGACTAGAGACCAATGACATTTCGTCTTGGAGATCGGTTATACGCAGGCTCACTATGGATATCGACGAATTTTTTCCGAGTCTGGATCAAGCTAAAATTAATATGACACGACAAGCGAAGCTATGAGAGCCAACATTCCAAATTTCAAGTCAATCCGAGTTAATATGCTCAAGTTATGATCGATGCAAGATTGGATGAAGAACAGCCTCGAGTTCGAATCCATCGACTGGCCACTGTTCGACTCGATCTCGTTCGAATCCATCAGGAAGCCTCTATTTGACTCGATCTAATTTGAATCCATCAGGAAGCCTCTGTTTGACTCACTCTCATTCGAATCCATCAGGAAGCCTCTCTTCGACTCGATCGATTTCGTATTCATCACCAAAGTCTACTTCGCATCCATCGCCTGAAGAGCTTTGTTCGAATCCATCAGTTAACCTTACTTTGTATCCATCGAGGAACCACTATTCGTATCCTTCAAACCCAGTTACTTCATATCCATCGAGAAGTCCATGTTCGTATCGATCCACATCATGGTTATTCGTACCGATCGATGGCTAACAGTGTTAGAGTCCACCTGGCCACGTCAACTTCGTATCGATCAAATGGAGCCATTTCCAATCGATACGAACAAGGCCACACAGTCGAATTATTCCATTTGTTCTCCATCGATACAAAAAAGGGTCACCTTCCATCGATTCGAACAAGACAAGTGCCTCGATATGAACAGGGCCACGCAGTCGAATTATTCCATGTGTTCTCCATCGATACGAAACAAGGGTCACCTTCCATCGATTCGAACAAGACAAGTGCCTCGAAACGAACAAGGCGAAAGTCCTGGAATGACTCGATCAACTCGGCAAAGAAGGTGGGTCGATCTGGAGAATGCTCACCACGTCACCACTTGCTCACGTGCAACTATCGTTTCGAACAGGATCAAGTTGAAATGATCGAGTCGAACGAAACAGCCTGCCGAAAGTCTCCATTTCGTATCGATTATATCGCACGATCCACAAGTCCAAATGCTACCAAATTTTCACAGGAGCTTACGCACGTGCTAAAGAATGTCCATGCCAAATTTCGACTCCATTGGATGAAATCTTGATTGATACGAAATCCGTTCATATCGATCACGGATCAGGCCGAAACTTCAAGGGCTTGGTCGCGCGCGCCTACTCACATGCCAGAAGGAGTTTCCCGAAATCTAAGCGAAATATCAGCCTCCTACACCTATAAATAGAGCCCCAGGGCATTTAGAAATGAGGATCTTCTTCTTCTTTGAATTCTCCAACGCCCAGACTCTGCCGGATCCAGTTCTAAATTCCATTGCTGCTGCTACTAACGAATTTCACTGTTGTAAATCATTGTTATCTGCTGTAACCCGCTGAAATCAATTGTAATCATCAAAGAAACATCAATAAAGCAATCAACTTCATAGTGGACGTAGGCAACACGTCGAACCACTCTAAATTCTTGTGTTTCTGTGCGTTCCTATTACTTTCATTTATCTGTTTTTGGAGTTTTTGTTAGATAATCCTCTTTTTCCATTTAATTTCTTCATTTTATCTCTTCAAAAACTTCCGAAGAGTGTTGTGTCCAATTTTGGTACAAACACCATAGCTTTTACAATTGTCTTTTCATTAAAGTGATTGAATTGTATAAATTATAATTTTGGTAAGTGGATTCATAATTTTATATTTTTGAAATGAGTTGAGTTTTATTCAATTTTTAAAATTTTAATGTAAGATGTTGAATTTGAATAATAAATCTTAATTTGATAAACAAGTATTTGGTACTAATAAATATAAAAGAATTTTTTAAAAGATTAATACAATGTTTTATATTGTGCTTTGAGTATTGAAGGTTTTTGAGGTACACTTCATGCTATTGAGATTACTTCAAAATTTCATTAATAAATTTCTATATATGAAAAATATTTTGAATGTTTTGCCTAAGCAGTGGAATCTTCCAATGGAGTTCATTCGAATTTATTGTCCATAATAATAAGCAATGGGCAAGGAAGATAAAATAGGTGTCTTGTATATGCTACGGATGAAAGGTCTAATCATTAATTTAGTCTTGTATATGCTAACTTGTAATAGTGAAGGTAGAGCAATACAAATATGTTTTTATCATACAACTGCCATGACTTCTGCGTTATAGCCACCCCTTTCTTTTGACTGCCTCGTGGACAAATGAAAGAAGGGAAGTTACATAACAGGGCGGTGAAGGCTCGTGAAGTATACAGCAAGCCCCCACCCAATACTGTGTTGCAATAGCACGCTCTACTTCAATAAGGCGCTATAATTAATTATTTTGCATTTGAGTGCAGATTATAGATGGTATAGTTAAGATAGAATTTGTTAGCTTAGATATAGATTCCTCTAAGGAGAAATTGTGAGGACACAATTTTCTTAAGAAAGGAGTCTGCAACAACCCGAAGTTGAGAATCAATTAATTAAAATTAATAATAGTGATTTAATTAATTAAAATGGATTTTTAAAAGATTAATTGAGAATAATTTTGGATTTGTACTAAAATATTGAGATTTAATAATGAACTATTTTGTGGAAAAATGGGAATCTGATGATAAATTACTTTTGTGATAGATATTTTAAAGTTGTGAATTATTAATAAATGAAGAATTTAATTATTTTTAGAAATGTTGGTATTTTAAGATTAAAATGAGTTTAAAAATATTTAAAATGATTGAAATGTTTTTATAAAGTTTAGTAATGATGATAAATAAGGTTTGAACTTTATTTTTAAAAGAAAAGTAATTACATTTTTATTTAAATAAGGTGATTTGGAATTTATTTTGTAATGGGCTTAAGAAATAATTAAGAAATGATTTAAGTAAAATATAGGAAATAGATTCTATAAAATTCCATAATGTTATGTTATCACTTAAGAGATGTAAATATGACATTATTTTGAAATTTAACGGTTATTTTGAATAGGAAATAGCTTTGTAAAAGAGAAGGAAGTAAAAAGAAAAATATTTGTTTTAATATGCATGAAATCTAAGCCCATTTAGCCCAAACCCATTACTCTTTTATCTAGACTTTTCTAAGTTTAGAATCATCCCTCGTTCACATTTCTAATTCACGTATGCTTCCACCTCCTCATTTTCTTCTTGGCTTAATGAAACAAAATTATCTAAAACCCTCCTCTCTTTCTAAAATTTAAGTAAAATGAAAATAAAATCCCATAGATTCTCGAATTAATATAGGTCTGTCTCAACACCATGCTACACCTTTATCCATGAAGAAGTTGGTGTTTTGATTATGTTTTGGAATTATGGAATTTACAAATGAAGAGGAAAGTGGTGGTAGAAAGCTTATAATGCAAGTTATAACCTAGGTAAGTAATTACACTCACTAATCTATGCTTATAAATGTCTTTATTGTTTCAATTTCTTTCTATATGTTTATTTTGTGACTTGATGTTGTTTTTTACTCTTAAGACTATTTGTAATGCTTGTACTATGATCAAAATTGAGTTAAAAAAAGCTTTTTTGCTTTGATTTCTTATTCTGATGGAAACATAGACGTGAAGGAGTTCATAAGATGGAGAAATTTATGGCCCGAAGCCGCTAAGGATTGGTTGCATGACCTGGAAACATTTCGATTCTAGGCCAGGCAGTGGTCCAAGAGGAGCGGTCTAAGTAGACCTGTGCACCGGTGGTGCATGGCCTGGAGTTATCCATGCAATGCACCAGCCCCATTTTGATTTATATAGAAATGTTTTTAGTAAAAATTTGAAGTAAAAATGTATTTGAATAGTCAAAAATGGATGCATTGTAAATAGGAAAATATTTTAGAGAAAAAGCTTTACTAAAATTTATTATTAATCATTTTATTAAGATATATATTTATAAAAGGAAAATTTGGTGTTTGACGATAAATAATTGTTTAAGAATCTTGAGTAATTTTTGAAAAATATGAGATGATTTCTAAATAATATTTTAACTTTTTCAAAAAGGGTATTTTTGATTTATCAGAATATACAAGAGTTGCGAAAAATATTTTTGTGGATTTGAAATAAAAGAGTTGATTTGGAGCTATAAAGTTTGTTTAAAAATCATATTTGATTTTAGAAAATTAATAAATGAATTTTATGAATAATAACTTTTATTGTAAAATGTTTTTAAGATTTTAATTATAGATTTGAGTTTTTGAAAGTTTTGAAATTCTTATTTTGATTTATAAAAGGTTGAAAAACAAGTATTTTAACTATTTATGATTTATAAATGCTTTTATTAATTATATAAATATAATTCTATAAATAAATATGTTTATATTTCTCTCTAAATGAACATGTGGATTATGGTTGTATTAATTCTATGTAACGAGGAATCTAAACAAATGGATTAGTAATATCGTCTGCTATGAGACTTTCGGTAATATTTTTCTGGATATTCTTTGAGCTTGTTATATAGAATAAAATTTGCAAGTGGAATTTATTAGCATTAAGAAAATGGGACAACATCGCTGGGTGGTATGGGACGCCCATGCCGATATTTGTTTTATTGCTTTTTATAAGTAAATGTCAATCGTCAGGGTCAAGTCCATCAAACTGGGAGTGAGCAGGCTGAGAGCCATAAGTGTGTCTAGCTTATGTGTGTATTCCAATTATTTGTCATGGAGTAAACCAAATTGGCTAGTATCCATCCTAGCGATCTGATTCCAGTTTCTCTGCATGAATCCAGCCATAACTTTTTATGTATATGGCTGAGAGCCACTGCCCTGTGTCACATAGGCTATAGGTCATTTTCCATTAGGGCACATGCACTGTTGTGACCATCACATAACATATCTTTAACTAGTTGGATATTTGGTTGTTGTGGTCGTCGAGGTAACTGATGACTGTAGGAGCAAAGTTGAGAGCGTGTGAGGAGGGCTCCTGGAGCATGCTTAGAGTTGTCAGTCTCTTGTCTAGTTATTATTGATACAGACACTACTTATTCATCTAATGAGATTCTCACGTATATGGCTAAGAGCCGATCAGATCAGTTGTCATGACCGATGCCGATATAGATACTTACGAAGCTGAGGGCATATAGGATCGAGAGTCCGGATTACTAATTACGATACCGAGGGTTAAGTAGATTTGTAGTGGTTTAAGAGACATATAATCATTTCACTAACTGAGAGCCAGATCGTCTATTCTGAGGTTGAAAGTCTAGATGACCATTATGTGATTATCAATCTCTTGGTTTATTCATGTGATTGTATGTCCATGAAGTTGTGTAACCTCATATACATTGAATATTGATGTCAAGGATAGCTAGAGATACTGGGAGTATGGAGTTGGACCTCTTATATATCTTTTATGGTTATCTAAGTGATGACCTTGGCTACCGAGGGTATGCCATGTTTGTTTTGCTTGTATGTATGATTTAGATGATTGTTTATGTATGTTCTCCTATATGTTTAGTATGACGGACCTTAAGTATGTCTACTTTACGATCATCTTAGAGATAAGCTTAGACATTACTGAGAGTTTATTCTATTTAGTTTGCGATCTCTTATACTTGATGGTATTTAGATGTATAGATTGTTTCACCTATTTGACGTTATATACATGCTATGTATTTTGATTTGAATTTTAGATGGGTGATGTTACATGTCCATCGTTTTGTGATCTGGTGCAATTATTATGATATACTTTGGCATCTGCATTTTAGGCATAGTCTGACCCATATGTTATTTATATAATACTCGGGTTAGTCCGAGACATTTCAGGTTTAGGGACGAGATGACCAGTTTATGGATGTTGGGCTTAGATGAAGGGTAGAATATTATTATATCATTGTGTATTATGGGTTTTCATGTATGTATGATATTGTTTTGTATTATGAACTCATACATTGCATTTATTTATGAGATAGTGGGTATTTGTTTCATTTTCCCTCACTCGGCATTGTGTAAATTTCTACTATATATATTACTGCCGCGTTATTGATTCTGTGTTCTATATATTATTTATTTATATGATGTGTTGTTCTATCTTGGGAATGAACATGTCTATTACTTTGTGCTTATATTTTGTGCATATAGGTGAGTTATTTATTCGATTTTGAATACGTACCAGTGTTATCTTAAGGGAACATTCATGTCTCAAAGCCCAATATCGTCTCATTCTCCATATTATCTGACAGTATTACCTAGTAATATTCTTTGGTATTATAGGTATAGAGGTAGGATGTTGTAGAATTTTGAAGGAAAAGACAAATGCAGATAGGCAAGTAGAGACTTATAACGCTAGGTCAGTTTCAAAAGGATTTCTTCAAATTCAATGTGTTTATTATGAAGAGACCTTTTCGCTCATAGACATTCTTTAAGTCCATTTGGATTATGCTAACCATTACTTCATTCTATGAATATGAAATATGGAAAATGGATGTAAAGTTGGCATTTTGAATGGTGATTTAGAAGAAACCGTTTATATGTCACAGCTTGATGGTTTCGTAGTTAGTGGAAGTTAGGGCAAGGTTTGCAAGTTGTTAAAGTCCATTTAAGGACTTAATTAAGCTTTAAGTAGTTGAAACAAGTGTTTTAATAAGGTAATCAAATAGTTTGGTTTTTATTAGAACACAGAGGAAGCGTGCTTATATAGAAAGGAACATGGCAACACTATCATATTCTTGGCACTATATGTCAATAATCTTCTGTTTATTGGCAATAATGTTTCGTTATTGCAATCAGTGACAACTTAGCTTTCCAAGAACTTCTCCATGAAGGATTTGGGTGAAATAGCCTATATACTAGGTATAAAGATCTATAAAGGTAGATCTAACGGGTTGCGGGATTGTCCCCATCCCTATATATAAATACCGTATCGAAAAGATTTGGTATGAAGAATTCCAAGCGAGGAAACATTCCAATGCAGTCTGGAATCGTTGTTTCTAAGAAGGACACTCCTAATACCGATGAGAAGAAAGAGCATATGAAGGGGATCCCCGAGCTTCTTCCATCGGATCCATAATGTTCGCCATGTTGTGTACTAGATTGGATGTAGCTTATGCATTAGGATGCATGAGTCAATACCTGTCTAATCCTGGTGAAAAGCATTGGATGACTATAAAATGTGTATAGAAGTATTTAAGAAATACTCAGGGCTTGTTCCTCATTTATAGGAATGAAGACCTCCTTGTAAATGGGTATATAGATTCGAGCTTTCAGCGTAGGAATGAAGAAAGTAACTCGGTGTCTAGTTATGTTGTAAATTGGAATAGTTATAAACAAGTGACAATAGTTGATTCAACGATGGAGGACAAGTACATCACTCTCAATGAAGAAGCTAAAGAGACAATATGGATGCGCAAGTTTTTTAGTGAGATTAGAGTAATTCCCAGTACTAAAAATCCTATGGAATTGTTCTGCGATAACAATGCCGTAATTCAGATTGTAGAGGAGCCCAAAGTACATTAAAAGTCAAGGCATATTCCTTGAAAATTCCAGCTCATTAGAGAATTCATCGAGAAGAAAGTGGTTATGGTATAGAGTGTAGATATCAAGGACAATATAGCAAAACCATTCACTAAGTGTCTAACTCAATCGGCCCTCGTGGAGCTAATTAAAGGGATGGGATTGAGATTCCATAATTGGCCCTAGGTGCAAGTGAGAGATTGATAGAGTTAGGGGTATGCCCAAGGGGTAATTTTGTAATTTATTGTAAATTAATTAACTCTATAATCAATTCTTGTTCGAAATAAAGGTGTTTTTCTTTCAGTTATATATTTGTTCAAATATGTTATAAATAATTGAATGTTTAACTAAAATATTTTTAACATAAAATCCATAAATGGTGTATTTGTGATAGTAATTACAAATAGTTGTAATCATGAGTATTATATCACAATATAATAAGCACATTATTTTAGATATTCTTAGTCAAGATGTGTTGAGACTAGATATCGATGCTTCCGTTGAGGCTAGAGTACATAATGCTCTCCCAATGTTGGGAAGTGTATTACTCATGATTGTTTAGGGCACCAAGGCATTAAGTACTAATAGTTATTAGATAACTATGGAATGACTCAATCGAGAGTTTTATGTTGGTTAATATAATTAAAGGCAAATAGAAAATATTGAGGTGGCTAATTTACAGAATTCCCTTGACTTGAGAGTACCGTCAATCTTTAATACAAAAGCTTAGCTTTGATTATAGTCAAACCATGGCACAACGTCAATCAAATGACTATAGTTGGGTTTAGTGGAAAACTGGAAGTGAAACACTATTCAGGAGTGGATTCATCTCCTCGGTTATATGGGGTTGTTATCACGGTCAAATGAAGTCGACTCAAAGTCAAAATCACCGGCCATAGTAGTTTGGTTAACAATAATTGTTATTATTAAACAAAGGAGTTTGCGTTTAGACTATATAATTGAACATAGATGATACTAGAACTTTGACCATTACCAAATTCCATAGTCCAATGTGATATAATTTTGATGAAGATAATTGGTGTAAATATTTGTCACTGCCGGGTAATGCTTAATAAAGTAAAATTGAATTTTACTAAAACCGACTAGGTAATAAATTTTGGCATAAAGACACACCACCTGCTAAGTGATATATGAACGTTGATCTTCAAATTGTTCGACATTAATCGCTGACCAAATTTACACCCAAGAGCCACATAACTGAAATGATGAATACTCCTTTTATCCCCTAGTTTAATTAATTTGTAGTTATTATAAATTAATTAATAATTATGAAATATTAATTATAAAAAAATTATTTGATGTGTTGAATAATGTTAACCGGTGTTTTTATAATAGTTATAAATATATTGATCAATATACGATATTGGTACGCGTTTAAATTGGGATTTAAATGCAACAAACATCGTTCGGTCTTGGAAATGTTATTAAGGCCCGAAAGGGACTTGGGAATTTCGACAGGCTAGTAATATATGATGTGGCATTGTGGATTTGAATGGAAGGAGGAGTGGAAATGGAAAGTGAGATATTAGGAATCGTGATCCACTTTTCGCTTTCGTATCTCCATTTAAATAAGCCACTCTCAATTCATTCATCTTAGACTATGAGCTCCCCTACATATCCGCATATTTCAACCAGAAATATCCCCTTCCAAACCCTAATATATCCAAGCACAAATCACATCAAAACTCTTCGATTCGATCATCAATGGTAAAGCATTTTAGTAGCCAGCAACTCCAGAACTTGGAATTCGATTCAAGGAGAAATTTCATCATTTTAAAATATGATCACTAGGTATAGGTAATAGGTATGCTTCAAATTTATTAATATTTTAAATTACTTAAGTTAATCAATCGATTATATGTTAGCTAGATAAATTATATCGTGAATCGGTATATGTAACACCCTAATATTTTATGGGAAATATAATTAAAAAGAAATTAAAAGCACATTTGGCGCAATGGTAAAGGCGCATGTTGACTTCCTTAGTGACCAAGGATCAAGTCACGTTGTCGCCCAAAATCTAGAGCGATGTTCTTTTTAGCTGGTTCGTTTCCAGCGATTTTCCAACGTATTTCGGCGTTGTTTCTGACATGTGGTGGCTTCCCATTCGCTCCAGTGATGTAATAGGATGAGATGGCTAAATTTTACTGGTTGAGTGATGTGTATGGGCTAGAATGGATAACCATTAAGTGTATGAAAGAACCAGATTTAATCTAAAATAATCTAATGGATTATATTCACTTAAACAATCTATAAATAAACCATCTAACCTAAACCTAATCTCTTATTCAGCCGTCGCCATAATTCAACAGTAAAATTAGTATGTATTATTCTTCCTCCTTTTCTCTACTAAATAAACAAATCTCTGCCAAATTAAATTATCTATATATATTTAAACAATTTGGGGAATTTAGAAGAATCAAAGGAAGAAAGATTAAAGCAAAGCTTTTTCAAATTTATATAAGCTCAAGTGCCAGGTGAGTGGGAATTAATACGAAATAGAAAAATAAAGTAGTTCAATTTCAATTCTTTTCTGGCACGTTAATATAAATTAATTTCTATTATTAATTGAGAATAGATGTAAATTAATGCAACTTCTTCTTCTTCTTTCAGTTCTCAAATCAAATCATGTTTAGTTTAAAATATGGGACATATAAATTGTCTATTCACATTTTACGGCATAAATAAGATTGTAATTGATGTAAATTATTGTATCTTCTTCTTCTACCACTTCTCAATTCTAATTCATGTTTGGGTTGAAATTTGGAACAAACAAATCGTTATTCACAATTCATGGCGTAAATAAGATTGGTTTAAAAAAATTAAATTAGAGTTGTTATACAATTTCTAATGGTAGAACATGTTAGTTGAATAAACTCAGAATATGTTACTTGAATAAAATTGTGGTTTTGATTGATATAATTACATAATTTTGAATAAATTTTTGGAACAAAATTGGGAAGTCTAATTGGCACAATTATTAGTTTCATATGTGGCCTAAAAATGTAAAAGTGGAATTTTGTGTAATTAAATGGTTTGTGGCTATTGGATGGAAAAAAATGTAAATTAAATGGACCCTAAAGGCTAGTGTAAATTTGTAACAAAATGGTATAAAAATTACAGACAAACCATACGGACTGAACAGACGTGAAATTGAAACAACATTTATGTAAGAAAAAGGGAAATTATGAAATAACCAAATCGGATGTAAAAATGGCCTAAAGTAGATTAATGGAAATAAAAAAATATGTAAACCGTAATGGTAAAATTAATTAATCTGGAAGCGATTTTGTAGGCAGACCTTAAAAAGGTCTGGATAGTTGTTTCATGCAGTTAAGACCAAAATATAGTTTGGGCTGTACGTACTAGGAGCGAGCAAGTAGGTTTACAAGGATGTTTTGTTACCTTTCATAGGTTGCTAGTACGTAAGATAGATAGCGTCTCAATCGTATGCTTCTTCAGGCAGATCGACGCGGACGGAATAGGACAAGTGTGCTCCGACATAGGCTTCTTAAGGTAGATCGTTGGAGGATTTTGTGCAGCCGACATAATTGCGGGCACTCTTTCAAAGGACCAACACTTTTGATAGGGGCAAGTCCACGTTGGTGACTGAGGAGACAGGATGATAGGAGTCTAGTTTGGCGAAGCCTGAGCGCAACTTCGGGGTCCTGCGAGGCTGTTTGAGCCAGCGTCGGTCAGACGTAAGAGGCATTTAGTCATAGTGCACGGGTGAAGAGCACGACTTTCACATTGTAGCATGTGGATAGGTAAGGACAGCAGGTCCAGCAAACCGATTGATGTTTAGTATTACTGCAAGGTTGACTTCCCTAGAGTGACCATGGACTTTGGCTTCTTAGAAACTGTATCTAAGAAGGATTCACTGCATTATATTATTCACTCTCTACGATATCTGGGGAAGACCTGGAATTAAACATTTTTATTCTTTCTACTTCATCTTATTTCTCATTCACCAGACTTTATGTCTGACCCATTCCTATTTTTCCTATTTTCCCCAAATCACAGGAGGGCAGGTCTAGGTTGTAGTTCTTTGTAGTTTGGAGGGTTATTGGAGCAGTTGTTATCTTCACCTTTTGTTTCTTTTGTTTCATGTACTTCGTTTCTCTTTTTCGTACTTTATTCTATTTATGGGGACATATTTTGTGAACCTTGTCATGCTTTATGTTTTGGTGGAGACTACTTGGTACTTTTGGTTTCATAAATAAATTTGGGATAATGTTGTTTTTAATGAAGCTGTTTTGCTATTAATTTATAATTAGTGACGTTTTCTTCCGTTGTAATATTTTAATCATTTTATGTTATTGCCTTAGTCTCTTTGCTATGTTATGGATTTTTATTTCACCCGACCACCCGTGCTTCTAGTCATGTCCGGTTTTCGGGGTGCCTAGAGGTGCTGGGTTTCATAGTTGGTATCAGAGCTAGGTTTCGGTAATCCTAAAAGTATATTAAAAATATAAAGGTTTTCAAATAATTTTTAAAGGATATTCTAAATAATACTTTTAAAAGTATATGTATATATTTTGGAAAGAATAGAAATTTTAGAAATGGGTCCCTCATATCTCTTCCTCCCTATCTATTGATCTATTTGTAGAGTACCTAATCCCATCTTTTTATATCGATAGATATAAATGTTTGAACCGCAAGATATCCTCAAAGTTCCAGGCCTTAATATGACTGCTTGGTTCAGACATTATTTGCAGGCTACTGCACGAGCAAAGCCACCAACTAGGGATGCTGCTATGGTGGAAGGGGCTCCAGCCCGTCCGCCAGGCATTCCCGATTTTCCTAAGTTATGCAAGGACTACACCAACTTGGGAGGCAAGCCGTTCCTTGGCACCGAGTCATATACTGAGGCGAGAGATTGGATTTGTAGTTTTGAGCAGATATTTGGACTAATGAGATTGGAGGACTTGACTCAGAGGTAGTTGGCTTCATGGTAGTTGCAGAGAGAGGCTATTTGTTGGTGGGAGATTGTGGAGGCTAAGGCTGATAATTTGACATGGGTGGATTTTCGTACTAGGTTCGAGAGGAAATTCTTATCACAAGCTTAAAAGGAAGTGCAGCTAGAGAAATTTATGCAGCTCAAGCAAGGGGATATGATAGTTAAGGAATATGTTAATCAATTCAATGAGCTTGCCAGATTTGGACTAGACCTGATCAATACTCCTCACAAGAAGGCGCTGAAGTTCGCTAAGGGTTTGAGTCAGCCACTGTAGAGTTTGGCGGTGAGCCACATTCCGATGGGAGCCACTTTTGAAGGATTGGTAGAGATGGCTTTACTTGCTGATACTGACAAGAAAGGAGTTATGGGGCAGAAGAGTGATAGGAAGTAGCAGTGGGAAGGAAAGAGGAGAGGAGGAGGAGGGTCAGTTGGAAAAAGGAAAGTTCCAAGGATTGTGGGAAACCAGGTCATCTTGCTAAGGATTGTAGAGAGGCAGGAGAGTGACCGAGACTGAGGTGTTATCTTTGCGATCAAGTGGGGCATATGAAAAAGTACTGTCCGTCGAAGCCCAAGGACAGTTCACAAACACCTTTATAGCCTACTCAGGCTTATGCTTTAGAGGAATCTCCTTCCTCTAGTACTCGTCCGGTTGTGGACAAGGGAAAAAAGGTGATCATTGAAGTTGTGTTATCTATCTCTGATTTTCCTTTTCAGACCCTATTTGATTCTGGAGCTTCGCACTCTTTTATATCTAGTGCTCTTATAGAGAGTCTAGGTCTTGATGCCTGCTTAGTGACCAACCCGGTAGTAGTATCAAATCCCGTAGGAGGATCGGCATATTTGTCCATGTTATGTCGAGATTTGAAATTGTATATTTTAGGGGTTGAGTTTGACTGTAGTGCCTTTATATTGGGCTTTTTCGGGTTCGAGTTGATTCTTGATATGGATTGGGTATCCCTATATGGTGTTGTTCTTGATTGCGATAAGAGGGTAGTGAGGTTAGGCACTTGTAGTGGGCGTACCATGGAGGTATCTTGAGATCCTAGAGGATCGGTTATGTTGAGCTACCTTTATTCTCTTGACTTATGGCCCGATAGTTTGAGTTCGGTACCCGTTGTTAGAGACTTTCCAGATGTGTTCGAGGAGGTTGCTGGCCTTCCACCTCGAAGAGAGATCAATTTCAAGATTTATCTGGTCGATAATGCCAAACCGGTTGCTTTACCGGTAAGGCATATGGCTCCTAAGGAACGTTGTGACTCTTGTGAGTTGAGCAAGCAGATTGGAGAGCTTTTCGAGAAGGGCTTCATTCGTAGGAGCATTTCTGAGTGGGGCGCACCTGTCGTCTTTGCCACTAAGGTGGACGACTCTCTTAGATTTTGCATGGATTATAGATAGCTTAATAAGCTGACGAAGAAGAATCATTATCCTCTTCCCCGTATAGACGATCTCTTTGACCAGCTAGTAGGAGCCAAGGCATTTTCTCAACTCGATTTGGCCACGGGATTTCATCAGTTGCGTGTGGCGGAGGATAGCATCGAGAAGACTGCGATTAGGACTCCGGATGGGTTATTTAAGTGGTTAGTCATGCCATCTGGGCTAACCAATGCTTCGACATATTTTGTGGATATGATCAGTCGAGTATTTCACGAATCACTGAATACGTTTGTGGTGGTGTTCGTCGATGACATTTTGGTTTATTCACGAAGCAAGGAGGAGCATACTGTTCACTTGGAAGAAGTGCTTAGGACCCTGCGAGCACATAAGTTGAAGGCGAAGTTCTCCATGTACCACTTTTGGAGGGATGATGTTCGCTTTTTGGGACACATCGTTATAGAGGATGGACTTGCAATAGATCCGACGAAAGTGGCAGCAGTACAGGATTGGTAGACCCCTAAGAATGCCATGGACAAAAGGAGTTTCCTTGGTCTTGCGGGCTACTATAGGAAGTTCATTAAGGAGTTCGCTAGGATATCAGCTCCACATACCCGCCTTACCAAGAATAACTCAGCTTTGGTTTAGGAAGCCAAGTGTGAGGATACCTTTGGTCGATTGAAGGAAGCTTTGACTACCGCACTCGTAATGGTAATACTGGATGAAACCAAGCCTTTCTCAGCTTATATGGATGCTTATGGTATGGGGCTAGGGGCAGTACTGATGCAAGAGGGTAGGGTAGTGTGCTATGCGAGTAGACAGTTGAAAACGCATGAGAAGAACTACCCGACACATGACCTTGAGTTGGCAGCTATAGTTTTTGCTCCCAAGTCTTAGAGGCAGTATCTCTTAGGAGAAAGATTTGAGCTTTTCGTGGATCATAAGTCTTTGAAGTATCTATTCTCTCAGAAAGACTTAAATTCGAGACAGCAAAGATGGATGGAGTTTTTAGCCTCTTATGACTTTGAGATTTCCTATACCCTTAGCAAAGGTAATGTAGTGGCAGATGCGTTGAGTATACGCAAAGTGGTTTTAATTCCACTTTTTTTTGGAATGGACGCATTTGGATTACATTGCTACCTTTGACTTTAGACCTCCATCGGATTTAGCTCTTGGATTGTTAGCAACCCTCGACGTCCAGCCTACTTTGATGGAGAAGATTAGAGAAAGGCAAGGTGAGGACGATGAGTTAAAGGACATTTTAGATAAGCTTGGTAGAGGAGAGTCATCACCACATCTTGGGCGTTATACCATGGACACTAGGGGACGGCTTAGAAGGGATGGTAGACTTTGTGTTCCCCGTAGTGAGGATTTAGTAGATGCGGTGTTGGCCGAGTCACATCATTCTAGGAGGACAGTGCACCTCGGTGGCGATAAGATGTACCGAGATATGAAGAGGGTATTCTATTGGCTCGGAAGAAGAAGAGGGTGGAGGAGTATGTATCGAAATGCATCACTTGCCAAAGGGTAAAGGCGGAACAGAAGAAGCCCAGAGGACTGTTGCAGCCATTGGATATTCAATTATGGAAATGGGAGAGCATCTTTATGGACTTCGTGGATGGATTACCAAGGTCACAAAAAGGGAACATAAGCATTTGGGTCAATTTGGATAGACTGACGAAAAGCGCTCATTTTATACCCATTAAGAGTAATAGGATGGCATCTTCTTTGGCGACTCTTTATGTAAGGGAGATAATTAGGCTTCATGGAGTTCCCGCCAGCATTGTGAGCGACAGAGATCAATTATTCACCAGCGAGTTTTGGAGGAGTCTTCAGCAAGCATTGGGACAGATTGAGAGCGTAAATTGGGTTTTGGAAGATTTGCTCATATTGTGAACCATTGACTTCGGAGGCTCTTGGGAAGACCACATACCTTTGGTGGAGTTCGCTTATAATAATAGTTATCAAGCAAGCACTGGGATGGCACTATTCGAGGCCCTTTATGGCAGACCGTGTAGATCACCAGCCTGTTGGTGGGATAACACCGATAGGATCTTGCTTGGACCAGACTTGGTAAGGGAAACTTCCAAGAAGGTCGATTTGATTCGCAAGAGGTTGAAGACTGCACAAGATAGACAAAAGTAATATGCCAACAGAAGACATTCAGATTTGGAGTTTAAGGTTGGAGATATGGTTTTTGTCAAGGTTTCTCCTCTGAGAAACGTTATGAGATTTGGCTCAGTAGGTAAGTTGGCATCGAGATTTGAAGGACCCTTCCCAATTACCGCACAGATTGGAAAAGTGGCAAACATAGTTGATCTTCCAGGTAAGTTGGTAGGAGTTCATGATTTTTTTCACGTTTTGCATCTGAGGAAGTGTCTACACGATTCCACAGTAGTAGTAGAACCCGATTAGCTAAGGGAAGTGGAGGTAGAGTGCGAATCACTTGTGCGTCGTACACCCACCCGTATATTGGAACACGGCGTCAAGAGATTAACCAACAAGGAAGTTCGTCTAGGTGAAGGTTCGGTGGGGAGATGACCCTAAGGAGTGCACATGGGAATCTAAGGAGAGAATTCGAACTTCTTATCCTTTTCTATTTGAAGGTACACTTCAAATATCCTATCTTTAATCTTTGATCTTTCCTTAGTTAGGGTCTTTTCAATAATCTTTTGGTGAAACCTAAGGATGGTAGCTTGGTTGTAAACATGTCATTATGGCATGTTATGATTGATGGATGAAAAAATTGAAAGTGGATGCTAATGTTTGCAAATGGATGCATTGCATGCACTAGATAGATATTTATTAGGATAATCGGCCAACTAGGTACACACACCTGCATATACGTGCCTGTTATCTATTGCATTGCACATGGTTGTGTGTGTGCATATATATGTATATATAAATGGATGTTGAATATGGATGGTGCATTTGGGTGAATGATTGAAACATACATATAGAATTATCAATTATACTAGGGTCATTGCATACATTTGGTTGCATGACATAAGCATACTTGCATTACAGGAGGTCAACTGAATCGGTAGACCGACTACTTTTTCGCATTAGGTAAGTTCATATGCATTTCACTTTGCATAAGTCATAAATTGCATCGGTTAAAAATAAGGACAATGTTAGAAATGGATGATGGTTGAGTAAATGGATGTAGTTCTTGGATGCTGGTTGTTAATTACATTCTTCCATCTTTAGAGATTTCGGGGACGAAATCCTTTAGGGGGGAATGTAACACCCCGATATTTTACGGGAAGTATAATTACAAAGAAATTAAAAGTGCATTTGGTGCAGTGGTAAAGGCGCATGTTGACTTCCTTAGTGACCAGGGATCAAGTCACGTTGTCGCCCAAAATCTAGAGCGATGTTCTTTTTAGCTAGTTCGTTTCCAGCGATTTTCCAACGTATTTCGGCGTTGTTTCTGACATGTGGTGGCTTCCCATTCGCTCCAGTGATGTAATAGGATGAGATGGCTAAATTTTACCGGTTGAGTGATGTGTATGGGCTAGAATGGATAACCATTAAGTGTATGAAAGAAACAGATTTAATCTAAAATAATCTAATGGATTATATTCACTCAAACAATCTATAAATAAACCATCTAACCTAAACCTAATCTCTTATTCAGCCGTCGCCATAATTCAACAGTAAAATTAGCGTGTATTATTCCTCCTCCTTTTCTCTACTAAATAAACAAATCTCTGCCAAATTAAATTATCTATATATATTTAAGCAATTTGGGGAATTTAGAAGAATCGAAGGGAGAAAGATTAAAGCAAAGCTTTTCTAAATTTATACAAGCTCAAGTGCCAGGTGAGTGAGAATTAATATGAAATAGAAAAATAAAGTAGTTCAATTTCAGTTCTTTTTTGGCACGTTAATATGAATTAATTTCTGTTATTAATTGAGAATAAATGTATATTAGTGCAGCTTCTTCTTCTTCTTTCACTTCTCAAATCTAATCATGTTTGGTTTAAAATATGGGACATATAAATTGTCTATTCACGTTTAATGGCATAAATAAGATTGAAATTTATGTAAATTATTGTATCTTCTCCTTCTACCACTTCTCAATTCTAATTCATGTTTGGGTTGAAATTTGGAACAAACAAATTGTTATTCACGTTTCATGGAGTAAATAAGATTGGTTTAATTAAATTGAATTAGAATTATTATTCAATTTCTAATGGTTGAACGGGTTAATTGAATAAATTCAGAATATGTTACTTGAATAAAATTATGGTTTTGATTGATATAATTACATAATTTTGAATATGGTTTTGGAACAAAATTAGGAAGTCAAATTGGCATAATTGTTTGTTTCATATGTGGCCTAAAAATGTAAAAGTGCAATTTTGTGTAACTAAATGTTTTGTGGCTATTAGATAAAATTTTTTTACAGATTAAATCTCTAAAAGGAGAACATAAATTAGGGTGGAAAAAAATGTAAATTAAATGGACCCTAAAGGCTAGTGTAAATCTGTAAGAAAATATTATAAAAATTACAGTCAAACCATACGGACCAAGCGGATGTGAAATTGAAACACCATTTATGTAAAAAAAGGAAATTGTGAAATAACCAAATCCAATGTAAAATTGGCCTAAAGAAGATTAATGGAAATAAACAATATGTAAACTGTAACGGTAAAATTAATTAATCTGGAAGCGATTTAGTAGGCAGACCTTGTAAAGGTCTGGATAGGTGTTTCATGCAGTTAAGACCAAAATATAATTTTGGTTGTACGTATTAGGAGTGGGCAAGTAGGTTCGGAAGGATATTTGTTACCTTTCATAGGTTGCTAGTACCTAGAATAGATAGCATCCGCAATCGTAGGCTTCTTCAGGCAGATCGACGTTGACGGAATAGGGCAAGTGTCCTCCGACGTTGCCTTCTTTAGGTAGATCTGTGGAGGATTTTGCATAGCCGACCCAGCTGCGGGCTCTCTTTTGGAGGGCCGACACTTTGGATAAGGGCAAGTCCATGTTGGTGATCGAGGAGACAGGAGGATAGGAGTCCAGTTTGGCGGAGCCTAAGCGCAACTTCGGGGTCCTGCAAGGTTGTTTGAGTCGGCGGCAGTCAGACTTAAGAGGCATTTAGTCATAGTGCATGGGTAAAGAGCACGACTTTCACACTGTAGCACGTGGATAGGTAAGGACAGTAGGTCCGACAGGCCGACTGACGTTTAGTATTACTTCATGTATAACTTCCATAGAGTGACCATGGACTTTGGCTTCTTAGTAACTGTATCTAAGAAGGATTCACTGCATTATATTATTCACCCTCCGCGATATCCAGAGAAGATCTGGAATTAAAATGTTTTATTCTTTCTACTTCATCTTATTTCTCTTTCACCAGACTTTATGTCTGACCCATTCCTATTTTTCCTATTTTCCCCAAATCACAGGAGGGTAGGCCTAGGTTGTAGTTCTTTGCAACTTGGAGGGTCATTGGATCAGTTGTTATCTTCAGCTTTTCTTTCTTTTGTTTCATGTACTTCGTTTCTCTTTTCCGTACTTTACTCTATATATGGGGACCTATATTGTGAACCTTGTCATGTTTTCTGTTTTGGTGGAGACTACTTGGTACTTTTGGTTTCAGAAATAAATTTGGGATAATGTTGTTTTTAATGAAGCTATTTTGCTATTAATTTATAATTAGTGAAAGTTTCTTCCACTGTAATATTTTAATCATTTAATGCTGTTGCCTTAGTCTCTATGCTATGTTATGGATTTTTATTTCACCCGACCACCCCTACTTCTAGTCAAGTCCGATTTTCGGCGTACTTAGAGGTGCGGGCTGTCACAATATATTACTATATCATCACATGTCGATGGTTATATCCATATGTGCATAATTTTTTAAATAGATATCATCACATGTCGGTGGTAAAGCAGTTCAAGAGCGACATGGAATTTGTTTTAAAGAGTCATTTCATCATTTCAAAGTGTGATCTCTAGGCCTTGGTGAGAGGTATGCTTCAGATTTATTAATTATTTAAATGCTTAAGTTAATCAGTCGATTATATGTTAGCTAGATAGATCATATTACAATTCGGAATATTACTATATTGTCACATGTCGATGGTTATGAAAATTTATGTATAAAAAAATTTAGATATCGTCTTATTGATCTTGGGCTAATGAAAAAATTAATTTTTTATTAAAATAGTATTATTTAATGATTTCATTAATTAAATCTAATTATAAAATAATAATTCATATAATAAATTGGTTTAATTTTTAGAACTTTTGTATACAACTAAAAACCATTCAATGGTAATTTCTTTTTTAATTTTATAGATATATAAATATTTAATTTGTTTATTTGATTTAATACTAGATAGACAAGCAAAATATATTCATAATACATTTATAAATTATATATTATTCTCTAAAAAATTGACGTAGTATAAAATATGCATTTTGATTGTAGAAATATTTTATATATATATATATTTTTTATATATATCTTTTTATCATGAAATACGCATAGATTTAAATGTTTAAAGTATATTTTATTTAAAATTATTTAAACCAAAAAAAATTAAACATTTTTTTGGGCCGTGAGTAGCAGCAGATATATGTATTTAAAAAATATTATATATATATATTTATTAAATATTTATATGTTCGTATACATATTATATCTTGAAATATATATAAATTTAAATAATAATTAGTTTTTGTTTACATAATATATGAAAAATATGTTTAAATTATCTTATAAATTAATATTTAAAATAAGTTTGAAATTTAATTATATTACACACACACATATATATATTTCATAAATGATTTATAATAAATATATAATTAAATTTATGTATATATATATACACTTACAATAATTTTGATGCACATATATGTGTATTCATATAATACATTACTGTACACGAAGGGTGTAACAATCCGCCCCCAAACATGCTTAATTCCGACCCAAAAAAGTCCCATCGAAACCTAAAACCATTCTAAAGCAGGTCGTTAGTTGGTAAAAGGAATAACAATACAGAGCTATAACTATTGTTTTAGAACTCACAGCGGAACGAACAAAGTATAACAGCAAATTGTACCCATTTATTAAAGGATAAATTCAAATGTTATAATATAGAACATAGTCTCCAACAAAAAGTGTCACATCATTTGTTCCGAAGTATTCTTTCATGGGTATAATAAAAGCATCATAAATAAATAAAATAACGGCCATAAGCATTGCTCATGCCGTCTTCAAGCATCATCACCATCATCAGTCCTTCCTTAACCTATGTTGTAATGAGGAGGTAGTCCGAACAACAGGTTTCTGCTGAATAAGAACCTTGAGCTTTATTATTTCAGTACTTGGGCAGTATATGTCAAAATAGGAATATGTCTTATGTGTTTTGAAAGCATTTAATAATTCATATAAGGAAAGGAGGTAGGCCCTCAATCAACCACTTAATACCTTCGATTCCCGAAGCAGGTTTCACAATCTCATAACCCATAACCAATCGTCATAAATGTCTAACAATGCGAGAGATGGTACCCAAGTCACTTAATACCCTTTGTTGGAAATAGGCAGAATCTGATCATTTAAGACCTTAATTGAGGTAGGCCTCCATTATTTAATACATATCTATAAGGCGGATAGCTTACAGGTGTTTATCTAGCTGACATCGCATAGAATCTCATTGAGCCACTTAATACTTCTTTATGGGAAGGCAGACCCTCAAACAACCACTTAATACCTTATCCCAAAGCGGACCTTTTTCAAAATACCATCTACTGTGCCTAAATAACTAACTCTTGACCATTTAGTACTCTATTTGAAGAAAAAAGACAAGCCATCAAACAACCACTTAATACCTCCAAATCCCCAAAGTGGGTCCTTTGCCTTATGGCCCGTAACCTATGGTGATGTCTCACATTAGTACGACTATTTATAGGTACTGGTATCCAAATTGGCTTGGAAAATTTACCCAACAGAATTGGCACTAACCTCACATCATCTTAGTTACTTATCATGGGTGATGTCTCACATCAGCCCCAAAGTCATACTACTGGTAGCCAGATTTGCTAGGAAAACCCCCCGTTTGTCTCTTGACTGGCCTTGCATCTCTATGACAGTCGTATTTATAACACTCTTAATATATTATCACACACCTCACTGTGTTCGTTAATTAGGCTGTATAAGAATTCCTTTTTATTTTTCCTTAACAAACAATTACATTCCTAAGGGGGATTTACTGATAATTATTACCAAATTAACTACACAATTATATGTTATAATTGTACCCTATTTGCTGTAATTAATATGTAAATAAATACGCACCTATTATTTTCTATGCGTGCGGAGATTACGCACTAACTATTGTTAAATGTCAATTCCTTTTTAATAACAATAATACAAGTCCTTTCCCATTATTAATGGTGCCAAATTTCCAATATCTTTAATAAGGGATTTCAATATCCTTAACAAAGTATTAAACTTTTATGTGCAAAATTGTAATATATATACTATACTGTTATCCCGCCTTTTGGCAAGGCTGTGACACCAAGAACTTGACTAAAAACCAGGAGTCATTCGTCATGGATATCGATGAATTTTGTCCGAGTCCAAATCGGGCCACGATTAGCAAGACATAACAAGCAAGGTCGGGAAAAGCAACGTTCCAAGTTTCAAGTCAATCCGAGTTCGTACGCTCAAGATATCATCGATGCAAGTTGGAGGAAATGACCCTAAGTTCGAATCCATCAGTGCAACCTCTATTCGTATCCATCGGTTCGACTCCATATAGTTCGCAACCATCAACAAGCATTCGTTTGAATCGGACCGGATAAGCCACTTCGAATCCATGAAGTCACTCCACTTCGTATCCATCCATTGACCCTGCTTCGAATCCATCCTGTTGCAACGACTTCGTATCGATCGACTATTATATATCGCGATCGATACGAACGAACTTCTGTTCGAATCCATTCCCTCAAATCCACTAAGTCAAAGCGGCGAAAAACATGGAGTCGACCCAGTAGACTCGGAGTGAAAAGTGGATTGACCGAGGAAATGCGCACCACGTCATCGCAAAGGCGTGTGAGGCCATCGATTCGAGCCTATCGATTCGAACGAATCGAGTCGAAGCAAGCAAACTACCGAAGGATGGCAATTCGAATCGACCATATCTCGCAATCTACATGTCCAAATGCTATGAAATTTTCACAGAAGCTTGAACACATGTTGAAGAATGTCCACACCAAATTTCAGCTCGATTGGATGTTTTCTTGATCGATTCGAATGGATTTCGAATCGATCCCAAAGTGGGCCCGGATTTCCTGAAAGCGGGCATGTGGGCCCCCTCACGTGCCAGAAGTGGTCTCCTGAAATTCAAGTGAAATATCAGCCTCCTACACATATAAATAGAGCCCTTGGTCATTCAGAAAAGGGGTCGGACAATTCTAAGAGCTAAAGAGCGCCCAGACTCTACCAGATTTACTCCAAATCACCACCGCTACCTTATATTCAGACTTAGCAAATAAAAATCAGTTGTACTACATTATAAGGAATTGTAATCTTCAAGTATCGAGCAATAAAATCATCAAACTTCATAGTGGACGTAGGCAAAACGCCGAACCACTCTAAATTGATTGTCTTTGCATTTTACATTTCTGTTATTTGGAGTTTTTGTTAGATAATCCTCAGTTTTAATTTTCTTTCTTCACTATTATCTCTTCAAAAACTTCCGAAGAGTGTTGTGCCCATTTTTGGTACAAACACTTTGGTGCTTTCACTGAGAAAAAACCAGTTTTTCTCCTGCTCTTTGGATCTACTATCGATACCGGATTGCATAAATCCAAGGGGAAGAACCATATCTTTACTCCAGAATCCTTCCATTCTATTCAGATTTTCATAAAATCTAGGAAAGGAACCCACTACTTAAGATGGTTAGTACAAGAACTACCTCTACGGCTGCCGATCAAGAAGGTTGGGATAGACAGAATTCTACACAGCAGCTACAATCCAATCAAGACAACACTGCTCACACATATCCGTCTGCGCCAGTCACCAGACAAGAGTTCCATGTGTTGCTCCAGGAATTGACTCAAAGTCGGCAACAGCTGGCCGAACAGTTGCGTGCTAATATTGCATTGACCAATCAACTAAACCGCCGAAGCCACAGAAGGTCCAAGAGGGATGATGTTTCCCGCGCGTCTACTGAAAGTTCCGCCTCGTTTGACTATCACTGCAGGTCTACCCGTCCCCGGTTGGAAGGGAGTCATGCACAAAATACTGGATATCAACCCGCCTTGACCGTAGGACAATTAAGGACAGGGTCGTCGACCAGCTTCTAGACAGGACCGTCGACACGAGGAGGCACTGCTCCACAGTATACCACGGACAACTGTGCTACGACCGCCGCAGCAGAAACGAGGGTTGATACCCGACATCTCTCAGATCCGAACAATCAACGACGTGGACATACTCCTGAACCATATGTCCCAGAAGATGCTGAGCCAAGGGGGTGAAATACGGACCGTCGACAGCACCCGGTCCAAACTCGCACTGTGGAACCCGACCACACCTTAGCTCAGCATGCCCAGAATGTGCCAGTGTCAGATATTTCGACCATGATACATCATATTATTCGCGAGAGTCAGGGGCTCACTAATGACGACTGGGGAATCTCCCGTAGTCATACCCCTTTTACAGACGAGGTATTATACGCTGATCCTCCTCGGCGATTCAGAATGACAACTCTCCTAATGTACGAAGGAAATAGTGATCCCAATCAACATATTTTGAAATATGAATGGTCAATGAGCGCTGCAAGGGCTGATGATGAAGTGAAGTGCCGAAGTTTCCCCATCTCTCTGGGAGGAATCGCAACAATGTGGTTTACAAGGTTGCCACCTAGATCTATCTCTTCGTTTGATCAACTGGCTAAGAAATTTGTTAAACAGTTCTGTATGCATGTCGCTAGACCTAAAGACGTTAACACCTTATCTAGCGTCACCCAAGCTAAGGGAGAGACACTCAGACATTATTTAGAGAGATTCCATGCAGCATGTGTGGAGAATAGTAATCCTAACGATAACTCGGTTTTGATGGCATTAACCAAAGGGATCGATCCCGATTCTGAGTTTGGAAATTGGTTAGCGGGGAAACCACCCGCATCGTTGGACCGTTTCTACTCCAAAGCCGCTCAATTCTTACGGCAAGAGGACGCGAAACAGTCTAGGAAGCAGGACGATGCGAGGCCCAGAAGTGAAGGAATACAAAGTAACGTAGCAGTTAAACAGTCCGGTGAGAATTCCGGAAAAGTTCAGTTGAATATACAAAACAAACAAACCCAGCCATGAGGCAACAATGGTCAAGATAAGAAAAGAGATCAGAACCGAGGCCCGCAACGTAGGGCCCCAATGTTTGATAATTACACGCCGTTGAATACATCATTGGAAAACGTGTATCTACAAACTTGCAACACTGTGCAATATAAGAAGCCTGCTCCGAAGCAATCATCGGAGAGGCAGATTCAAACAGGGAAGTTTTGCAGATTTCACGAGAGTTATGGCCACAATACCAATGAGTGTCGACACTTGCAGGACCTCATTGAGATGTTGATCAGGGAGAGAAAGTTAGACCAGTTTGTGCAGGCACCGTAGTCTGATGGAGCGGGCCCCTCAAATCAAAATCAAGCACAGAATCAAGAAAGACAAGAAGAACCAGCTCGTGTCGGGGGAAGATTGGTAATTAATGCTGTAAGTGGTAGTCCTCATCCAGCGGTTCAAAGCTGGGAGGAAATGGAATCATATAACAACTTAGTTAGACGTGCAAACTTCGAGTATGATGGTAACTTGGACGATAGACCTTCGACCAAGCGAAAAAGAGCGATGACTAACGGCATCATTTTCCAAGACAGCGATGCTGGTAGCGTCGGGAGCCCGACTATTGACCCACTTGTGATATCGACTCAAGTAGGCCCGATGCGGATGAGTATGATCCTGATTGACAGTGGGAGCTCCGTGAATATCCTGTTTATACATGCTTACAATCAAATGAAGATGAAAGCCAGGGATCTAAAACCTTGCCAAACTCATCTCCATGGATTCAACGGTAGCGCTACCATACCCATTGGGATGGTGGAATTACCAGTTGAGTTGGGAGCCGGAGAGCGTAGGAGAAATCAGACATTCTAATTCGTCGTGTTAAATATAGACTCGCCATACAACGCATTTTTAGGACGACCTGCCCTTGCTGAATTCAGGGCCGCAATTGCCCCGTGGTGCTTAACCTTAAAGTTCCCTACCATCAATGGAGTTGGGGTCGTCCTGGGCAACCAGGTTGACTTGAGAACGATCATACGCCGAAATCGAGTCGCTCGATTTTGCAATGCCAAGGACCAAATTAAAGCTTTTGAACTCGATGAGCTTTTCACCAAAAAAGATTATCAGGCACTCCCACACCTAAGATCAACATGGAGAGGGTCGCACGAAATTAAGAGAAGGCTCGGGGATGACAAATTTAAGTTAGCGACCGTTAATGGTCTAACTTTACCAAGAGCCTGGAGTAGCGAAAGTCTTCGTCACTACTGCAAATAACATGCTATTTTTATCTATTTAGTTTTAATTCCATTTTAAAATTTGTTTCTGCATTTCGAAATTAGAACTTGTAATAAGGCAACTGAATTTGCCATATTTTCTTATTTCAGCAATAAAATGCCATCTCTTCGGGCCAGAGCTATGATTCATTAAATACAATGTACAACATCACGATGCACGGAGAGCTGAATTCCATCCTGTAGTGGAATTTATTCAAGTAGGGAGCGGCTGTGATAAAACCGGCCACTCGCTAAGTGAAACCCGAGCTCGGGGGCAAGCCATCACATCAAGGCTAAAAATGGGGTGACACACGACAATCCCTCACTCAACTCCGTACTCCCAGAGTGCGAGACGGAGTATAAACATTTACTTAACTCCGTACTCCCAGAGTGCGAGATGGAGTATAAACATTTACTTAACTCCGTACTCCCAGAGTGCGAGACGGAGTATAAACATTACTAAACTCCGTACTCTCAGAGTGCGAGACGGAGTATAAACATTTACTTAACTCCGTACTCCCAGAGTGCGAGATGGAGTATAAACATTAATCAACTCCATACTCCCAGAGTGCGAGACGGAGTATAAACATTGCTCAACTCCGTACTCCCAGAGTGCGAGACGGAGTATAAACATTGCCAAACTTCGTACTCCCAAAGTGCGAGACGGAGTATAAACATTTACTTAACTCCGTACTTCCAGAGTGCGAGACGGAGTATAAACATTAATCAACTCCGTACTCCCAGAGTGCGAGACGGAGTATAAACATTTCTCAACTCCGTACTCCCAGAGTGCGAGACAGAGTATAAACATTATCTAACTCCGTACTTCCAGAGTACGAGACGGAGTATAAACATTAAATAACTCTGTACTCCCAGAGTACGAGACAGAGTATAAACATTAAATAACTCCGTACTCCTAGAGTGCGAGACAGAGTATAAACGTAACTTAACTTCGTATTCCTAGAGTGCGAAACAGAGTATAAACATACATCAACTCCATACTTATTCCTATTACTGGGGGCAGAACCAAAGCAAATATTGAATTGAAGACAAAAGAGAATATGTTTTCATTTCCATTATCAACAAAAAGAATATGAATATAAGCTGGTTTAAAAAATTCCTACTAGTGGGAGCCGAGTCCACATCTATACACGGCTATGAAAAATCAAAAAGACAAAACACTACCCCCGAACATGACAACAAACTAAAGGAAGCACTCAATCTTTCTTCTTCCTCGGTTTCTTTTTCGGGGTAGTCCCGCTAGATCCGCTACCCGACTTCCTCCGCAATCTTTTACTTTTCTCCGTTTTGTCCTCCGATTGCGGCATAATGTCAACATCCTCCTCGGATCTTGAAGCAACAAAGATTCTCTTGGAGGATGGAACTGGAGGCATGGGAGTTGTAACAGGAAGTGGGGCAAGAGCGCTTGCAATGACCACAGTGCCGCCCGACGATATCATCATTAGTGGGGCAGGACCAGACGGATTCATGCCTATGGTCATTGATGTCATCTCAGCACTAATCTCGGCAAGGATTTCATCCGCGCGAAATACTTGGACCGCGCTGGAAGTACTGATGGCTGGCATGAAGGAGCTAGTGGCTGGAGTAACTCCACTCATGGCGAAGGATGAGTCTACAAAGGGGTCGTTAGGTTGACTAAGGAGTTCCTCAATCATCTGAGCATCAAAAGATAGCATGCTCGTTTCTCCCTCTTCGCCGACCATAGTAGATGTCATAATAGCCTCGGTGACAATAGCCCCTGGCACTTGATAATAAACTTGAGAGGCAGGAGGCACAGAGATAACGGCTTCGGTTACTGAAACGTGAAAAAGCGAAGATTGTTAGCTAAATATAATGCTCCAGATTCACCACCCTAAGTGTATACAGGAGGAGTTCAAATACCTTCCTTGGCCTGGCCCGAAGCATGGGCAGGAACAGAGGCAGAGAGATCAACAGGAGACAGTTGCGGCTGATCGGGGTTATAAGCGGGGACAGACTGGGGATTGACCGTGCCAATGGCCTCGGGCAATGTCGGAATTACAGCTCCAACACTTGCTTCATGATGCTCGATCCCCGAGCCCTCACCGGTCTCTATCTGTCGAGCACCAAGCCTCTCTTTCTCCACGGAAATCATTGCCTCATGGAGAACCTTCCTCTCTTCCTCGGAAAGCCAGCGTGTCTCAAGCTAGAAATCATCAAATGCTTCATCCGGATGCGCTGCATCCTTCTCCGCCACCAGCCTAGTCCAGGCGTTGTACAAAACCATAGAGCCATCTCCCAGCCATGATAAATTTCTGTGCTCCAGCACATTAGCGTTGTATGTGACCAAGAGATCGTCAAAATCAGCTTCCATCCTGGACTGCTCAGCCATGACTTTTTCTTCGGTTTCCGCCTCCACAGACTTGGTCTTGGCCACTGCCGCAGCAAGTTCAGCTCGAAGTGATACGGCTTGGTCGCATGCCTCCTGAGCGGTGGTGTTTGCATCATCTTTTTCTTTCACCACCTCAGCAAATTTGGCTTTAAGCTCATTCAGCTCTTTAACGGCTGTGTCTCGCTCAGCTACGACAGTGGTGTAACGGTGGCCCATCCCTTCTACTAAGGCACAGTGTGCCTGCTGCATCCTCGCCATCTTCGCCACAGCATCATCATGTTTTTTAAGTGCTTGGAGTTCTGAGTTTCGAGACGACTCCATCTAAGATTGAAGAACCTGGATGATGCGATCTTTCTTGACAATGTCAGCATCGCGCTCCTCAATAACCTTTGCCCGGTCGAAAGCTACCTTTGAAGCTTTCACGGCTGCTTTGTACCACTCCTTGTATTGAGCATAAAAGTCGGGGATATAGCTATGCACAATATTTTCGGCATCCGGAGGAATCCTCTTGAGATGGGGAGGGAAGACATATGCATCCAGACAAATTTCTGGAAAGTCCTTTTTCATTTGGGCAAGCTGGATGGCTCCTTCGCTTGTCAATTCAGTCGGAGCCTGTTCAACGATGGCAACTGTCAGTGGCTCAACTCTTGGCCGCTGAATCTCGGGCCTTGAAGATTGAGAAGGCTGTTGTTGCTGCGAAGATTCAGGGAGATCTATGGGGGCCCTAGGAGGCGGAGGAGAACGAGATCGCGATCGGTACTGGTGGCCTCTATCTCTATCAGTGCGCTCATGACCAGAACGGTCACGCCAGTAATCTCGATCCCTGTCATAACGCTCCTGACTGGTATAGCCTTTCCCGTGATCCCTGTCCGATTCCCTCCAACGGGACTCGTAATAAGAAGAAGATCGACGTACATTGCGGAGCCTATCCAGAGTAGATCCACGACCTGACATCTCACCTGCGATAAGAAGTAACCGCAGTTTAGAATCCTGCAAAAGTGATGTTCAATATGCGGAAATCATGTAGTGCTGTGAAAGTGTGTGTAAATGTGTAAACCTCCAGACCAACCGGAAGTGTTGACCGCACTCAAAGGAAAGGGCTCGCTCATATTTAAATCATCTTGAAATTCCTCCAACCTGGAATTGTGATGAATCGATATATAATCCGGGATGGGAATATCATCAAGCCCTTTGAAAGTATCTCTCGAATGAGAAGGGGCGGCCTTAGAAATTACAGCTCCGGAAGTGGGAGGAGACACATCTACAGACTTCCACCCCTTAGATTTGAGTTTTATAGAAATGACGGTCTTGCTTTTCCGTCTTTCTCCCAATTCTTCAAAATTTCCCGAAAGATCCGCTATCGGCTCTACGTCTGTGTGAGTTCTTTCCTCGTCACTCACTTCAGTTATTACAACTCCGAGCGTTTTCTTCATCATTTTCTTTTTCTACTTCTTCTTTGAGACGGGCTTTAGCATCCCTTCGGTGACTATGCTCTGAATCCTTTCAATCAAGCCGAGAGCTCTTAAGTTATAGTCAGTCAACACTGAGTCAATATATCTCAGATCGCTCGGGATCTCTTGAAGGCTCCGAACCATGCCCTTGTAATACCCGCCATCGGGTCTAGAGATAATGGCTATAAGAAAAACAAGATGTCAATACCAATGCCAAAAAGCTATTAGTCAGGGAAATCATCGACAGGTCACGGCACTTACGTCTAGACAACCATCGCCTAGCAAAACCCGGAGGACACCAGACATAAAACCATTCATTCTTGAAATAACTAAGTCTGGTCCAGGCACCGGTAATGACTTGACAGTTTCTCACTGCCTCTAAAAACGTAAAAGATGGGCTATTGCCTCTGCTCTTGAAGTTAAATAGATATCTGATTTCCGTCGGCCTTGGAGGGCGGAAGAGGTGTTCCATAAATACAATAAACGCACTGTTCAGTAATGCGTGCCCATTGGGATGAAATTGAGAGGGAGCGATTCCAAGAAATGATAACATCTCCCTAATGTATTGATTGAATGGAGGGAGTGTTCCGGCCGCACAAGCATGTCGGTAAAAGGCAGTATACCCTTCGGGCAGACAGTGAGGTCTTTCACTAGGCCCCGGCAATAGTGCATCATCCAAAGAGATGTTATGTCTCGTGCATATCCTGCCCAACAAGTTTTCAGAAATATTGGACTGAACAGAATCTCTAGGGTCCTCAATAAATATAGCCTCTTGTAGCTCGTCAGGAGCTGGATCTACTACCTCTGCTGGGATGTCAGGAATTACAAGGACCGAAGGGGGAGAACTCTGAATCTCCTGCTGTTGAGAGCTCGAAGATTCCATAACTGACTACTTATCAGAAATCAGTGTTAAACAAACAATAAACCCGTGCATCCCGCAGTGTAAAGTGTGTGAAGTGCAGTGCAGCTAATACTTAGTAAATTCAGCAAAACCGAAGACAAGATGAAAACTTTGGAAATTATGAAGTTGGTTAGAATGACCGTCATTGCTGACCGTCTTAAACCGTGTCGTCCAGAATTCATGGTGATTAGTTTGTGTTAATTTGTCAAAGTACAGTTCCATCGACGAGCTTCAGAGGATAGTCAAGTATGCGGTATAAAAGTTCAAGTCAAAAATGCAGAGATGAAGCTCGTCGGAATCATGCTGTTGAATATGTGAAAATTTCGTATCCATAAAGGTTTATTTGAATCGATCTAAACATAGGTTTAGTTTCGAATCAATCAGGAGAAGCCTAATTTTCGTATCGATCCGGAACGAATCGACGCACTTTGTATCGATCGCATCAGAGCGTTCGAAACCATCAGAAAGCGAGAGCATCGAATCCATCATCCATCGAAGGTTCACATCAATCTGAAAAGATAAGAACTTCGCAATCGAATACACCCAGGCCTTGTATCGATCACCTACCTAAGATTTCTCGAAGCAAAAGCAAGGAGCAACTCAAGGTATCGATCACCACGAATCGATACAATTTTCTGCCACCTATGATCGATTCGACCCACAAAGCCTCTAATCTATACGTCCAGATCGATACGGACACCTTGGAGAAATCAATCTCTCAGATCGATTCGTACCTCCGACACTCCAGATCGACACGAAGGATAGATCTTTCTTTTCTCAAGAAAGCTTTTCTTGATTCCATTCCCGATTTCAGCTCCATCGAGATCGATTCGAACGCAGATGGAAATAAAGGGGACTTCAGATTTTGGAACGAATACTTAGTAGAGTTGAATACCTAAGTATGAGGTTAGTTGATGCTAGTTCTATTCGAAGAAGGGAGTGTTTCGTTTGCCTTTAGTCCTTGAAATCTGGAGTCGATTCGAAGCGCACAAGAAAACGAAGGCAAAAGTAAAAAAGTAAAAAATGAACAAGACCCCGATATTTATAGTAACCTAATGGCGATTCGCCTCCCGGTGTACATGACCGGCCTCAGCAGGTGAAAACCCAGACTGATTCGAAGTATTCTAATCGAATCCATCAACTTCCTGCCTCCATCGAATCAAAGAAAACACCGGCATCCACCAGTTCAAGACCATCGATTTGAATCCATCCAGAATGCCTCGAGTTCATCGATACGAAACACTCTAAATAAAAGGTAGCTCTGGGGACACTCGACTCCATTGATTCGAAACCATCACTTCGAATCCATCAGTACTTGACCCGCAGCAACAAGAACTCATCGATACGAATCAAGGTTTCGTATCCATCGAAGATTTTTATGTCTATCAAAGCAAAGCACGCTAGTTGAACGTTTGTCTAAGAGAAGATTGCAACGAAACGATTAAAAGACGTCTGTCAAGCAATCATTGAACAGAAATATTCAGCATGAAAGACCACAGTTTTTCAAAGCACGTCATGTTTACACAAGACGTACTTTGGGGGGCAAATGTTATCCCGCCTTTTGGCAAGGCTGTGACACCAAGAACTTGACTAAAAACCAGGAGTCATTCGTCATGGATATCGATGAATTTTGTCCGAGTCCAGATCGGGCCACAATTAGCAAGACATAACAAGCAAGGTCGGGAAAAGCAACGTTCCAAGTTTCAAGTCAATACGAGTTCGTACACTCAAGATATCATCGATGCAAGTTGGAGGAAATGACCCTAAGTTCGAATCCATCAGTGCAACCTCTGTTCGTATTCATCGGTTCGACTCCATATAGTTCGCAACCATCAACAAGCATTCGTTCGAATCGGACCGGATAAGCCACTTCGAATCCATGAAGTAACTCCACTTCGTATCCATCCAGTGACCCTGCTTCGAATCCATCCTGTTGCAACGACTTCGTATCGATCCACTATTATATATCGCGATCGATACGAACGAACTTCTGTTCGAATCCATTCCCTCGAATCCACTAAGTCAAAGCGGCGAAAAACATGGAGTCGACCCAGTAGACTCGGAGTGAAAAGTGGATTGACCCAGGAAATGCGCACCACGTCATCGCAAAGGCGCGTGAGGCCATCGAGTCGAGCCTATCGATTCGAACGAATCGAGTCGAAGCAAGCAAACTACCGAAGGATGGCAATTCGAATCGACCATATCTCGCAATCTACAAGTCCAAATGCTATGAAATTTTCACAGAAGCTTGAACACATGTTGAAGAATGTCCACACCAAATTTCAGCTCGATTGGATGTTTTCTTGATTGATTCGAATGGATTTCGAATCGATCCCAAAGTGGGCCCGGATTTCTTGAAAGTGGGCATGTGGGCCCCCTCAAGTGCCAGAAGTGGTCTCTCGAAATTCAGGCAAAATATCAGCCTCCTACACCTATAAATAGAGCCCCTGGTCATTCAGAAAAGGGGTCAAACAATTCTAAGAGCTAAAGAGCGCCCAGACTCTGCCAGATTTACTCCAAATCACCACCGCTACCTTATATTCAGACTTAGCAAATAAAAATCAGTTGTACTACATTATAAGGAATTGTAATCTTCAAGTATCGAGCAATAAAATCATCAAACTTCATAGTGGACGTAGGCAAAACGCCGAACCACTCTAAATCGCTTGTCTTTGCATTTTACATTTCTATTATTTGGAGTTTTTGTTAGATAATCCTCAGTTTTAATTTTCTTTCTTCACTTTTATCTTTTCAAAAACTTCCGAAGAGTGTTGTGCCCATTTTTGGTACAAACATATACATAATTAAAATTTCAACTCAATCTATTACATCAAATCAATGTAATATTCCCAAAAATAGAAATTGCAATTCTTGTTTCAACTTTTATTCGAAAACTCTTTTACAAAGAAATAAATAATGGAACTTCTCTTTTATATTCATATGAAATAAATGGTGTAAACTACGAATAAATTCATATTTTGCACACTATTCCTCAATAGAGATTTCATAATCAAATTATAATTAAAGAGGAGTGGAATAGAATTTGAAATCATCAAAAACTATAAAAACTATATAATTCCAACAATTCAATTTAAATAATTGATATTTTCAATAAGGATCGACATTTCGAATCAAAGGAGTTTTGGGGGGTTTCATTTTGTTTTATTTTTGCAAACCCAAAACCCTTAAGGTATATTCAAATCCATAATATACTAATCAAATGCTGAAATAAAAATTCTAAGCTTTCCACTTACAGAATATCCTTAGCTTTGCTTTGTCTTCTTTGGATTTGTAACGCCTTATAATCCCTTCAAGTTCTTTCTTTTGATATACACACACATAGAGCAAGGGATATGTATACATATTTATTAGATTCAGAAAAGTTGGAGAATAATAGGTTGGAAGAATCAATATAAAACTAAATAGAATTCTTTCTTGAATTTCTAACGAAGTTTCTAAATCTATTGGAGAGACAAGAATGGCAAAGGTTCGCTAAATTTTCAAATATTTTTATGAACAAAAATGGAGAGGGTAGAGTTCTACTTATAGGGATTGAAACGCACCAGAACCATATAATGAAAATAAGTTAAAAATGAAAGAATCTGGATCGTTCAATCCTCAAAAACACCCTAGCCACCACTCTTAGTAGCAATGCACCATCTTATGTGCACTGGTCGACCGCTAGGGGTTGACCAGTCGAATCTAAGGGTCAACCGCCCTGTTCATTTTGGAAAAGTTTTTTTTTAACGTTAATTGTTAACTTTAACGTTTACTTAACTCCCAAGCCTAATCTTAGTTAATTTTCAAATTTCAAATTACAAATTTAAAATTTTAAGTTTCAAATTTAATTATTTATTTGAATTTGATGTAAATTATTTAAATTTGAAAACTACAAACGCTCATAACTTCTTCCTTTGAGCTCCGTTTCCAGCATATATTAGATGGAAATTGATCGGAATTCTGCCATGAACATAACAGTAAAACTTTCATCGCCCAATTTCAACTTTTACAAAATCCATTTTCACCTTTACTTTATTTAATTAATTAATTTAATTACAAATGATTTTACGAGGTGTTACAATGGGCTAATATGTCCATCACGCTGCAAATCCCAACATATATACATGACATGTCAAACCCTGTACATATTAATTATTCCATTGCACGTGCACACACGCACATATGTGTATATGATATAAACATACATATATTAAATATAAAAAAATCGTACAAAAATAAATTTAATATATAAATTGAGATAAAACATTTATTTTATTTAAAAGGAAATGTAGAAAAGTTCTAAATAAATTAGACCACACAGGCCCATTAGAGATCCAATAATGGATTAGTTTTTTAACTTTACCCAATTCCTCAACTGTGGGCTAGCTTAGTTCCAATAATTAAGGGTTAAATAATTAAGCTCATAATCCAGATAATAGAATGTCTAGAAAGGTAGTGCCGAAGGTTGGGGTTGGGTAATAAAGTACTTCGCCCTACATGGCTACCGGCCTGTCCTAAACAAATATATGAGACCAAATATACAAAAGGCCCAATTTGAATTAGGTCTTGACCTAATTTTAAAAATTGTTTGAAATTTAAAAATATAGATTTTAAATTTAAAAAGTTAAATTTAAAATAAGATATATATACATATTATAAAAGTTATAATATAACGAAAATGTTCAAAATGTATGAAAATTAATATTAGATTAATTTCGAAATAAACTTTATTAATAAGATTAATAAAAGAATAAATTAGTTTGTTATCTAGCCATTTGATCGAACAATATCTAGACAGTATCTAGACGGACTTGACTAATCATTCTTGAAAGCTATCGAGGCAAGAAGCCCAGAGAGATAGCCGTAGAATCAGGAAACAAAGTACAACCAAGGTCATAAGATAAAGACAAGTCCATCCCAAATAATTCTAGACCAATATCCATCTAAGTGATGGATCTGTACCGATCCATAAAACTTCCTAGAATCACCCTGTTTTCCTCCTACTACCAAGTCTTGATGTCAGAAGCTTATCACTTGCTCCACTGATCGATCACATGATGTTTCCTATCGAACTTCTCAAGCACATGAAGTCGACACTTCATCTCTCCATCGATCCATCATATCAGTTTCAAAAGCAAGCTCATAACATCGCAAAAAAGGTGAAAACTATGAAGCAATTAAGAAGTCAACATCACACAAGGCATTGAAATCGACCCATAACTAAATCTTATGGATCGGTACCGATCCATTACCACGGATCAATACCGATCCATAACTATTTGCTGACAAGGCTACGTTTTCTCAAGAGAATCCGTTGCTAGATAGTGAAGATCGTGGAGGAAGACATGGTGGAGCATTAACCGCCGACCTACAGCTATAAATAAGAGTCTCGGGGCTCACTTTCGAGGTTCCTTTTTCTTCCTTGCAATTTTTACATATTTATCTGTAATTTCCTGTGGAGTGGTACCAACGATAAAAACCGTACTTATAAAACAACAAGATAATCAACAGAATTATCAAATGAACATAGACACTGATTAGCTGAACCACTATAAACATTTGGTGACTTATTTTACTTAATTTTCCATTTATATTTCTTCGTTTAATTCTCTGCTCTAATTTATTGAGTGTTTTTTCCACTTTTGATACTATCATTTTGGTGCTTTCATTGAGAACGTGATTATTTGTCAGTTTGGATCCATCGTCTACTATTGGATTTGCTAAATCCAATAGATAGATCTAGTTTTCTTCAATTTTTGAATTTTCAACTACTAAGGTTTTTAGAAATCCACACAAGTGCTTTCTACCATGGCTCCTAGAAGAGATCGATCCACCACTTCACATGCTGTTGAGGATGTTGACCATCAATAAGTTGCAGAAGTTGCATAGCCGGATGCTATAAATGTTCAGAATCCAACAGATATGGTCATTAGAGTTGAAATGGGCCGCATGATGAAGCAAATGAAAGATGGGCTCTAGGAAATCTGCAATGACCCGAATCAGCAAATGAAGTAGGGCTCAGATTTGTTGAATCAACTGAAAAATAACTACGGGAGAAGTAGGAGGGACATGACACCTTCTTGCTCAAAATATGATAGTTCGTCATCGTTGGAGCTAAGATAGAGGAATAGGAAAAATAAGATGGCTCAAAAGGAGACTAGAGCATCGAAGCAAACACCTAGGCTAAGCCAGGGCAAAGGACTATGGATCAGTATCGATCAATCGAGAGGGATCGATACCGAACAGTCCAACTTTGATTTTGGAGCTTGATTTTCGAATGACGGTGTTGACTTGGCTTCCGGTCTTGCTGTAGATGGCTAGAATACTGAAAATCAGGCGATTACTACGGACCAACTTCAGAGAAGTCATCAAACTACTGAACGAACAGTTCTCCCAGAGTCAGGGGAACCCGGGTATCATGAAGCAAACCAAGAGCATTTGCCGGGCCAATTACTTAGCGTAGATCATGATTTTCTCCGTTCAGTGGGCCCATTTGAGTTGGATTTGACTTAATAGTCAGGAGACTTATAAGTGAGAGCCAACATCAAACTAACGATGATTGGGGTTCCTCCCCAAGCTGAAATCCATTCATGGAAGATATCCTACACGAGGAATACCCGAGAAGGTTTGAAATGACGATGATGCCATCGTACAACGGGAAGACGGATCCGAGGTTGCATTTTATGAAGTACGACTAGCACATGCATTCTGCCATGTGGGATCTTATGTTTTGATTAATGATAAGAAATTCAACAAATACGAAGATTCATGAATTTATGACAAATAACTACGAAGACTGGACTCAATGGTATGAAGTATGGTCCATATATATATGTTGTTTAGAGTCTGTATATTATATTAGAATTATGTTAAAATCTCTCCGATATGATATATACACCAACACATGCACAAAACTATACAAATGCTCATTTTAGGCTTTAATCAGCCGGCTGAATGTTCGCATTCATACGGTTGACTGCTGAATCAAATCATAAATTTTAATGAAGATTCAACCAGCTGAATGAAGACATTCAGACGACTGAATTAGACCTAAATTGGCCTATTTCCTTGCTGCATCGAAATTAAATCGATTCAGATGGCTGAATTGAAAAATTCAGACAGCTAGTTATCGATAACGGCTATTTTTTTGAAGGGGTGCTTCTCTTCAATGAAGAGAAACATCTCCGAATTTAGGAGCTGCATCCGTTCCTTTTCATCGCTCTTATTCATCAAAGATTACAACTCTTAAAACTCTATAAAAAGAGTCTAGAATCCAACAAACATTTAACTATAACTAATTATTAGTTTTCTTGATTTCTTAACTCTAATTCTCTATTTACCATTTGCACTCAAAATACATACAATCTCTGATCGTTGATCACTCTATCTTCCATATTCTTCAAGCACAATACACTATATATCATAAAGGAGAAGATTATAGGAAGATTGTACTTTATTGACTCATCGATGCTATTTAAAAAGCATATTACAGTTAGATATTTTTGTTTATTTGTAAAGAAGTCATGTTCGATTGCTCCGGTGGTAGAAGTCCTATTCGGTTGCTTAGGCAGTAGAAGTCCTGTTCAGTTGCTCATGCGATGTAAACCTATTCCTTCGGGTTAAGTGGGGGTCGCTGGTTTAATTCCAAAAGGAGTCTGGGACTGGACGTAGAATTGGAAGTTCGAACCAGTATAAAAATCTCTGGTGTCATTTACTTTACTACTTTATTTATTTACTTACTTATTTTATATTCCGCACAAGTAGTTTATAGATACATCCATATTACACGATCCTATAGCAGAGTCACTTTCATTTTGTATCGGAGCCTAGAGTTCTATCGATCGTCATAACATCATAGAATAATGACCAGAAAAAGATCCAATCGAAATACTACAAGAAGAATCCCTGTCAAAGCCACCAATGAGGACTACAATAAGGTACTATCTGATTTACAAATTTCAATAAATGGTAACAATGAACTAGTTAGTATATGCGATAAAATCTCAAAGCATAACTTTCTTATTTTAGAAAAGATGAAATCAATCAAAATTGATAATGAGAAATTGAAAAATGAGAAATTAGATTTAGAAAATCAACATGGTGTTTTGAAAAATAATTTTGAGGCCCTTAAAGATTTTCTATATGAACAAAATACTATGTTTGAAAAGGAAAAAGAAAATTTTCAAAAGAAATTACGGATTTGAAAAGACAAAATGATTTATTACAATCATCTTTAGATAATTCAGAATATCAAATTTTTCTTCTCGAAAATGAGAACTGTATGTTAAAAAAGGAGAATTTTGAATTAAACAAGGAAATTGATATTTTGAAAAGTAGTAATATTACTTTTTAAAATAATAATTGTGACTTTAAAGCTAAATTCGATAAACTTAACACTAAAGTCACAAAATTTAATAAAGATCAAAACGATTTAAACATGACTTTATCTAGTTATAGACCTTTACATGATAAATGTGGTTTAGGATATAATAAAACTGATCGTAGAAATAGCACTAGATAAGCTTTCATGTATAGTAAAAATGTTAGTGCTAGTATTAAATTTCGAGTAAAGTCTAAATCTAATTCTTATAGAAATTCAAATATTGCTACGACCAATAATGTTTATAATTTCTCTAGAATTACAAAATCATTGACAGAAAATATGAATAAAAATTATTTAAGTATTTGGGTTCCTATTAACTAGAAAAATAGAGAAAAATACATTGATGATTATTTTGATTTGGTAGTTAATAATGAAAATTATATTTATAAAGGTTCAACCACACCCAAATCGGTATGGTTGCCTAAGGCCTAACCCATTGGACCCTAACATAGTAAGTGGGTACCAAAATGATTATTATTTATTGCAGGTACATGGAGAAACAAAAGGGAAATGATAGATTTTGGAATTTTTAAAGGATGTTCCATATATTTAATAGAATTATATCGTCATATAAACTCTCCGTTTTTTCGATGACAAAGGGGGAGAAAGATATTTCTCTAACACTATTTGCAGCATGAATAAAAGCATAAATTCAAGAGGAGAAACTAAAAGATAAGGCTAGCATATATTCAGGGGGAGATATAGAACTACGGAGCAGTATTGTCGAGATTCATTCATATCAAAAGTGGAGTTGTCATCATCAAAAAGGGGGAGAATGTTGGATCTTATATTTCAATTAATGACAAGAAATTCAACCGACACGAAGATTCATAAATCTACGACAACCGAACTCAACGATATGAAGTATGGTTCATATATATGTTGTTTAGAGTCTGTATATTACTTTAGAATTATGTTAAAATCTCTCTGATATGATTTATACACCGACACATGCACAAAACTTTGCAAATGCTCATTTTAGGCTTAAATCAGCCGACTGAATGATTTCTTAACTCTAATTCTCTATTTACCATTTGCACTTAAAATACATACAATCTCTGATCGTTGATCACTCTATCTTCCACATTCTTCAAGCACATTACACTATATATCATAAAGGAGAAGATTATAGGAAGATTGTAATTTATTGACTTATCAGTGCTATTTAAAGAGCATATTACAGTTAAATATTTTTGTTTATTTGTAAAGAGGTCATGTTCAATTGCTTAGGCGGTAGAAGTCCTATTCGATTGCTTAGGCGGTAGAAGTCCTGTTCAGTTGCTCATGCGATGTAAACCTATTCCTTCGGGTTAAGTGGGGGTTGCTGGTTTAATTCCAAAAGGAGTCTGGGACTAGACGTAGAATGGGAAGTTTGAAACAGTATAAAAATCTCCGGTGTCATTTACTTTACTACTTCATTTATTTAGTTACTTATTTTATATTCCACACAAGTAGTTCATAGATACATCCATATTACATGATCCTATAACACGGTCACTTTCATGCCAAAGCTACCGATGCAGAACAATGTCGCTATTTCCAAATTTTCTGAGAAGGAATAGTAATGGTGTGGCTCACCAGACTACCATCGAGATCCATATCATGTTTCGAACAATTAGAAAAAAAAATCATTGAGCAATTTCGTATGCATATTGCCTGTTCGAAGGACGTATGTCACTTTCTAATATCTTTCAAGGAGCCAGAGAGACTTTGAAAGATTTCTAGCATAGGTTCAATACTGTAGTGACTGAGATGAGCAATGGTCAAGAAGATATTTTATTGATGGCACTGATTTGGGGTGTTCATCCTTAGATGATTTCGGGAGGTGGTTGAAGTTGAAACCACCACCAACGATGGCTGTGCTCTATAGAAAGGCGAATCAGTAAAGGGAATTTTGTAAAAAGCTATTTTTTTGAAAAGAAACGATATAGCAATAAAGCTCATCAATCCTTTTATGTAATGAAAATTTTTAAGATATGAAAATATTTTTAATGGGTAGAAAATATGAGTGATATAATGTTGGAATTAAGTAAATGGTTTAGAAAAGTAGGCTTAGAATTTTACATTAAACTGTAAGTGACTGCACTACTAGAGTAAGAAGACAATAAATTAAGAGAGAAACAATTGGTATTGGTGCAGTTTTGGTAGAAGAATTGAATAGTAGAAAAGCAATGAATTTGTTAATTATAAAACGTTAGTTATGAAAAATAAATAGAAAAGATGTTTAATTTATTGTAAGTAAGTTGGGATTTGACATACTCTAATATTCATTAGAATGAAAAAGGAATAACGATATAAGTTTCTATGAATCAATCAAGATACAAAGAAATGTGTTTTGTTTGAAATAATAAGGAATGTAAATGTAAAGAAAGAGTTGTACTAAAATATAGGGGAATCCCATATTTTGTAAGTCTATTTCAATAAAGAAATAAATTAAAAATTCCTTCTAATTTCACACAAAACACATATTCTCTTCTAAGCGATTCACGAAAATTTTAGCATTAACGATTTCTCTTTGAGGAAAAGTAGTTCCAATGCATTAAAGTATAGGATTCTTAAGTGTAATAAAAAGTATAGTAGTTGGAAATAGTGTTGGTAAATTTTATTGGAAATAATACATGAGATCTAATTAAAAAGGCTAAACAAAGGAAAATACACATTTTCCATTGTTATGCGCACTTAGTTCGTGTACCTTTTAAAAGTCCCCCTGTTATGATAAGTTAAGACTCTGTCAATATTGGATGATTAGGAGAGTAGGAAAGGTAAAGGAATCATTAAGAGGATAGTTGTTCTTATCTGCTCCATTTTTCATAATTCGAAAGTTATGAAAGTTGTTTTGAAAATGTCGTAAATATTATTTTTGAAAGAAATGCTTTGGTGAAATGAATAAGTTTCGAAAGAAAAACTTAATAAATGACTGAATTAAAAAACCCAAATTCTTTAAAGAAATAAATATTAAGAAGACCTTTAAAAGGAAAAGGCCGATTTGATTTTAAACTTTGAATTGTTAACATTCGCTTCTATGTTTAGGGAGTAAGTTAAATTCTAAAACCTCAAAAATGTAAGTGTTTACACCAAAAATTGGCACAAACACCCAATAGAGATTCTATAGATGAATAAATGAAGAATAATAAATGTAAACAGAGAGAATATAGTAGTAAACTAATCAGAAACAACCTAATAACAGAGACATGGAAATTCATAATGGTTTGACGTTGTTTTCTTACGTCCAATTTGAAGAGATAGCTTTATTAATCACTTTGTATACTGAGTACAGTAGGAATCGGATTAGAATCCTTAGTTAGGAAAGAGTACAAAGCAACAAGCAACGTAAAGGTCCAAAAAATGAATAATCAAGTCTGTATTTATAGGGGAAGATGGCGAAATATCTTCTTGAAATCTCGGCAGCGGAGTCTCCAGATCTAGAAGAAGTCACAGTATCGATCACGGGACCCACATCACTAGTAGTAACGATCGACACCGATCGTATTATTGGCTCCTTCTGACATGTGATCGATACGGTGGGCTCCACCCTTTAATATATTGATGTTCCCAAAGTTTCATGTGCATTCGACTTGTAGATTTTGGGATATTGATCGTTTTCCACTGAGTTTAACTGCAATATCGATATGGTACGATCCATAATTCGTGAATATGGATCGTACCCGATCCATTTTCAGTAAATGGTATATTTTCATATTTTTAGTATTTTATTAAATCTCTCTTCCGCACTTGCTTCGCCGTTACTTCATATTATCATCTATTCCTGATCTCTGGGCATCGTGATTGTTAATTCGATTTGCTGGTCTTGATGACAGTCGAGTCTAACATGTCTAGTCAGTTCGATTATTGTCAGCCAAAAGGCTGTATAACACTTGCCCCCCCAAAGTTCATCTTGTTTCAACACGACTTTCTTTAAGTAGATCCAAGTTAGAGCCATCGAAAAGGAGTCCATCCAATTTTTTGAATAGCAGTCATCCCTTCGATGAATTTCTTTCCTTGAAGAGTCACATTTCTTTCTGTTTGACATGACGATTGGTTGATTTCCAACTGTATAAATTCTGGGTCACGTCTTACCGGTGATTGTTTATGTCTTGTTTCAGTGAGTAAGTAGGCCTCGGTTAATTGGTTCAGATTTTCCTCTGATTAATCCAAGTGAGAATTCAATTTATGCCGATCTCGAGAAATTGAATTATTTGTGAGGTACGCTTGGATGTATATGTATCCATCCCTGACTCCCGATAACAATTTCACATTCATGGGTTGTTGTCAACTTTTCACATATGTTTCACTTTATTTAGATGGATCGGCATGAATCCGTCAAGAAAGGATCGTACTTAATCCATTTTTAAAATGGATCGGGTCAAATTCGTTTGAGATTGGATCATGTCCGATCGTTCTCCCCTCTCTTTTTTTCTTTTTTTTCTTTTTTTTTTCTTTTTAGAAAATAATGGATCTGTCCAAATCCATTAGACATGGATCATATATAATCCATATTTCTGTTGAAAAATCCGATTGCACCGCGATCAAAGGAGAAGGATCGATATACATCCATCACAAAATGTTCGCATCCGATTGTTTCTTAGTTTGGCCATCTGATTAAATTGCGAGCTATGTTGGTTCGGTCCACTCTTAGGTATAAATATGGAACACTTAACCATTTTTCATTTCTTCATTTTATTTTCCATCATTGCTATCCGAACCAAAAGAGAAAATCCCATCTTAATCTTCTCCTTCACCATCGATCTATTGAGCTCCATGATCGAACTCCACACTTTTCATGTAACCATCTTCATCGGTCCAACTCCTTGCTACATCAACCATCACTGCCACCATCTCCTACAGATCTCATCCTTAGATTCACTGATTCGCTTTGCAGCCGAAACCAAATCGACTTCGTCTTCCACTTTTATGCATAGGTAGGCTCGATTCTTTTTTTTATGTTTCGATTTCTATGATGAGGCTTTTGGAGTCGACTTGAGTTGGTCGAAGTGAGTCATGGCATTGCAATGGCATTTGTGTATTGAAATTGGAAGACGATGACAAGTTTTTGGAGATGGTGATGGAGCAATTGAAACGATCATGGTTGTACCGATCGTTTGCTTTAGTGGTTAAGGGGATGTTCGAAGTAAATTATAGGAATGATGGCTCGATGGTGAACATAGTGTTGAGATTGGATGGAATGCGTTTGTTTAAGGTTGTAGGTGGAAGATCGATTTTATCCGATCGTTCCTGGAGTTCTAAAATGTGGACTGTTACCGATCGTTTCTAATGAAATTGATGTGATAAAGTGTAAATATGGCTGATCCACATTGATTTAAAAATATAGCATAAGAGAATGAAATGGAGTTCAACCAATCATTTTGATGGATTAGTACTCGAAAAAATGAAAAGAAATTAGATCGATCGTTTTCTGGTAGAGTTTTGGCCGATCGTTTTTTGGATCGGTGGTTAGGGATCTTTGGACTTAACAAATTAGGCAGAATAAAATGGATTGATCATAGCACATTTTGGATCAGTTGTTGGTTTAACTTCGACAAACATACATAAACCCTCAAATCTTAATTTGAACTTAGTGTGAACTTCGGCCTTGAACGCTTGAATGGATTACATGACTTGCATTTGAAATGGACTGAATATTCATACGTATATGACAATTGAACCATGGAACAAACTTGACTAATCTCCTATATATTTATATTTGTTTCCTATGCCTTGGGCAAAAATTTGAAGCCATGCACTTCTGAACGCATAATTCGAACTTCAACATGCCAACAACTGATCTTGATGCTTAGACTGAGTCCTTAGCCAGTGATGTAAAGAATCGGTTGAGATAGTCGGCAATAACGGTCATTTTGATCGAACACCGAAGTCTCATCACAGTTGTAGTCTTTAATTCTGAACTATTTTTGACTGCATTGCATGAAACTACACCACTCTGCACTAGCGAACACTTTTCATGTGGGAAATTGGTTATTTTTTCTAATGATGATTATCTACCAAGTTTACTAGTCATGGGTTCCAGACACTCGTAGCATTTAGCTGCTATGTCTTCTCGACAGCCTTCACAGCATAATAATCCAGATGTCGAACCAAGCTCTGTAACTATACTTGATAGACTCTCCCTCGAACATCAAGCTGATCAACCGAAAAGTTTCATTCCACTATTCGACCTTTTCTCTGTCGTTCCTATCCTTCCAACAGAAGTAATAGACCCTGCTAAAGACACTCTAAAAGATGCATTATTTTTGGAAGATCCGGAGGATTCTATGGCTTCAAAAATTAATGATGCCTCTCTTTATAAAATTTGTGCTAGACATGAGATTCTGTTTGATGACATGTGAGTCCCGACTCGAAATGATAGAGCTCATATGCCCCTTGTGGGGTTCACTGCGTACAACAAGTTCATGTGTTGGGCAGGATGAGTCCCACCCTTCAATTCATTTATCCGAGAGATGCTACATCATAATAAGGTTAGCACTGAAAAAACTGCTAAACGGCTATGCTTTACTTAATTGTACCGATATGGAATTCATGGAGTTTTTATTCCGTCCTCCAACTTATGAAGACATTCGATTTCTTTTCACCTTGAAGCAACGAAATGGAAGCCTTTCATTGACATCTCTCGTGTCGGCTAAGAAGTGTCAGGTCTTAACTGATACTTGGAACGATTTGAGCACTTTCAAAAGCGAGTGGTTCTATATTCACTGTCCGTCTAGCTTTGCTAGACGATGGTTAAAAGGACGTAAGTATTACTCCTTGCTTAATTTCTTTAGTGTTTATATCCAGGTCGTATCCTGAACTAAGCAACTTTTCTGGTTTATGCGTGCTCTTATCCACGAATGGATGGAAAAAATACATGGATGAGGTCTGGGTGCTTAAAAGGGTTCCAACAGAAGATAGAGATATTGAGAATCTGCTTATTGATGAATGCCTCATTACCTACCGTCTGATAGAAGAGGTTCGTAGCATAGCGCTACCGATCACTACTAGAGTTATATTGACTGATCAGCGGGATGCGGATGATGATGAAGGCCGTCAAGCTGATCTTGTCCTGGCCCCAATTGATGGGGCTTAGGAAGTTATCGATAAAGATGCAGCAAGAGATGAGAGTGATGACCCCGGTAGAAATGGCATTTAGGTCTGCAGTTGGATCCTTAAAAATGCCACAACCCTCTGCTCTTGAAAAAGGAAAAAATGAAGAAACTCGTTTGTATGTTCCCTAAGAGTCACCTCTTCAAACGGCCTAAGATATCCATCACTCCTCAAGTTATTCCGGATCAGTCCACTTCTCAAACTTCAGAGCACTTAGACAAAACATTTGAGGCATTATCTGATCTTCCGATATCGGATAAAATTGATACATTTAATTTTACTAACATGAGCATCAGCCGATTAGAATCTTCTTCCAGAGCTGAGGCTGGAATCCATTCTACCATTAATGGAGAGGTTACTCCCACCGGTAAAGCTTTAAAAACCAGTACTTTGGGGCACACAAGGATACACACATTTGCATGCACTTCATAATATTGCATTGTACTTATCTCATGTCATTTAATACTTAAAGCTGATCCATTCTTTGTTTTTCTTTGTAGAAACAATGGTAAGGAAGAAGCACATGTTTAAATCTCTACAAGAAATATCACTCCAAAATCCTGGTTCTCATTCGGGCCTATAACGCAACGGTAGAGGTGACAGAGATAGGCCTTCCCATGTTAAACATCGATCCAAGTCTACATCTCTACCTTCTAAAAGTTCTAAAAGGCAACAAGATCGCTGCGACAACATCCCTCCTATTGACACCTCTCGTGGTCCCCCTCCCACTTCAGTTTCTTCACAGTCCGTTGCTCCATCTTATCCTCAGTGACTCGGTGATCATCGGCATCATAGTGAGCATGTTGTTCACTAATAAAGAACGGGCAAAGAAAGCGCTAGCACCCAAGTTGTCATTGAAGCTCAACAAGTTGATGTCGTCACTCGTATGGCCTAATTTAAGTCAGATTTTCAAAATGTATGTCTCGATTGATTTTCCTTCATAACTAATCTTAAGAAAGTTCCTGCAAAAGTCAAGCAATTGACTATAGGTTGTGTGAATGATGTCCACAAGCAGTGTAATGAGTGGATGAGAGCGGTGGAGAGGATTTCTAAAGTACCTTGGGAGAGAGCGACAGAGATTGAGAAATTGAAATGCCAAGAGGCCCCGGACAAGTGGATCATCGAAACTCTAACCAATGAGTTTAAATCTTCAAGGAGCTCATAGGTAGAAGCTGAGAAAAAAGTAGAAACGACCATCAAGGCACTTGAGAATGAGAAAGCCCAGCACTTGGCCGAGGTTGAAGTGCTTCATCATCGGAACCATAAACTGGTGTTAGAAAGGGATGCGGCCCAAAGAGGCAAAGCTAAGTGCAAAAATAAGTTTGAGCCCGCATCCAAAGATAAAGAGGAAGGCCTGAAAATGGTTAGTGATGTGTGTAAGGAATGCAGAATATGGATCTTAAGGCTAGGAATAATACTAGAGGGGGGGGTGAATAGTGTTTATAAGAAATTACTAAATATTTTTGAGTTTATGTTAATTTGAACACAAATGTATGTAATATTCAGACATAGATATAATCACAGAAACAAACACAGATGCAGAAATAAAGTAAATGCAGTAAAAGAAAGAACACACCAGATTTTATACTGGTTCGGAGTTACCCTACATCCAGTCCCGCACAACTATGTACGGATTTCCTTTCAAAAGCAATTCAATAATTACAACCCTCGGTTTCAAGGCTACGAGGTATACCCTCCAGAATCACAATCCTTTGGGTAGAGATACTTGATTTCCGGGCAACAAGTTCACCCAATTGATTTCTCAAGGCTACAATCACACTTTTTCTCACTTGATTGATTTCCAAGGCTACAATCACACCTTTTCTCGCTAGATAGATTACAAAGAAGCCTATAACTCTGAATAGCACTTGGATCTTGTTGAGATAGTGATAGAGAATCAAACCAGAGATAATCTAGTTAGATTCAATGTTGATTTTGGTAGGGTAATCATAGAATTTTGAATAAGAAAATGTGGAAGAAGAAGAGAAGTGAAAAACCAGAAAATTTGATATAAAATTCGTTGAAGCTAACCCCTATTTATAGAAGAACAACAGTCATGTCCATTCGTGAAAGGTTATGGCGAATAGACACTTCTTTTGAAATTCAAATTTTTGAATCTAACTGTCACTATGTCGACATGGGGTACTAGGGCATGTCGACATCCCAAAGGAAATTTTGATGATATGTTTTTCTTTGAAAATAACCTTTATCTCATATTAAAACTATTTTAAACTTTATAAATATACTTGACTATAGATAAAATACATAGATAAATATAGAGAATACTATATATAAAATTTTACTATAATTGTATATTTATATCTAAGTACAAAGATAGTTTAAAACAAACGAAGTTTAAAAAAAAGAGTTTATTAAAACCAAAAACAAATAATATTTTAAGGCTAAAATATCCTTTTGAAAATCATTTGAAAAGAAAATTTTTAAGGCTAAAACATTTTGAAAAGCAGTTTTGAAAATCATTCTGAAGTAGTTTTGAAAATCATTTTGAAGTAGTTTTGCAAGCTTCTTCCTACAGAATATCTCATCATATCAGGACTCGAGAACTTGTACAAAACCAGGATGTTCGTGGGTTTGTAAGCCACTTGTCGTAGGTTGTAAGCTACTTGTCGTGGGTTTGTAAGCCACTAAAAAGGTAGAAATGGGTTCTATCCCAAAAGAAAAATGGAGTGAAGATTTCAGCGCTATTATGAAGTTTTAACATAATTCTAGACTCAATACTTATCTTGAAATCTTGAACTCTTGATAATCTTGATACTCATGAGTCTTCAATCTTGATATCTTGAATCTCTATACTGTACAGTCTTCATTCTTTGTACCTGCATGGTTAAATCCTGCATATATATATATCTAAACTATAATGTTAGTATTTATATTTTATAATCTTATTCTAAGGTTGTTGTCATCAAAACCATCATCTCAAGGACTAACGATCTCCCCCTTTTTGATGATGACAACCTTTGTTTATAAAATATTACTTCTATCCTAATAACTCCCCCTAAATCTAATAACTCCCCCTTAATCTATGCCTAACTCTTCTATTTTATATTTCTCCCCCTTTGACATCAACAAAAACAAAATAACTCTAAACTATATAACTCTTAGTCTAATATCCTATATGATGATAGTGTTATCATCAATACTTACTTGTAAACCTAAAACTTAGTCCTAAACTACTAACATTCCTAACCAAGTACCTATATAAAACTTATATATATTATATATAGGAATCATATATAAAAACACACAATATTTATTTTTATATATATTTGTTTATATTTACATTTTCGTAAATCGTGTCAAATATTCACATAACGATGAAAAAACGAAAAAGAGGAAACTACTGAGTATCTTTGACAATTGGAGATCTATGGATCGAACAATATAATGGAAACAGAAATTTCCACGTTGTTCAACCAAGTTTCCGTCCTTGTCAAAAGATACTTCGCCAACGCAAATGACTTTGTCGTTGTCTTCCGCATGCTCTTCTTCCATTGGTTCTTCTTATTCTTTTTCACTTTCCTCATGTTGATGATCTCCAGAAGAGTCCTCGTCAATCAAGATTCGATTAGCATGATTGTCCATTAGAAATTTTTGTAAATTTCTAAGGATTTTGCCTTGCCTCTCTTGTTCTTTGGCCATTCGAAGTTGCATCACTTGGATTTCAGTCATTAAATGAAGTGTATCCTTCAGAGAATCCTCCATTTTCGTCACACGAGCGAGCGTTGATTGTTGAAACGGACCAGAAGTAGGAGATGAGAATGAAAAAGTTGATTTTATGTTTGATTTGGAAGAGGAGGCCATTGATAAATTGATTTCAGAAGATAGAACAGAAAGAGAACAGAGAGAATGAAGAAAATTTCGAAATAGGGGAAATTTATAACCACTTATTTGAATTTTGGTGGGAAAAAATTTAAAATTTAAAAAACGTTATATGTCGACATGGGTATAGGGGGATGTCGACATGGTTCTCAATATTTTACTATTTGATTTATTTTGATTTAATTTTTAATTATACTTTGTTATTTATATTTTATACTTTAGTTAATGAACAAATACCTAATTCTCTTCTTAATTTAGTGAATGTAGATTCATTTAAGGGTTTTGTTAAGATATCAGCAATTTGATTTTCATAATTGATATAGTCGAGAGTAATTACTTCTATACTTATATTATCTCTGAGAAAATGGTGTCTGATATCAATATGTTTAGTTCGAGCATGTTGAGTAGTATTTTTGGATAAATTTATTGCACTAGTATTATCACAATAAATTGGTGATTTTGAGATATTTAAACCAAAATCTTTTAAAGTTTGTTGCATATATATTACTTGAGAACAAGCCAAAGCAGCAGAAATATACTCTGCTTCAGTTGTTGATAGAGAAACTGTGTTTTGCTTTTTACTAAACCAGGAAATCAGTGAATGCCCTAAAAAGTGACAAGTTCCACTGTACTTTTTCAGTCTAATTTACAACCAGCATAATTAGCATCACGGTAAGATATTAAGTCAAACGAATCATTTTTTGGATAAAATAAGCCATAATCAAAGCTGTGTTTAACATATCTTATAATACGTTTTACAGCTTTTAAGTGAGTTTCTTTAGGTTGGGATTGATACCTTGCACAGATACAGACACTATGCATGATATCAGGTCTACTCGCAGTGATATAGAGTAGTGATCCAATCATTCCTCTATATAATTTTTGATCTACATCTTTCGAGAGATCTTCTTTACTAAGGTACTCATTGGTTGCCATGGGAGTGGGTTTTCCACTCGCAGTAGTCAAACCAAATTTACTAACTAGGTCTTTAGCATATTTTTCTTGACTAATAAAGATACCATTATCTAATTGTTTTATTTGTAATCCTAAAAAGAAGTTTAATTCACCCATATGACTCATCTCAAACTCTTTTGTCATTATTTCAGAAAATTCTTTATTCATTTCAAAATTAGTTGATCTAAAAATGATATCATCTATGTAGACTTGTACTAGTTGAATATCATTTTTATTTCTTTTAATAAAAAGAGTATTATCCACTTTACCTATTTCAAAATTTGATTGTAACAAGTAAGATCTTAGTCTATCATACCAGGCTCTAGGAGCTTGCTTTAGACCATATAGAGCTTTCTTAAGTTTGTAAACATGATTTGGAAATTTATCATTTTCAAAAAGTGGTGGTTGTTTGACAAATAATTCTTCTTTTACAAAACCATTTAAAAATGCACTTTTAACATCCATTTGAAATAATTTGAAATTATTATGATTTGCAAAAGCAAGTAGAATCCTAATGGCTTCTAATCTTGCTACGGGGGCAAAGGTTTCAACAAAATCTATTCCTTCTTCTTGACAATAACCTTGAGCGACTAACCGGGCTTTATTTCTAACAACCTCTCCTTGTTCATTCATTTTATTTTTATAAACCCATTTAGTTCCAATTATTGTTTTATTTTCAGGTCTAGGAACAAGTTCCCAACATCATTTCTAGTGAATTTATTTAATTCTTCTTGCATAGCCAAAATCCATGAATCATCAGTTGATGCTTCTTCTGGATTTTTGGGTTCTATAGTTGATATGAAAGCTACATTACTCATTTGACTTAGTTGGTTTCTAGTTTTAACAACAGATTGCATGTCTCCAAGTATATTTTCTATAGGGTGATCTTTTAAAAGTTTAATCCTTTTATTAGGATGATTTAATTCATTATTAGTTTCAGTTGACTCTTGGTTTTGAGTGATTAAATCCTCTTCATCATTTATTTCTTCAAAAATTTTGAAATTTTCATCAAATGAAACATGCATTGTTTCTTCAATGGTATTAGTTCCTAAATTAAATACTCTGTATGCTTTACTTCTATTAGAGTATCCGATAAAGATACCTGTGGTGACCCTCATCTTTAAAATCACTTAGATTTTTTTTATTCAAAAGGGAACTCACCACTAAACCCCAAATACTTTTATATTTAAATTTTAATATAGTTTCCAAATATTTTTCCCAAGACCCTGGAATTACTAATATAATCATATCAGTATACAAAGATTAAACCAATTATATATTTGATGATATACAATTGTTCCTTTATTATTATTTATATCAGAGTCAATTTAAATCAATTTGAAAACAAAATATCATACAAGCTATTGACTAGCCACTTATTTCCTATTTAAATCTTATTCTACTGCCAGAGGTATATTTTTAGCAAATTATAATACCTAAACTTGTTATCTGGCTATATATAAATATTAATCTGCCTGAATAAGGCTATTTGCATTCATTTGTTCTTGTGACAGTTATTAGGCTTATGCATAAAATTATTTCAAGATCCTACTTGTAGTTAGGAACATTAAAAGTGATTTCCCAATCACTGTCTCAAATTAAACAATTGAAGTTAGATTGCATTTCTATATTTGACATGGTACAGATTTTTAGTTGTTTGGTATATCTCTAAAATTGCTTGGTGTTATATGAGGGTTGCTTGGTGTTTTTCTTGGTTTTGTCCCGAATGCACTCACACTTCAATAATTGAAATGGAGAGATTCCAGGCTCCAAGGGTTTGACCCATGGCCACCTAGACCAGCCATAGTCCCCCTTTTTACCACTTGCAAACCCATACCTTCATTTTGGCAAGCTTTTACAAAATTCCTACTCCTAAATTTCCAAGCCTTTTTGTGCCTAGTTCAAGTTTTCTGGAAAATACTTTCTTATAGGTGTTCACCCAAATATCCAAAGTCCATTACCCTTCCAGGTCTACTATTCTCAAAGATCCCTTTTTATTTGAAATTTTAAATGCTCAAATCCATACAATTTTCCAGAATTTATGCACCTTCCAGTATCATTTACTTGCCATGCACAAATTCATTTTTTTTTTGCTTGAATGTTCTGCTAAGATCCTTGAGAGTTCATTTCAAAAATTATATCCCCTTAGCTGTTTAATTTCCATAAGACAAAATATGAACAATAGAAATCAGAGATTCAAATATATTTATATAGATCTCAGTATCAGTTTCACATATATTTATATATATATCTCAGTATCAGTTTCAAATATATTTATATATATCTCAGTATCAGTTTCAAATATATTTATATATATATCTCAGTATCAGTTTCAAATATATATATATATATATATATATCTCAGTATTAGTTATCTGACATGCATACATTTTATTCCACTTGAGTATTTCTTATTCAAATCTTGTCAAATCTATTGTAATTTTATTTAAAGAAAAATCATAGAATAAACTCAGGCAATAAAACCAGAGATCATTACATTCATATTTTATATTTATGTGTTATATCCATCCCCTTGTTTTCTCCCAATCAGAAGATCATAAAATCAATAAAAATCAAACTCCATCAAATATCATTCAAAATGAATTTTACTTAAGTACAAATTTTCTTCCCCAAATACTTAGAAAGTTTCCTACAAGTACTTCAATTACAGAAAATAGAATTTGTCTAGTAATTCCATTACAAAGCAACTGCAAATTTAAAACAAGTCTCTCTTATTTATACTAGCAGCCAATGCCTTCTTTACTCATCAAGCCAACTTCAATTTCTTGCAAGCAAATCATTTAGCTGCCCCAAATAATTTTTGAGACACCCAGATGATTGCAAGGGCAGCCAAAAGGGTCAGTTTACACTGGTATGAGCATTTATCAATTTTGTATACCTGTACATAATTGTAGTAATCTTGCAATGCCTTCCTAGATTAACAGGTCTTATACTTAGCAAGTTTTGGTTCATGTAAGAAGACACAATATCACATTCAACAAATTATACAATGCACAGCAGTCAGTTAAAATTAATCATGTGTACAATTTTAATTCATGTGTACAATTTTAATTCATCCTCATCAAATCTTGGATAAGTAATCACTGATTTATACTCCAAGCTTCCACCCAGCAATTAATCAATGAACAATATTTATCTTGATTAAATCTAACACCAAATTTGAAAGTTTATAACCCAGATTTTTAAACCCCTACCCCCATTTATTTTATGGTCTTTAACTCCTTGTCAAATGAACACTATGTATGCATTGTGATGGAAACTCCCAGGTTGTTTAAATTATTCCAACACACAAAGGCCTCAGGGTGCAGTTGCACCATGCATATACTTGCTTCCACCTGAAGTAAGCAGATCATCGACTACCCCCAAGTGACCAAATTAGTTTTTTTTTTCATATATCAGAGAAATATGACTGCCTGCATATTTTCTGGCTCAACCCCATGTTCCCCTATTAATCTTGATCCATGTTTAGTGATGATAGAACAAGAATACTTAAAACATGTTAATTTTGAAAGCCAAATTACAGATCAATGCTCCAAACAAAAATGCACAAACAAACATCCATATCACCCATAACAAATCATTTCAGAGATTCAAATAACTCATAGTATTTTTAGGCTGCCTGCAATAGGACTTAATGCCATTGCATACAAAAGATAAATACTCACATAATGTTTCTCCTTTCACTGCCTTAATTTCTTAGAACAGCAAATCCCCCAAAGCCTCAAGCTAGTGTTTTCTCCTTGTTTATTTTATTTTGTTTTTGATCCCGAGAGAGTGATGGTTTTGGTTATGTGCAGTTATTTATAAATCCATTCTAGAGTTTTAGAAAATGGGTAATTCCCCTGATACCCTTAGATGTTTATGTACACATCATATTTCTGTGTGATCATAAATTGGAAATGCACACTTTAATTAGCTATTTTGGGGATCATGCATTTTTAGACACTCAATACTATTTTCATGACTCTTTTCTACTCATGCAATAAGCATGTGACCCTCAGTTCATTATTTCTTTTTATAAGTTTTAAGGATATCTGAAAATCTACTTTGTATTATTTTTTTTTCTACCTATCTATTACCTCCATTAAATCAGACATACTACCATACTTTGTAATGTAAAATCATTTACACAAATTATTTGCTTGGAATAAATATGGTATGGAAATTTTATTTGATTCTATATATGTGTATATATATATATATATATATATATATATATATTTCTGCCTTTATTTCAAATCAGTCAACTTCCTTTTAAATTAAAAATCACATATATTATGCTAATTATTTTCTGGCACAATTTTAAGACATATAAACCTTTATATTAAACTTCATTTTATTTTATCTTCATATAAAACAGCAAACACCCCATATATATTAAATGTGTATATATATATTTACATAATTCTTTGAACATAAAGCTATATGTATTTTGAGTTCCCATTTTTCTTCTAATTACCTTAATTCCTTGCATTTTATCAAACAGAAGCTCCCATTTAATTTTATTTATTGCTAAATCCTTTTCTGTTTTAATGCAATATATATATACTTATATATATATATCTTAGAATTTTCTAATATAAATATATATATCATTTTATTTTTATTTTAGGGTCATTACATACCCTCCCCCTTAAAGGAATTATGTCCTCATAATTTCACCTAATTTCTCCAATTAAAAGCACTAATCCATAGCCTATTTTAACTCCATAACCCCATACCCATATTTTATGAAAACAAACAATGTATAAGTATATTTAGAAAAATTATCTTAGGCTGCTTAAACATACCTCTTCATCAGTAAACAAATTGGGGTATTTAGCCCTCATTTTATCTTCAACCTCCCATGTACAATCATTAGTGTCCAAGCTCCATTGGATTTTCACCAATTTAATCACCTTGTTTCTCAACTTTTTCTCTTCCTTGGCAACTATCCCTACTGGTTCATTGGTATAAACCAAATTTTTCTGGACTTGAACTTGAGTAGGTGACTCCAGAATTGCTCCTTCATCATGCACCCATTTTCTCAATTGAGAAACATGAAATACAGGATGCACACCACTCAACTCCTCAGGTAACTTAAGTCTGTAGGCCATAGCACCAATCCTCTGTATAATTTCATATGGTCCTACAAATCTTGGTGATAGCTTACCATATTTTCCAAACCTGAACACTTTCTTCATTGGTGATATTTTCAGAAAAACATGCTCTCCTACTTCAAACTCCATTGGATTTCTCTTTCTATCTGCATAAGACTTTTGTCTTGATTGTGCTGCCTTCATCCTATGCCTAACCAATTCAATCATGTTGGAAATTTCTTTAACATGATCTGGCCCCAACATTACACCCTCTCCTGCTTCCAACCAACAGGCAGGAGACATGCAAGGTCTCCCATACAAGGCTTCAAAGGGAGCCATTCCTATGGTTGATTGATAGCTATTGTTGTAAGTGAATTCTGCCAAGTGGATATGATCCTCCCAATTACCCCCAAAATCAAGCACACATGCTCTAAGTAAATCTTCCAATATTTTATTCACTATTTCTGTTTGCCCATCACTTTGAGGATGGTAGGCAGTGCTTAAACAAAGTTGTGTTCCCATTGCTTCTTGGAAGCTTTCCCAAAATCTTGAGGTGAACAAAGTGTCTCTATCACTTACAATGGTCTTGGGTATACCATGTAGCCTCACCACTTCCTTAATAAACAATAGTGCAAGCCTAGATGCATTTCTATCTAACCTGACAAGAACAAAGTGAGCTGATTTGGTTAGTCTATCAACAATTACCCATATACTATCATTGCCTTTCTTAGTTCTAGGCAAACCATCCACAAAATCCATGGAAATACTTTCCCACTTCCACTGAGGTACCTCCAAAGGTTGCAACATGCCAGAGGGCTTTTGGTGGTCTGCTTTAATTTGTTGACATGTGGAACATTTTGCCACATATCTTGCCACTGCTTGCTTCATTCCTGGCCACCAGTAGCCTCTTTTTAAATCATGATACATCTTAGTACCACCATGGTGTATGGTGTACCTGGTCTTGTGATGCTCATTCATGATTTCTTCCTTCAATTCTGCAATGTTTGGTACACAAAGCTTATCATTTTTCCTCAAATAACCTTGGGAATCTATTTTAAAATTTTCCGACTCAATGTTATTTAATAACATTTCTTTCTTCTCCTTTAGACTTTGATCTTGATCTTGCATGCTACCAACTTTCTCCACCAGATTAGACTTCACTGTGATTATTCCCAGTGTACCATACTCCACCATATCACCATGTTCTTTAAAATTCACTGTATCCTTGCTGTATATATCAGCCTCCCCAAGCATTGCAAGATTTTTAAACTCATCAATCATCAAACTGGCTAATCTAACATGATTTCTGCTCAAAGCATCTACCACTCTATTAGCTTTTCCAGGGGTGTACAATATATCTAAATCATGTGCAGCTAGAAACTCCAACCACCTTGCTTGCCTCATATTTAAATATTTTTGAGAAAATAAATATTTCAATGCTTGATGATCTGTGAATAATTCAAATTTTGCCCCAAGCAAATAATGCCTCCATAGTTTTAGTGCAAACACTATTGCAGCTAATTCTAGGTCATGAGTTGCATATTTGGTTTCATTGGGTTTAAGCTGTCTTGATGCATATGCCACTACCTTGCCATGTTGCATAAGCACTGCACCTAACCCAGACCCACTAGCATCAGTGTATACAACCATTCCTTCATTTGCTTCTAGGATTTGTAGGACTGGAGCTTCCACCAATGCTTGCTTCAATTTCTCAAAAGCTTGTTCACACTGCTCAGTCCACACATATGGTTGGTTCTTCTTGGTTAGTTTGGTCATTGGTGCGGCTATTCTTGAAAAATCCTTGATGAACCTCCTATAATACCCTGCCAAACCTAAGAATGACCTCACCTCAGTCACTGTTTTGGGTCTACTCCATGATTGAACTGCAATGACCTTGCTTGGATCTACACTTACTCCCTGCTGTGACACTATGTGTCCTAAGAATTTTACTTCATGTTGCCAAAATGTACACTTTGAATACTTGGCTTTTAATTCATTTTCTCTAAGTCTGGATAATACTAAATGTAGGTGCATGGCATGATCATTTTCTGTCTTTGAATAAATTAATATGTCATCTATGAATACCAAGACAAACTTATCCAAAAAGTCTCTAAAAATTCTATTCATCAAGTCTACAAAATAGGAGGGAGCATTGGTCAAGCCAAATGGCATTACTAGAAATTCATAAAGGCCATACCTTGTATTAAAGGCTGTGTACTCAATGCTTTCCTCTGCAACTTTCATCTGATGAAATCCAGAGGCTAAGTCTAGCCTTGAAAATATTTTAGCCCCATGCAATTGATCAAATAGATCATCTATTCTAGGCAGTGGGTACTTATTTTTAATAGTCACCTTGTTTAAATCTCTATAGTCTACACACAACCTCATTGTTCCATCATGTTTCTTGACAAATAGCACTGGGGAACCCCAACAGGAACTACTTGATCTTATGAATCCTTTCTCTTCTAATTCTTCTAGTTGATGTTTTAATTCTACCAACTCTTTTGGACCCATTCTATAAGGCTTCTTAATGATTGGATTTGTTCCAGGAATTAATTTTATTTTAAATTCAACTGGTCTATTTTGAGGAATTCCTTTCACTTCTCCAAACACATCTACATATTCATTGACTACTGGGATTTCCTCTATTTTTAATTCCTTTTGAACTTCATTAATACTCCAGATTTTATTAAAACATGTATTCTTTGCTATTTCACTTAAGATGGTAATTCTTTTGCCTTCATTTGTTTCCAAAGAAATAGTAAGGTTTTCTAAATTTAAAATTGCTTTATTTCTCATTAACCAATCTACCCCCAAAATAATCCCAATACCAGGATAATTTAAGGTATATAAATCTGAATTAAATTCATAACCCCCTATAATTAATTTCAGACCCAAACACTTCATCCCCAACATACAATGACTCCCTATGGGACTGTGTACAACCAAGGGCTGATCAATGGAAACACATGCAAGTGTTAACTTCTTTACAATTTCCAAAGATATTAGTGAATGTGAGGCACCAGTGTCATATATGACTGATATTGGTTGGGTATGAATAAAAATTATACCTTCAAGTTGCCCAACATTCCCAGTGTTACTTGCTGCCAAAGCTCCTACCCTTGCTGTTCCCCTATTGGTTTCTGGGCAATCCTTCTTGAGATGACCCATCTTTCCACAATTATAGCATCCTCCTCTGGGTATCTTGGGGTCAGGGCATTGGTTACTATAATGTCCAGCTTTTCCACAATTAAAACAATGAGTAAACTTCTTGCTTTCAGGTGCTGTTGCTCCTTCCCCTTTCTTAGCCCCTTTACTTGCATTTCTCTTGTCATAAGGTTGCACTTTGTTCTGACCACCCTTCTTCTTGTTGAGCTTCATATTCCTGAATTTCTCTCTTGTAGTGTCATGTTGCTCAAATGAGAGAGTTAGATCAATTACTTGATCAAAAGTTTTATCCTTGTATGGCAACAATGCCCTTGACAAACTAGGGTTCAAGCCTTGAATGTACCTTGCATTCTTTGCTTCTGCATTCCCTATTAACACCAGTCCATACTTGGATAATGCTTCAAACTTCTGAGTGTATTCATTCACACTCATGCTTCCTTGCCTTAATCTGATAAAGTCTTCAAGCAGTGTGGCCTTGGCAGATGCTGGGACAAATCTGGCCTCAAGCATGTCCTTGAAATTATTCCAAGTAATGGTATCCTCTTGTCTTCCTGCTGTCACAACTTCCCACCAATCCAGTGCAACCCCCTTCAATTTCCTTGAAGCTAACTGTCTCTTTCTTTGGTCATTGATTTGCATATCTGTGAAGACCCTCTCCATAGTTTTTATCCAAGTTTGAACACCTATAGCTCCTTCAGTACCTTCAAAATCCTTTCCTCCCAAAGTGGTACAAGTCTTAAGCAGTTTGGAGAGTTCCTCATGAGGATTGTCTTGCCTTGGTGCCATTCCATCCCTTAAAGCTCTCACAAAATCCTCCATGCTCATCACAGGTGGCTCACGTGATGATCCTGCACCTGTGTGATGCCTTGGTCCTACCATAATGCTATAAATATGATTTTTATGTTAGTTTATTTACCCCTATCAGTTTTTGGTGTCTTTACTTGGTTCATTTTCATTTCTGTTCACACTGTGCATGTGTCACATGTACACACATATATTTCTTGACATAAAGCAAAAACATTAAACACCAACAATTCAAACAATGCATTCAAACATCCATATGCATACAACAACATTTACTATGTTATTTAAAACATAGCTCTGATACCAACTGTGGTGACCCTCATCTTTAAAATCACTTAGATTTTTTTTTATTCAAAAGGGAACTCACCACTAAACCCCAAATACTTTTATATTTAAATTTTAATATAGTTTCCAAATATTTTTCCCAAGACCCTGGAATTACTAATATAATCATATCAGTATACAAAGATTAAACCAATTATATATTTGATGATATACAATTGTTCCTTTATTATTATTTATATCAGAGTCAATTTAAATCAATTTGAAAACAAAATATCATACAAGCTATTGACTAGCCACTTATTTCCTATTTAAATCTTATTCTACTGCCAGAGGTATATTTTTAGCAAATTATAATACCTAAACTTGTTATCTGGCTATATATAAATATTAATCTGCCTGAATAAGGCTATTTGCATTCATTTGTTCTTGTGACAGTTATTAGGCTTATGCATAAAATTATTTCAAGATCCTACTTGTAGTTAGGAACATTAAAAGTGATTTCCCAATCACTGTCTCAAATTAAACAATTGAAGTTAGATTGCATTTCTATATTTGACATGGTACAGATTTTTAGTTGTTTGGTATATCTCTAAAATTGCTTGGTGTTATATGAGGGTTGCTTGGTGTTTTTCTTGGTTTTGTCCCGAATGCACTCACACTTCATTAATTGAAATGGAGAGATTCCAGGCTCCAAGGGTTTGACCCATGGCCACCTAGACCAGCCATAGTCCCCCTTTTTACCACTTGCAAACCCATACCTTCATTTTGGCAAGCTTTTACAAAATTCCTACTCCTAAATTTCCAAGCCTTTTTGTGCCTAGTTCAAGTTTTCTGGAAAATACTTTCTTATAGGTGTTCACCCAAATATCCAAAGTCCATTACCCTTCCAGGTCTACTATTCTCAAAGATCCCTTTTTATTTGAAATTTTAAATGCTCAAATCCATACAATTTTCCAGAATTTATGCACCTTCCAGTATCATTTACTTGCCATGCACAAATTCATTTTTTTTTTTGCTTGAATGTTCTGCTAAGATCTTTGAGAGTTCATTTCAAAAATTATATCCCCTTAGCTGTTTAATTTCCATAAGACAAAATATGAACAATAGAAATCAGAGATTCAAATATATTTATATAGATCTCAGTATCAGTTTCACATATATTTATATATATATCTCAGTATCAGTTTCAAATATATTTATATATATCTCAGTATCAGTTTCAAATATATTTATATATATATCTCAGTATCAGTTTCAAATATATATATATATATATATATATATATATATCTCAGTATTAGTTATCTGACATGCATACATTTTATTCCACTTGAGTATTTCTTATTCAAATCTTGTCAAATCTATTGTAATTTTATTTAAAGAAAAATCATAGAATAAACTCAGGCAATAAAACCAGAGATCATTACATTCACATTTTATATTTATGTGTTATATCCATCCCCTTGTTTTCTCCCAATCAGAAGATCATAAAATCAATAAAAATCAAACTCCATCAAATATCATTCAAAATGAATTTTACTTAAGTACAAATTTTCTTCCCCAAATACTTAGAAAGTTTCCTACAAGTACTTCAATTACAGAAAATAGAATTTGTCTAGTAATTCCATTACAAAGCAACTGCAAATTTAAAACAAGTCTCTCTTATTTATACTAGCAGCCAATGCCTTCTTTACTCATCAAGCCAACTTCAATTTCTTGCAAGCAAATCATTTAGCTGCCCCAAATAATTTTTGAGACACCCAGATGATTGCAAGGGCAGCCAAAAGGGTCAGTTTACACTGGTATGAGCATTTATCAATTTTGTATACCTGTACATAATTGTAGTAATCTTGCAATGCCTTCCTAGATTAACAGGTCTTATACTTAGCAAGTTTTGGTTCATGTAAGAAGACACAATATCACATTCAACAAATTATACAATGCACAGCAGTCAGTTAAGATTAATCATGTGTACAATTTTAATTCATGTGTACAATTTTAATTCATCCTCATCAAATCTTGGATAAGTAATCACTGATTTATACTCCAAGCTTCCACCCAGCAATTAATCAATGAACAATATTTATCTTGATTAAATCTAACACCAAATCTGAAAGTTTATAACCCAGATTTTTAAACCCCTACCCCCATTTATTTTATGGTCTTTAACTCCTTGTCAAATGAACACTATGTATGTATTGTGATGGAAACTCCCAGGTTGTTTAAATTATTCCAACACACAAAGGCCTCAGGGTGCAGTTGCACCATGCATATACTTGCTTCCACCTGAAGTAAGCAGATCATCGACTACCCCCAAGTGACCAAATTAGTTTTTTTTTTCATATATCAGAGAAATATGACTGCCTGCATATTTTCTGGCTCAACCCCATGTTCCCCTATTAATCTTGATCCATGTTTAGTGATGATAGAACAAGAATACTTAAAACATGTTAATTCTGAAAGCCAAATTACAGATCAATGCTCCAAACAAAAATGCACAAACAAACATCCATATCACCCATAACAAGTCATTTCAGAGATTCAAATAACTCATAGTATTTTTAGGCTACCTGCAATAGGACTTAATGCCATTGCATACAAAAGATAAATACTCACATAATGTTTCTCCTTTCACTGCCTTAATTTCTTAGAACAGCAAATCCCCCAAAGCCTCAAGCTAGTGTTTTCTCCTTGTTTATTTTATTTTGTTTTTGATCCCGAGAGAGTGATGGTTTTGGTTATGTGCAGTTATTTATAAATCCATTCTAGGGTTTTAGAAAATGGGTAATTCCCCTGATACCCTTAGATGTTTATGTACACATCATATTTCTGTGTGATCATAAATTGGAAATGCACACTTTAATTAGTTATTTCGGGGATCATGCATTTTTAGACACTCAATACTATTTTCATGACTCTTTTCTACTCATGCAATAAGCATGTGACCCTCAGTTCATTATTTCTTTTTATAAGTTTTAAGGATATCTGAAAATCTACTTTGTATTTTTTTTTCTACCTATCTATTACCTCCATTAAATCAGACATACTACCATACTTTGTAATGTAAAATCATTTACACAAATTATTTGCTTGGAATAAATATGGTATGGAAATTTTATTTGATTCTATATATGTGTGTGTATATATATATATATATATATATATATATATATTTCTGCCTTTATTTCAAATCAGTCAACTTCCTTTTAAATTAAAAATCACATATATTATGCTAATTATTTTCTGGCACAATTATAAGACATATAAACCTTTATATTAAACTTCATTTTATTTTATCTTCATATAAAACAGCAAACACCCCATATATATTAAATGTGTATATATATTTACATAATTCTTTGAACATAAAGCTATATGTATTTTGAGTTCCCATTTTTCTTCTAATTACCTTAATTCCTTGCATTTTATCAAACAGAAGCTCCCATTTAATTTTATTTATTGCTAAATCCTTTTCTGTTTTAATGCAATATATATATATACTTATATATATATATATATCTCAGAATTTTCTAATATAAATATATATATATTTTTATTTTTATTTTAGGGTCATTACAATACCTTTGTCGGATTTAGGATCAAATTTATCTAAGTTATTTTTTGTATTTAAAATAAAATATTTACTTCCAAAAATTATAAAATAAGATACCTTAGGTTCTTTGAGTAAATAAGTTCATAAGATTTATTATCAGTTAAAGGTCTAATTAAAATTCTATTTAAAATATAACAGGCGGTAGCAACTTCTTCTTCCCAAAAGTACTTTGGTAAATTACTATCAGAAAGCATAGTTCTCGCACACTCTTGAATCGTCCTATTTTTACGTTCTACTACTCTGTTTTGTTGTGGAGTTCTTGGAAATGAAAAATTGTGAATTATTCCCTTTTTATTGCAGAATTCTTCAAACTTTTCATTTTCAAATTCACCACCGTGATCACTACGGATGGTTATAATTTTTTGAGAAAATTGATTTTGAACCCTTTTTGAAAAATTCTTAAAATATTCAAAAGTATCACTTTTATGTTTTAAAAATATTGTCCATGAAAATCTAGAATAATCATCTACAATTACAAAAACGTATTTACTATTATTTATTGACTAAATTTGAGATGGACCAAATAAATCAAGATGAAGTAATTCAAGAGGTTTTGAAGTTGAAATCATATCTTTTAATTTAAAGGAACTTTTTCTAAGTTTTCCTAGTTGACATGCATCACATAGACTATCTACTTTAAAATTCATTTTAGGGAGGCCTCTTACTAGATCGTGTTTTGACAGTCTAGATAAGAGTTTGAAATTCAAATGCCCAAATATCTTATGCCAAATCCAAGGGTCACTTGCATTTGCCAAAAGACACAAGTTATCATTTGAAATTTTCATACTAAGAATATAAATATTCTTTTTCCTAATTCCCTCAAATATTATGGTTGAATTATTATCTTCAATGTGACACTTATCTTTTTCAAATTTAATTTTATATCCTTTTTCGCATAGTTGACTTATACTTAGCAGATTGTGTTTCAGATTCTTAACTAGCAAAACATTAGTAATAATAGGAGTTTCAGAGTTACCGACTTTGTCGATGCCGATCACATAACCTTTTGAATTGTCTCCAAAGTTAACCAGTCCTCCGTCTTTGTATATTATATCATTCAGCATATCTAGATTCCCAATCATGTGTCTAGAACATCCACTATCGAGTATCCATTTTTTCTTTTTGATCTCCACAGTTTGTTTGTTCTGGATTGATTCCTCAACTTCCATAAAGCATGATTCCTGCACATCAAACAATCTTAGTAGACAACTTGTATTTGAATATTGATTATATGCAGACTCAAGAGATAATGATGATCTGAATATTTCTAAACATGCATTAACAGATTTCTTAAACATAGCCATTTAAAAAAAACTTTTTCAAAAATCAGATTATAAAACTTTTGAAAACCTTGCTCCGATACCAAATGTAAGGAATGCGGAATATGGATCTTAAGGCTAGGAATAACACTAGAGGGGGGTGAATAGTGTTTATAAGAAATAACTAAATCTTTTTGAGTTTATGTTAATTTGAACACAAATGTATGTAATATTCAGACACAGATATAATCACAAAAACAAACATAGATGTAGAAATAAAGTAAATGCAGTAAAAGAAAGAACAGACCGGATTTTATACTGGTTCGGAGTTACCCTACATCCTGTCCCGCACAACTAAGTACGGATTTCCTTTCAAAAGCAATTCAACAATCCTCTGGGTAGAGATACTTGATTTCCGGGAAACAATTTCACCCAATTGATTTCTCAAGGCTACAATCACACCTTTTCTCACTTGATTGATTTCCAAGGCTACAATCACACCTTTTCTTGCTAGATAGATTACAAAGAAGCCTATAACTCTGAATATCACTTGGATCTTGTTAAGATAGTGATAGAGAACCAAACCAGAGATAATCTAGTTAGATTCAATGTTGATTTCGGTAGAGTAATGATAGAATATTGAATAAGAAAATGTGGAAGAAGAAGAGAAGTGAAAAACCAGAAAATCTGATGTAAGATTCATTGAAACTAACCCCTATTTATAGAAGATCAACAGCCATGTCCATTCGTGAAAGGTTATGGCGAATAGACACTTCTTTTGAAATTCAAATTTTTGAATCTAACTGTCACTATGTCGACATGGGGTACTAGGGCATGTCGACATCCCAAAGGAAATTTTGATGATTTGTTTTTCTTTGAAAATAACCTTTATCTCATATTAAAACTATTTTAAAATTTATAAATATACTAGAGTATAGATAAAATACATAGATAATATAGAGAATACAATGTATAAAATTTTACTATAATTTTATATTTAAATCTAAGTATAAAGATAGTTTAAAACAAACAAAGTTTAAAAACAAGAGTTTATTAAAAACAAAAACAAAGAATATTTTAAGGCTAAAATATCTTTTTGAAAATCATTTGAAAAGATAATTTTTAACGCTAAAACATTTTGAAAAGCAGTTTTGAAAATCATTCTGAAGTAGTTTTGAAAATCATTTTGAAGTAGTTTTGTAAGCTTCTTCCTGCAGAATATCTCATCATATCAGGACTCGAGAACTTGTACAAAACCAGGATGTTCGTGGGTTTGTAAGCCACTTGTCGTAGGTTTGTAAGCTACTTGTCGTGGGTTTGTAAGCCACTAAAAAGGTAGAAATGGGTTCCGTCCCAAAAGAAAAATGGAGTGAAGATTTTAGTGCTATTATGAAGTTTTAACATAATTCTAGACTCAATACTTATCTTGAAATCTTGAACTCTTCATAATCTTGATACTCATGAGTCTTCAATCTTGATATCTTGAATCTTTATACTGTACAGTCTTCATTCTTTGTACCTACATGGTTAAATCCTTTATATACATATATATCTAAACTATAATGTTAGTATTTATATTTTATAATCTTATTCTAAGGTTGTTGTCATCAAAACCATCATCTTAAGGACTAACAATGTGCACGTAAATGTGTATATATTTACATCCATATTTTATCGCTTTTTTTTAAATAAACATCATATTTGGGAATTTGTACGTGTTAAAAACCAAAATTCAATTATTTTCAAACCATCATATTTTCATCTTCATTCAGGGGCAAAATTGTCATTTTTATGCATGTGTAAATTTGAGAATTTTTACTTGGACATTTTTGATTTTTTTTATTGGAATTTGGATGCTTATGGAAGAGGCTTATATGAAGATACATGCATACACAAATGAATACAACGGAAAGAAGAGGAAAATAATTCAAAGTGAAGATCATGGAGGACCCCACCTACCCACCTACCTTAATGTACAAATTAGAGGCTAATGAACATGCTTATGGAATTAATGGCTTCATGTACACTTAAATGATGATTAGTAGAAGCTAATGATTACTTGGCCTCCACACTTCCTAAGGGGTATTTTGGGAACTCCCCTAAAAATAGAATTAGGGTTTTATGCATGTATAAATAGCCCTCTTATGTACATGTAAAGCATCTTCTACTCTTTCATTTTATTTAGGAAATTAAGAGATAAAATTGTAAGCTCAATGTTCTAGGAAATAAAAATGGCTTCCATGCCTCTTTCTTCTCTCTTTTCTACATGCTTTTCTTTGTTTTCATGTTAATGCTTTTATTTATGTTCTTTTCGTTTCTTTGTTAATAGAATAGTTTTACCTTCATGCAAGCAGTGTAGCTTAATTCCTTTTGTTGTAAGTAGTTTAACTACATTCTCTTCTTTGCTATTTTTCTATTTACTTCTCTTTTTAATGTTGAAAGTTACTTGTGTTGCTTCAATGCCACAAATGAGTAGCTAAACCCCTTCAATTTAGGGGTAATGAAGCTCTCAAATCTTATGTAATTTCAACATTTTATGATTTATGAACTCATTTGGTTTATGCTTCATAAAGTGAGTTTGTTAGCTTATATTGCTTATGCAAATGAGCTATTCTTATTCAACATAAACACAATTTGCATCATCATTTGCTAATCCATTTTAGATTTTGAAATTAAAGTAAAAATGAAATTTGATGATCTATATTACTAGTTACAATAGTAAATAGATCATACTTAAAATAGCTTTTGCTTTGACTTCATTTTCCAGAGAATTATAAGTGGGTTGTTTGTTGTATTATAGTTTGATGGTTTGAGTTATGTTAATTAATAACATAAACAAACCATACTTATGATAAATACAACAATATTTCACTTAATATCAAAAGCTAGAGATCACAAATTGTTTTTTTGTTGATTTACAAAAATTTGAGAGTGGATTTGCCTCTAAATTGTTCTCTAGTTCAGTAGTTTTTAAATCACATTTTAATTCTAGCTTTAGCTTCTTTTTGTAGTTAACAACTTTCATCTCACTTTGGTTTAATTTGATTGAATAGATTTTTAATCTCTCATAATTCCCTGCGGATCGACCCGTATTCGCCACGTACTACAAAGTGTACGCCGTGCGCTTGCGGTTTATTTTAATTTGAAAATTTTCGGCAAATTTCTAAACCGATAGAAATCTTGTCGATTAACAAGTTTTTGGAAAAAAACAAATTTCAAATATATAAAATAAATTTCATTTGTTTAGCTTTTGTTTTTTTTATTTGGTCTTCCTTTGAATATATAACACACAAATTTGTATTTATTTTCGTTCACTCCTTTTCAGGTTGCCAAAGCAGATTAATTGGAAGAAGTGCTTGCCCAAAAATAATTGTTGTTTGCATATAAAAAAAATTGCGGCTAAAAAAGTAATTGCTAATAATTTGCATGCTTTGGTATTATGCTTTCATATCTAGTGCATTGTTGGTTGCTTGCATTTGCATTTATATATACAAAAAAAATTTCAAAACCCAAAAACAAAAACAAACTTCATTTTAGTTGCATTGTAAATTCACGTTTAATTTTTGTTTTTGCATTCATCTCATCTTATTTTCTTTTCTAAGGGAAATACCCCAATTCACATAAGGTGAGGGATTTCATCACCCTTTCCTTAGCCCACAAACGCATTTCATCGTAGAATTTGACTAATAATAAAGGTTAGACATTTGACTTGAGGGTGTCGCGAGCTCATCTAGGGCTTAATTCTATCTTCACAATTGTTTTCTTTGAACAATTTTATTTCTTGGTGTCTAGGCTACGACAGAGTAATAACCAGTTATAAATATTGTGGTGATACGTAAATATTATACTGGTTGTTCCTGTGAAGGTACTTAAACCTTCGGTTGCATTACTACGGTGATTCGTGGTGCACCGATAACCCCTGCCCGTTACCTGGCTTAGAAATATTTTTGTTGATTTAAGACAAAGTGTGATTATACAATTTTGGGTTAGGAGCTACTAAGGACAGAAAACTGTAATTAAGTCCTTTGCATTCATTTAGTTGCATTAGTTCATGCATATTTAAAAAAAAATCAAAAATAAAAAATCCAAAAAAATAGATTAAATTTTACTTAACTTAGTTTTTAACTAAAAAAAATCTTTTTTTCCTTTCCTTTGAATTTTTTTCAATCCAATATATATATATATATATATACATAATCATTTCAAAAAGAAAAAAAAATTAAAATTCAAAAAAAAAAACAAAAATCAAATTTCCATTTTCTCAAAACCAAAAAAAATCCTTTTGGTAAATATTTAAAAATTCAAAAAAACAAAAAAATACAAAAACAAAAACATATAAAAAAATTTAAAAAAATACCAAAAACAGAACAAAAATCAAACTTTTCTTTTGAAAATAAATCTCACTTGGTAAATAGTTTTCTTCCTTGTAAAAAAAAGAGAAAATTAAAAAAACAAAAACAAGTTTTCAAATCTTCTTTCATTCTCTAAACTCGATTCTACTCCTTTCTCTTCTCGACTTTCACTTGTGCATGTGTACTTGGACTCGTGACACAACAACAAATCGTTGGACTCGCGACTCAACAACTAATAGTTTAACTCGAATAGACGATCCTCCCGAAATGGCGAACGAAAACGCCCCTCTAACTCTTATGGATAGAATCTTTCCCGATAGAGTTTCTATTCCATCTTGCATCACGTTACCCGCCCCTACTGGGAACCATTTCGAAATTCACTCAAACCATATTGCCACTCTTCCGAAATTTGGCAATTTCGAACACGATGATCCATACATCTTTTTGACTAAATTCAAACAAGTTTGTGCAACCATAAAGCTCCAACAACTTTCCGATCACGGAATCAAACTTCGATTAATCCCATTCGCTATTACGAATTATGCTGAAAAATGGTCGTACGGCTTACCATCAAACTTGATTAAAACTTGGGAAGAATTCGTAAAAGCTTTCTTAAAAAAGTTCTACCCTTTGGAAAAAAGGAGTAGAATCCGAAACGAAATTGTAAATTTTCAGCAATTCAAGGAAGAACCATTTGGAAAATATTTTAAAAGATTCAAAGAGCTTTTGATAAAATGTCCACACCATAACTTCGAAAAATGGACGCTTTGCCAAATCTTATACGATGGACTCGAAAATAGCTCATGAACCATGCTCGAATCAATGTGCCAAGGCAAATTTCTTGCCCGAAATCACGACGATGCATGGCAATTTCTTGAAAACCTTGCCGAAAAGTCATCCCAATAGGAACGTTCGAACGAACAATCAATCTACTCACGATCGAGCGCACACTCGATAGGATCTTCTATTGCTTTGGAAGCTAAGATCGACGCAATGATTAAAAAATTCGATAACGTTTTGTCATCAAATCAAATGAACCAAGCTTCCCAACCGATGTGTTATAAATGCAACGATCCTAATCATATAGCCGATCAGTGTCCCAATTCTGTCAAACAAATCATTGCTTTCAATAAAGCCAAAAATGATCCATTTTCTCCAACTTACAACCCTGGTTGGAGAAATCATCTGAATTTTGCGTGGAACCAAAACACCCAATACGAATACGATTCGTCCCAATTTTCAAGCATTTCCAAATAATGCTTTGAATCCTCCCTTTCAACCCAACAATTTTCAACTAAACTTTGTGGGTCCGTCTCATAATCAACCGCAACAATCAAATTTTCAACCAAATTCGGCTCATCCTCCACAAGACGATAATCGTTTAACTTCTCTTGAGAAAACTCTTGAAACGTTGGCTAAAGCAACTACTCAAAGCCTTCAATCAAATAGCAATTTGCAAAATTTATTGACTTCATATATGCAAAACACAAACCAATCGATTTCAAAATTTGAACTGAAAATGAGCCAATTTGCCACATCTGTAAGTGAACGCGAACGAGGATCATTCCCAAGCCAGCCCCTTCCAAATCCCAGAAATCAAAACACAAATTCAAATCAAGCCCATGCTGTTTAAGATAGCAACGCCACCTAATTGAATGCTATCATAACTCTTCCTTCTGGTAAACAAATCGATAATCAAGTCGTTAATCCAAACGATTTACCGAAAACTTCTCTCGATACTTCTAAAACAACAAACGAATCTGAACATAACGTGGAGCCAAACTTTGAATCGAATGCCAATCAAAACTCTTCTTCTTCTACTCGAGTAGACCCGCCTACCGAGTATCGTGTCCCATTTCCACATTGTCTTCGACCAAAAAAACACTCAGACTAAATGGAAAAGATGTTGGAAATTTTTAAACAAGTCAAAGTTAACATTCCACTTCTTAACATCATTCAGCAAGTCCCCACTTACACAAAATTTGTTAAGGACTTGTGTACCCAAAAGCGACACACTCAAGTGCCTAAAAAAGTCTTCCTAGCTGCCAGTTTGAGCAAAGTCTTGTCCCAATCCATGCCCGTCAAATACAAAGATCCTGGCTGCCCTATGATTTCGTGTACAATTGGTGACAAGACGATTAACAAATGTTTGATAGACTTGGGCGCGAGTGTCAACTTGATTCCATATTCCGTGTGCGAACAATTAGGCTTAGGTGAGCTCAAACCCACAAAAGTTATGCTTCAATTCGCCGACCCTTCAATTAAGAAGCTCGTTGGAGAAATCGAAGACGTGCTCATTCGAGTAGGGCAATTCATATTCCCCATTGTCTTTATTATTCTCGAAACACAACCCATGTCAAATCCCGCGGGTCAAATTCCTTTGATTTTAGGACGACCATTCCTAGCTACCTCAAATGCCTTAATCAATTGTCGTAACGGTTCGATGAAAATCTCTTTTGGAAACATGACTTTGGATCTTAATATTTTCAATCTTGAAAGTCAATCGAACGAAACTCTTAACCAAACATTGGAAGTTAGTGCCATTCACGAAAACTTAAAAAACAAGACACTTGATCTTAACGACGAACGCGAGGCCGAGTATGAAAAATTGTTTCCCGAAATCCCCAACGAGGTTGAATACACTCTTCCTTTAGAATCGCTTCCAGTTGAGTCTCTCAACCTAACTCTTTGATAAAAAAACTCCAGAAGTTGGACCTCAAACCACTTCCCGATCACCTTAAGTATGCATACTTAGGTGATAACGAAACGTTGCATGTCATAATTTCTACAACTCTCTCTCTTGATCAAGAAGCTTCTCTTCTCTCTATTCTATCAAAAAACAAGGAAGCGATGGGATGGTCGATCTCCGATATAAAGGGAATTAGTCCCGCTCTTCTCCAACATCGCATCCATTTAATCGACGATGCCAAGCTTATTCGTAGCTTAATCCAAAAATGAAACATGTGGCGCGTGATGAAATTCATAAACTTCTCGACAACAGAATCATTTACCCAATCTCTGATAGTTCATGGGTTAGCCCAATTCACGTTGTACCGAAAATGACTAGGCTAACCGTTGTCAAGAATGATTCAAATGAACTTAATCCAAATCGTACTCAAACGGGTTGGCGTGTTTGCATTGACTATCGAAAACTAAATGCCGCAACATGAAAAGATCACTTTCCACTTCCTTTTATTGACCAAATGCTCGAACGTTTAGCCGACCACGAATTTTACTGCTTCCTTGATGGTTATTCCGGCTATAACCAAATTCTTATCGCTCCCGAAGATCAAGAGAAAACAACTTTCACGTGTCCATTCGGTACCTTTGCTTATCGACGTATGCCATTCGGACTTTGTAACGCTCCTACGACTTTCCAACGATGCATGGTTGGAATCTTTTCCGTCATGATTGAATGCTTTCTAGAAGTTTTTATGGACGATTTCTCAATCTTTGGCGATTCTTTTTCCCAATGTTTACATCATCTCGAATTGGTTCTAAATTGATGTAAAGAAAAACATTTGACTTTGACTTGGGAAAAATGCCACTTTATGGTCAAACAAGGCATAGTCCTTGGACATATAATCTCAAATAAAGGCATTGAGGTAGACAAAGCAAAAATCGATGTCATTGCAAACCTACCCATTCCCAAAACTGTTAAGGACCTTCGATAATTTCTAGGACATGCTGGCTTTTACCGATGTTTTGTGAAAGACTTTAGAAAAATTGCTCGTCCTTTGATGACTCTTCTTGGAAAATACATTCCTTTCGATTTTAACTCTGATTGTGTCTCTTCTTTTGAGCATCTTAAGAACGAACTCATTTCTGCTCCAATCATTTGTGCGCCCAATTGGGATCTTCCTTTCGAAATAATGTGTGATGCTTCGAACTTTGTCGTTGGTGCTGTCTTAGGACAACGCATCAACAAGATCCTTCACGTCATTTACTACGCAAGTATGACTTTGAACGACGCTCTACTCAACTACACAAAAACTGAAAAAGAGCTTCTAGCTGTCATTTTTGCGCTCGAAAAGTTTCGAACTTACTTGATAGGTTCACACATTACTGTGTACACGGACCACTGTGCGCTTCGATATGTCTTAGCTAAAAGGGATGCCAAATCCCGTTTGATACGTTGGATCCTTTTACTTCAAGAATTTGACCTTACAATCAAAGACAAAAAAGGACCCGATAACGTCATAGCCGATCACTTGTCTCGTCTTCCAAATGCACCATCTTCTTTGCAATCAATGAAAACTTCCCCGATGAACAACTTCTTTCAATTTCGATCGATCCATGGTACGCTGATATAGTGAACTACTTAGTCAGTAAAGAAACTCCCCCATCTTGGTCCAAACAGGATAAATATAAATTCATGTCCCAAGTGAAATATTTCTATTGGGACGATCCATACTTGTTCAAATATTGTCCTGACCAAATCATCCGACGTTGCATTCCGGATAATGGGATCAGGAGTGTTCTTTCGTTTTGCCACGATCAAGCGTGTGGTGAAACATTCGGTCCTCGAAAAACTGCGGAAAATGTGTTACAGTGTGGTTTCTATTGGCCTTCTCTTTTCAAAGACTCATTCGAATTTTGCAAAACTTGCGATCGATGTCAAATGCTTGGACGAATTTCTCGACGAGATATGATGCCTCTAAACCCCATTCTTACAATCGAAATCTTTGATGTTTGGGGTATCGACTTTATGGGACCTTTTCCCAACTCTTTTGGAAACTTGAAAATCCTTCTCGCTGTCGATTACGTTTCAAAATGGGTCTAAGTTGTTCCTTGCAAAACCAATGACCATAAAATTGTTGTGAAATTTCTCAAAGAAAACATCTTTTCGAGGTTCGGCACACCTCGCACAATAATCAGTGATAACGGGACCCATTTTTGCAACCATTCTTTTGAAACTTTAATGAAAAAATAATCGATAACCCACAAGTTATCCACTCCATATCATCCTCAGACTTGTGGCTAAGTTGAAGTTTCAAATCAACAAATAAAACAAATCTTGGAGAAAACTATCAATAAGAATCGAAAAGATTGGTCTCAGAAATTGACCGACGCACTTTGGGCTTACCGTACTGCTTTTAAAACTAACCTTGGGATGTCCCCATTTCGTTTAGTTTATGGTTAAGCTTGCCATTTACTCGTTGAAATTGAACACACAGCGCTGTAGGCAATTAAGAACTTAAACTTTGATCTTGAGAAAGCTGGTGAAAACAGAAAACTACAATGTTAACGCTAAAAAGTGAACGCTAACACCCCGGTGTGTGTAGTAGTAATGCGAAAGCACCACCCGTTGGTACGGGAACAGAATATAAGCTGAAAATAGCAGAAAAGTAAAGAGACAACAGTTTTATAGTGGTTCGGCTCGTAATTAAGCCTACGTCCACTTTATATTCTTTTATTGCTGATTTTGGTTACAGATTGATACAATGCACTTCAAAATACAATACACTTCAACTCCTAAACACTTCAGACTAATAACTCAAACTTCGATGATGAAACTTGTTGAATCCATGTCGGATATGCAAGATCTCTTTCAAAGCTTGTTGTAGTGTCTTGAATGTTTGGAGTTCTTCAAATGTTGGATGAGTTAAGAGTTCAGCAGAGTAACAATGCTTTGGAAGATCAGCCAAAAAGTCCCTCTACTGTTGGAGTTGCTATCCTATTTATAGGGAAGATTCTGGGTAGAATTTAATCATCAAGTCTTAGGTCGTGGACGACCTAAGATAGGTCGTAGAGCGGCAGCGACCTAGGAGATGCAGTCTTGACTTATTTCCAGTGCATCCGGTTTCTTCTGAATGAGTTAGTAGGTTGCGCGCGACCTAATATAAGTCGTAGTTCGCTGAATGAAGCTAGGTCGTGAGTACTCCGCGTTGGTAGGTCGCTATCCACTTTCTGGAGTTAGATCGTTAGCTCGTAGGTCGCTAGGTCGTAGATAGCTTTAGGTCGCTGAAGACTTTAAGTCGTTAGTTATGTTAGGTCGCGAGGTCCTTCGTGATGTTAGGTCGCGAAGTCCTTAGGTCGTTAGGTATGTTAGGTTGCGAGGTCTTTAGGTCGTTAAGTCTCTTAAGTCGCTGAGGAAGTTAGGTCGGAGGAAGTTAGGTCGGAGGATGTTAGGTCGGAGGAAGTTAGGTCGGAGGAAGTTAGGTCGGAGGAAGTTGAGTCGGAGACTTTTTAGGTCGGAGGGTTTTTAGGTCGGAGGGTTTCAAAGTAGTAGGTCGCTCTTCAGTAGTAAATAAAACGTACAAAAGTGGTGTTGGACAGTATACTGCTACCAGATGAGAGAACCAGCAAAATGAATCATCAATTTGCAGAGACCTTTGCTGATGTTGGAGTGGGTGAATATGTGTGCCATCCGAAGTGTCTTATTCGATATCTCTAGATGATGGAGCAGGTATATTTTCTGTTTATGTTGTGTATTTGTATTATGTAGTAATGTGATACATTTATATTATTGTTGTGTATTTGGATCTTGGTACTGGAGCGATAGTGTTTTCTAGTATCCTCTACTGCGATATATTAATGTGCTAAATGCTAGTATTATGTAATGATATTATGTAATGATATTGTTATGTTATTACGCACTGCAATGTGGATTATTGAATCATTTGAATGTGCACTGTCTATAATATTATTTGTTTTGATGTCTCGGAATGATTATTGATTATATATTGGATATGAATAGGTCTATAATATTATATATTGGATATGAATAGTTCTATAATATTATATATTTGGACAAACAATCAGCAGGACTTGCTTTGTTGAGATGTTGAGTTGACCATTCTTCGAGACGAACTATCTTTGGTTTCTCGGCCGATCTTTTGGTATCTCGGCCTTGCTAAAAAGGCGGGATAACATACAACCCAACGAACTAGAAGAACTTAGGAATGACGCGTATGAAAACGAGAAAGTTTACAAAGAAAAAACCAAAGTTTTTCATGACAAGTCAATCCTAAGAAAAACATTTTCGCCTAACCAAAAAGTTCTTTTATATGACTCAAGACTTCATTTATTCCCTGGGAAACTTAAATCGAGATGGACCGGACCATTTGTGGTACGAACTGTTTTTCCACATGGTGCCGTAGAAATAGAAAACCACAGGGATGGATCGGTTTTCAAAGTCAACGGTCATCGTCTAAAACCTTTCATGGAATTGCCAAATAACCAAGAGGAGGAGCTCATGATCCTTCATGAACCAAGCTATGTCTAGTAAGAATGTTAACCCTCTTTGTAAATATGTACATATTTTCCCCCGTTACACTCATTATATCATGCATTGACTGTGGGGACACAGTCAAAAATTAAGTGTGGGGGGGGGTCTCATTTTCATTTTTTTTAGTTTCATGGCATTTTTGAATTTTCATTTTTCTTTCAACTTAAAAAAAATCTCAAAATCTCAAAAACATTTTCTTTTTAGCATTTTGATTTATTTTTGAGGAAACACTATAGGATGAGTATAAGTTTTGGTTAATAAATTGAAATTTTTGAAAATTTATTTGTCTTAACAAATATAAAAATGAAGTTTGATTACAAATAACAATGGTTTAAATAGTATATATAAAGGTTTATATGTGTTGATTATGAAGGATGTTCTAATTGAAAACCTTTGTTTAAAAAATTGGTAAATTTAAAGCAAAGGATATAACATTTTTATCTTCTAAGTTAAATGGTGTTAAGATGATTTTGCAAAACTCTCTTTTTCTAAAAAACAAAAAAAACACATTTGTATATATGTATATATATAATTTTAGCACCTAGAGTTATGTGTTCACACTCGTGTATTCACCTCAGTTTATCCGAGTTAGGTGTATATAAATAAAAATTCTTTTTAATAACGCCTACAGTCGATAAGTGTTCACACTTGTGTGTTCATTCGCCACGCTTTGTATTCCCCTCACATCAGTCCGCAAGGTAGTGCACGGGTAATATTTCTGGCCTCAGTTTACCTGAGTTAGGCATATGTAAATATTGTTAATATCAATAAAATTTTCAAATAAGAGAGTGTAAGAAATTGAAATCCGAGCACTATTTTTACTTATTTGACTTAACTTGTTATTGAAAAGAAATGAAAATAACACTTTAATAAACTTTGATAATCAACTAAAGATCCATTTCATAGTTACACTTTGTGATCAACCGAAACAACGAGTTAAACTATTGTCTAGTTGCTATGATAACTTGATTTTTGTTGGAAATTTTGACAAGTAAATGACTTAAAATTTTCAAAACAATGACCAAAACCTATATTTAACTTATGAGTGTCGAATTAAAAGTGAATCCTTCATTTGTAAATATTTTCAGAAACTTTCATTCATCCTATTATAAATAAATCTTGCATTTTGTAAATATTTTCACTTTGCATTTGGATTTTGTGGGTAGTATTCGCTGAAAACCCTCGCGAGACAAAACTCGTCCTACTGGGGACACCCAGAGGTTTAACGGCTTGTTGCATATGCTCAATGCAATCGTGCTCCATACGAAAAAGGATTTATCTTTGTTTTCCTTTATTCGAGGACGAATAAAAAGATAAGTGTGGGGGTATTTGATGTGCACGTAAATGTGCATATATTTACATCCATATTCTATATTTTTTTTAAATAAACATCATATTTGGGCATTTGTGCATGTTAAAAACCAAAATTCAATTATTTTCAAACCATCATATTTTCATCTTCATTCAGGGGCTTAATGGTCATTTTTGTGCATGTGTAAATTTGAGAATTTTTACTTGGACATTTTTTATTTTTTTTATAGGAATTTGGATGCATATGGAAGAGGCTTACATGAAGATACATGCATGTACAAATGAATACAAAGGAAAGAAGAGGAAAATAATTCAAAGTGAAGATCATGGAGGACCCCACCTACCCACTTACCTTAATGTACAAATTAAAGGCTGATGAACATGCTTATGGAATTAATGGCTTCATGTACACTTAAATGATGATTAGTAGAAGCTAATGATTACTTGGCCTCCACACTTCCTAAGGGGTATTTTGGGAACTCCCCTAAAAATAGAATTAGGGTTTTATGCATGTATAAATAGCCCTCTTATGTACATGTAAAGAATCTTCTACTCTTTCATTTTTACTTAGAAAATCAAGAGATCAAATTGTAAGCTCAATGTTCTATGAAATAAAAATGGCTTCCAAGGCTCTTTCTTCTCTCTTTTCTACATGATTTTCTTTGTTTTCATGTTAATGCTTTTATTTATGTTCTTTTCTTTGTTAGTAGAATAGTTTTACCTTCATGCAAGTAGTGTAGCTTAATTCTTTATGTTGTAAGGAGTTTAACTACATTCGCTTCTTTGCTATTTTTCTATTTTCTTCTATTTTTAATGTTGAAAGTTACTTGTGTTGCTTCAATGCCACAAATGAGTAGCTAAACCTCTTCAATTTAGGAGTAATAAAGCTCTCAAATCTTATGTAATTTCAACATTTTATGATTTATGATCTCATTTGGTTTATGCTTCATGAAGTGAGTTTTGATGCAAGTTTATACAAGTGAGTTCGATAGCTTATATTGCTTATGCAAATGAGCTATTCTTATTCAACATAAACACAATTTGCATTTTCATTTTCTACTCCATTCTTGATTGTGAACTTAAAGAAAAAATTAAATTTTATGATCTATATTACTAGTTACAATAGTAAATAGATCATACTTAAAATAGCTTTTGCTTTGGCTTCATTTTCATGAGAATTATAAGTGGGTATTTGTTGTATTATAGTTTGATGTTTTGAGTTATGTTAATTAATAACATAAACAAACCATACTTATGATAAATACACCAATATTTCACTTAATATCAAAAGCTAGAGATCATAAATTGTTTGTTTATTGATTTACCAAAATATGAGAGTGGATTTTCCTCTAAATTGTTCTCTAGTTCAATAGTTTTTAAATCACATTTTAATTCTAGCTTTAGCTTCTTTTTGTAGTTAACAACTTTCATTTCACTTTGGTCTAATTTGATTGAATAGATTTTTAATCTCTCACAATTCCCTACGGATCGACCCGTATTCACCACGTACTACAAAGTGTACGCTGTGCGCTTGCGGTTTATTTTAATTTGAAATTTTTAGGCAAATTTCTAAACCGACAGAAATCTTGTCGATTAATAGCTAGGATGCCTGTGATGAATTGGTTACCATCAGGCTTGAAAGAAACGCAGCTGTTGAAAAGGCCAAAGACATTGATGTCGTCATTAAATAAGAAGTGGAGGCCACGAAAGAAAACGCCAGAGAGGAGGTTATGGAAGAACTAGATCCACTTCTTATTCTTTACAACGCCAACGTCCGGAAGCATAGAAACTTGGATTGGCTCTAATGGTGACTACCCTTACAATCTTGTACCTGCTTGGGAACATCTTGTCCAGAAGGAGAAAAAGGCTCTCGGCACTAAAGAAATTGATCTGATGAGGCTAGAAGGCGAAATTCTATTGGGAGATGAAACCAATGTTCTATATGGAACCCATCTTATATTCCAAAAAGAGCATGCTACAACCTTTCAACATGAAGCTGGTGAAGGTTCCAGATCTGTGTCACACAATGTCGTAGATGACCATAATTCGGCGACCCAAGCTATTCCCAGCACCACTGTGGGTTATTTTATAGAGCCTGGTTACAATCCAAAGAAGCCGAATATGGATTCATCTAGTAGGCTCTCCCTAATTATGGAAGGAGGTTATGGTGGCACTTCGGCTCACGTGGGGGACCAATCTAGAGAAGGTGTTTCATGAACCTCACCCGTCCTTCAGAAAGCTGGAGTGTCCCCAATTGATATATCTAATCTCTTTAGTCATGTTTCCTCAACTTTGGTCCGCCGACTGCAATTACACCTCTTCCTCAAGAATCTCAACCAGGACCTCAGGTGCCTGCGATAGAGTCCGTTAAAATCACGGCAACAACTCAAGATGTCTCGGAAGAGGAAGCTTTTGTGGTCGAAGAGCACTTGGTGGACGATTTGTTAAGGGAAGAAATTGATCTGCTTCAAGAGATTCCCGTTGATGAAGATGTTATGATTATTGGAGCTCCCAATCCTTATCAAGCCCCTCTATGTAAGAAATGGCACAGAAACTCAGGGCGTACATTGCCCTTGAGACGAAAGTCAAGCAGAAAAAAATAGAGCTCATTCATCATCCCATCTCCATAATTTTGCCTAGAGAAATCGTATATGCTTTCGCTCCTCAATTGCAACCTGCTCAAGATGCACCTACTAGATCAACCCAAACTACTCCGTTGAAAGGCCAAGGAAGCGAGAAGAAAGGAGAGAAGAGGAGTGGGAAAAGTTTGAGTGAAATCTCTCTCGATTCGAAAAAGAAGAAGAGGAAGCCGAGGAGGAAGTGATTCTTTGCGTGTACTCATGCTCCCCAGTCTTTTGGGTTTTGTTGGCCGAATTTCTATGGGATTGGCCCTCGTTTTTTATTCTTTTGCTGTGAATACTTGTACTTTGACTTTCCAAGCTTATGTAAATAAAGTTCTTTTACTTTTGTCAAAACTTTGTGTGAGTTTGCTTAAGCAGTTGAGCTATTACATTTTCCATTCGATGTACTTGTAATTCGTCGCTCATTGATTCGGATGATAATCCGTTAATTTTATCCCAAGGCCTTCATACGGTCATGGCCTTAAGTCGTACCAGACACTGGGCTCAAGCCCTAGTGTTATGTTATCAGATTCAGCGGTTCAAGTGATTATACTCCTGCCCCCATTTCTCGGGTTAAAGGAGTTAGATAGTGGATGGTCAAATTCCATCTTCAGTGAATTTATGCTCGTTCTGTCAATTTTAGGTCGAAGAATAGTGAGTGGTCGAATCATTCTTGTCTATTTTGTTATACTCGTATCCACACTTTGGGATAAGAGTTCGTTGGCGAATGATCGGAAAGCACCCAATTTGTGTTTATACTCCAGTCCACGCTCTGGAGACTTAGATATTTCAAAAAATAGTCGAGCCATATTTTCCTTGATTGATTGACTTGCCCCCAAGCCCGGGTATTAACTTGGAGAGCGATCAATTATGTTACAATCGCTTTTGGATTCACGTTTGTCCTATTTCTTGGTGGGATTAATTTGATTATCGGATGTTCGAGTCATATCCATTTTTCATTAGGTACTCCACCCATCGGGTTGTGAATGAGAATCATCGTATGAATGGTCGGACCACGTTCATTTTTTTTAGTCCAATCATAAAATTATGTAATTGGTTGGCTCCAAACTCTAGGAACATGTTCGGACATGTCAGTATTATTTAGTCGGGTATCATAACTAATTTGAAATGCACATCAAGACATAAAGGAAATTTCAAAATTTATTTACCAAATGAAAGAAATAACATAATTTGTCTTATTATGTATCTAGAAAATCAAATGCTAAAAATAATTCGAAAATTAAAGACTACTGAATGAAAAAGAATAAATTAAGTGAAATAGCGTCATAAATGCTCGCTATTCCACGCCCTTGGGAGTGTGACGCCATCAACAGTCGCCGGCTTGAAAGTTCCTTCTCCAAGCCTCTGTTCATTTGGGTACGGTCCCTCCCAAGTTGTATTCATGTACGATGGGATAGGAAAAACCCATTTTAGGATGAGATCACCGATTTCAAAGGTCCTAGGTCGGATATTAGTGTTGTAATATCAAGCGATTCGATATCGATGTATAGCTGCCCTCAAATCTGCTTCTTCGTGCTTCTCATCTACTAAGTCTAGAGATTATAAGAGGAGATCTGTATTCATTCAAGGGTCATAGTAGGTCACTCAATGAGAAGGGACTTCAAGTTCAACAAGATTGACAACTTCGGAGCCATAAGCAAGGGCGAATGGAGTATGACCAGTTGCGGATTTGTGGGTGGTTCTATAAGCATATAATGCTGTTGGTAATTCATCCACCCAGTTGACTCTAGCCTTTTCCGAACATTTCTTCAGAATGGACTTTATGATTTTGTTCACAGCTTTAACATGTCAATTTGCTTGAGGGTGAGCAACTACCGCAAATCTCTTTTCAATATGATGCTGACGACAGAAGTCATGGAATACAGCACTATCGAATTGGGTTCCATTATCAATTCAATGGTTCGTTGAAGGCCAAAACGACAGATGATGTTCCAAATGATGAATTTGATTACTTTCTTGATCATGATCATGGTTAAAGGTTCTGCTTCGGCCCATTTGGTGAAGTAATCAACTATTATGATGATGTACTCTGCACAACCATTAGAGATCGGTAAGGAACGGGTAATATATATACCCCATATGGAAAACGGTAGTAGGCTGGCCATTTGTGTGATTTCTGTTGGTGAAGCTCTTAAGAACTTTTGCATACATCTGGCATCTGTCGCATCGATTAGCGTAATCAGTAGCATGTCGGTTGACAGTTAGCCAATAATACCCATAACAGAGTATTTTCTTTGTTAGGGTTTTCCCCCGTGTTATCACCACATTCCCCTTCATGAATTTCCATTAGGACTTGTTTTATCTCATCATGAGCGATACACCAGAGCAGGGTAACGAAAAAACCCTTTCTATACATCACTCCTTCCTGAATGATATATCATGAAGATTTGTGGAGGATTTATCGTCTTTCATTCCTTCATTCAAGAAGGAATCCCTGTAGCAAATAATCTTTAATCTAAGTCATCCATGACTCCTTCTCAAGCTCCGTCTCTAGCAACTAGTCGATTTCCACCTGGTTTATGCTAGAGCGTCTAGTACTTCAACTGGAACCAAGCCCCTTTGTTGTGCATCCCCGGTGCTTGCAAACTTTGCCAATGAGTCATCCTCTTTGTTTTGATCCCAGGGAATGTGTGTGATGCGATAATACTCAAAGTCGGTCAATAGCTCTTGGGATTTGATTATATCCGGAGTATACTTCCATGAAAGATAGCAACTCATGTCCTGCTGTTGAGTCCACCAGTCGGTCGATATTTGAATGGGGAAAGCTGTCATTCAGACATGCCTTGTTTAAGTCCGAATAGTCAACACACATTCACCACTTTCCATTCGCTTTTCGCACAAGTAATGGATTTGATACCCATTCCGGGTAAAGGGCGTTGTGCATAAACCCACTGAATTTGAGCCTATCCACCTCCTTTTTAAGGGTAGAAGATCTCTCCGGATCCATGCCATGCCTTTTCTGTTTCGCCGAGACATGCCCCAAGTCGATTTTTAGTGCATGGCTCGCAATGGTAGGCGAAATCCCACACATATCAAAATGATTCCAAGAAAACGCATTGAGATTCGGTAGGAGAAAACCAACAAGTTCTTTCGTCATCAGGGGGATGAGCTATGATCCAGTCTTTAGGACCCGCGATCGGTCATCGTGGCTGACTGCGATGTCAATCGTCAGCTCAATCGATAAAGCCTTGGTTTCTGTTGGCTCCTCCTCATCATCTCTCGGATCTCTGTCTTTATAGAACCAACTATAGTGCCCAAGCCAGGGCCCAAACGTTGGTTGTCAATCTTCGTTGGCGTGGATTTGGAGAGACTTTTCCACGCCCTTACCTTTCTCTCTCTACTAGGCTTCTCTCAGCTTAGCTACATAGTAAGAAAGTCCAACTGTCCGATCACCATGCACAACTCCAACACCATTATCGGTTAGGAACTTCAAAGTCAAACACCATGGGGTAAGAGCTACCCGGAATTCAGCTAGAGCTGGTCGGCCCAGAAAAGCATTATATAGAGAGTCAACATCCAAGACAACAAATAGCAACATCCGCACTCTGCTGTGGTCACCTTCTCCCAACTCCTCGGACAATTCAACATAACCGACAGCTTTGGTCACAGCACCGTTAAAGCCATGAATGTGGGCTTTAGACAGTTTCTAGTCCTTGACTTCCTTCCTCATCTGATCATAAGCCTTTATGATAATTATATTCATAGAACTACCACAGTCAATTAAGATATTCCTCACTAAGGCGAGGCTGATCATGGCCGAAATGACCATCGAGTCGACGATGCCTCCACCTTATCTACATCTTTGTTTCTAAATACAATGTTGTTTGCCACTGTACGTTGTTGTTTGGCTAGAGCCCCATCTTCTATATTTGAACAACACTCAAAATTCATATGCTTGATTGTGCTAGCATAACACTCCATCTTGTGCTAGCTCTTATTAGCTACATGTGGTCCTTCAGCTATCGTATTGATCACTAATCTTCCACCAGTCCGTGCAGGCTCCTCAGCCATGTGTGGTGCTTGTCCTTGGTTGGGGTTGGTTGTCCCCTGCCCACCATCCTGCGGGGCTTTACAAACTACTTTAGTTTTCTTTCCCGAATTAGTTTCTCAATAACATCCTGGAGATGCTACATTCATTTTTGTTGTGACTATAGCATTTGTGGAACCAATAATATTTCCCTATTTGTTATTGTTTCCCATCGATTCTTTCGGAGGTGGCTTCCTATACTGCATGGTATTGCATGTAGACAAGCAGACATTCTCTAGAGATGTATTCAATGGTGTGTAGGTATCATACATTGGAATCCTATACATTCTTCTTCCAGAATCCCTCTTTCATATACGGTTCCTATCACCTCCATTCTTTTGCTGATTCAGTTTATTTTTGACATTTGAACTTTTCCAGAACTCTTCCAAGACTGTTTCACGATAATGTTACTCTGCACTCCCTCTCCACTCGGTTTCAAAACATTCTTCTTCCTAGAGCATCTAGCTACCTCTTTCCTCAAATCCTGAGTTGCTTTTGCATTGAAACGCACCAACGTCATAGGTGGTTTGCCAACTAACCAATCCCCAAAGTTAGATTCTGGATCAATCCCTCTTGTTACCTCCATCAATATTACATCTGTGATGGTTCTACAAAATCTCTTCGAATAGTCTTTTGGCGATTCTCCTAGAGCCTGGATACAACTTGATAGGGACATTACATATTTGGTGCGAATTACATGCATAAGGAACTGCTCCATAAATTTTGTTGCAAAATCATCAAATCTGGAGATTGACCTTGGAGGTAATCTCGTAAACCACATCATTGCTATGCCAAAGGTAGTAATAGGAGAACATATACATTTTGTGGCATCATCAGCTCGTGCAAAATCCATCAGCCATTCATATCTCATGATGTGTTTCCTGGGGTCGGTCTTTCCCTCGTAGGCGGGCATCGATGGTATGTTGAACCTCCTTGATACTCCGTGTGGAGGATATTATTGGTGAATGGGGTATGGCTCCTCGGGATCCTCCAATCATCATTGGTCAAGCCTTAGCTCTCTCTTACTAGCTACTTGATCATCGTCGTCAAGTCTGGCATTTGGATAGTTGGAGTTGATCGATAGTCATACTCCACCTAAGGAAGATGGTTTTGTCGATGACTACAGGCCATTCCATGCCTTCTTAGCTCGACATCTTCTAGATGTGCGTTCACATCATCGTCATTGCGAAGAGGTAACTACCCTGCATTTACTTGAACTCCAACATCTAGATCAACATGCGGCAGCTCAAGTTCGAGTTTCATTAGAAAAAGGTAAAGCTCTTCCCCTGGAGGAGGGATCGGCCTGGATCCCTATAAAGGGATCAGGTCCGATCGGTCCTGATAGCCCAGTATTAGTTGTGTGTTGATGTCCTGATTCTTGTGCGTGATATCCATCAATTTTGCACTGTCTATGCCTATGATGGTCATCTGATGAAGTTGAGCTCGCCGATGCAGAATAGGGAGTTAGCTCCCTTATAGTTTTCCTACATTGTTGATCCCTGAGTTGATTCATATAGATCGATATTGGCTTGAATCTACTGGTTCAAATGTTGGCAGCTATCCATGATCTCTCTCATCAAGTTCTGGAAATCAGCTCTTGCAATGGAATCACCTGGATTCTGGACATCAACTAAAGTGGTAGCATTAACATCTATTGGTAAATTGCTCTGGTCTCCTTGTTGGATGCTGGCGTTCTCGTTTCCTTCTACGTTTTGAGTGGTAGATCTAGTGTTCCTAACGATGGCTGATAGTCTCCTTATAGATCTCTTCTTCAAATATGAGTTGAAAAGGAAGCTTGTCAGTAGAAAGCTGGATCTATCTCGCAAATATGGGAATCGACAAGTAGATGATGAGATCCAATCGAGCCGGGAATTCATCTTCTCAGTGTAAGCACCAAAATGTTTACACCAAATATTGCCACAAACACCCAATAAAGGTTCTCTAGAGGAATAAATGAAGAATAATAAATGCAAACAAAAAGAATATAGCAGTAAAGTAATCGGAAACAAATTAACAATAGAGACACAATAATTTACAGTGTTCGGCATTCTTTGTCTATGCCACTTTGAAGAGATAGCTTTATTAATCACTTTGTAAACTGAGTACAATAGGGATCAGATTATAATCCTTAGTTACAAAAGAGTACAAAGCAACAAGTAGCATAAAGATTCCGAAATTGAACAATCAAGTCTGTATTTATAGGGGAAGACAATGAAATATCTTCCTAAAATCTCGGCAGCGTAGCCTCCAGATCCAAAAGAAGTCACAGTATCAATTGTGGGTCCCACATCATTTGTAATAACAATCAGCACCGATACTTATGTTGGCTCCTTGTAGCATGCGATAAAAATGGTGGTCCCCACCCTTCAATATATTGAGGTTCCTAAAGTTTCATGTGTATTCGACTTGTAGATTTTGAGATATCGATCATTTTCAACTAAGCAATGCTTATCGATATGGTACGATCCATAATTGCTAGATATGGATCGTATCCGATCCATTTTCAGAAAATGGTGTATTTTCATATTGTTAGGGTTTTATTGAGTCTGTCTTCCTCTTTCGCTTCGCCACTGCTTCATATTATCATATGTGGTTGATCTCTGGGCTTCGTGATTGTTAATCTAACTTGCCAGCCCCGATGACAGTCGAGTCTAACTTGTTTAGTCAGTTCGAATATAGCCGGACCAAAAGCTGGATAACACTAAGTTTTGAAAAGAGTCAAAAACACCAAGCGTTTTTGAATGTAATAAGAGTTTCTAAGTATAGCTTTTAAAGACAATAGTTTTGGGATTAGATATTTCAAAAATTTTGAGGTCTTAATCTTTGAAAGAAAATGATAAAGACCAAACAAAATTTTTAAATATGGAGTAGACGGGAATTATTGCCTAGGTTAGGCGAGGAATAGAATAAGGCTTTAAAGGAGATAGCGATGAGTACTTTTGGAATAATAATAAGGAATGCCCGTAGAGTGTGAAGGACACTAGAAGAACCTAGGAACATTATGTTGACTAGCGTTACAGCACGCGCTTCGCATGTGATGATGGCACGTGCTTTACGCGTTAATTGTTTTATGCAAATTGTATATGATTAGCATATTCAAGAGAAAATGATTCATAGGAATATTTAACCGTTGAAATCATTTTTGTCACTTTAAATTTTATTTCTAAGTTGCAACATCTGTTCTTTTTTGTTTGAATTTTTTTATTATTGATCAATAATTTATTTGTTAGATCATATTTTTAAATGATATTAAATTTTGATAGTATTTTTAGATGGATGTTTTAAATTTTTTAAAATTTTTTATAAGTTAGATCCTATTTTTAAGTGATATTAAGATAATATAATATTTGTAGATGGACATTTTGAATTTGTAAAAGATATTTAATTGTTAGATTCTATTTTCAAGTGATATTAAGATTTGGCATTAGGGGCATTTTTGGTAGTTCACGCTGACACCAAAAAAGTGTGACACCAAAGCTATTACAATTATTATTAAAGATATGTGTGTTAACCATAAAGATGATATTAAGGTCTATTTCTATAAGTTTCTGCAATATCCTAGTATGAGGCTTATGGATGATGGGAATACCAAGGATTGAGAATTGTTTGCAACAAAATTGGTCACAAACACCCAAGAATAGTTTTTTATAGAGAAGCAAAGAAAAAAAATTATACTGAGTAGAAAAATCAACAAGTAATAGAGAATAAACTATAATCAGAGACACGAAGATTTATAGTGGTTTGGCGTTGTATGCCTACATCCACTTTGAAGATTATCCTTTATTAATCACTTATAAATCTGACTACAATGGTAGAAAATAGTTAAACACTTAATTACAATAGAGTCTAGAGTAACAAGCAGCATAAAGATCCTTAGAATGACCCATCAGGCCAGTATTTATAGGTGAAGACGACCACCCATCTCTCTGAAGTTTTGACTGAAGGACCTTACAATCCACATATGCCCACTAGAGGGATCACTATGCCCAACAAAATTCCCAATGTGGAGCGATCGGTACCAATCCCTTTTTTGGTTGAATTTTAGCGAACGATCCCTACAGGGGCTTCATCATGCTAAAATATGTTCAACCCCCAATATTCTCACCATTTGGATCACTGGAACTCGAGTAATTGCTTGATCTTTGACTCAATATTACTTCTGCACTTCTCTCTGCCGATGCCATCCAAGGAATACATGCCGATCCCTCTAATATTGTTCTTTTTATGGGCGATCCCTAGGGTAGGTTCCTAGGGTCCATATACCTTGCTCTCCAAATTTCATAGGGATTTGACTTGTAGATCTCATGATATTGATCGTCGTATGCAAGAATGCACTTATATGTCTATGCATGTCGACCCCTCCTTCATAAAGTATGTTGATCCCTCTTAATGAGCCAACCAATGTTGATCCCTTCCAACCATTGAGCCATGTTCCATGCTTTGAGCATCCTACATATTACATCCATCAAGTCCATTCAATCTTGACTATATGATCATTTGTATTTGACTTCTGGGTCCCATAATCATCACTCTAGAATCGTCGGCCTTGACGGCAATCGAATCTCACTCGTGCAATCAGCTTGATATAGCCGGGCTAGAATGTCGAATAACACTTGCCTCCAAAGTACGTCTTGTGCTGAACCTAACGTGCTTTGAATCGAAGCAAATTAGAGTCGTCGATAAGAAATCAATCTAGCTTTCCGAATAGTTGCTGAACCATTTCTCCAAGGCGTTATTTTTCTCATTGAACACCATGATGCTTGGTCGATTTCCAATAATATAAATTCAAGGCTATACTCCATTAGTTAATATTCGTAAGTTTGGTTCCACAACACTAATAAGTTTTGGTTGTTTGTTCCAGCCTCGAATTTGAAGGCTTCAGGTTTGATTTCAATTTCTATCGATTTCAAAAAAAATTGGACCTTTGGGTTTAACATGTGCACTTTTATGTACATGTTCTTGTTGCTGGCTCCCAAACGTGATCGCACGTTCATGGGTCATTGCCAACTTTCCCGCCTTTTATATGTACATGTTTATAGCCGAACCCTCATAATCATCATTTTTTATGTGTAGGGATCAGTATGTGTTTAGCTAATCCCACTCTATTTCTCCTTCTTTCCTTTTTTTAGCATTTGTAGGGATCGGTAAGCTTTCATGCTGATCCCTCTCTCCATGCTCTGTGCTAAACATTTGGGCCGATCCCTCAGTCCATATATATATAAAGAAACTTTTCATTCCTTCACTTTCGCTTACTTCATTATCCATTTCCCTCAGAAGCACCAAACCCTCTCGCTCCTTCATTCAAAATGAAATTTCCTCCTGTCTTTCTCCCTTTAATTTTGTAACAAAAACTTTTCGTGGTTCAATCTGCGTTTACAAACTAACTTCCCCATACTTTCCAATTTGATCACCTTCGAACTTCTCGCCAATTTTTTTAACATATGCACACGTGGGTGAGCCTTCTCAACTCTTTCCTTTGGTTTCATGGTGAGATAAGGTATCCATGTTGTCAACAACTTTAATGGCGCTCGAGGCTATAATGACACAGTGATCGAAGTGGCCTGGAGAAGATGAATCATTGGCAGATAGGGTTCGGCTAAATAAACAAGGAGAAGGAAGAAGGGAGGATAAAGGAGGAAGAATTTAGAATGGAGGAGGGATCAGTATTGGATGTTTGTTCTATGTCGATCCCTTGATGTAGAGGCTTGTTGTGTAGAAGACAAAGTGGAGGGATCGGTAGGATTAGGGGTTGGCACTGTTTGTTATGAGAGAGGGATCGATAAAATATGTGGAAGTGAAGGGATCAGTGGAATATGTGGAAGTGAAGGGATCTATGGGATTGGTAAAAGAAAGGGATCAGTGGTTTTAGGCTGAAGAGAGGGATCGTTCGAGAGGCGTTGGGATAGTGATTGGCATGGAGGGTTGGGTATATAGGGATCGGCATAAGGGATTCTTTGAACTTAAAACCTAATCTAACCTTACTTGTTTGAACAATCAACACTAATTCACCCTAACGATCTTGGAGATACGATGACGATGAACAATAAAACTTGCATTTCCACTGTTAAACTTGAGATTGAACAATTATATCCTTGTAACTTTAAACATATACTAAAAACTTGCATATAGACTTGAACGACAAACTTTACACTTTGATATGTGTTTCCTGGAGATTTGGCCAGGCAACTGAGTACTCGGCATCTAGGAGTACTTGGCATCTTGGAGTACTCGGCATCCAGGAGTACTCAGCATCTAGGAGTACTCGGCATCTTGAAATACTCGGCATCCAGTTTACCCGGCATCCATGATACTCGGCATCAGATAGTACTCGGCGTAGTACTCGGCGTCAGGTAGTGCTCGGCATCAGCTGGAGCTCGACGTCAATTAGTATTCGGCGCCCAGTAGAACTCAGCGACAGAAGTGCTCGGCATCCAGAAGACGTTCAGTGTGCATAACTACTCAACGTGACAGTATCGTTCGGCCTGCATGCATTGTTCGGTCAAGAGCTTCGGACAGAGATACGTTCGGCTTCAACAGACAACCATTCTGCACTTCCCACACATCACACACATCGTTCGGCATAGAAGGGATGGTTCGGCATAGCGGCGTTCGGCATACCTTGCTCGGCATACAGTGACCACTGTACTTGGGCTAGAGTGTTCGGTCATCAGCCCACTTGGGAAGTCCAGCCCATATTTGTCTATAAATAGAGGGGCAGGGTCACAGTGAAAAGGGATCCTTTTTGGAGAATACTAGGGAGACTCTGCCATTTTTGAGACTCATCTTCTCTACTTAACAACTTCATTCAAGCATTTGATCTACGAATTGTATTTATAATCAATCATTAAGAAGATCAATAAAGTTTAATCTCAAAGTGGACGTAGGCAATTACGCTGAACCACTATAAATTTGGTGTTCTTACTTTCTGCATTTAAATGAGCATATTCTTCCTTGTTTAATTTAACTTCATCACTTACATCTCTACACAATATTTCTCAACGAGGTTAGTGACCAATTTTGGTGCTAACACTTTGGTGCTTTCACTGAGAATTGAATTCTCAGCTTGATTGGATCTCATCATCTACTAGTGGATTTCCATATTTGCGAGATAGATCCAGTTGTTTACTAGGAAACTTCCTATTCTACTCAGATTTGAAAGAAATATAAAGGAAGCTGATAGCCGTATTCATAGAAACCAAGTCTATGTAAGATATGGGGACTAGGCGTTGAAGTTTGCAGTCATGTTGAATAGAGGCCGACCCCCCTCTGAAGCCAACTTAGCCGATCGCCCCAGAAAAGGAGTATGCCGACCACTCCAGAAAAGGTGTATGCCCTTCGCTCTAGAGAATTCCCCATGCCGAGCAGAATTCCCATGCCGAGCAGCATCCAGGCCGAGTAGAGCTCCCATGCCGAACATAATTCCCATGCCGAGCAGCATCTAGGCCGAGCAGAGCTCCCATGCCGAACGGAATTCCCATGCCGAGCAGCATCCAGGCCGAGCAGAGATCCCATGCCGAACGGAATTCCCATGCCGAGCAGCATCCAGGCCGAGAAGAGCTCCCATGCCGAATAGAATTCCCATGCCGAGCAGCATTCCTATGCCGAACAGCCTTGGCCGAACAGCTTTGGCCGAACCACTCCAGACCGATCCACTTTGGCCGAACAACTTTGGCCGAACCACTCCAGGCCGATCCACTTTGGCCGAACAGCCTTGGCCGAACAGCTTTGGCCGAACCACTCCACGCCGATCCATTCCACCGAACAGCCTTGGCCGAACGGCTTTGGCCGAACATACCTCTAGGCCGAACGCCCTTCCAGGCCGACCATACCTCTAGGCCGAACACTCTTCCAGGCCGATCCATACCCCTATGCCGAACACCTCTGTAATGTCGAACGGTATTGTATGCCGAACGACTCGGTTGTGCCGAACGAGAACGAATACCGAACACCTCTGGAATTAAGTTACACCGGTCCCTTATACGACCCGAACCCTAGCCGCAGCGTAGTGCCTCCGCATAGTGAATTCAAAACTCAACATAATAAAGGAACATTCTATCCACTTCCTTGACATCCCATGATCGACCAGGGCATAGAGGATCTAGCGGCAGCTTATGAACGGCATCAAGGGAACGGACAAGCAACCGATATTCAAGCGGTACCCCCAAAGGTTGGAGAACATAGATAATATGACTCTAGCAAACGCCAAGATGACTCCAAGCAAACCAATGCTCTAAGCAATTTATTCCAAATACTAACAAGGGTATCATACTGATCGCGTTTGAGGAAAGTCGACCTCCAGATATATTTTGGCAGCTAGTTAGCTAAAGAGCCTCCTACGACTATGGATCGTTTCTTTTACAAAATGAATCAGGACTAAAGTGAGGTGGAGTGGAGAATACTAAGAAAAATAACAATGAAGGCCCGTTGGCTAAGGATGTAGATCCCAGTAGCCGAAACAAGACTTCAGAATTCAGCTCATTTGCTCTTTGAAAGGTTCAATTGACAACCTCTACTTGAAGACTCATGACTCGGAGTGGTACTGGAAACCAACCTCGAGAGAGTACACCAAAGTCTAAAGAAAATCAGGGGAATGTTATATATTCTCAAGTGCTCACTGATCCTAACACGGGCGATTACAAACACCTCCGAGGTGTGATCGAAAAGATGACCTAGAAAAGAAAGCTTCAATAGTATGTACAAGTCCTGTATAATGGTGGGCATCGAATATCTGATGCCTATTAATAAAGGGCTATGAGTATCAATTGGACGGTTGACGGCCGACATCCCTTTGAAAGGAGCCAGAGGCGGAGTCGAATAGCGAGCACACGATGTTGCTTCACATATCAATGAGATTTACCATAATCTTCTTTGAATTATTTCCATTTCCATCACTATTTCAATTGTTCTGTGAACTACGACTAGCTTGAACTAAACTACTTTCAAAACGATGCAGGTGTCCAGGTACTCAGATTTGGTTGCCAACCAATCTACGCAGACCATGATCGGACGTGTGGAGTTACATCTGGACGAGAATAATTCTATTGCTCATCATCAACCATATGCCTTTGATTTGGGGCTATGGATTAAATACAATGTACAACATCACGATGCATGAAGAGCTGAATGCCATCCTGCAAGTGGAATTTATTCAAGTAAAGAGCGGCTGCGATACGACCAGCCACTCGCTAAGTGAAACTCGAGCTCGGGGGCAAGCCATCACATCAAGGCTAAAAATGGGTTGATACACGACGATCCTTCGCACAACTCCGTACTCCCAGAGTGCGAGATGGAGTATAAACATTAATCAACACCGTACTCCCAGAGTGCGAGACGGAGTATAAACATCTACTTAACTCCGTACTCCCAGAGTGCGAGACGGAGTATAAACATTGATCAACTCCATACTCCCAGAGTGCGAGACGGAGTATAAACATCTACTTAACTCCGTACTCCCAGAGTGCGAGATGGAGTATAAACATTAATCAACTCCGTACTCCCAGAGTGCGAGACGGAGTATAAACATTAATCAACTCCGTACTCCCAGAGTGTGAGACGGAGTATAAACATTCGCTTAACTCTGTACTCCCAGAGTGCGAGACGGAGTATGAACATTAATCAACTCCGTACTCCCAGAGTGCGAGACGGAGTATAAACATACATCAACTCCATACTCATCCCCAAAACTGGGGGCAGAACAAAAGCAAAGCATGCTAGTTGAACATTTGTCTAAAAGAAGATTGCAACGAAACGATTAAAAGACGACTGTCAAGCAATCAACTGAACGGAAATATTCAGCATGAAAGACTGCGGTTTTACAAAGCACGTCATGTTTACACAAGACGTCCTTTGTAGGGCAAATGTTATCCCGCCTTTTGGCAAGGCCGTGACACCAAGAACTTGATTAGAAACCAGTGACAGTTCGTCTTGGAGATCGGTTACACAAAGGCTCACTATGGATATCGATGGATTTTGTCCGATTCTGGATCAAGCCACGATTAACAAGATATAACAATCAAAGCCAGGGAAGCCAATGTTCCAAGTTTGAAGATGATCCGAGTTCGTATGCTCAACTTATGATCGATTCGAACAACCGACCATCCATCCACCAACCTCCACATTTGACTTGGAGACCTAAACTGCTTGGAATGAATATGGCCCGATCATCCACTCCAATCGAGTCATAGAACAAAGTTCGACAAAATACAAATACCCCTCATGAAGCTCAATGACGCCGGGATCCGTCTAAAGTGGACGTGATTTGATCATCTACACATCAAATCCTACCCTGAACACAAAAGGTTGTTCGAAAGCCCAACTTGAAGTAGCTATGATAGACTGCGTACTCGCTAACCATCGCTGTCAATATATGGACACGACTGCAGCTTGGAACATATGCAACTTACTTTGTCTACTCAACAATCTATTATCCTTATTTTCTAGAAGGAGATACGGAGCAAATTGTAAGAGATTTGGCTATCTAACCCAACATGGATGTGATCTAACCATCTGTCATATACCTCCTTCCTTGACTTGATTGGAAGGGCCATAATCACCAAGCGGACGAGAATCGATCGTCCATTTTTCAAATTCCGTCCCTTATCCTGGGGGGCAGAATCCCAATCCATAAGCAAACGTGGTTCGATTGTTCATTCGACGACATTAGCCTCGATACAGTAGATGAATACAAATTAAAGAATGGAAATACGACTGCTCTCAACTTAAACCTCCAAATCCCCAGAGAGCGGACAGGAGTACTCTAAGTCCCCAGAGCGTGGACTAGAGTATAAACGACTTAAACCTCCAAGTCCCCAGAATGCGGACTGGAGTACTCTAAGTCCCCAGAGCGCAGACTAGAGTATAAACGACTTAAACCTCCAGGCCCCCAGAGTGCGGACTGGAGTACTCTAAGTCCCCAGAGCGCGGACTAGAGTATAAATGACTAAAACCTCCGAGTCCCCGGAGTGCGGACTGGAGTACTCTAAGTCCCCAGAGCGCGGACTAGAGTATAAACGACTTAAACCTCCGAGTCCCCAGATTGCGGACTGGAGTACTCTAAGTCCCCAGAGCGCGGACTAGAGTATAAACAACTTAAACCTCCAAGTCCCCAGAGTGCGGACTGGAGTACTCTAAGTCCCTAGAGCGCGGACTAGGGTATAAACAACTTAAACCTCTAAGTCCCCAGAGTGCGGATTGGAGTACTCTAAGTCCCCAGAGTGCGGACTGGAGTATAAATGACTTAAACCTCCAGGTCCCCAGAGTGCGGACTGGAGTACTCTAAGTCCCTAGAGCGCGGACTAGGGTATAAACGACTTAAACCTCTAAGTCCCCAGAGCGCGGACTGGAGTATAAATGACTTAAACCTCCAAGTCCCCAGAGTGTGGACTGGAGTAGTCTAAGTCCCCAGAGCGTGGACTAGAGTATAAACGACTTAAACATCTAAGTCCCCAGAGTGCGGACTGGAGTATAAATGACTTAAACCTCCAAGTCCCCAGAGTGCGGACTGGAGTACTCTAAGTCCCCAGAGCGCGGACTAGAGTATAAACGACTTAAACATCTAAGTCCCCAGAGTGCGGACTGGAGTATAAATGACTTAAACGTCCAAGTCCCGAGAGTGCGGACTGGAGTACTCTAAGTCCCTAGAGAGCGGACTAGAGTATAAACGACTTAAACCTCTAAGTCCCCAGAGCGCGGACTGGAGTATAAATGACTTAAACCTCCAAGTCCCCAGAGTGCGGACTGGAGTACTCTAAGTCCCCAGAGCATGGACTAGAGTATAAACGACTTAAACATCTAAGTCCCCAGAGTGTGGACTAGAGTATAAATGACTTAAACCTCCAAGTCCCCAGAGTGCGGACTGGAGTACTCTAAGTCCCCAGAGCGTGGACTAGAGTATAAACGACTTAAACCTCTAAGTCCCCAGAGCGTGGACTGGAGTATAAATGACTTAAACCTCCAAGTCCTCAGAGTGCGGACTAGAGTACTCTAAGTCCCCAAAGTGCGGACTAGAGTATAAATGACTTAAACCTCCAAGTCCCCAAAGTGCGGACTGGAGTACTCTAACTCCCCAGAGTGCGGACTCGAATATAAGCGAATCGGATCTCCAAGTTCCCTGAATATGAACTATGACACAAATGATTTGAATTTGTCAAATCCCTAACATACGGGCTAGAAAGTATTCTAAGTGCTCGTAGCACAGAATGGAAGTTCAACGACTCCCGAAGAGTTTCCGAGTTATATGAAGGTGGACTGAGAAGTCTATGTTACTCACAACTGCTAGGATTAAAATCACAATCACAAAGAAAACTGAACAATAAGAGTCTTTTGTAAGATAGAAAAAGGAACTAAACCTTATTCAGAAATGAGTTTCTATTACAACCCCTCCAAAGTTCGGAGTCGACATTCTATTTACAAGGACTGAGGAAATAGATGGAAATAATTACATGACTTAAACTAACTCTCGTTGAACGAGGATAGTAATCACTCCTTGTGCTTCTTCAACTTCTTTCCAGACGGCTCCTCTCCAGAGCATTTACCCTTGGTACTCTTCTTTGATAAAGGGGTAGCAACTGAAGTAGTACGGGGGCCTTCCATGGGCTTGAACCCGCCAGGAAGGATGACCTTCAACGGCTTGTTCAAAGGATCGTCCAAGTCCACAACTCGGGGCTCTACTATGACCTTGACCGTCTCTTCCTTCTCTTTCTCGAGCTGCTCCTCCATGCTCAATTCGGATGTGTGCTCAGAGGCGCCTGTAATTTCTACTTCATAACCCCCGTCGGTAGGAGAGGAGGTTTCAGACTTGTCTTCATCAAGCGCTCCGATCACCTGAGCATCTGGACCAGAAGCCTCCCCTGCGTGAGTGGCTTCACTTGTTTTCTCCCTCACTTCCTTGGCGACATCGCTCCTCAGAGTGGGCTCGGGGTCAGAACGGCCTGCACAAAATCATTGAAAACAAGCATTAGAATGCAATAGTCCTGCATAAAGAATAACGACTTTCGAAATCTTAAAGAGAATCTTAAAGAGAAGGATTATCTACTAGGTTTAGGCAAACTCTCAGCCATCCGGGGGGTCTCACCCTCTGGAACGGGAGACAGAATGCGGACTAAAGTACTCTAAGTCCCTGAGTGTGGATTAGAGTATAAATGACTCAAAAACCTCTACATCCCCAGAGTGTGGACTACAGTACTCTCAGTCCCCAGAGCATGGACTAGATTATAGACGACTTCAGAAAAATCCCTAAATCCCAGAAGCGAACCAGATTACTCTAAGTTCCCAGAGTGCGAACTAGAGTATAAACGAGTTGACAAAAATCTCTGCGTCTCGAACTGTGGACTAAAGCATAAACCGTTCGACAAATCTCTAAGTCCCCGGAGCGTGGACCGAAGCATGAACACAAATTGGGCACGAGTCAACCGGGGGGAGAATAACACTAAGTCACCAGAATGTAGAGTGGTGTATAAACATCGATAAATAGACGAGTGGATTCTGACCATTTTCTATTCCGCAAACTTCGGCCTGGAATCGACAGGAGGATTATTAACCTGTTGAGGATGGAGTTCGACCATCCAACTAGTGACCTGGCCAAATCAATGCTGGGGGCAGGGGTACAAAACACAAAAAAGCCGAATACGACAGCTTATTATAGCTCTAGCATGGCATTTTTTATAACTTGAGGCAGCGACTGCAGGGAGGCCTCAATATAGAACCAATCGAAATGGCATCCAAAGCTACGAGCAACCTACTATATCATACCTCAGACCAAGCGTCAATGCCGATCTGCACCAAGCATATACGAATGTGACTCGGATGTTTTTTTAAAAACTATGACCCCTAGAGTATGGAAAGGAGGGTAAACCACGAATACTTGGTCAAAAATTCTCCAGCACCCTCGTTCGATTTGTCAGGAGGAGTATGAAATTGGATGAGCATAACCCGACTGCATTTGTAGCCAACTTTACCCCGAGATCCGATTACAGAGCATGAACCATAGTGGACGTGGATGACCATCCACTGTCCAAATTACGCCCTAAAACTTACGTGGCATCGAAGTATTCCTCTTGGAATGAAAAACCACGATAAAATCCAAGATAGGCGAGACCTAGTCTCCCATCGACTGACATGATCCCATAATTCAACGGGAAAGAGAGTAAAGCTAAAGTGGGCATGGCTGGCCTTCCTACTTATCGGTATATGCCCCAGACCTGGGGGCACGAGCGAGAAGCAAGATGAATGTGAACCGACTATTCACCAATCACCTCTATGTCTTTGGAGTTTAGGTGAAAACATAAACATAGCTAGGATGAGACTCAACCGTCCATGCAGTACATTTATCAACCCAAGACTGGGAGAAGACGCATGGTCATCCAAAAACTGGCTACGATAGCTCAGTATTAAAACTTATATATAGTGCTTATAGCTACTTATGGCAACGACCGTAAGGATGCCTAGAGATAGAATCGTTAAATCGATACCTTAGCTCATGGGCAATTGACTTTCACTCTAACCCGAAGGACGGGTAAAGAGTCATGAATGCATTGAATAGAAAGTGCGTTACTCGAATGCACAAGCAAATTCAAACTCATAGCAAGATCCAGCTATACAGTTGCATGCCACTCGAGGCTGACCCCCACTCGACATTTCCTCTAATGCGCTTCTAAGCCTGATTTTTGGCCATTTGCTGATAATCTATTAGAGCATTCAGATTCCTTCGCTATTAGGCTCAATAATTCATGACAAGACTCTAGGATTCGACTAGAGTAACCATCAACATTGGCTGTCCCAACCATATTTCACATTGAATGTTATGCAAAATAGTTACATCTTTACTCAAAGAATCCGGGATGGCACCTGCTAATCTGACAATCGACATTACAGCCAGCCATGGCTACCCTTTACAGGTACTGAATATCGGATCACAGCTCAGTGCAGTGATGATAAAAGAATTAGTTGGATTTTTCTGAATAAATGATGATATGTTCCCTTGGACCCATTCTGACATGCATATGTAATTTCATTAACTATCGCGAGCCATGCATTGGATATCAACCCGAAGCTACAAAAGCTAACACAATCTCTATTGATTTCATCATGAAAGCTCCACTCTTACTTTTAGGCTCACCCCATCAACGTCTATTCCTACCAGCCGTTGCGACAGGGCATACAATGACGTGAGACGTCTGAAAGACTACTTAAATAGAATATCGAACTAAGCTAATTCGATATCACTTATTTCCCTCGAAGGGCTATCCAAGGACGGAAATTAGCAGACCTCACACCCAAATTCACTACCTCAGATGACTACTCGAAGAGTAGCAGAGAACCAACCATAAGATGGAAAATGTACGCGGATAGAGCATCCAATGATCAGTGTTATGGCATAGGAGTCATGATAATGACTCCTGAGGAACGATCAATCTGCTACGTCCTAAAACTCGATTTACCTGTAACAAACAACGATGCTTAGTATGAAGCCTTGACTGCCAGCCTCAAACTTGCTAGAGGATTTGAAGTGAAAACTTTACATATCTTTTGTGATTCTTGATTGGTAGTATACAAATTTAAGGAAGTTGATCTTGCTAGGGGGCATTGTCTTGCTCCTTATCTCGGCCAAGTCCAAGAGCTACTAACCGACTTCACGTATTACATCATTACACACGTACTCATCGAGCAAAATGAAAAGGTGTCATGGTTGACTCCTATCAAAGACTATCCACAATGAGGAATTCATATTGAACGGAGGAATGGAAAACGACAGATCCTCCTTAAAGCTTCACGCCAAATCATCTAAGAATAATTCGTGTGTCAAAAGGAGTTTATCCATCCCCATGCTTCGGCATATCGCCCATGATGATATCTTGAGCAAAATCTATGAGGAGGAATGCAGTAATAACATCAGGGGGAAAACCATGATAAAGAAGATACTCTGCTACAGGTATTACTGGCCAACTATCAACCCAGATGCGGTTGATCATGCTGGACAATGTGACGAGTGCAAGATGTTTGCAAAAAGTCCAGGAACCCCGCCGATGGAAATTAGTCAAATGGATAGTTCATAGGCGTTTGCCACTTGGGGGCACTGAAATCATCTTCTTGTCGATCCTAAAGGTGGTGCGAAATACACCATCATAGCAGTTGATTACGTCACCAAATGGGCAGATGAAGAACTCTTAACCACGACCAAGATGAAGAAAATAATCAACTTCTTTATCTGTAACGTCATCTGTCCTTATGACCTTCCATGATCCATTATAACTGCAAATGGACAGGTTGAAGCTGTGAACAAAATCATAGAGTCTGTACTGAAGAGAGGTTTGGAAAACTCCTCAAGTGGCTGATTGCAACCCTTATTTCACAGAAAATACAAACAAGGAATCGCGATTGAATTGCAATTAAACTGGATGGAGTTGGCGATGACTTATGAGCATATAAAACGCATCCGAGAGCCAATGGCAAGAACATGTACCCGAACGTGCATGTGTACGTCCGAAAAAGTTCGACTTCTTGAAATCAACAGAAATTGAATTCTCACTAAGGGTTATTAAGAGAAGACTAGATCAGATAGCCGAAGCCTATTAGCTCTACAGAATCAGACACGGATGACCACTGATATTCTCAAGAAGGCATCTCCATTAGAATTTAGTCAAGGATTTGAAACGAGACATGGAGGATACATAGTTCAAAGCGTATTACGTGCAGTCACATAACACACTTTGGGGGGGCAAGTGTTTCTTGGAGATTTGGCCAGGCAACTGAGTACTCGGCATCTAGGAGTACTCGGCATCTTGGAGTACTGACGCAGCGGATATTACAAAAATGATGTAGATCGTTGAATGTAGCAGACGATGGATTGATGAATGCTGAATTGCCCGAATTCGTTGATCCGAAGATACCGAACTCTAGCTATCTCGAACTCGTTGATCGCGCACGATACCGGGTTCAAAGATCTTCAATTCTTCAAGCGTTGATCAAGCGCACTTGATTCCGCGAATCGGCTTCTACAATCGTTGAATCGAGCGCACTCGATTATCCGAAAGAGGAGATAGGAGATTACACTCAACTACCAATTTGGAATGAAAGCACAAAGCAATCAAAAGAGAATTTTATTCAATATTCAACAACCTTTACAAATGAAACAACTTGCCTATTTATAGGCTACAACTCGCAAGCAGAAAAAAAAGACAACTCCTAAGTCGGCAACCGACTTAACAACACCTCCGACTTAACATAAGTCGTATACTATTTACAACACAGTTCAGAAAACTTGAAAATATTACAAGTACTTAGGTCGGTTCCGACTTAACAACAGTCGACCTATGAACCCAGACGACCTACGACTTATAACAGTTTACAACACAGCGACAAAACTTAAGTCGGCAGCGACTTAGTACAACATACAACGACTTACAAACCAACGACCTAGATTAACTCGTAGAAGAATCAACGCACCCGGCTTCAACGACTTAAAAATAGGCGGCATCAACGACTTAAAGAAATCAACGGTCATCATATTTCAGCGACTTAAAGAATGGACGGCATCCGTAGTTTGCGACCTAAAGCAAAGCGGCATCAGGAATCAAAGGCAGAGATTAACTCGGCAGACACATCAATGGTTTCCAGGACTTCGCGACTTAAGATAATGCGACCTAAGCCTTCGCGACCTAAGTCCTTGCGACCTAAGCCTTGCGACTTAACTCCTGCTTCATTAGGTCGTCCACGACCTAATACTTCACCAATTTGCTCTGTTTTCTTATTTCGTAACTCGGTAGGTCGTATACATGTTAACCCGGTAAGTCGTTCCAGTCTCTCGTTAACTCGCACCCTCCCACTAAGTCGTTGCCGGTCTTCACTAAGTCGTTGGGACGACTTAAAGCTTTTGTTAGGTCGGTTACGACCTAGAACTTCACTTTTCCACCATTCCTCACCAAATCTTGACTCGGTGGCTTCCTTCTTAAGTCGTACCCGACTTACCAGCATCATAGGTCGCACACGACCTATGTCTTCAACTTTCTGGGCTGCATCATCCTCCCCAGGTTGAGAGAAATTCGACCTCGAATTTGTAAATTCATCTTCATCAGCTCGTTCATTCCCGTGATATGGTACGAGATGCTTAACATTGAACACGTCAGATGTATACACATCATCTGGCAGCTTCAGTTTATAAGCATTTTCATTGATTCGTTTCACAACTTCCACCGGACCAATTTTTCGTGCTTTCAATTTATTGTACACGCCTACTGGAAAACGATCTTTCGTTAATACTGCATAAACCAAATCACCTTCATGAAATTCAACACTTCTTCGTTTCAAATCTGCAGATCGTTTATATTTCTCATTTGCTTTCTCCAATCGTTCCTGAACGATTTGATGACATTCTGCTAACCCTTTAACAAAATCAGCAGCTTTCTTAACTGTCTTCTTTGATTGAGGCACTACCGTCAAATCCAACGGTCCCTTCGGTAAACTTGAATAAATAATCTGGAATGGACTGAACCCAGTACTTCGATTCACAGCATGATTATGGGCAAACTCTGCCTGGCATAACTTCACATCCCAACTTTTCAGATTATCTTGAACAAGACACCTCAACAAGTTTCCCAATGATCTGTTAACCACCTCAGTCTGTCCGTCCGTTTGCGGGTGATAAGCACTACTAAATTTCAGCTTCGTTCCCACCATTTTCCACAAACTTAACCAAAAGTGACTCAGAAACCGAGTATCTCTATCCGACACAATAGATTCTGGCAATCCATGAAGTCGATAGATCTCCCTGAAAAACAACTGAGCAACATGAACAGCATCCGCCGTCTTCTTACAAGCAATAAAATGTGCCATTTTCGAAAATCTGTCCACCACCACATATATGGAATCATTACCACGCTGCGTTCTTGGCAACCCCAACACAAAGTCCATACTGATATCCACCCATGGTTTTACAGGCACGGGTAACGGCATATATAAACCAGCATTAGTCGTAGTTCCTTTCGAAACTTGACAGATATGGCATCTCTCAACACATCTTTCCACCTCTTTCCTCATTGATGGCCAAAAGTAAGATTGAGAAATTAACTGCAACGTACGATCTCTACCCACATGGCCTTCTTCATGTAGTTCTTTAACAATCTTCATTCTCAAGCTACAGTCTGGAATGCACAAACGATTTCCCTTAAACAGAAAACCATCCACCAACACTAATTCATCAGTGCTTCCTTCCTTTACTTTTTCAACAAATTTCACAAAGTAAGGATCTTCTTCAATCAATTCTGGTAATAATTCAAAACCTGTCACTTCAACTTTCATTGTTGTCAACAAATGACTCCTCCTGCTCAAAGCATCAGCCACACGATTGGTTACTCCTGACTTGTGCTTAACGACAAAAGTAAACTGCTGTAAATAAGCAATCCACGATGCATGTCTTGCTGAAATCTTGTCTTGCCCTTGCAAATGCTTCAATGCTTCATGATCAGTGTAAAGAACGAACTCCTTCTGAAATAGATAGTGTCTCCAGTGTTTAATAGATTGTACAACAACATAAAACTCCACATCATATGTACTGTATCGCATCTTCGCTCCGGACAACTTCTCACTGAAATATGCAATAGGATGCCCCTTCTGACTCAACACCCCTCCAATCCCAACCTTGGATGCATCAGTATGTAGTTCAAACACCAACTGAAAATCAGGTAGCACTAGAATTGGTGCAGAGGTCAAAAGATCTTTGATTCGTTCAAAAGCAACCTCGGCTTCCTCCGTCCATGCAAACTGTTTACCTTTCATGCAATCTGTAATTGGCGCCATCACACTACTGAAGTGTGGAATAAACCTTCGATAAAATGAAGCCAACCCGTGAAAACTACGAACTTCGGTTATCGTCTTGGGCTGCGGCCAATTTCTGATCGCCTCAACTTTACTTTGGTCAACCTGTATTCCTTTCTCTGAAACAACATACCCCAGAAATAAAACACTATGCGTCATGAACACGCATTTCTTCGTTGCAGCATAAAATTGTTCTTGTCGCAATACCATCAGCACTTCTCTAAGATGATTCAAATGTTCCTCTGGACTCCCACTGTAAATAAGAATATCATCGAAATACACCACCACGAATTTCCCAATGAACGGTCGAAAAATCTGATTCATCACCCTCATGAAAGTACTTGGTGCATTGGATAAACCAAATGGCATGACCAACCATTCGTATAGACCCTCCCTGGTTTTAAAAGCAGTCTTCCACTCATCGCCTGGTCTGATACGAATTTGATGATATCCGCTCTTCAAATCAATCTTCGAAAATATAGTAGCTCCGCTTATTTGATCTAACAAATCATCCAACCTCGGCATCGGAAATCTATATCTCACGGTAATCTTATTCAATGCTCGACTGTCAGTGCACATCCTCCATGTCCCATCCTTCTTGGGTACCAATAAAGCTGGTACAGCACAAGGACTCAGACTCTCCTGCACACGTCCTTGCTCAAGCAATTCCTCTACCTGCCTTCGCAACTCTTCATGTTCCTTCGGACTCATTCGATAATGTGGTCTGTGTGGCAACACAGAACCTGGAACAAGATCTATCTGATGTTGTATATCTCTCAACGGTGGCAACTCTGTTGGCAACTCCTCTGGAAATACATCGTCAAATTCTTTCAAGACTGGTTTAACTTCCTCTGGAATTTCAACCTCTTCACGACTCTCTCGTCCAATCAACAAGAATACTTCAGGTTCTTCTTCAACTTCTTTAACAAACTCCTTTAAAGTCAATAAAGTTTTCAGCTCTTCAATTTCTTCTGACTTACTTTCTTCTTGTGATCTCTTCTTCGGAACTAAGATAATCTTCGTGTCTTTAAACATAAAACTGTAGCTATTGGTCCGACCGTCATGTTGTACTGCTCGATCATACTGCCATGGTCTTCCCAATAATAAATGACAAACATCCATCTCTACGACATCACACCATATTTCATCTTTGTATTTCTTCCCAATAGAGAATGGAACACGGACTCGTCTATCCACTTTCACTTCTCCTCCTTTTCTCAACCATGCTAACTTGTATGGACTCGGATGTTTCTCTGTCCTCAATTTCAACTTTGTCACAGCCTTGGTTGAGATAATATTATCACAGCTTCCTGCGTCAATTACGAATTTACACACCTTCCCCAGAATAGTACATGTTGACTGAAAAATATTACTCCTCAACCAACTAGCTTCTTCCTGTTTCGGTGTTAAACACGATCTCCTCAGCATTAGGTTACAACCTTCATCCCTTGAGGCAATATCCTGTTCATCCTCCTCAACTGGACTAGAACAATCCTCATCAACATCCTCATCTTCAACTTCTGCAATCATGGTTCTCTTCTTTGGCTTTGGACACTCACTGCTTTTATGACCCAATTCATGACAATTGTAACATTTGAAACCATTGTTAACCCTTGTCTTCTCAACCTCCTTCACCACTGGTCTACTGATAGGTTTAGAAACATTAGAACTTCCTCCAACACCCTTCGCTTGATTGTTAGAATTAGTAAACACACCACTTCCTCGTCTCCCTTGTTTTTCCCAAGCCAACGCTTTCTGATGTGCTTCTGCCACAGTTCTTGGATCGAACATATTAACCATATCCTGAATCTGCATTCTCAAACCTCCAATGAACCTAGATGTCAGCTGCTCTTCTGTTTCCATAATATCATTCCTTGCAATGAGTTGATAGAATTCATCAGCATAGTCATTTACAGTTTTCGTCCCTTGTCTCAAGTTTTGCAAACGTTGATACATCAAAGATTGATAATTGTATGGTAAGAACGTTGCTTTCATCAATTTCTTCATCTTCTCCCAAGATTCAACTTTTGACTTCCCCATACGTTCACGTGTAAGCTTGGTTTGCTGCCACCATGCCAAAGCTCTACCCCTCAGCCTCGTAGCAACCAACTTCACTCTACGATGTTCTGGAACTTCTTTAAAGTCAAAAATCTCTTCAACATTAGCTACCCAATCTAGAAACTCCTCCGCTTGCATACCACCTTTGAATTCAGGAATTTCTGTCTTCATCCCCGATTCCCATTTGTGATCATACTCAGAATAGTTTCTTCCTTGACCTCTTCCTTGAATACTACCACCATCATACCCCTCTTCAAAATCAGATGCATAACGATGTCGATTCTGACCACCAACATCTCTACTACCATTACGCCTTCCACCTTCATCCCTTCTATCGACATTCCTCCGTTCACGATCATTCACGTTCCTCCCACGTCCTTGATCATTTTCAACACTTCTGTCTCGATTGGAATGTGGCGAGACTCTACTACCTCCATGATTAGATTCGGGTGAAACCCTTCTCCGATTTTGATTCATCTCTGTCATAAGCTTCTCTAACCGGCCAATTCCTTCGTTAAGCTTTTCACTAAAATTCTCATTGATTCTTTGTTCCATTTCATCAGCTTCTTCTCTTCGATACAAAGCTTCTACGTTTTGGTGGCGATTAGCTCTTCTTGGCGGCATACTTGAAAACTTCACAAATTCTTCAACACTTCAAATTCAAACACTTTCCGGATTTTGATCCAAAATGAAACGGATCGAAAACTTCCACTTTGTAGCAAATCGCGATAAACACGATGGACAAAGTTTCGGCCTCCAATGCAAATCCGATCAAATAATCTTCGAATAATGATGACTCTTCTTCCTCTTACTCTCGGCCTCACTTGCTTACCACGGCCCAACTTCAAAATGATTAGGCTCCAAGTCTCGATCTAGCTATGATTGGCTAGAACAAGCTCTGATACCAAAAACTGACGCGGCGGATATTACAAAAATGATGTAGATCGTTGAATGTAGCAGTCGATGGATTGATGAATGCTGAATTGCCCGAATTCGTTGATCCGAAGATACCGAACTCTAGCTATCTCGAACTCGTTGATCGCGCACGATACCGGGTTCAAAGATCTTCAATTCTTCAAGCGTTGATCAAGCGCACTTGATTCCGCGAATCGGCTTCTACAATCGTTGAATCGAGCGCACTCGATTATCCGAAAGAGGAGATAGGAGATTACGCTCAACTACCAATTTGGAATGAAAGCACAAAGCAATCAAAAGAGAATTTTATTCAATATTCAACAACCTTTACAAATGAAACAACTTGCCTATTTATAGGCTACAACTCGCAAGCAGAAAAAAAAGACAACTCCTAAGTCGGCAACCGACTTAACAACACCTCCGACTTAACATAAGTCGTATACTATTTACAACACAGTTCAGAAAACTTGAAAATATTACAAGTACTTAGGTCGGTTCCGACTTAACAACAGTCGACCTATGAACCCAGACGACCTACGACTTATAACAGTTTACAACACAGCGACAAAACTTAAGTCGGCAGCGACTTAGTACAGCATACAACGACTTACAAACCAACGACCTAGATTAACTCGTAGAAGAATCAACGCACCCGGCTTCAACGACTTAAAAATAGGCGGCATCAACGACTTAAAGAAATCAACGGTCATCATATTTCAGCGACTTAAAGAATGGACGGCATCCGTAGTTTGCGACCTAAAGCAAAGCGGCATCAGGAATCAAAAGCAGAGATTAACTCGGCAGACACATCAATGGTTTCCAGGACTTCGCGACTTAAGATAATGCGACCTAAGCCTTCGCGACCTAAGTCCTTGCGACCTAAGCCTTGCGACTTAACTCCTGCTTCATTAGGTCGTCCACGACCTAATACTTCACCAATTTGCTCTGTTTTCTTATTTCGTAACTCGGTAGGTCGTATACATGTTAACCCGGTAAGTCGTTCCAGTCTCTCGTTAACTCGCACCCTCCCACTAAGTCGTTGCCGGTCTTCACTAAGTCGTTGGGACGACTTAAAGCTTTTGTTAGGTCGGTTACGACCTAGAACTTCACTTTTCCACCATTCCTCACCAAATCTTGACTCGGTGGCTTCCTTCTTAAGTCGTACCCGACTTACCAGCATCATAGGTCGCACACGACCTATGTCTTCAACTTTCTGGGCTGCATCAAGTACTCGGCATCCAGGAGTACTCGGCATCTAGGAGTACTCGGTATCTTGAAATACTCGGCATCCAGTGTACCCGGCATCCATGATACTCGGCATCAGATAGTACTCGGCGTAGTACTCGGCGTCAGGTAGTGCTCGGCATCAGCTGGAGCTCGGCGTCAATTAGTATTCGGCGCCCAGTAGAACTCGGCGACAGAAGTGCTCGGCATCCAGAAGACGTTCAGTGTGCATAACTACTCAACGTGACAGTATCGTTCGGCCTGTATGCATTGTTCAGTCAAGAGCTTCGGACAGAGATACGTTCGGCTTCAACAGACAACCATTCTGCACTTCCCACACATCAGACACACCGTTCGGCATAGAAGGGATGGTTCGGCATAGCGGCGTTCGGCGTACCTTGCTCGGCATACAGTGACCACTGCACTTGGGCTAGAGTGTTCGGCCATCAGCCCACTTGGGAAGTCCAGCCCATATTTGTCTATAAATAGAGGGGCAGGGTCACAGTGAAAAGGGATCCTTTTTGGAGAACACTGGGGAGACTCTGCCATTTTTGAGACTCATCTTCTCTACTTAACAACTTCATTCAAGCATTTAATCTACGAATTGTATTTGTAATCAATCATTAAGAAGATCAATAAAGTTTAATCTCAAAGTGGACTTAGGCAATTACGCTGAACCACTATAAATTTGGTGTTCTTACTTTCTGCATTTAAATGAGCATATTCTTCCTTGTTTAATTTAACATCGTCACTTACATCTCTATACAATATTTCTCAACGAGGTTAGTGACCAATTTTGGTGCTAACAATATGCCGATAGTCGATCCCAAAGTACAACCGGTCAATCTTTCTGCCAACTACGGTCAGTGATGACGGCCACTCTTGTCGAAATCTAAAGTTTCACTATTTAACTTCATTTTTTGATTTTAAGCTTTTTATTTCTGCTATACACTTCACTACACTGCACCAGCTAACACTTAACACAGAGGGGATCGGGTGAACTTTTCTAACCTCGATTATCTACGGAATATAGCTAATATGAACTATAGATGCTCGGAGCGTTTAGTTGCTATGTCTTCCGAACCGGCAATGTAGCATATCGATCCTAAAGAAAAATCGAGCTCTATGACTATATCTGGTAGGCTTTCACCTAATCCTCAACCCAAACAAATGAAAGTCTCTAGTCCATCGGTCAACCTTTTTTCATATATTCTGGTCCTCTCGATGGACGATATAAACCCTGCTGCTGATGCTGCAGAAGGTGTCATTCTCCTAATGAACCCATTAGATTCTCAAGCTTCCCGAATTGGTAAGGCTGCCCTTCGCAGGCTATGTTCCATACATGGAATTCCGTTCACAGATGTCTTGGTCCCTTCGATAAACGACGGGCCTCACTTACCCCCAGAGGGTACACGACATGTTACAAATTTATGTGTTGGGCCATGCGTACCGCCCTTCAATTCATTTATTTGAGAGATGTTGAGATATCTTTGAATAGCTCCCACACAACTCCATCCAAACAACTATGCTTCCTATACGGAACCTTTTTACTGTTCATGAGCGTTCTATTTCGTCCCCAAACTCCCGAGGACATAAGATTCATTTACAACTTTAAACGGCGGTTTGGAAGTCCTTTCTAAGTTTTTCTTGAACCTTCACCTAACTGCCAAGTGTTAACAGGCACTTGGAATAAACTCTCTCTGTTCAAATACGAGTGGTTCTATGTTCGAAGTCCACCTGGCTTCGCAAGGCAATGGTTAGTATGTAAGTGTTATTTTCATTTCATTCTTAAGTCCGTTAACTCGAGTAATATTTTTGAATCTACTAACACCCCGGATTCTTACAGGTGTCCTCCGACGTCTTGAAGGCATTAGTTTTTCACCAGCAGTCTCCGTTATCCGCACTACCCTTATCGAAGACAGGGACATCAAACTTTTTATAATCGACGAGTTACTATCTTTATTCAGGCCACTGGAAGAGGGTCGTAGCATTGGGCTCTCCAGAAGTGCAGTATTGCCGAGAAACGTCACAGAGCAAGAAAGGGATGTCATCAATCCCATCGTGCCCCCAACCGAGGGGACACAGGATGATATTAAAGAAGGTGAGATTAGGGATTCCTAGGCCAACAAACGCTGCGATGTTGATGCTGGCCCAAGCAAGGGGCTTGTGGTTGAACCGCCACATGGCGTGCAATTTGAAACACCAACCAAGAGAAAGAAGAAGCTGGAATATAAACTTCGCAGAAGAAACACTGCCGCAAATCCGGAATTCATCATCACTTCTATTGAAGAAGAATCATCTTCCCAACACTTGGAAAGTTCACTGAAGGGATTTTCAAATTTCCGAATTCCCAATGATATTATGACACATGACTTTCTAAATATCAATATCTAAGGACTCAATTCTCCAACTAGGAGCGGTGAAGGCATTCTTCGTACCGATAAAGGAGAGAGAACACCCATAAGAAAGGCTACAACCATCGGTCTGTCAAGGGGAATACTAGGACAATCACGACCACGTGCACTTCACTACACGCTCTTCATCAATCCTTTGCACAATAGTTACTCGCATGTTCTCATTTGGTGTTTGCAGGTGCAATGACTCAGTCCCGGGCCTTCGATTGCTTAAGGGGCTCTTCGACGCATTATCGATCCAACCGCGACTCAGAGTCAGCCAAGCGTAGGTAAAAAGTCGACGGATGGGAAAAAACCAATCATTCAAGGGAATCCTCCTCATCTCACCAAGGAGATCAGCCCAATTTTACTGTTTATAGTAGAGAACAGCCTCACTTCCATAGCCCTTAAAAACCCACATCACATGAGCAGCACTCTGGTTCTTCTAGCTCTAAGCAATCTCGCGACCATAGATTGAGCAATAATCCAATTGCCGCTTTCGATCCATCCTTGCCGGCCGCTGCTCGTGATACTTCTACAGTAGAGAAATTGGCCAAACTTAAAGCCACTTTCTCGAAAATATGTTTTGATGGGCTTAAATTCCTTCCCACAGTACATATGATCCCGGGGCATGCCAAAGCAAGTTCCATTGCATGTGTTAATGACATGTTTGTGCAGTATGAATTGTTTCAACATCTAATGGAAAAAATATCCGTAGTGTCAATCGAGTGACAATATGAAATAGTTCGTCTCAAGCTAGAGGCGATACATGATAAAGAAATAATCAAACACCAAGATGATTAACTATCAGAGTTAACAACAAAACTTGCCGAGGTGGAAAGAGCGCCAAGGAAACGTCGAAGGCAGTGAATCGTCTAGAAGCTTCCAATAAGACAGAACTCGATGCTACCCTCAATCGCGGTGAGGTACTTGCTCTAGAAAAGGATTTCTTGCAAAAGGAAAAAGATATCTTTACCTTACACGTCAAGGAACTTGAGGAGCTTCTCAAGAAAGAAAGGGAAGAGAAGACTAAGGCTTAGGAAGTGTCACAAAGGTACCGTGAAGAGGCCGTTGAAGCTAGGAGTATGAAAATTCAAATTGATGAGAAATTTGCCAAAATAGAAGCCCTTAAAGAGGAGGCACGAGAGGAAGGCCGCAAGGAGATGATGGAACAAATTAAAACCCGAGTAGAAGATGCTAAGGAGTCTGGTCGGAATGAAATCAAGAACATGTTTGATCCATTGATCATCGAATACAATGCCGAAGTCCTCATCAACCACGACTTGAGTTTTCTTGGCGAAGGTTATCATTGAGATGAAAACAAGGGAGCTGGGCGGAGCTGAGTTAGATGAAGAGAAATTAGTGCGGGAGATCCTCCGTGGAAATGAACCCCTAGATCTTGCCGCTACGAGTCTCCGATATTTTGACATTTCAATGCCTTCTGAAAAAGGGAAACATATTGTCGGATCCTTGAAGGCCAATCCTAAGGTCCCATCTTCTTTCCAAGCGGTTGAAGCATCGGTTTCCTTTGGCCCGAAGCAGGACTTGAGCCATGATCCAATAAGCCTGGTTATCAGCCCAAAGTGCTAACCTCTATTTTGGAAAGGGGCACTCCAGCAACAACCGAGAGCCAACCGGATACAGAAATTCCACTTTGATCTCCAATTTACGGAAGGTTTTATTGTTTGTGCCCAATGGTTTTAGACTTATCTCGTTGTTTTGACAAATTACAGGTCTTCCAGGTCCCAGTCAAACTCCTAAAAGTGATGCTACTATGGAACAACAAGTGAAACTAACAGAGATTCCAATGGCCACTGATGTACCGGGGCCTGATGCTTAAGTCATTGGAGCTCTTTACGATGATAAGGTTAAAGATCCACTCCCGGTGGATGAATATGACGATGTTTTGATTACCGGCACCTCCGAACACACTGTTGAGATTTCCTTTAAGGAGTTTATTGAGAAGGAGGAGTTGTTGAAGAAAAAGGCTGAAGTTGAGCCCACCGAGGTGGACATCAACGATCCACACCTTATCCCACCACAATTTATTCCACCTAACGGGTTAATTCCTACTGAACTTGCTCCTACTTCCGAAAGCTCTCCTTCAAAAGGTGGGAAAGAATCCAGGAAGAGAACCATTGGGGCTCAAGTGGCACCACTCTAGAAAAATCCAAAAAGGAGAGAAGATCGAAGAAATAGCCGTCACTTTGGCTTGGTATGTACATAGTATGACTCTCGGTTTTTCAAAATTACTTGTACCACAATTTTGAAACTAATCATGTGAATAAAAGTTTCTATTTTTTGTTGAGCTCTCATGTGAACTGTTAATTAAGTAATTGAACTATTACTTTCCATTCAGTGTACTTGTAATTCGTTGTTTATTAGTTCTGGCAACAATCCACTAGCTATATCACATGGCCTCCATGTGGTCGTGGCCTTGAGTCGTATCTAATGGTTGGCTCGAACCTTAGTGGTACGCCATTAGATTCGATGATTTTGAGTAATTATACTCCTACCCCTAGTCTTAGTTTAGCGGGGTTAGACGTTGGATGGTTGAACCCTATCCTAAGCAGGCTTATACTCTTCCTATTGATTTCAGGCCGAATTTCATGGAATAGTGAATGGTCAAACCTTACTCATATATCTGTTTATGCTCATATCCACACTTTGGGAATAAGAGTTAGCTGATGGGTGGTCGAGTCACACCAATTTATGTATATACTCTAGTCTGCACTCCGGGGACTTACAGTTATTTTGCGGGTGGTCGATTCATACCCATTCATGTTTATACTCTAGTTCGCACTCCGAGAACTTAGAGTTATTTTGCGGGTGGTCGAATCACACCCAATTTATGTTTATACTCCAGTCCACACTATGTGAACTTAGAGTTATTTCGAAGAGCAGTCGGATCGTACTCTCCATAATTGATTGACTTCCCCCTCGGGGGTCAGGGTTTTAATTTAGCGAGCGCTCAGTCGTATCACGATCGCTTTTATTTTATTTCAGTCCCATCGTTTGGCAGGATTTATTCGATTGTCACATGGTCGAGTCACATCCATTCCCCATTGCGCATCTCGTCCATTGGATTATGAATAAGAATTATAAAATGAAAAACCGATCCAAGCCCATCTTGTTCAGTCCCATTAGGAATTAGCGTAATTGATTAATTTCAAACTCTGGAAACCTATTCAGACATATCGACATCAATCAGTTTCATCTTGTAACTAATACATAATGCCATAGCAAACATAAATATATAGGAAGTCCAAAATGTTATTCGCTAAATGGAAAGAAATAACATAATCTATCTTATTAAATATATGGAAAATCAAATGCTAAAGCAAATTCTAAAAGCAAATACAACTGAAATGAAAAAGAGATATACTAAGTGAAATAGCATTGTAAATGCTCGTTATTCCACGCCCTTGGAAGCGTGATGCCATCCACAGTCGCTAGCTTAAAAGTTCCCTCTCCAAGCCTCTGTTCAATGACATATGGTCCTTCCCAGGTTAGATTGATGTGCGTTCGGGTAGGAAAAACCCGTTTTAGGACGAGATCGCCAATTTCAAAGGTTCTAGATTGGACTTTAATGTTGTAATACCAGGCGACTCTGTGTCGATGCACAGCTGCCTCAGGTCGGCAAGTCAAGAGATTCGAAAGGAGATCTTTATTCGTTTTGGGATCGTAATAAGTCTCTCGATGTGATGGAACCTTGAGCTCAACAGGAATGATGGCTTCAGAATTATAAGCAAGGGCGAATGGAGTATGGCTAGTCGCGGATTTGTGGGTGGTCCTATAAGCCCACAATGTCATCAGGAGTTCATTTACCCACTTGCCTCCAGCCTTTTCAAAACGCTTCTTCAGAATGGACTTTATAACTTTGTTCACAGCTTCAACTTGTCCATTTGCTTGTGGATGAGCGATCGTTGCAAATCTCTTTTCAATATGATATCTCCGACAGAAGTCTTTGAATTCAACACTATCGAATTGAGTCCCATTATTTGTTACAATAGTTCGCAGAAGAACAAAATGACATATGATGTTTCAAATAATAAGTTGATTACTTTCTTGGTTGTGATCGTAGCTAAAGTTTCCACTTTGGCCCATTTGGTGAAGTAATCAACTGGGACGATAACATACTTTGTGCCACATTTAGAGATTGGTAAGGAACGATAATGTCTATACCCCGCATGGCCAACGACCATGGGCTGACCATTTGCGTGATTTCCGTCGACGGAGCTCTTGGAAATTTTTCATATATATGGCACCCATCACATCTTTTTACATAGTCAGTAGCATCTCGATTGACAATTAGCCAACAATACCTGTAATGGAGTATTTTCTTTGCCAGAGTTTTCCCCCTAGCGTGATCGCTACATTCCCCTTCATGAACTTCTTTAAGACACGTTTTACCTCATCATGAGCGATACACCGGACTAGTGGAACTGAAAAACCTTTACTGTACATAATTCCTCCTTGCATGACATATGGCGAAGCTTTACAAAGGAATTGTCGCTTTTCATTTCTTTGATCTGGTAGGACTCCATATAGCAAATAATCTTTTATCAGAGTCATCAATGATTCCCTCTCAGCCTCCACTTCCAGTGTCCGATCGATTTATGTAATGTTTATACTAAGGGCATTTAATACTTCGACCGGCACCAAGCCCATCTGTTGTGCATCGCCGGTGCTAGCAAACTTTGCCAATAAACCAACCTCTCTATTTCAATCCCATGTAATATGTGAAATGTCGTAGTACTCAAATCCTACCAACAACTGGGTAAGGTATGGAGCAAGTCATTGTCCTTTAGCCTTATAATATCCCCTGACTTGGTACACTACCAACTGCGAATCGCAAAAGATTTTAAGAGACTTTATTCCGAGTTCTCTAACGAGTTTGAGTCCCGTAATCAGAGCTTCATACTCGGCTTTGTTGTTTGTCACTGGGAAATCAAGCTTTAAAGCATAACATTATGATCGATCTTCGGGAGTTATGAGCACAATTCCAGCTCCCGAACAATGATCATTGGACGCTCCATCGATATACAATTTCCACCATATGGTGGGGATTTCGCTGCCTTTGGAGAATCATCCTTTGCAGTAAACTCTGCTATGAAATCTGCTAGTACCTGACCCTGGATAGCCTCTTAGGGAGATAATTAATATCGAATTGACTGAGCTCGTTATTCCACTTGAGTAGCCTTCCGGACGTCTTTGGTCGCTGTAGGACCTATCGTAACGGCTGGTGGGTGTAAACATTGATCGGGTGTACCTGGAAGTATGGACGAAGCTTATGTGATGCAAACAGTAAGCAGTATGCCAGTTTCTCTATTTTTTGATAGTTCCATTCAACTGCTGTTAATTGTTTGCTGACGTAATACACTGACCTCTAGATCCAATCCTCCTCGCGAAGCAATGCGACACTTATAATGTATGTCGATACGTCCAAATAAATGTACAAATCTTCATGGTCCACCGACTTTGACAAGATGGGCGGTTTCTCCAAATGGTTCACCAAATCTTGAAACGTGTCTTTACAATCCTATGCCCATTCGAAGCTTCTTTTCCCTTTCCTTATCAAATCAAAGAAAGGAATGCATTTATCGGTAGCTCTGGAAATAAATCGGCTTAAGGCAGCAACTTACCCATTCAGACTCTGGACTTGTTTAATAGTCCTTGGTGCTTGGATATCGCGGATAGCCTGAATCTTCTCATAATTAGCCTCTATTACATGGGCATTAACAATAAAGCCCAAGAATTTCCCTAATGCAACACCAAAAGAACACTTCAAAGGATTAATTTTCATCTTGTAATGTCGGAGGATGTAATTTCTGCCAAGTCTCTAATGTAGTCGCTTAATCATCGTGACTTCACTAGCATATCATCCACATACACTTCTATCGTTTTTCCAATCTGATCTTTAAACATCCTGTTGACTAAGCACTGATAAGTCGCTCCTACATCTTTAATCCAAATGGCATTACTACATATCTATTTAATCCACCATCGATAATGAAACTGGTATGCTCCTGATCGGGAATATGCATCGGGATTTGGTTATATCCTGAGTACGCATCCATAAAAGATAGCAATTTGTCTCTCGTGGTTGAATCCACCAGCTGGTCGATCCTCAGAAAGGGAAAACTGTCTTTTGGACATGCCTTGTTCAAATCGGAATAATCAATGCATGTTCTCAATTTCCCATTTGCATTTTTCACAATTATATGATTAGATACCCATTTAGGGTAGAGGGCGTCATGTATAAACCCATTGTCTTTGAGTCTATCCACCTTCTCTTTGAGAGCGCCATATCTCTTCGAACCAATGCCGCGCCTTTTTTGCTTCACCGGGACATGCCTCGGGTCGATATTCAATACATGGGTTGCAATGGCAAGCAAGATTCCGCACATGTCAGAGTGAGTCCAAGTGAACACGTCTAGATTCGCGTGGAGAAAACCAGCAAGTTCTTTCATCATCGTGGGCTTCTGAGCTATGATCCAATCTTTAGGACTCATGATAGGTCATCATGGCTGACCGCAATACCAATTGTAAGCTCAACTGGTGCAATGTTGGCCTCTTCAGGCTCCTCTTCATTATCTCTTGGATCTATATCTCTATAGAACCGACCATGGTGCCCAAGCCAAGGCTCAGGCGCTAGTTGTCAATCTTCAGTAGCTTGGATGCGGATAGCCTTGTCCACACCCTTACCTTTCTCTTTGCACTGAGCATCCCTCAACAGAGCTACATAATAGGCACGTCTAGTCGCCTGATTGTAAACAACTCCAACACCTTTATATATCGGAAACTTCAAAGTCAAACACCATGTTGCAAGAGCTGCCTGGAATTCGGCTAGGGTCGGTCGAACTAGAAAAATGTATGCACATTCAACATCCCAAACAACAAACGACAAGATCTGCACTCTCCTTTGTTCACCCTCTCCAAACTCCGCGGGTAGCTCAACATAACCAACGACTTCAGTTGCAACGCTGTTAAAGCCGTGTATATGCGCTTTAGACGATTTTAAATCTTTGGCTTCCATCCTCATATGATCATAAGCTTTTTTGAAAATTATATTTTCTGAACTTCCACAATTAGTAAACATCCTTCTCATCAAAGTAGGGCCAATCATGGCAAAAATGACCATTGGGTCAATCGTTAGGGCCTCTACCTTATCTGCATCTCTATTCCTAAACACAATATCATTCACCATCGTACGTTGTTGTTTTGCCAGAGCTCCATCTTCTGTAACAAACAACATTCAAAATCAACATGCCTAATCGTGCTAGCATAGTGCTCCATCTCTTGCCAACTCTTATCCACTGGGTGAGGTCCTCCGACTATCATATTTATTACCAATCACCAATCTGTCTACGCGGCTTCCTATACTGTATGGTATAGCAAGTGGACAAATAGATATTCTCCAAGGACATATTCAATGGTGTGTAAGTATCATACATCGAAATCCTAGGCTTCCCTTTTCCAGAATCATTCTTCCGTTCTCAGTTCCTATCTCCGCCTCTCTTTTGTTGATTTGGTTCATTCTAGACATTCATGTGAAATTTTCTAGAAATGTCACCAGATTGCTTTATTACAATGTTACTCTGTACGCCCTCTCCACTTGGTCCCGCAACATTCATTTTTCTTAAGGACCTGGCTTCCTCCTTTCTCAAATAATGAGCCTCCTTTGCATAAAACCGCTCCAACATCGTGGGCTGCTTATCGACTAACCAATCACAAAAATCAAACTCTGGATCAATCCCCCTCATCCCAGCCATGAGTATTAGTATGGTCATTCGGATTACTGACTTCCATAACAACTGTATGAAATCTTTCTAAATAACCTTTCAACGACTCTCTTGGAGCCTGAATCACCTGGACAGGGACATCACATCTTTGGGATGAGTCGCGTGCATCCGGAATTGCTCCACAAACTTAGTTGCGAAATCATCGAATCCAGAAATTGGTCGTGGGGTAATCTTGTGAACCACATCGTTGCTTTTCTAGAGAGAGTTATGGGAAAGTATCTACACTTGGTTGCATCATCCGCTCATGTAGAATCCATCAGTCGTTCTATCTCATGATATGCTACCTGGGGTCGGTTTTTTCCTTATAGGCGGGCATTGATGGCAAGTTGAACCTCCTCGGATATTCCACATGTAAAAAAATATCAGTGAACGGGGTATGGCTTCTCGAGATTCCCCAGTCATCGTTATTCAAGCCTTGTCTCTCTCTCACCAACTGTCTGACCATTGCCGATAAGTCCAACATCTAGATGGTTGGTGCAAAGCGGTAGTCATGCTCCATCGCACGTGAATGGTCCGGTCGATGTCTGCAGGCCGTTTCGTGCCTTCTTGGTTCACTATCTTCCTGATGTGCATCTTGTACATTCATTTCATCATCATTCCGAGGAGGTACCTGGTTAGCATGTAATCAAACTCCATCATCAAAACTAATAGAAGCAGTTCCACCTCGATTCCCAAGGTGTATGGGAGGAATCCCTCCTCTAGAGGAGGGATCGGTACCGATCCCTTTGGAGGGATTAGCACCAATTGGTCCTGGCAGACCGCGATGGTCTGCCAAGTGACGCTCAGAAGTTTCTACACGATTTATTCTATCCTATGACGCCTTTGCCTATGATATTCATCCGACAAGCTAGAATTTTCCGATGTCGAGTAAGAGTGGGATCCCTACTAGCTTTCCCCCACTGCTGCTGATTGATTTGGTTCAATAAGTTGATATTGGTTTGAGTTTGTTGATTTAATTATCGATGGCTCTCCGTCAGCTCTCTCATTGAATTATGAAATTCAGTTCTTGTAATAAAATCAATGGGATTTTGATATTCAACCGGCTCAGCATTCACATTTGTTGGTTGATTGCTTAGGTCTCCTTGCTGAATGCTAGCATTCTCATTTCCTTCAACGTTCTGAGAAGTAGATCTAGTATGTCTCACCATTATTAATAACCTTTTTTTGGATTTCTACGAATCTGGGTATTATTAGTAACTTTTTGAAGATAATTGTAAATCTCCGCTAGAGGATTTATCCAATCCAGTAGCAACAAAGGGATCCTAGCAAGCTGAGAATCAAGGTTCTCAATGAAAGCAAAAAAATATTTGCAACTAAATTGGTCATAAACACCCAAGAATAGATTTTTGTAAGTAAGTGAAGATAAAAAAATTAAACTGAGTAGATAAATCAACAAGTAACAGAGAATCAACTATAATCAGAGAGACAACGATTTATAGTGGTTCGGCGTTGTATGCCTATATCCATTTTGAAGATTATCCTTTATTAATCACTTATAAATCTGATTACAACAGTAGAAAATAGTAAAACACTTGATTATAATAGAGTCTAGAGTAACAAGCAGCGTAAAGACCCTAAGTATGACCCATCAGGCCAGTATTTATAAGTGAAGAAAACCACCTAACTCTTTGAAATTTCGACTGAAAGACCTCCCAGTCCACATGGGCCCACTAGCTGGATTGCTAGGCCTAATTTCCAATATGAAGGGATCGATACCGATCCCTTTTCTGGTTGAATTTTGGAGAGCAATCCCTACGGGGTCTTCATCATGCTAAAATATGTTTAACCCCCAATTTTCACATCATTTGGATCACTGGAACCCAAGTTATTGCTTGATCTTTGATTCAACATTACTTGTGCACTGCTTTCTGCCAATCCCTTCCAAGGGATACATGCTGATCCGTCCAATATTGTTCTTTTTACATGCGATCCCTAGGGTAGTTTCTCTTGGGTCCATATACCTTGCTCTCCAAATTTCATATGGATTTGACTTGTAGATCTCATGATATTGATCGTTGTATGAAAGAATGCACTTGTATCTCTATGCATGCCGACCCCTCCTTCATGAAGTATGCTGATCCCTCTTAATGAGCCAACCTATACTGATCCCTTCCATCCATTGAATCATATTCCATGCTTTAGGCATCCTACATCGTACATCCATTCAATCCTAACTTTATATGATCATTTTTATCTGACTTCTGGGTTCCATAATCATCACTCTAGAATCGTCGGCCTTGACGGTAGTCGAATCTAACTTGTGTAATCAGCTTAATATAGTTGGGCTAGAATGCCAAATAACAAGAATACTATCAAAAGAATGGGATTAAGAGAAGATAGTAACAGATGGTAATGAGATGGTAAACACACATGGAGGATATTGGTAGACTCATGTTGGGGGAGCAAGAAAGGAATTTGAATGGTTATTTCCTCAAGCTTAGTTACCAATTAGTACGAAGACTGCATAGAATGTATTTCTTGTCCATTGTAGTGAGAAGGGGTATAGTTATTCCTTAATTGGGCATGGAATGAAAGAGATAAATAGACCTTATTTATCGAAGGTAATAAAGGAACGATAAGATATGAAGAGTGTAGAAGGATTACCTATTAGGAAGGTCAATTTACTCTGTAGTGGTAGTCGTTAGTAGTGTAGTGTTTCCTTCCAGTATGTTTTCTTTAATGGGTTGTAAGCATTAGTTGTTACTATGAAAACTGCAGTGTGGAAATATTCCTTTTATGTGTTTTCTATGTAGACCGCTATGATCTGAGAAAACAATAAAAACAAGGAAATTTTAGAAAGACGCTTAATTAATGCGAGGAAAAAGAAAATAGTTGAAACTAAAAGCTAAGTAATAAATTAAAAAATTTATTAAACAAACTAATACGATGAAAACAAACTGAAAATGTAAGTTCCAAAAATAATATGAATTTTTCGAAAAATAAATTTCAGTAGATGGAAGACAGGGAGGTAATTTTGTAATCCAATGGGTCAAGGTTCCTATTCCTCGAAGAATGAAAATTAAAATTCAATATGTTTGCTAGTTGGTATTAATAAGAAAGTAAAGTTTTTGAGAACTTAAAAATTTACTGCCCAATTAAGAAAGTTTGTTATGAACATTGGATAGTGATGAAATCTAATGTTAGAATGCAGACATTTGTTTATAAAAATGTTAATATGCAAATATTTTGAAAAAAAATTTTATGGTAATTTATTTGTGTAAAGTTTTCATCATAAATAATATGACTTTGATAAAAATGTACGTATTAACAAATCGTTGGAAAGATTTTGAAGCTAAAAAATTTTGAGTTTTAGAAATTTTGATTATCGCATGATGACATTGGGTAATAATCGATAAATTAATTAGTGTAGAATTTACTACATAATTGTATTTGTAGTAAAATGGATACAGTGAGTGACAAGGAAGTTGTTTTATCTGTAGAAGGTTCTCTAAGATCCTTGTCGATGAGTGGAAAATCTTAAAAAGATGATTTCTGAAGCATCAATGTTTTTGAACTTTAAATAAAAATTAACTTATGCAAACTATACTTGGAAAAGTTGGAAAAGCAATGAGGGAAAAAGAGAAGATTCCAAGGTACAGGGAATATGGGTACAAAAGAAAAGGATGGAAATATGGAATTTTCCATTAGGACCCTTTTCTAGCATAAGAAATAGGTTTAGAAAATTGGATTTTGCTAAATGTGGATGTTTGCGATGGTTTGCTAAGATTTTGGATAGTCGGTTTTGGATGCAAAAATTGGTTGAACTATACTTCTATTAGTAGAAGTATGAGAAAATCTAGGAGAAAAAATATTTTGAGTTTTCAAAAAGTTGCATTCATGTAGAACTACCAATATATTTAGGATGTTCGCATCATGTTTTTAAAAATTTGTTTAAAAGCAATCATTCATATAGGAGGCGCCAATTAGAAATTATTGTTCATCCATATTATATGTATTATGATGCATTGTGCATATGTACATAGATTGCTACAAAATTGGTTGTACACTAAATGATTGTTGGTGTAGAATGGATGTTCGATGGTTTGCATGATTGAACCCTTGTAGAATTTCGGGGAGGAAATTCTCTTAAGGGGGAGAATGTAACACCCACGTTTTTAGTCTAATTAATAAAAAAGGAATTAATTAATAAATAGAAAATAGTGAAAATGTAGATTTTGTAAATATTAGATTCGGACAACTAAATTTCTACCATTGAATTTGTGGCGATTTTCTGATCAATTTTCATATATAAACTTTTCCAATCAGAGTTAAAACAAAGAAATTATAAGCATTTGAATTTTTGTATTTGGAAACAATTATATGTGTAATTAAGCTAATAATTTGAAATAAATTAATAATGGATTAACACTGTTAGAGTTAACCGATACTTAGCATTTAAGAAAATTAATAAACCAGAAAATAATGCTAATTGAATAAATAGGAAACAAATGATCGTAATATTATAGAAAGGGAAATAAATGAACTAATATCAGCAAACGCACCAAAATACATAGCTTAGGTCGACCCAACCATGCTAGGTCGATCGTGGATGGTCGATGGTGAATGCTAGGCAGTCGACCCGCCTTGTTTTTGGGTGGCAGTAAACATAAGACTTAATAGCCCAGATTTGAAAGTGTTTAATCTGACGTTTAACGCTGATTTGAAATTTTATAAAGTAGGACCTAGGGCATCACTTCTAACCTACTATTTTTCTAATGAGCGCGGAAGCACTATCACTTTGTCTTCACCCCAAAAATATCTAAATACACTAAAATAGAATAGATTGCATGTATACACTTTGGAGAAGCTTAGAAATGGTTAGAAGATAAAAAATAGTTCAAATCAGATTGCTACATCAAAGGTAAACTTTTAGTTCTGGTTTTAATTAATAAATCTAAATCCAAATCTCTTCACTCTAATCCAATCTCTAATAGATCTGTATAAAATATTGTTTGTTTATCCGCATAGGAAGTCAAAAAGTGGAAAATACAGATAATAGGATCAAATCTGGATTAAATCTAAAGATGTGGGAATGCTAAAGCAAGACGAATAAGAATACTATATTTTTTATATAATACTAAATTATATCATTGCAAGCTATTCCATTATTATTGAGAAGTTAAAATTAAATTGCAAGTTAATCTTCGTTATATGAATGATGTAATTTGATGTTGCTTATGAATTTTAATGTAAATATAATTTACATGTTTTGACGATTGATTATTTACATGCTTTTGATGACCGATTATTTACATGCTTTTACGACTGATAATTACATGTTTTACGATGGATTTTAGTTAACCTTAAAATAAAGAATTTGAAGTTTCATTTTTTCTAATTGAAGTTAATCAATAATTTTATTTCAACTTTTGGGACTTTACTGATGTTTTAGTTTATTGGAATATGAATTATGGCAAGTGGATTTCTATATATTATCAAGTCTAATTTCATAAAAGCGTGATGTGTGAAATCATAAGGAATAAATATATATCTACGAAAGAAAGAGGTGCAACATATGGATGATTACTGTATTTTGTACTGTTTATTTTAGTAAATCAAAAGAGAATTCCTTGTAGTTACAAACATCGTACAAATCATCCCCTTTGGATAAGATATGGAATTATACTATGTAACAATCAGTGGATAAAGTTAAATTCAAATTTATTAAAATGTAGTAAATTTCAAGAGCAAAATATTTAGACAAGAATGAATTAAAAAGGTTAATACAATGGAAATTAATGTAATAAGAAATGCAAAGTCATAGGTAAGAATAGAATGGAATAGAAGATAAAAGGTAATGGAAATTAAAGTGAAATTGATGATTAAAGTAGCAATGATATGGATAACCAATAAATAAGAAATGGTAAATGAAATTGGTTAAAATGAAAGATAAATGCATAATAACATGAATACTTTGTGTTAAATACAAAGATGTAGAGGCTGTAGAGAAATGTAAGAAGAATGAATATACATAAATATGAAACATGTATATGTAGCCTCATATATGCATTTATGTTGGATGTGGATGGTTATAGTTTAATACATATAAACTATAGAAAGAGAGTGACATTGGAAGTCATTATAATAGGTTATTGTGCAAAAGCACATACAACTATAGGACCCATGAAAAGTATATGCTTGCATATAAAGAAGGATATCCCAATACACTATGCGTAGCTTCATAAACATAGGCAATTAAATACTCCGTCTAGACGTAGGCCATTGGGTAGTCTGTCTCCGTAAACATAGGCCATTTGGCCAGTCCGTTAGGGGTAGCATTGCACAGTCAAAATAGGTCTGCTTCAAATTTATTAGAAGAAGGTATTGACTTTATTGCACTGAGAAATCTAAATGAAGGAAGAGTGAGGTCGGATGTTATGCAACACGGCGCGCCGGTACCAACCATTAAGCATAGGATTGCATAGGTCTGAGGCCCACCATCGAGTCCCTTGCGCTCATCGGGAAAGATAGGGTTACACCTAGATTGGATGATTCACCTACCGGGATGTCCAGTCAGGTCATGCATTGCCAAAGTTGGTTGTTAGATTGTTTGATAGAGCAAGGCTAGTTAACTTATAAAGTGATTCCTTAAAATCATGGATGGGGTGGTTTGTGGAGCCTAGTCTACATGATACGGAGTAGACAAAGTAGGAAATCCCCAAAGAGAACATGGCCTTATGGAGGAAAGGTCATCGGTGCGCACTATAGCATTTCCTCGAGATATAGGATGGCGAAATCGTGATACAGCGATGTGATTGTTTCTGACGAGGTGCCAAATAAAAAATAATAGTGGGGACAGTATCTAGGTCCATTAGGGAACCATGGGCTATATATAGTTATATACATAGATATAAATCTATAGGAAGTAGATGGGAACGGTTCGTATGTAGAAATGTGTTCGGAACGACTAATGATCAATACTAACATAACATGAAATGGTTAAAAATCGACATAAGATAGTGTTATGTATAAGGTGTATAATTTACCAATCACCATAACGTTGTTCTGACCTCCCTCCTCATTAAAACTCACAGGATAAATTGTAGGGCAGGTACTAGTGTTTTGGCATTGTCGGGGCTGATAAGGACAGTAGATCTGAAATTGTCAAATCTTGGTCAGCACTTATGTGACCTATTATATTTTTAAATTATTCAAATTTGTTTCGTTAGATCTCTAATATGCATCTTTTACTTTATTTAAAGGATACCAAACCAACAGTACGTACTCTAGTTGTTTTGGGTTTTCATTTTGGTGAAAATTTAGGCTTACTGGGGAGCAGATTGTCACAAGCGATAAGTAGAACTTTGAACCTGGACTGATACGAAGAGTTCAAGAACATAACTTACAAAGGGACAACCATCGCTGTGCAAATCCAAGAGAACAATTAACGAAGAAGAATTCATTCTTGAAATAGCTTAATTTATTCCAAGTGCCAACCATGATTTGACAACCCTTGGATGACTCTAAGAAAATCAGGGAAGGATTTCCCATACGATGCTTGAAGTTGAACAGATATCGGATCTCTTGATTGCTAGGAACTCGATCAAAACAGTGAGTGAATATGATAAATAGACTATAAAGGAACGCATAGCTGTTCGGGTGAAGTTGAACTGGAGCCAATGTCATAAAGTGTAGGACTCGTCGAATAAACTGATTAAATGGTGGAACACATCCTATCCTACATATGTATTTATTACATGCCATATACCATGCTGGCAGATGATGTTTTCTCTGATGGCGTGTAGGAACTTACATGTCCTCAAATGGAATACCGTGCTTTTCACAAATTCTCCTAAGTGATCCTTCCTCGATCTTTAAGCTATGAAGTCAACATGATCGTCTGATAAGTCGACATTATTAGAAGTGTCACGAGCATCTAGGACTTCTAGGTCTTCTGTAGGCTCTAGTGAAACTTCCAGAATAGGTTGTTCTACTTGTGGATTTTCAGGTTGAGGTATAGGCTGCATCGGAGTTTTTCAAGCAGATGAGACTGGAGTCGAGCTTGACTCAGTGCTTGATTCAACGTATGTGGAAACTGACAGGCCCACATCTTGAGTAGAGAGACGCTCGGAATTTGTATGACCCATAGTTATCAAAAGTCAACACATAAATAATATCAGATTGATTAAAAGTTGTGCCCTATGCAAAAGTGAAAACCTAGAGATGTGTCGTGTAGTGTCATGCAATGTCGGTTTTCAATATTGTGCAATGGTTCATTTGAAAATCTAGAGTCTATCTGAAGCCACCGTCATCGTTGACCATCCCAACGGGATTCACATCAACATCCATACATGCAATATGTCTTGAAACTTAGAAGATGGTGCTTGGGAAAACTCAAATGTGCTAAACATTGCAAAGCTTCAAAGTGGAAATGGAACCAAAAATTTACCATGGGTTGGATCAGTACCGATTCATCCCTTGGATGGATTTTGGCCGCTTTCCATCATCTTCCAAAATCCCAAGCATGAACATCGACATGAAATCTCCTCCAACCTTTCCATCCCCATCGCCACCTGCCTATGGATGTTAAGGCCTGAGGAAATTATCGATTCGGGTCCTAATTCGAGTTTAGGAATCGGACCATCATGAAATGATGGATCTGGTATGGTCGTGACCAGGCAAGGTTCGGTGATGGTCCAAGTTTGGAAGTCACCACAGCTGAGGTGACAACTCAGAGCTATCGATGGCTATTTGATTTGGCAATAAGGACTTGTTAATGGTGAATAAAAGCTTGAGTTCGATAACAAAGTGAAGTGAAGAAGAGAGTAGGGTTGAATATTTATGCAACATCCCCCACTTAGAGGCCCAAAACTAATGGCTACGGATGATGCAGTCATCCATAGTTATTAATCCTCAATGACCAAATGCGGTAATGTTAAATATTATGATAAAAAGGAAACACATGGATATGAAATATTTTAAAACCATTAAATCAAATTTCTCTTTCCATTTCAATCATATTTCAAATTCATTACATAATCCCAAATTCGAGAACCACGTTTAGAGAAAATATAATTATTACAACATACGCCAAGAGCGACATATGAAGATGTCCCCTTGGATGACCAGAGTGTGTGTGTGTATATATATAGGCAATTAAACAACTTTTCCTCTACATCCAACAAAGTGTAATAAAAAAGAAAAGGCTCCTATTAGCTAGCGAGCCTCATGCTCATCTCCGGAAGCTTATTTGTCTAAGGAGAACCTGAAAAACCCTTACCCATAGCCTACTCAAATTAATTTTGTGTACCTGAGAGTTTAAGTGGAAAACATAAACTTCAAGTCAGACATAAAGCCTGGTATGAATAATAACCTACCATCTCGAACCATTTAGATATCTAGTGAGACCACACCCCTTAGCAGAACTGGTTTTACCCTCACTAGTATCTTATCTAAAAAAAATTAATAATCATATACTGTTCTTTCGCATCCACAATGGTTAAAACTTAGCAATTTAAAATATTATGATGATATGCAAACAAGCAAAATATCCAGGATTTTCCCATCCTCATTCATTCGACTATCTGTCTCAGTTATAGTTTATATGGTCACTATTAACCTATTAGTTTTCATAGGCTGACTAATAACTTGCTTAAGGTTTATGGACTACCTGTCCTATTTCATAGTTTTCATAGGATCACTAAGAACCTATTTCAAACATATGGACTATCGGCCCAGTCTCATAGTTTTCATAGGATCACTAAGAACCTAGTGGCCCCTGCCAATAACTTCATTCATTTATTTCATGGGTTCTCCCTGAACCTACTGGTATCTCTAATAACCCCCCTTATATCATAGTTTTCATGGGTTGACTATGAACATTTTGACTTTTGTAAATAGCTTTATCCAGATATAGTTTTCATGGGATCACTACGAACCTATTGGCCCCTGCCAATAACTCTTACTAAACATAGTTTTCAAGGGTTTACTATGAACCTGTCTTAATTGACAACCTCATAATTAGTCTTTGGGCATCCTATATTATGGTCTACCTGACTCCTGGATGCAACTTTATTCATTCAGGAGTTAACTTAATTTATATTCACTGCTGGGTCAACCTAGCTGGTTATTGTGCCCTTAATACCCAAAATACAGTTATGGGTCCATTACAAAGTGAATATGTATTTATAAGAAGCAAACATAATAACATATCAATACTAACATTTATGGTTCAATATCCTTGAAATCATCTTTCACGTGAAACACGGTTAATCCCTTTAACCTATTATTTTATCAAGGAAAGCTTCTTCAAAAACTCCAAAATTAAATGCCATTTCAAAGCTCCATTTTATTGCCATAGGTTTTCCTTTAATAACTAAGATTGGGTTCTTTGTTTTGAAAACTACGGCTTTCAAAACCTTAGACCTTTACTTTCAAAACCATTAGAATACCTCTTTCGAAGGCATTCAAATCTTCTTATCAAAACACTAGGTATAGGCCTTTCGAAACCATCAAAACATACCATATGAAAGTATTAAAGTAACTTATAAAAGCATAGCTTCGAAACCATTTGATAGTACCCCTTTCGAAACCATTGGGTTTGATCTTAAACAAAACTTTCGGGTCAAAGTGAATGAAAGTGAAAGTACCCCTTTTGAAACCAATAATCTTTAAATAAAAGAATTTGGGGAAAGCAGATGGCTTCGGAACCATCCTTACTAAAGCATTAGTCTTTTAAATGAACAATTGGAAGGATAGCTTTGAAACAACTTTCGAAGCCATTGCCTTCGAAACCTTTAGTATAAATGGCTACTAGAGCCCTTTCAAAAACCTTGGGAAGTGGCTTATTATATTTATAAAACAAAAGCTACCTTTCGAACTCATCGATGACTTAAATTCATTCGAAAGGTATAAAGGCGGTAGCATGGTTTCTACTGGGTTCAAACTACCCTTTCGAAAGCATTCTTTTAAAACAAGGCAAGCAGCATTTCTTTTGAAAGAAAAACGAAGGCTTCGACCCCTTCGAAAGCTTGGTTTCGACTCCATATTCGCCGCCCTTTTCCAATCCACTACGTACCAAAGCCTTGATACCTTGTGTACTTGTTTCGACTTGGTTGAAGCGGAAGTATAGGGTCGAAAGGTAGCTACTGGAAGTGGCGAAACATTAAATCTATGAAAAATTGTTTTGTTGCCATTTTAGGTAAATGCTTTTCAACTAACTTGCCTATTTGTAAAAATATGATTGGTTTCCATAAACTTTATCAAAATCTTTTATAAAAGACTGGCGAGTTTAGTCAAAAATATTTAAAGGTAATTAACAAAGAAGCCCTTCCCTTTAACAAAACAATTAAGACCTTTAAGTCCTCCGTCTTAAATAATTTAATTTACATAGTAAATTACTTAGGAAAAATCATACAAATTTCACTTTTAATATGTTATCTAACATATATAAATTTCAGTCCCAAATTCCTTTATATAATTATCGAAATTAATTTCTAAACCCTAGGTCCGCTAATCGATCACCTATTGTTTGTAATTGAACGTTTCAAGCACATGAAGTCAAAAACTTCATCTCTCCATTGATCCATCATATCAGTTCAGAAACAAGCTCATAACAGTGAAAACAAGGTGAAAACCATGAAGCAATTAACAAGTCAACATCACACAAGGCATTGAGATCGACCTATAAGTAAATCTTATGGATCAGTATCGATCCATGCCTATGGATAAGTACCGATCCATAGCTATTTTCTGACAAGGCCACGTTTTCTTAACAGGAACCGCCGCTAGATAGTGGAGATCGTGGAGGAAGACGTGGTGGAGCATTTCTCGCCGACCTACAGCTGGAAATAGGAGTCTAGGGGCTCACTTTCAAGGATCATTTTTCTTCCTTGCAATTTTTATATATTTCTTTGCAATTGCCTATGGAGTGGTATCGAACCATAAGAACTGTACTTTTAAAACAGCAAGATAATCAATAGAAATTTCAAGTGGACATAGGCAATGATTAGACGAACCACTATAAACGTTTATTGTCTTGTTTTTATTCATTTTCCATTTATATTTCTTCATTTCATTCTCTACTCGAATTTCTTAGGTGTTTGTGCCACTTTTGCTACTAACATAGTTAAAGAAGTTAATTAACTAATATACATAAATATGCATGTATAAGATGCAGTGATATATATTATATTATCTTGAAATGCTTAAGACAATATAAGTACACATGTATGTATATAATATAATTATTTAAATTAAAATAGTTTAATTAAATAAATAATATATATGATATGTGTGTATTTCTATAAAGGTTATAGTATATATAAATATTTAATATGATTATTTAAAATTGAATAATAAACAATTAATTAAAAAGTTAATTAATTAAAATTAATTAAATATAATTTGACTAATACAATGTTATAAGTGAGGTTAATATATAATCTAATTAAAATACAAAAGTTATATAATAATGGAACTTATATATAAAATGAAGGTATAAACTAAAGGTGGAACATTTTAGAAACCCTAAATGGACTTAAAGAATAAATACATACGTAAATGTACATATACCACGATTTTCGATGTGTCCGACACTTCAATCATAAGGATATTTCAAAAGAAATACTATTCCATAAGTCGATATCACTCGATATAATATATTGATGATAATGAATCATTAATATAAGGTTGTCCTCTACCATTTATACATTAATTAATTACTTGCATACTCTCTAGTTGTTGAGATTTCCTCAAGCTAGAGATGTTATGTGTAGTATTATTAATGTATAGACTACACATGGTAAGATACTTATACAAATTTGTTGAGCTTTCCCTAAGGTATTTATAGTACACTTAGGCCGTCATGAAATGGTGGGTACGAGTTATAATCTCTTTTACTTATTAAGCTTTCTCAATGAAAAATGCGATTAGGACAAGGAACCACGGGTTAGGAGTTGCATATGATACAACCGATTTGGAGTTCTCCATTGTATATGGGAGTATGATTTATTGAGCTTTCCTCAAGGTCGGAATCCCAAGATATATGAGTCCTAACACAACTAGTGAAGTTGGAAGACTTCTATGTTTCGACTTAGGGTTTAGCAAAACATAAAAGACTAGTGGGAGCTTATTAGTAAAATGCAACATAAAGTTTAACCTTACTAATATATAAGGCCATCTACCATCATATCATCCTAACAATCTACCAATTAAAACTTGCAAAAAATGTCAACTCCAAAACTGTTTTCTAGAAGTGACAAGCTTAATGGACCAAACTATATCGATTGGCTAAAAGTGATTACGATAGTGTTGACTTATGAATGTCTTTGGTCATCTATTACATGCGATCATAAAGAATATCCCACTGATGATGCAGACCCTGAACTAAGACTTGCATATGAGAAATAGGTTTAAAACCTAGATATCGCCTAGGTTTTCATGTTGTGTACATTAGACGAGCTGTTGTACTGGTAGCACGAGAATATGTCCGTCCATGAGATATTTGATAGTCTCAAGGCCCTTTTTGATGAACAGTCATGTTCCGTAAATTACGAGCTTATGAAGAAGCTATTCAATACTAAACTGACTAAAGGACAGAAAGTGGATGCTTACTACTGGTGATAAAGGGCTATATTTATAGGCTTTCACAATTAGACATACATATAAGAAATGAACTAGAAGTTGATTTGATCCTTTGTTCTCTTACACCTTAGCATGAACAATTCATACTGAGTTATAATACAAACCAGTTGAATGTGAATCTCGTGGAGTCCTTAATATATTGAGGTCATTCGAGTCTGCGTCTAAGGATCAAGGGACTGTGCTTGCTGTAAAGGTTGGTGAATCATCTTTGAAAGGTTCAAAGAAGTGGAAAAGAGAAGGTAAGAAGAATAAGAAAAGTTAGAAGACTGATGAGAATGGTGAATGTCACCACTATGACTAGAAAGGTCAACGAAAAACAAACCATCTTGATTACCTAAAGATTGTTAAAGAAAGAAACAAGAATGGTTCTTTAGCTCCATCAAGTACATTTATGATTCAAAATAGTTTTGTAATCTATAAAGTGCCTTAGGTTTTTGATACTGGATCTAGAACTCATATATGTACTTCGTTATATGGGCTTAGAAAATGGTGCCGCATGGAAAAAAAGGAGATGAGGCTCTGTAACATCCCTTATTTTGAGGCTTGAAGCTAACGACTACAGATGACTACAGATGTTGTAGTCATCTATAGTATTAACTTCCAATGACAAAATACGGTAATGTTAATGATATCCATAATATAATAAGCACACGAATATGAAATAAAATAAACACATATATCAAATAGCTTTTCTGATTACATTTGAAATCAATATTTCATATTCAATTACATAATCCCAAAACGATTCGTCTTTGGAAGCTTTATTCGTCTCCTACCAAAACCTGAAATACCTTAAATCTCAATCAACTCAAAATAAAATTTAGGCACCCGAGAGTTTAAGGGGAAAACATAAACTTCGAGTTAGACATAAAGTCCGGTGTGAATAATTCTATTACATCTCGGTTTACTGATGTTAAGTGAGACCGCACCGCTTAGCGGAATGGGTTTCCACTCACTAACATCCTTTTAAAATCATGTCTTTTGCAAATCAAAATCCTGCAATCAAACTGATTATACAACAATAGCAATAACATATATGCGTATAAATCAGGTAATCAATGGACTATCCGTCCGAACATTATAGTTTTATCAAGCTGACTATTAACCATTGGCTGACTCGGGCCTACCATAAAAATAATAATATTCTAACTTCTGTTAGACACAATATTGGACTGTTTGTCCTTAACTTACTTCTCCTAGGTCAACTGATCCTAATGGTTTTGCGGGCCTACAATAACCTATATTTACTCTGTGTATTCCTTTCTATGTGTAACATCATTTTAGTCTTACCTGTGACAAAGCCCTACACATTGGAATTTTGGACTTATATTAGCTAGGGGCTACTAGCTAAATTATAATGCGCGACCATACGCCAGTCCCATCTCGTCTTCTAATTTCTGAGTCATTCTTCTAGCAAATATCTGGGCTGACCACTCTATTCAAATTTCATTTCCTTTAAAATAATCCTTACAAATGATTTAACCCTTGAAATCATATCTTTTTAAAACAAGGAAATCTTACTCTTTGCTTTACTCAAAATACTTATGCCATGATATATGCTTTATACAAAACAATGTTGATGAAAACCTAAAATCAATATGGTTATATATCCTTTTAAAATAAATTCAATCCCTTTTTAACTTAGAAAACATTAGGCTATAAAGCCAAAGTAATACCTTTGAAACCATTGTTGAAAACCTTAAACAACCTCTTTCGAAATCATTGAATGCATCCCTTTCAAAATCATTGAGTTCAACACTTAATAAAATTATAGGGTCAAAGGGAACAGGGGCGAAAGCATCAATCGTTGGTCTCAAGTAAAAGAATTGGAGAAGAGGGTAGCTTCGAAACTATCCCTTCGAAACCATTGCCTTCGAAACTATTAGTAAAAGCGGCTAAGTTAATCCTTTCGAAAACATTGAGGAAGGCGGCTTCTGTGAAGACCCAAAATTTTTGAGATAAAAATAATTCTGAAATGAAAAGAAAATTAAATTAGTTAATAGAAAATAATTGAAGAATAAAATAATTTGAAAATGAATATCAAAAGGGAATGAGAGAAACAAGCAAGGGAATAATTATTTCAGTAAATAATAATGAGAAGAAAAATAACTAAAGTATGAATGAGTTTTAAATACACATACCTTATGAATACAATAAATTTATGTGGCCATAAAAATGTAGGGTAATAAAATAACTTCTCTTGATAATTAAAATGCATAAAAAACTAGTCAAGTAATATTTATGAGTATGAATGCATTTTTGAAATAAATCAAGATAGATGATAAAAATATGTTAGCTAAAAAAATCAAGCTTGCAAAAGAAATAAGAAAATAAATATATATATATAAGGCTGAGCCATATAAAAATGATGTGCAGGGAAATCATGCAAATAGCATGTGCACAGAAAAGCAATGAGGCAACTGATTTACTAGAAATGGAAACCAAAAGAAAATGGCACTTTTAGCCAAAGATTATACACATATGATTCTCTGAATAAGGTAAGGATAGGATGGGTTTTTCCTCCATTAAAACCCTAGCAAAATGATTTAAATCAAGGGAGGGGCAACAGTTGTTTCTGGGGAGAAAACAGAGGAAATAAAATTAAAAATAAAATAAACTCACATTGCCTTCAGGCTTGAGTATTCTCGGGGAGGAGCAAAGAAAGGTGAGTGATAATCACTTATGGGATTTGAGGCATTAAGACCCATGTTAAGGGCAGCCAAGTTATTTTCATATATAAATTTTATCATAATTTTCTGTTTGATTTTATCCTCTGAATAAATGCATGTTGATCATGGATGATATTTTGATTGAACTTTTGGTTGAAGTTTTGATCTGTCTTGGTTTGATAAGATTGTGTGTGTTTTTGCTTTAGAATACAAGTAATCAAACATGTATTCAGATCATAGAAGTGGATTTCATGATCCAGTTTTATGTGAGAAATGAACTGAATGTTTTACTGAGAAATAGAGTATCAAAGAAAAATAAGTGGGCAGTGTGAATAATGAGATTTATGCTTATGCCTAGTTTTATATTAAAATGATATGAGCAATGCAGTATCATGTATAGGTGCTGAGTTGTTCCTATTATAAGTTAATATGTTTTATGGGTTTTTCTCAAAGAAAAATCATGTTCTGTGTTCTCAGTAAAATAAATGAATAGAGTATATAACTTCATCAGATTTATGTGAGACATAGGAATATTTCTATAGATAAATATGTATACAAGTTTCAGAAAATATGATTAAAATAAAATAACCTTGGAATGGGATTTAGTATTTTGCATGGAAGCTTGATATGTCTAACTAAAACCCCTGAGAGAGTTTCATAACTTTTGACTCATGAAAGGAAGAAAATAATGCAAAGCATTTGAAGTGTTAATAAAATCCTCAGAAGATAAATAAGCATGGTCTCTAAATTATAAGAATAATTTAGGAGTAGTGCCTTGATCTGCTCATCATCAGGAGGATGATGGGTATGTGCATGACTTGCTCAAGTCCTATAGGCCTCTGTGTAAAGGGATAACAGAACTGAGCCCCTTTACAATGCACACATGGTGTTCAATGGCAAGGAGTTAGACCAAACCAAAAATGTAAAAAGAAATGAAATGAGATTGATCAATCAAGCTATGGAAATTGGAAATTAATCCATAGGAGCATGTACAAGAAAATCTGAATGAAGTGAATGCATGGTTGTTTGGGTGTATGATTGATAGATAAGCCTACCAATGCTCAGAATTTTAGTATGAATTAGTATATCATTAAATTGATATGTTCTCTATGCAGCTTTAAGAATTTACAAAATATTTAATATGTGATTTCACTCATAACAGAAATTTATTTCTGACCCTATTTGTTGCCTTTTGCAATATTTGGGTTGTCTCATTTTATTGAGGCAGCTCAAAATGTTGTTGCAGGAAAAGATGTATGAATAGCTTGCTTGTATGGATGTTTGAAGATCTGGTTGCTTTTAGAAATGTTTTTAGAAAATGCAGTAGTTTCATTGTAATAAATAAGCTAGGCAAGACTTTATTATGTTCTAAGTATTCCCAAGATTGATATTTGCTGTGTAAAGAATATGTAAAAACTTTAGTACTATATGTGTGTTGGTGAGTTTCTGTTTTCGGTAAACTGATCTGGATAATCTCTGGTAAAGTATGATATAGGAGATCATGCCATATAATTGATATGTGGTCATATCTTCCTTAGCAATGTCTAATGAATTTCTAATTGTAAAGTAGAAATAGTTTTAGAAAGAAGAAAAAAAAATACAAAGAACATGCAATAAAGCTTTTAAAGATTGAGTTGAACCTAAACCGGGCTAACCAGAAAAGCATGATCATGACTTGTAATTGATATAAGTATATGTCAAGCTTAAAATGAAGCCTATAATTCTTAATCTGGGCATATAAATTACAGTAGAAATTTGCATTGCTTTGGGTAGTAGATCCATATGCATTTTTTATACCTATAGGTCTCACAGCACTATGCTTAACACATCTTACTATCTAGATACATGATCCAAGTTCTGAATGCATTTGGTCATGACCAACCTGAGGCCGTTTAAAGTAACTTGTAGTCCTGTTTGTAATAGGCATGACCATCACTTCACAACACCTTAGTCACTACCACTAGTTGCTTAAGAGAACTTCAGTTGTCTACTTTATAAGTTCACTTGAGAATTTTGTATTAATTTAGTTTGTAACATAGCTTTGATTATCTTATCCTCAAGTATATGCTAATCCTTCATTTGATATTATAGATTAAGTATGCATTTTTGTTTAAATATATTATCTTCACTGCCTGGTTTTTGAACTAATTTCTTACGTGATATCTATATGATCATATCATATTCTGAGCATTTGTCTTAAAAAGAAAATTTCTTCAGTTTAAAAGCAGAACCCCAGGCTAAACAAATATACTAAAGTTGTTTTAAAAAAGCATCCTTTACTTATCCAAACAATAAGTGTCAAATACAAAATTACAAAGGTCTGATGTATGGCTTAAAAATCCAGGAACTGATTAACTTGGGAAATAAAACAAGTAGGATAATAACGGAACAAAAATATCAATTAATTTTGGGTGTCAAGTTCAAAAGAAAAGGAATAGATAGAAAAATTGCTATGTGACACAAAGTCTCTCAAATATGAGAAACAATGTGTGAATGAGTTTCTTTTCTATTTTAATTACTCTGATAAGCAAAGAACCATTTATATATCTTCATATATATAAATGACATGATTTAGTATACACTGATATGTTTATATTGGTATGGTAGTGGATCTTGGGAGAATGAATTAAGAGAAGTGATCTATAAAAAAATCACTGTAAACAAGTGATAAGAGAAGTGGGTCACTTCAGTTGGTATTAGAGCTATGTTATTAAACATAGCAGAAATAAAGATCAAATTCTCTTATAAGAATAAAATTTTATGAGACTAAATACATAACACTATTTTCAGTATAAATAAAATTACTGAAATAATTAAATTACAAATTAAACTAACTAGTTATGTAAATTGTATAGCAAATCATGGTAGGAACACCACCAAGTCATGGAGTAGGACCCTCCAATACAACACTAATGGTTAATTTGCAAGATTTGGTGAGGGCATTTAGGGAAGGAGTAGTGCACAGGGAAGAGAATCCTCATGAGGAATTAGATAAGCTATTGAAGACATTTCCAAACTTAGGAGGCAAGGATTTTGAAGGCACTGAAGGAGTTATGGGTGTGCAGACATGGTTGAGAACTTTAGAAAGAATATTTGCAGACATGCAAATTAATGATCAAAGGAAGAGGCAGATAGCTTCAAGAAGGCTCAAAGGAGCAGCACTAGATTGGTGAGAGGTGATCATCACAGGAAGGCCAGAAAATGAGATAACATGGGATCAATTTAAGGAGATGCTTGAGGCAAGATTTGTCCCAGCAACAGCTAAGGCAACACTGCTGGAGGAATTTATAAGGCTGAGGCAAGGACCAATGAGTGTGACTGAATACACTCAAAAATTTGAGAGTTTGTCTAAGTATGGAACTATGCTCATAGGGAATGAGGAATCAAAGAATTCAAGGTTCATTCAGGGACTCAATGCTGGTTTGAGTAGAGCAATGCTACCATACAAAGACAGAACATTTGATCAAGTCATAGATCTTACTCTTTCTTTTGAACAACATGACAATGCAAGAGAAAAATTCAGGAACATGAGAGCTAATAATCAAAAGAAAGGGAAGAATAGAGCACATCCTTATGACAAGAAGAATGTAGACAAGAAAGTTGAAGGAGCAGCCATTGGGGAAATTAAGAAGAAGGATACCTGCTACAATTGTGGCAAGGAAGGACACATGAGCAATAGGTGTCAAGTAGCTAAGAAAGCCCCATTCAGCTGCTATAACTGTGGGAAAGAAGGTCATATTAAGAGGAACTGCCCAGAGTTCAAGAAAGGAGCAAAGGTAGGAACATTGGAAGCCAAGGCAAAGGCAAATGCAGTGGGAAACTTTGGACAATTGGAAGGTATACTTCTAATTAAAAATTACCCAATCACAGTTATATATGACACTGGAGCCACACATTCTCTAATCTCACAAGATATAGTGGATAAATTAGCTCTCACATACAATACAGTTGAAAAACCCTTGTTTATTCAAAGCCCCCTAGGTAGCTCTTGTCTGCTAGGATTAAAATGTTTGGGAGTAGAATTAAACATAGGAAGAAATATGTTTAAATCTGACTTATTTGTGTTAAAATTTCCTGTAATAGGAATTATTCTAGGAGTAGATTGGTTGAGTAAATTCAAAGCAATTTTGAATTTAGAAAATTTTACAATTTCTTTGAAAATAGAAAATGGTAAAAATATCATAGTCATGAGTGAAGCAGCCAAGATAAATTGCCTTAATCAAATATGGAGTATGACTGAAAAGAAATTGACTTTAGAAGGCATAAAAGTAGTAAATGAATATCCAGATGTTTTTGGGGAAGTTGTAGGAGTTCCAGAAAATAGACCAGTTGAATTTCAAATAAGGCTAATTCCAGGATCAAGTCCTATCATCAAAAAGCCTACCAGAATGGGTCCAAAAGAATTAGTAGAATTAAAGCAACAGTTGGAAGAATTGGAGCAGAAAGGCTTCATAAGGCCTAGTAGTTCAAACTGGGGTTCTCCAGTTGTATTTGTGAAGAAACATGATGGTACACTAAGAATGTGTATTGATTACAGAGAATTGAACAAAGTGACCATCAAAAACAAATACCCACTCCCCAGAATTGATGATTTATTTGATCAATTAAATGGAGCAAGAATTTTCTCAAGGCTAGACTTAGCCTCTGGATTTCACCAAATGAAGGTTGAAGAGGAGAGTATTAAATACACTGCTTTCAACACAAGGTATGGCTTATATGAATTTTTGGTGATGCCTTTTGGATTGACAAATGCCCCATCCTATTTTGTAGATTTAATGAATAAGACATTTATAGACTTTCTAGACAAATTTGTAGTTGTTTTCATTGATGACATATTAGTGTATTCAAAATCAGAAGAGGATCATGCAAAACACTTGCATCTGGTTTTGTCTAGACTAAGAGCACATGATTTAAAGGCCAAATTCTCTAAATGTACATTTTGGCAGAATGAAGTAAAATTTTTGGGACACATTATATCACAACATGGGGTTAGTGTAGACCCAACTAAATTGATAGCAGTGCAATCATGGAGTAGACCCAAATTAGTGACTGAGGTGAGATCATTTTTGGGAATGGCAGGCTACTATAGAAGGTTTATAAAAGACTTTGCAAGAATATCCATCCCATTGACCAAGTTAACTAGAAAGGAGCAATCATATGTGTGGACAGAGAAGTGTGAACAATCTTTTTCATTACTGAAGAAGGCACTGATGGAAGCTCCAGTTTTACAAGTTCCAGAGGGTAATGAAGGGTTAGTGCTTTACACAGATGCTAGTGGATCTGGATTAGGGGCAGTGCTCATGCAACATGGTAGAGTCATAGCATATGCATCAAGGCAACTCAAGCCAAATGAAACTAGGTATGCTACACATGACTTAGAACTAGCTGCTGTAGTATATGCATTGAAACTATGGAGACACTACTTATTAGGTGCTAAGTTTGAATTGTTTATAGATCATAAGTCACTTAAATATTTGTTTTCCCAAAAAGACTTGAACATGAGGGAACATAGGTGGGTAGAATTTCTAGCTGCCTATGATCTTGATATATTGTATACCCCTGAAAAAGCTAACAAAGTGGCAGATGCATTGAGTAGGCACCAAGCAAAAATGGCAAGCTTAATGATGACTGAATTCAAGGATTTGGCAATCCTCAGTGAAGTGGAAATAAAAGAAGAAATTGGAGTATCAGATAAGGCACACGGTGTAATGATTGAATATGGAAAACTAAGCCTCATTTCTTTAAGGTCAACTCTGGTTGATAAAATAGGACAAATGCAGGATCAAGACACAAATTTAAAGGAGAAAAAGGACATGATATCACAAGGCATGACAGTGGAAAATTATGGAGTAGATAATAAAGGTTACTTAAGGAAAAAGGGAAAGCTTTGCATACCAAATGTGGAGGAACTAAAGCAAGAAGTTATGGATGAGCATCACAAAACAAAATATACTATACACCCAGGTGGTACAAAAATGTACCATGATCTCAAGACTGTGCAGTTAATGCCCCGCTATTACCCCGCTATAACCCCGCTATATCTCATAGCGGATTTCTACCGCAACGATTTTTCCATATAGCCCCAAAATATAGCCTTTCCGCTTTAAGCCCCGCTATTTCCGCTATATCCCGTTATTTCCGCTATATTCCACTCTTTCCGCTATATCTTCTTTAATAAAATGAACTGAAAAATTGCATTTATACATTATAAAAATTATGAAACTAATTTATTTGATTTAATTTTTAATATATTCTCATAAATGAAAATACTCTAATATTCTACTAAATTCAATTATGTTATATTGCAGTTTTACGTTTATTTAATGTATATTCGCACATGATTTTATTTAAAATTATTTATGTATTAATTATAATTCAATTGAATGATAATTTTTTATTTAATTACCATCTATATATTTGTAAAAAAACATTAGATACGAGTTTTATATGCTATTTTAGAGCCATCCGCTATATCCCGTTATATCCTTGTTGTATCCCCGCTATGACTTTTTGCACCTCCACCACTTTAAATCTGCCGAGCGCTTTAACTGCACAGTCTCAAGAGGAGTTACTAGTGGCCAGGGATGAAAGGAGCAGTGGCAAAATATGTGGCAAATTGTTTAACATGCCAACAAGTTAAGGCAGATTATCAAAGACCCTTAGGTTTACTGCAACCTCTGGAAGTGCCTACTTGGAAGTGGGAAAGTATTTCAATGGATTTTGTGGATGGTTTGCCAAGGACAAGAAGAGGCAATGATAGTATTTGGGTAGTGGTTGATAGGCTCACAAAAACAGCACACTTCATCCCAATAAGTTCAAACAGAAATGCTCATAAGCTAGCTCAATTATTTGTGAAGGAGATAGTGAGATTGCATGGTATTCCCAAGACTATCATTAGTGATAGAGACACCTTGTTTACCTCAAGGTTTTGGAGTAGCTTTCAAGAGGCCATGGGGACAGAACTGAGCCTAAGCACAGCCTACCACTCACAAACAGATGGACAAACTGAGATTGTTAATAAAGTTTTAGAAGACTTACTTAGAGCATGCATACTTGATTTTGGTGGCAACTGGGAAGATCATCTTTATTCAGCTGAATTTGCTTATAATAATAGCTACCAGTCCATCATAGGTATGGCCCCATTTGAGGCCTTGTATGGAAAGCCTTGCTTATCTCCTACATGTTGGATGGAGGTAGGTGAAAGAGTATTGCTTGGACCAGAACATGTGAAGGAAACTTCTGCAAGAATTGAATGAGTAAGGCAAAGAATGAGAGTGGCACAAGAAAGACAGAAAGAATATGCAGATAAAAGGAGGAGGCCAGTAGAGTTTGAAGTGGGGGATCATGTATTTCTCAAAGTTTCACCAATGAGGAAAATATTGAGATTTGGCAAAGTAGGAAAACTATCACCAAGGTATATAGGCCCATATGAAATTGTTAAGAGAATAGGGGCTTTGGCTTATAGATTGAAGTTGCCAGAGGAATTAAGCAACATACATGATGTATTTAATGTATCTCAATTAAGAAATTGGGTGCATGATAAGAAAACTATTCTTGAATCCCCTACACATGTTGAAATTCAAGAAAATCTGGTTTATAAAAAGGAACCAGTGGGCATAGTGGCTAGAGAAGAAAAGAAATTAAGAAACAAAATAATTAAAATGGTTAAAATTCAGTGGAGTCTAGATGGAAATGATTGCACTTAGGAGGCTGAAGATAGGATGAAGGATAAATATCCTAATCTATTTTCTACATAAAGGTATACCTGAAATTATAGTAAATTTAAATACTATTTGATTAGTTCTGGATGCATAAGTTTTTAAATTATTGAGATTAAGATTAAACTTTTGCACAGTGGAAAAGAAAAATATATATTTATTTATAATTGTAGGACACAATTCCTTTTAGGAGGAGAGTATGTGAAGACCCAAAATTTTTGAGATAAAAATAATTTTGAAATGAAAAGAATATTAAATTAGTTAATAGAAAATAATTGAAGAATAAAATAATTTGAAAATGAATATCAAAAGGGAATGAAAGAAACAAGCAAGGGAATAATTATTTCAATAAATAATAATGAGAAGAAAAATAACTAAAGTATGAATGAGTTTTAAATACACATACCTTATGAATACAATAAATTTATGTGGCCAGAAAAATGTAGGGTAATAAAATAACTTCTCTTGATAATTAAAATGCATAAAAAACTAGTCAAGTAATATTTATGAGTATGAATGCATTTTTGAAATAAATCAAGATAGATGATAAAAATATGTTAGCTAAAAAAATCAAGCTTGCAAAAGAAATAAGAATATATATATATATATATATATATATATATATATATATATATATATATAAGGCTGAGCCACATAAAAATGATGTGCAGGGAAATCATGCAAATAGCATGTGCACAGAAAAGCAATGAGGCAACTGATTTACTAGAAATGGAAACCAAAAGAAAATGGCACTTTTAGCCATAAATTATACACATATGATTCTCTGAATAAGGTAAGGATAGGATGGGTTTTTCCTCCATTAAAACCCTAGCAAAATGATTTAAATCAAGGGAGGGGCAACAGTTGTTTCTGGGGAGAAAACAGAGGAAATAAAATTAAAAATAAAATAAACTCACATTGTCTTCAGGCTTGAGTATTCTCGGGGAGGAGCAAAGAAAGGTGAGTGATAATCACTTATGGGATTTGAGGCATTAAGACCCATGTTAAGGGCAGCCAAGTTATTTTCATATATAAATTTTATCATAATTTTCTATTTGATTTTATCCTCTGAATAAATGCATGTTGATCATGGATGATATTTTGATTGAACTTTTGGTTGAAGTTTTGACCTGTCTTGGTTTGATAAGATTGTTTCAGTTTTTACTTTAGAATACATATAATCAAACATGTATTCAGATCATAGAAGTGGATTTTATGATCCAGTTTTATGTGAGAAATGAACTGAATGTTTTACTGAGAAATAGAGTATCAAAGAAAAATAAGTGGGCAGTGTGAATAATGAGATTTATGCTTATGCCTAGTTTTATATTAAAATGATATGAACAATGCAGTATCATGTATAGGTGCTGAGTTGTTCCTATTATAAGTTAATATGTTTTATGGGTTTTTCTCAAAGAAAAATCATGTTCTGTGTTCTCAGTAAAATAAATGAATAGAGTATATAACTTCATCAGATTTATGTGAGACATAGGAATATTTCTATAGATAAATATGTATACAAGTTTCAGAAAATATGATTAAAATAAAATAATAATGCAGGCCGAGTACTAGGTCGTGACCGACCTAGCAAACTCGTAGGTCATAACATGTTGACAGGTCGAATCCGACCTAAAGCTAAGGAGTTAGCATCTTGTGAAGAAGGGTGGAAAGCTGAAGTCTTAGGTCGTCTACGACCTAAGGAAGTGATAGGTCGCGAACGACCTAACATATCACCAGGGAAAGAACTACGACCTAATGGGTTTGGGGATGGCGAGTTAAAACAAGGAGATAGGTCGCTGGGACGACCTAACATGCTTTTAGGTCGCGTACGACCTAGCAAGATAAGAAATAGGTCGCTGGAACGAGATAAGAGTGTGCTACGACCTAACAAGTCACGACCTATGATAGGTCGCAGGAAACAGGAATGACTTAAGATAAGTCGTTGGGTGACCTGGGGAGTTAAGTCGCAAGGACTTAGGTCGCAAGGCTTAGGTCGCGAAGTTGTTTCTGGAACCGCTTATCTTTTAAGTCGCGAAGCTCTGGATGCCGTTGATTCGTCTGCCGAGTTAATCTCTGCCTTTGATTCCCTTAAGACGTTGATTTGGGATGCCGCAAGTTTTAAGTCGCTGAAGCTCTGGATGCCGTAGATTCTTATGCCGAGTTAATCTAAACCGTGGATTGTTAAGTCGTGAAGAAAGATATGTCGCTGCTGTTGAGTCATTGGATCTGTTAAGTCGTAGGTCGAAGGTTATAGGTCGGAAGCGACTTAAGTGATGAAACATGATGTGTTGTATCTTCCTTATGTTGTAATCTTTTAGGTCGTTTGATGTATGTCATATGCTTTGTTAAGTCGTGTACTTTTTAGGTCGCTCCATTATAGGTCGTAGGTCGCTCACGACCTAAGTACTTGTAATTTTTGAAGTTTTTGTGTGTGTTGAGTTGTAACTACTATAAATAGTGCGTGAGTCTCATTTGTAAAAGGTTGTTGATTTTTGAATAAAATTCTCTTTTGTTAGCTTTGTGCTTTCATTCAAATTGGTAGTTGAGTGTAATCTCCTATCTCCTCTTTCGGTTAATCGAGTGCGCTCGATTCAACGATTGTAGAAGCCGATTCGCGGAATCAAGTGTGCTTGATCAACGCTAGAAGAATTGAAGATCTTTGAACCCGGTATCATGCGAGATCAACGAGTTCGGGATAGCTAGAATTCGGTATCTTCGGATCAACGAATTTGGGCATTTCAGTATCTTCCAATCCACCGATTACTACTTTCACCGATCGAAGATTGTTTTGTTTAATCCGCTGCTTCAGTTTTGGTATCAGAGCTTGTTTTAGCCAATCATAGCTAAATCGAGTCTTGGAGCCTAATCATTTTGAAGAGATCAAGTGATAGCCGAGCTTGAAGTGAGAAGCCGAGCTAAATAGAAGAGTGGGAGATCAAATTTGCCTCATTTGGAGAAGTTGTGTTCATCGTGTTCATCGTGAAGTAGCAACGAAGTGGGAGTTTTCGATCCGTTTCATTTTGGATCAAAGTTCGAATTGTGTTTGAATTTGAAGTGTTTGTGAAGTTTCAAGTATGCCGCCAAGGAGAGCTAATCGACATCAAAACGTAGAAGCTTTGTATCGAAGAGAAGAAGCTGATGAGATGGAGCAAAGAATCAATGAAAACTTTAGTGAAAAGCTTAACGAAGGAATTGGCCGGTTAGAGAAGCTTATGACGGAGATGAATCAAAATCGGAGAAGGGTTTCACCTGAATCTAACCATGGGGGTAGTAGAGTCTCGCCACATTCCAATCGAGACAGAAGTGTTGAAAATGATCAAGGGCGTGGGAGGAACGTGAATGATCGTGAACGGAGGAATGTAGATAGAAGGGATGATGGTGGTAGACGAGAAGGTAATAGAGATGTGGGTGGACAAGATAGACAACGATATACTTCTGATTTTGAAGAAGAGTATGATGGTGGTAGTGTTCGAAGACAAGGACGAGGACAAGGAAGAAATCACTATGAGTATGATCACAAGTGGGAGTCGGGGATGAAGACTGAGATTCCTGAGTTCAAAGGTGGTATGCAATCGGAGGAGTTTTTAGATTGGGTGGCTAATGTTGAAGAGATTTTTGACTTCAAAGAAGTTCCAGAACATCGTAGAGTGAAGTTGGTAGCTACGAGGTTGAGGGGTAGAGCTTTGGCGTGGTGGCAGCAGACCAAACTTACACGTGATCGGATGGGGAAGTCAAAGATTGAATCTTGGGAGAAGATGAAGAAATTGATGAAAGCGACATTCTTACCTTATAATTATCAATCGCTTATGTATCAGAGGTTGTAGAACTTGAGACAAGGAACGAAGTCTGTTAACGACTATGCTGACGAATTTTATCAACTAATTACCAGGAATGATATTATGGAGACAGAAGAACAATTGACAGCCAGATTTGTTGGGGGATTGCGAATGCAGATTCAGGATATGGTTAACATGTTTGATCCCAGATCTGTAGCGGAAGCACATCAGAAAGCGTTGGCTTGGGAGAAACAGGGACGACGAGGAAGTGGTGTGTTTACTAATTCTAACAATCAAGTGAAGGGTGCTGGTGGGAGTTCTAATGTTTCTAAACCTATCAGTAGACCAGTAGTGAAGGAGGCTGAGAAGACAAAGGTTAACAACGGTTTCAAATGTTACAATTGTCAGGAATTTGGTCACAAAAGTAGCGAATGTCCGAAGCCGAAGAAGAGAGCTATGATAGCAGAGATTGAGGATGAGGATGAAGAAGCTGAATGTTCCAATTCACCACCTGATGAGAAGGAAGAAGAAGTGTTGGGAGACGAAGGTTATAATCTTATGATGAAGAGGTCCTGTTTAACACCAAAGCAAGAGGAGGATTGTAGTTGGTTGAGGAGCAATATTTTTCAGTCAACATGTACTATTCTGGGGAAAGTTTGCAAATTTGTTATTGATGCTGGAAGCTATGATAATATAATTTCTTCTGAAGCTGTGAGGAAGTTGGCATTGAAGACTGAGAAACACCCGAAACCATACAAGCTAGCTTGGTTGAGGAAAGGCGGGGAGGTGAAGGTTGGATGTAGGGCTCGTGTGAATTTTTCAATTGGAAAGAAATACAAAGATGAAATCTGGTGCGATGTGGTAGATATGGACGTTTGTCATTTGTTGCTGGGAAGACCGTGGCAGTATGATAGAGCAGTGCAACATGATGGGCATACCAACAGTTACAGTTTCATGTTTGAAGGCACAAAGATTACTCTAGTTCCAAAGAAGCGACAACAGGAGGAAAACAAGTTGGAGGAGATTGAAGAGCTCAAAACTTTGTTATCTTTGAAGGAGTTTGTGAAGGAAGTAGAGGAGGAGCCGGAAGTGTTTTTATTGATTGGACGGGAGAGTCAGGAAGAGGTTGAAATACCAGAAGAAGTTAAACCGGTATTGAAAGAATTTGACGATTTATTTCCAGAGGAGTTACCAACGGAGTTGCCACCGTTGAGGGATATACAACATCAGATAGATCTTGTTCCAGGTGCTGTGTTGCCACACAGACCACATTATCGAATGAGTCCGAAGGAACATGAAGAGTTGCGGAGGCAGGTAGAGGAATTGCTTAAACAAGGGCGTGTGCAGGAGAGTTTAAGTCCTTGTGCTGTACCAGCTTTATTGGTACCCAAAAAGGATGGAACGTGGAGGATGTGCACTGACAGTCGAGCATTGAATAAGATTACTGTGAGATATAGATTTCCGATGCCGAGGCTTGATGATTTATTGGATCAGATCAGTGGATCCGTAATCTTTTCTAAGATTGATTTGAAGAGCGGTTATCATCAGATTCGCATTAGACCAGGGGAAGAATGGAAGACATCATTCAAGACAAGGGAAGGATTGTATGAATGGCTGGTAATTCCGTTTGGTCTATCGAATGCACCGAGTACATTCATGAGGGTGATGAATCAAATTTTCAGACCGTACATTGGAAAATTTGTGGTGGTTTACTTTGATGATATTCTGATCTACAGTGCGAGTACAAAAGAGCATGTTCAACATTTGAAGAAAGTGTTAATTATTCTTCATGAAGAACAATTCTATGCTGCTACAAAGAAGCGTGTCTTTATGGCGAGGAGTGTTTTATTTCTGGGATATGTTGTATCGAAAGAAGGAATACAGGTTGACCAAAGTAAAGTCGAAGCGATTAGGGATTGGCCGCAGCCCAAGACGATAACGGAAGTTCGTAGTTTTCACGGGTTGGCTTCATTTTATCGGAGGTTCATTCCACACTTTAGTAGTGTGATGGCACCTGTTACGGATTGCATGAAGGGTAAACAGTTTGCATGGACGGAGGAAGCCGGAGTTGCTTTTGAGCGAATCAAAGAACTCTTGACGTCTGCACCAATTCTAATATTACCAGATTTTCAGTTAGTGTTTGAACTACATACTGATGCATCCAAGGTTGGGATTGGAGGAGTGTTAAGTCAAAGGGGTCGTCCTATTGCCTATTTCAGTGAGAAGTTGTCAGGAGCAAAGATGCGATATAGTACATATGATGTGGAGTTTTATGCTGTTGTGCAAGCTATTAAACACTGGAGACATTATCTATTCCAGAAAGAGTTTGTTCTTTACACTGATCATGAGGCGTTGAAGCATTTACAATGGCAAGACAAGATTTCAGCGAGACATGCATCGTGGATTGCTTATCTGCAACAATTTACTTTTGTTGTTAAACACAAGTCAGGGGTGACGAATCGCGTGGCTGATGCTTTGAGTAGGAGGAGTCATTTGTTGACTACACTAAAGGTTGAAGTGACGGGGTTTGAAATGTTACCAGAATTATTTGACAATGATCCTTACTTTGCAAAGTTTGTTGATAAAGTCAAGGATGGGGAGACGGATGAGTTTATAATGATAGATGGTTTTCTGTTCAAAGGAAGTCGCTTGTGCATTCCGGAGGGTAGTTTGAGAATGAAGATCGTAAAAGAACTACATGAAGAAGGACATGTTGGGAGAGACCCTACATTACAGTTGATTTCACAGTCTTACTTTTGGCCATCAATGAGGAAAGAAGTAGAGAGGTTTGTGGAGCATTGTCATATTTGTCAGGTTTCGAAAGGAACTGCGACTAATGCTGGTTTATATATGCCGTTACCCGTGCTTGTAAAACCATGGGTGGATATCAGTATGGATTTTGTTTTGGGTTTGCCTAGAACTCAAAGGGGAAATGATTCTATATTCGTTGTGGTAGACAGATTTTCGAAAATGGCACATTTTATTGCTTGTAAGAAGACGGTGGATGCTGTTCATGTTGCTCAGTTGTTTTTCAAGGAGATCTATCGACTTCATGGATTGCCAGAATCTATTGTGTCGGATAGAGATACTTGATTTTTGAGTCACTTTTGGCTAAGTTTGTGGAAGATGGTCGGAACGAAGTTGAAGTTTAGTAGTGCCTATCATCCGCAAACTGATGGACAAACAGAGGTGGTTAATAGATCATTGGGAAATTTGTTGAGGTGTCTTGTTCAAGATAATTTGAAGAGTTGGGACATAAAGTTATGCCAAGCAGAATTTGCTCATAATCATGCAGTGAATCGAAGTACTGGGTTCAGTCCATTCCAGATTGTTTATTTGAGCTTACCAAAGGGGCAGTTGGATTTAACAGTAGTACCACATTCAAAGAAGACAATTAAGAAAGCTACTGATTTTGTTGATGGATTGACGGAATGTCATAAAATCGTGCAGGAACGATTGGAGAAAGCGAATGAGAAGTATAAGCGTTCTGCAGATTTGAAACGAAGAAACGTTGAGTTTAATGAAGGAGATATGGTTTATGCAGTGTTAACAAAAGATCGTTTTCCAGTAGGCGCTTATAACAAGTTGAAAGCCAGGAAAATTGGTCCGGTGGAAGTTGTGAAACGAATCAATGAAAATACTTATAAATTGAAGCTGCCAGATGATGTGTATACGTCTGACGTGTTCAATGTTAAACATCTCATACCATATCACGGAGATGAACGAGCTGAGGTGGTAGAATTTACAAATTCGAGGACGAATTTCTCTCAACCAGGGGAGGATGATGCAGGCCAAGTACTAGGTCGTGACCGACCTAGCAAAATCGTAGGTCATAACATGTTGATAGGTCGAATCCGACCTAAGCTAAGGAGTTAGCATCTTGTGAAGAAGGGTGGAAAGCTGAAGTCTTAGGTCGTCTACGACCTAAGGAAGTGATAGGTCGCGAACCACCTAACATATCACCAGGGAAAGAACTATGACCTAATGGGTTTGGGGATGGCGAGTTAAAACAAGGAGATAGGTCGCTGGGACGACCTAACATGCTTTTAGGTCGCGTACGACCTAGCAAGATAAGAAATAGGTCGCTGGAACGAGATAAGAGGGTGCTACGACCTAACAAGTCACGACCTATGATAGGTCGCAGGAAACAGGAACAACTTAAGATAAGTCGCTGGGTGACCTGGGGAGTTAAGTCGCAAGGACTTAGGTCGCAAGGCTTAGGTCGCGAAGTTGTTTCTGGAACCGCTTATCTTTTAGGTCGCGAAGCTCTGGATGCCGTTGATTCGTCTGCCGAGTTAATCTCTGCCTTTGATTCCCTTAAGACATTGATTTGGGATGCCGCAAGTTTTAAGTCGCTGAAGCTCTGGATGTCGTAGATTCTTATGCCGAGTTAATCTAAACCGTGGATTGTTAAGTCGCGAAGAAAGATATGTCGCTGCTGTTGAGTCATTGGATCTGTTAAGTCGTAGGTCGAAGGTTATAGGTCGGAAGTGACTTAAGTGATGAAACATGATGTGTTGTATCTTCCTTGTGTTGTAATCTTTTAGGTCGTTTGATGTATGTCATATGCTTTGTTAAGTCGTGTACTTTTTAGGTCGCTCCATTATAGGTCGTAGGTCGCTCACGACCTAAGTACTTGTAATTTTTGAAGTTTTTGTGTGTGTTGAGTTGTAACTACTATAAATAGTGCGTGAGTCTCATTTGTAAAAGGTTGTTGATTTTTGAATAAAATTCTCTTTTGTTAGCTTTGTTCTTTCATTCAAATTGGTAGTTGAGTGTAATCTCCTATCTCCTCTTTCGGTTAATCGAGTGCGCTCGATTCAACGATTATAGAAGCCGATTTGCGGAATCAAGTGCGCTTGATCAACACTTGAAGAATTGAAGATCTTTGAACCCGGTATCGTGCGCGATCAACGAGTTCGGGATAGCTAGAATTCGGTATCTTCGGATCAACGAATTTGGGCATTTCAGTATCTTCCAATCCACCGATTACTACTTTCACCGATCGAAGATTGTTTTGTTTAATCCGCTGCGTCAAATAACCTTGGAATGGGATTTAGTATTTTGCATGGAAGCTTGATATGTCTAACTAAAACCCCTGAGAGAGTTTCATAACTTTTGACTCATGAAAGGAAGAAAATAATGCAAAGCATTTGAAGTGTTAATAAAATCCTCAAAAGATAAATAAGCATGGTCTCTAAATTATAAGAATAATTTAGGAGTAGTGCCTTGATCTGCTCATCATCAGGAGGATGACGGGTATGTGCATGACTTGCTCAAGTCCTGTAGGCCTCTGTGTAAAGGGATAACAGAACTGAGCCCCTTTACAATGCACACATGGTGTTCAATGGCAAGGAGTTAGACCAAACCAAAAATGTAAAAAGAAATGAAATGAGATTGATCAATCAAGCTATGGAAATTGGAAATTAATCCATAGGAGCATGTACATGAAAATCTGAATGAAGTGAATGCATGGTTGTTTGGGTGTATGATTGATAGATAAGCCTACCAATGCTCAGAATTTTAGTATGAATTAGTATATCATTAAATTGATATGTTCTCTATGCAGCTTTAAGAATTTACAAAATATTTAATATGTGATTTCACTCATAACAGAAATTTATTTCTGACCCTATTTGTTGCCTTTTGCAATATTTGGGTTGTCTCATTTTATTGAGGCAGCTCAAAATGTTGTTGCAGGAAAAGATGTATGAATAGCTTGCTTGTATGGATGTTTGAAGATCTGGTTGCTTTTAGAAATGTTTTTAGAAAATGCAGTAGTTTCATTGTAATAAATAAGCTAGGCAAGACTTTATTATGTTCTAAGTATTCCCAAGATTGATATTTGCTGTGTAAAGAATATGTAAAAACTTTAGTACTATATGTGTGTTGGTGAGTTTCTGTTTTCGGTAAACTGATCTGGATAATCTCTGGTAAAGTATGATATAGGAGATCATGCCATATAAATTGATATGTGGTCATATCTTCCTTAGCAATGTCTAATGAATTTCTAATTGTAAAGTAGAAATAGTTTTAGAAAGAAGAAAAAAAATACAAAGAACATGCAATAAAGCTTTTAAAGATTGAGTTGAACCTAGACCGGGCTAACCAGAAAAGCATGATCATGACTTGTAATTGATATAAGTATATGTCAAACTTAAAATGAAGCCTATAATTCTTAATCTGGGCATATAAATTACAGTAGAAATTTGCATTGCTTTGTGTAGTATATCCATATGCATTTTTTTATACCTATAGGTCTCACAGCACTATGCTTAACACATCTTACTATCTAGATACATGATCCAAGTTCTGAATGCATTTGGTCATGACCAACCTAAGGCAGTTTAAAGTAACTTGTAGTCCTGTTTGTAATAGGCATGACCATCACTTCACAACACCTTAGTCACTACCACTAGTTGCTTAAGAGAACATCAGTTGTCTACTTTATAAGTTCACTTGAGAATTTTGTATTAATTTAGTTTGTAACATAGCTTTGATTATCTTATCCTCAAGTATATGCTAATCCTTCATTTGATATTATAGATTGAGTCTGCATTTTTGTTTAAATATATTATCTTCACTGCCTGATTTTTGAACTAATTTCTTACCTGATATCTATCTGATCATATCATATTCTGAGCATTTGTCTTTAAAAGAAAATTGCTTGAGCTTAAAAGCAGAACCCCAGGCTAAACAAATATACTAAAGTTGTTTTAAAAAAAGAATCCTTTACTTATCCAAACAATAAGTGTCAAATACAAAATTACAAAGGTCTGATGTGTGGCTTAAAAATCCAGGAAATGATTAACTTGAGAAATAATACAAGTAGGATAATAACTGAACAAAAATATCAATTAATTTTGGGTGACAAGTTCAAAAGAAAAGGAATTGATAGAAAAATTGCTATGTGACACAAAGTCTCTCAAATATGAGAAACAATGTGTGAATGAGTTTCTTTGCTATTTTAATTACTCTGATAAGCAAAGAACCATTTATATATCTTCATATATATAAATGACATGATTTAGTATACACTGATATGTTTATATTGGTGTGGTAGTGGATCTTGGGAGAATGAATTAAGAGAAGTGATCTATAAAAAAAACTGTAAACAAGTGATAAGAGAAGTGGGTCACTTCAGCTTCAATATTAGCGAAAGGTAAAATGGCGAAAGTATCCCTTTTCGCATGCATTGTTTAAAGGTTGTAAAAATTGGCCTCTAACTAAGGCGTAAGGTATTAATGCAGCAGCAAACATAGTGACGAATAGATAGGTGCAGAAGCATACCCCTCCCCAACAAACATTTTAAACAAAAGCGGTTCAATATACTCGAAAGCTAATAAAAGAGGCTTCAACCCTTTCGCAAGCATGACTTCGCCACCATCCCTTCCTTCCCCTAACTCCAATATACTACGTACCAAATGTTTAATACCCCATGCATTGGTTTCATATGGATGCGGAAGGTTTACAAGCGAGAGTATGGTGATAGGATCTTGCTTGGGTAAGTGGCGAAGCTGTAATTAAGTTTAAAACTGTATTTTTGTTTTTAAAAGAAACTCATTTCACGTAACCATCAATATTTGTCAAAATCTCATTGGTTTATAAAAATTTACAAATTTCTTTCTCTGAAAATACTACTGCATGCTATATGCATGAATACTCAAACAATTTACACCTAAAACCAAATTTAAACATTTTACTTAAGCAAATAAGCCCTTGTCATTGAAAGTAATTTATTTTCTCATCCTAAACTCTTAGGAAAAATCGCCAAAAATAAAATTAATAATTCTCTTCCCCATATCCAAATTTTTGGGCCAAAAACATATTTTAACCATTTGAAATTTTTAAAACAAAATTTATCATTTTCTAAACTTAGAAAATTCACCATAAATCTATATTAACTTGGAAAATTATAAAACTTGGAACTCACTTCTAAAATAATGGTTCTCGTATCATATCAAAATCTCAAGTCAATCAGATGTTATATGAATGGTTTTCTAACTCAAACATAACACAATAAATCATATCTAAACCATAAATCATCAACATAGCATATAATCACTTTTAAACACTAAACATGGCATATATTTGCAAAAGAAAATAGCTTTACCTTTAAATCAAAATCGTTCATAAAAAACAGAGATGTAAACTAATTATTCACCTTAATTTCGATTAAGGAGTTGAGACTTGAATTAAGATTAATTTCCTAAGCTTTTCCCTTTAATCTCTTGGCTTTAACCTCTTGTTTTCCTTCCTTGTAATAGCCGGCCTAACTTAGTGTTTTTTTTGTTTAGTTTGTGAGTGTAGAATGAATGTGGAAGTGGAGAGAATGGAAGAGTTTAGGGTATAGGAATAAAGACTCTTCCTATTTTACCCTTATCATTACTCTCCTTCTAACCTACGTCTAATTGCTTTCATTAATATATTGATTAAGGCACGGCTCAAGTTTAATTATCAAATCTCAATTCCTCTAACCCTTTATATTATTTTATTTAATTTGTATAATTAAATGTCTAAATAATGTTAGCTAAAATTAGGGGTCGTTACAGGCTCCAAGTTGTCGATGGATCTATCGTGGATGCAATGATAGTAGGAGATTATCATTTATGTTTGCTTAGTGGAGTAATATTGATATTTAATAATTGTTGTTTTTTCAAACACTTTAGTTGTGGACTTGTGTCTGTTTCTAGATTGCTAGAGACTGGATATATATTTCATTTTTTGAATATAGTTATGAATATTAGTTTGAATGGAAATAAAGCATGTGATGGTGTTCTTGAAAATGGTATATATGCGACCGATACTAATTGTGCATGTTCTATGAGTAGTTCTTCTAATAATATAAATAATAGTTATCTTTGGCACTGTAGGCTAGGTCATATAAGTGAGAAATGAATACACAAACTAAAAACCAAAGGTTTTCTCCCATCACTTGATTCAAAATCATTTGACACGTGTGATTCATGTCTCAAAGTTAAAATGACATAGAACCTCTTCGGTGGCAGCAATGAAAGAGTTGATGAACTCTTAGGGTTAGCACAATGTGTTATATGTGACCCGATGCCTCTAATCACTTAAAGATAATATTTATTGCTTTGTTGCATTCACTGATAATTTCTCGAGACTAGGATATGCGTATCTTATGAAGAACAAATCTGATATCTATGAGAATTTTGTTGAATATAAAAATGAGAGCGAAAATCAAACAAACTAAAAGGTAAAAAAATTCTTTGACCCGATTGAGGAGGTGAGTATGTTGGATAAGAACTCCAGTAATACTTAATACTTAAAAGATAACGAGATTATCTCTCAGTACTCCACCATATACTTTGCAACACAACGGTGTATTGCGAAGTATAGGAACATAAACCTATTAGATATGGTTCATTCCATGATGTGTAAGGGGTAGTTACCTCTATCCTATTGGGGATATAACTGGAAATCAAAGCGCATATGTTGAATTTATTACCCACTAAATCTACGCCTAAGACGCCATATGAGATATGGCATGGGAAGAAATCCCACTTTATCTATTTAAAAGTATGTGGTTGTCCGACCTACATTAAGAACATTGGCCCTAACAAACTTGAGGCGGGATCAGCCTTATGTAAGTTTATATGATATCCTAGGAATTCTAAGGGATATATTTTAAACAATATAAAGGAACAAAAAGTGATTATTTCCATACATTTTTTCTTTTTAGAAAAGGAATTTCTGCCAGAAGAAATTAAAAATGAAGTTGAGAATTGAATAAGATCCGAGAGACTGACATTGAGACTGAACCAATGGGAGAACCAAATTCAACCGTATACGAAAACTCACAACCTATTAGAAGGTTTATTAGGGAATCTCGCACATCAAAGAGATTCTACGGTTTTATCATGGATAGCGAGATGGAGTATTGTGTCTTAGATGACTACACTCCTCTATCTTTCCAACCAACACTGTAGAGTAATGACTCTGCACTATGGCTTGAAGCAATGAATCTAAGATGGATTCCATGTATGAAAATAAATATGGAATTTATCGGACGTACCCGATGGGATAAAACTCATCGGTTGCAAATAGAGTTTAAGAAAAAGTTAAATGCAGATTGACAAGCGGAGACTTATAAAGATAGGCAAGTCGCATAAGGATTTCATCAAATTCAAGGTGTTAATTATGACGAGACCTTTCACCTATAGCCATATGCTTAAGTTATGATGGCCATTTCTACATTCTATGACTACAAATATGGCAAATGAATGTAAAGATGGCATTTCTCGATGGTGATTTAAAAGAAACCATCAATATCTCAAAGCCCAAGGGTTTTATTGTCAGTGCCTGTTAGGGCAAGGCTGGCAGGTTATTAAAGTCCATTTATGGACTTAAACAAGCTTCAAGAAGTTGGAACAAGTGTTTTGATAAGTTAATCAAATAGTTTGGTTTTTATCAAAACATAGAGGAAGCACACATATACAGAAAGGAACAAGGAAACACTATTGTATTTTTAGTGCTATATGTTTATGACCTTCTGTTGATTGGCAATGGTGTTTCATTATTGTAATCGGTGAAAGTTGGCAATTCAAGAACTCCTCCATGAAGGATTTGGGAAAAGCAACCTAGGTGTAAAGATCTATATATATAGATATAAGTGGTTGCTGGGATTGTCCCAAGCCTTACACATAGATACCATACTGTGGAGGTTTAGTATGGAGAATTCCAAGCATGGAAACATTTCAATGCAGCTTGAATACGTTCCAACGTAGTCTGGAATCGTCCATTCTAAGAAGGTCGCTCCTCATACTAATGAGGAGAAAGAGCATATGAAGAGGATCCCTTATGCTTTAGCCATAGGATCCTTAATGCATGCTATGCTATGTACTAGACCGGATGTAGCTTATGCATTAGGATGCGTGAGTCGGTGCCAGTCTAATCCTGGAGAAAAGCATTAGACAACCATAAATTTTTTACTTAAGTATTTAAAAATACTCAGGACTTATTCTTTATTTATAGGAATGGAGACCTCCTTATAAAGGGGTATATAGATTCAAGCTTTTAGAGTAACATTGATGACAGTAAATCGTGATTGGTTATGTCTTTACACTTAATGGCGGAACTATTGATTGGAAAAGTATAAAACATGAGGCAATAGTTGATTCGATGATGGAAGCCGAGTACAATGCTCTCAATGAAGCAACTAAAGAGGTAGTATGGATGCATAAGTTTTTGATTGAGCTCTAATTGTTAGAGTTAAGGGTATACCCTAGGAGAAATTCTTGAATTTATTGTAAATTAATTAACTCCGTAATCAGTTCTCATTCGAAATAAAGGTGTTTTTCTTTTAGTTATATATTTGTTATGATGATTTATTTCAAATAAAGATCCATAATTGGTTTGCTTGTGATATTAATTACAAATAGCTATAATTATGAGTATTGTATCACAATATAATAAAAACATCATTTTAAACCTTCCTAGTCAAGATGCATCGAGACTGGTTATTGCTGCATCCATTCAGACTAGAGTACATAACGCTCTCAAAATGTTGGACAATATATTAGTCATGACTACTGGGGAGCAACAAGGAGTTATGTACTGATAGTTATTGGATAATTATGGAATGATTAGTTGATAGTTTCTTGTTGGTTAATATAACTAAAGTCAAATAGAAAATATCTATATGACTAATTTACATAGTTCTCTTGACTTGAGAATACTTTCGATCTTCAATATGAAAGATCCACTTTGATTATAGTCAAATCAGGGCACGACATCCATCGAATGACTATAGTTGCGTCGAGTGGAAGTATTAGAAGAGAAACTCTTTTCAAGAGAGAATTCGTCTCCTCAGTTATATGAGGTTTAGTATTATGATCAACTAAAGTCCACTCAAAGTAAAAATCTCTAGTCACTGTAGCTCGGTTAATAATAATTGTTATTATTGAACCAAGGACTTTGTGTTTGGACTATAGAGTTGAATATGGATGATACTGATATTTTGATCATTACCAAATTCCATAAGTCCATAGTGAAATAGTTATGATGAAGAGAATTAGTGTAAATAATTGTCACTACTAGGTAACGTTTAATAAAGTAAAATTGGATTTTACTAAAATCGAGTAGGCAATAAATTTTTCCATAATGTCACACCATCTAATAAGTGACGTGTAAACGTTAAAATTCGAATTGTTCGATATTAATTGCTGACCAAATTTACATCCAAGAGTCACACAACCGAGACGATGAATACTCCATTTATTACCTAATTTAATTAATTTGTAATTTTTATAAATTAATTAAATTAATAAATATTTATGAAATATTAGTTATAAAATTTTATATTTGATGTGTTGAACAATGTTAAACAGTGTATTTAATATAGTTATAAATACATTGATCGATATACGATATCGGTATGCATTTAAATATGTATTTAGATGCAACGGGCATCGTTCGGGCATGGAATTGTTTTTGAGTCCAAAATGGTGCTCGGGAATATTGGCTATGATGCTTTCATTTGGGACCAGCCATATATGATGTGGCATAGATGATTTGAATGGAAAGATGATTGGAAATGGTAGGAGATATACTAGTAATTGTGATCCACTTTCTTCTATCTCCCTTTAAATAAGCCACTTTCTATTCATTCTTTTTAGACTTTGAGCTCCTCCTCCTACCTACAAATATAAGCCATAAATATCCCCTTTCAAACCCCAAAATATCCAT